>VKOC01000001.1:42371588-42505649 GCA_009364415.1 Spea multiplicata
CTGTGCACAGTGTAATGCATTGTGCATAGGCAGTATCTTTATGCCAGGACTCGGGATAGGAAGCAGAAAAAACCCTCGAAAAAACAGCAAATTCGAGAATGTTGCCTGGTACATAATATAATGACAGAGGCACACGCAAAGCAATGCCATGTGACAGGCCACATGAAAAGATCTTTAAGGATTGCTGAACTTCCAATTGCTTCCTAAGAACCAGAAAATCCTGTGTAGTTATACACAATAAAACAAAAAAAGATCACGTCCAGAGCAAATATCATTCAAGAGTAATTATGCGAAGCATAAATATTGGAGATATATGACCAAATATTGCTTACCGTCACAGTACGTCAAATTTTGGCAAGTACTATCTAATTTTCCATGGCTATATCGCTTACCATGGAGCCAAATCAATGGAACTCCCCTGTGTTTTAATCCCCCAAGATTATTATTTAAAGTGCTCTCTGGGCACCATTAATTAGCCAGGTGTGGTAGGTGGGATGCTTAACCCTAAAGTCTGACTAAGACCCAGAAATATGCACAAAACAAAAATACAGAAAAGGATTATATGTATAATAGTGTTATATGTATAATGTATTATATGCATCAATAGCCTGTATATATATCAAGGTGTTTACTGTAAAGCCTTAGCTATAATATAATTTTACAAAAGGATTAAACAGAAACATTTGTGTATACACTACCTATTAATCTGAAGAAAAAGTATAGTACATTTTGGTTTCCGTGTGATGAAAAAATGTATTATATTATAACTGCAAAAAAATTGGGGTATTTGTGGGTTTTTGTATTTTCTATTTGGAGCACAGTAACTAATCACACACTGAGATGAATTCCCATTTGTAAAGCCCAGCTGCTTTGTACTTTCTGTGTAGTATGATATGTAACCTCAGCTCCTCATAACACTCTGTTTTCTTGTGTCCTCTTTCAAAAGCCTTGTCGGAAATCTGAAAGCAATACCTGTTTCTAGTTTTCTAAATGTCCAAGATAATAGTAACACATTTGTCATGCTTGCAGTGGACAAGTTCAAAATACTTACAAGAAACTTTTTGAAATCATTAATAATGATACTAGTTCATATCTGATATGAACTATTTTCTTAAATAAACTAAAGATGGCCAAAACAATGACCCTTTAATGCCCGCTTGCATTTTATAAGTTATACAAAAAAAACATAAACATATCTATCAGATCACGTATTTTGTTAATCTTGAATCAATAAGTAAACTAATAAAACTTTTAGATCTTCTAATGTTATTATCCAGCAAATTAATATCAGTGGCTGTTCTAAAAATGAATACCAACTTTTATATTCCATTTAGAAGTACCCTTTAAGAGGGTTCTTTAAGACATAGGCAAGGCTGACAAATCAAAGGATTGATAAAAGAAAGAAAGAAAGAAAGAAAGGGTAGGGAGGAGAGAAGGAAGAGAAAGAGGAAAGAAAAATAGAAGACAGAAAGATTAAGTGAAAAAAAAGAAAGAGGATTAATGAAACATCAGAATGAAACAAAAGGGGAGAAACATAGAAATGAAGAGGGAGATAGTGAGAAAGAAAGGAGAGAGAGGAAGCAAGAGAAAGAAGAAGGACTGTTAGGGACCAGGAACCAAATGGACACAAAAACACCTTTATTGTGAGTAACCATGGTAACAGAGGAGTAAAGGCAATTCATTAAATATCAGCTGAGTCAGTCTGACACAGGGAAGACAAAGCTGCTTGTTATTCATCAGCTGATTTTAAAAACACAGAGCAGTTCTGCCAAACCGTGACAATGACAGAGGGTACAAAAAAGAAAAAAGTAAAGATGAATAGAGCAAAAGAGAGAACGAGAGGGAAGAAAAGAAGGAAGAAAGAAAGTGCACATCATTTTAATATATAATAGGTTAGTATTAGTATTGTATATAATTATATAATATACTTGTGACCTTGGCAACGTGTAGCAAATAAAGGTTTCTACCTGTCGACACAAAGGCTTTGTGGGAGTGACATTACCATAATTGTACATTCATGTGCATGGTATAAAAATTGGGTGCTGCTTACCAATGGTATGTACAGGAATGGGCCTAGGGTTGAAGGTTCACATGTGGCATCCCCTCTTCTGTAAAATCAAAGTTAGATCACCTTGAGTGGTCGGGCTCCCTGGTATGCCACTGCTCAACTGCTCACTGCTCAATTCCAGTTACATTATAGAGATCTGTAACGAGATACAGCTTTCATAATATCCATGCCCAAAGAAGCGTGTCCTTCTGTGGTAGATGTATAAGGAGAGGAATTAGTACTAGAAATAGGTAAGTGCTCATGCTGTCGTACAGAGCACTGGTGAGACCTCAATTGGAGTATTGTGTACAGTACTGGAGACCATATCTCCAGAAAAGGGCTACTAAAATATGCCTCCCTTTTTCTGCCCCAAGAAGGCACAAACATGCAGGAAATCCAGCGAAACTTTAAAAGTTTGCTTTGGCTTGTTCTCGTTTGGACGTTGCTCTCTTTCTTGCCAAATAGTTTCTTAAATTCTTCTCCCACTTACCTTGGTAAATGACAATAATATTATCCTGTCACATGAAAATATGCATTATGCAAGCCTAACACATTATTCATTATTTACAAAAAATAACATTAAGCAGGTTTAAAAAATACGCATGCATAATTATTATTCCTCATTTGTGAAACAAATACATCATTAATCACTCACGCAATCATTTTATATAGTTTGATTGGCATAATGTTGCCAAACATACACATAGATAATGATATTCACTCAGTCAAAGCCTGAGTTTCTTTACTGGCATTTCCCTTGAGGAGTTCATGTCAGTTCATCTTACCGAGAACTGGATAGTATATATCATTTTTTGTCATTGGAACCAGGGGTCTTTACTTGGGATCCCTGGCTGTTATGTTGACAGTCTTCTTTGGTACTTCGGGAATGGTTTCCTAAAGACAAAAGAGCTCAATCTTCAGGACTAGAAACCAATATAGCTCCTTTACAGCTTTCGTACCCAATAAAGTAGACAACTACTAGTACTCGGTGTAGCTAAACAAGCACTAATTTATTAGGAACAAAAGTGGGAACAATGGGAATATGATAAAACAATAGATAAATTTAGGATAGGAACATATAAAACAAAAAACAGAAGGATTTACAGAAATCAACAAATGAGGAATTGTATATCATTGCACACACTCAGAGTTGAGATAAGATGACTTTCCTCTTCATAGGAGGGGAGCCTACCATGTCCATGTTATTCTATGGGCAAGAATGACTAATTAGAGAAGTGCCTGTCTTCTTTGTATTATTTGTTGTGAATGGACACAGGCAACCCCACCCAACCTTTGTTATATGGAGACTCTTTCTCCCCTTGCTGGACACCAGCACTCCAATTCAATCATGCCTCCCCAATCTGTCCCATATTCATATAAGATAAGAGCGCAAGGAGTTGTGTCATGTTATTCTGAATTAACAGTACTACTGCTTTTTGTCTGAAGGATTAAATGCATTTCAGTTTCAGTAAAAGGGACCTATTAGTCTTCAGAATACCTAGGAACTTTCTGTTTCCGTCTACCTGGATGCGAGTAGGAGGTCCAGCTGACATTGTGGACTGTCCTGCTGACATCAGTATGTATTCTCTCCAAAGTACATGTTGTTTTTAGGTGGGGGGTGCTACAACGCCGCTCTCACAATCCAAAGTTTCCCATTAATGATGCAGAGACACAGCTTCACCCGGAACCTTCTGTCGAAATCCGGAGAGTTCCCAGATATGGTCTTCAGCAAGTGCTTCATCAAAAGAGATAACATTGAATGGATTTTTTTATACAGTTTTACTATAGTTATATGTTAGTGACAAACTTAATAAACAGAGCTTTACAGTACTTTGCCAAAAGAAGCCTATAGATATTTTTCAGGTCAGGTTATGCTATTAATAGATGCCTACTTAAACATCATATAATGTAATGGTACTAGTAGAAAAAAATACTGCATAATAAATGTAACAGAAATTTAAAGCCCTGAATACCCTTTGTAAATGAGTCCAGGGCTGGACTGGGAATGAAAAGAAGCCCTGGAAAAATTTGGAGACCAACTCTATATAGTTTATCTCGCGTTCAAGCTCTTGTACCCACACGCACTCCTTATACATACCCGAGTCACACTATTTGCCATACAAATAACTATAAAACATTCTTTTTATCACATTATTTGTATTAAAATGCCAGAAAGCAAAAGAACGAACCAGTAGTTAAAAAGCGCCCTTATAAATGAAGTACATTAGACAGAATGGATCAAAGCATTTGCTACGGCAAAAACATTTTTAGGAAATTTGAGAAAATAATATTATTATATTTTTTATTTCCTTTTATGTGTCCCAACCCTGCCCCCCAGTTATGCACATCTGCCCCAGTGGTGGAATTCAATTTTTTTAGTAACCACTTCCGAGATTTCGTACTAAAAACCTCGTACACACTCAGGCAGTCTTTCTCGCACACAGAGACTCAGGCAGTCTCTCTCACACAAAGAGACTCAGGCAGTCTCTCTCACACACAGAGACTCACAGAGACAGTCACACATAAATAAGTAAAATTTACTGTAAAAATGCACTTTGAACGATTTCAAGCTGTTTAGCAAATATATATATATATATGAAAAGCAATTAACCAACGTGTTCAATAGAAGTCTGGAAAAAGTATGCACTGGTGATAGATAATTGATTGTGAATTGTTTATGTGACAAATGCTATTAATAAAACATAGAGCCACTAAACATTTTTGTAAATCTACTTCTTGAAAACAAGGTGAAAACTGCAAGAAACTATTTGACTCAAATTGGTATATGCCGTTTTCACCTTTTTTTCAAAAAGTATTTTTTTTTTACAAATCTATGATGCCTCCTTTGATGTTTTATCAATTGCATTTGTCACATTAAGAAAATCTCAAGCAATCATCTAAAAAAGCACCAGTGCATACTTTAAATTACCATTAATTAATCACATTAATTAACTCTGTCCACAGTTTCCCATAGGCATCTTTGTCACTAAATAGCTTTCCATAGTCCCATGTTTAATGACAAAGATGCCTATGGGAAACTGGTAACAGAATTTGCCTTTGCCCCCAGTCTCCCATAGCCATCTTTGTCCCAGCCTCCCACTGCCAAGCATGCCTCCAGTTACCTCAACTTACCTGACTGAAGACCCCAACATGCACTCTGTTGGATTCCCGCTGCTGCCGGAGGCTCCACCCTCCTCACTGAACGGGGCTGACACCGCCCACAAAGGTCATTGAGCAGCGCTGGTGCCGCCCACGAAAGTTATTGAGCGGTGCCGGCTGACTCACTTCTATTTCGAATTGACAGTGGTGGCATTTTAAGAAGTCGTCTTCGTTTATCCGAAATAGAATTGAGTCAGCTGGCCAGCGCAACTCAGTGACCTTCGTGGGCGATGACAGTCCTGTTCAGTGAGGAGGGTGGGTGGAGCCGCCGGCAGCAGTTGGGGTTGTCTGCATCGCACAGACGTCCGCTGCTCCCGGAAAGGAGGATCCGAGTCCCCTGCAGATCCCCGTGGGATCTGGATCCTAAACCCAATTATAGGCTGCACAACAAGTGGGTGGAAAGTGCAGCCTATAATAGGGTAATTAAGAAACTCAGGCCCCCTTAACTTCATTAGGCGCCGGCAGCGGGAGGAGGCGGCCTGGGTGCCACTTTCAATACCGCTCACAGCCGCTCAGCGGCTGTTTTGAAGATCTGTCTCCCGCGACTGGCCCACGGTGTGACCGGCCCACCGGGAAATTTCCCCGGTATCCCGGTGGGCCAGTCCGGCCCTGAATGAGTCAAATATATGTATTGAGACTGCACGGCACATTGCAGGGTAGACATATAAAATGGGGCCTATATTTCATAATCATACTAAAAACCCCTCAAACTAGGTATAACATTTTAACCATTTCTGTTACTCGTTTTAGATATTTCATACACATGGATGGCATGGATTTTTAATTACAAAGTATATATTAGATGTATAAAGATTGTATGTGGTGTGCAGTCATTTGTTAAACTTACTTATTGGGAACTTGATAGGTGTGGGTGCATCTCTCACATTACAATGTCTGATCTCAGCATGTAAGCAGCGATCAGACACCTCAATGCTGACAAGTCAATCTAACAAAAAAATCAGCTGCCAGCATGCAGGGACTGCAAGTATTTTAACCTGTTGCCATGGTAATCAACAGCGTCACTGAGCTGCCAACTCTGCAGCCACTTTGCTTTTTTTTTCCTTCATAGAAATGCATCTGATTGAGTTACTAAGATCAGAAGAATTCAACATTCTTTGATCGCAGCATTTGCTTTGAAATGGAAAACTCACTGGTTTGGCCGTTCATAATGGTTAATACGGTATAATAGATGAGTTTGAAATGCCACTCTCATGCAAACCTCCAATAACCTCAAGAAATAAAAACATAAATACTTGCCTTTCAGATGTCGGACCACTTTCCTAAGTAGCATTCCCAAAGACCCTGCTAATATTCTAATAACTGTTATAGAAACAATACAGCATGAACAATGCCTCTTCATATTTTTTTTCGTTTCGAGTAACAAAGAACATTTCTTTGCTCTGTTCTGATATACATTAACTGCACACATTATAGCAAGGTCTCAGGTAATGCGTGTGTCATTTGCTCATCTGCGATCATTGTATTTAAGTTACAATGAGCATAATCCTTTTATACTAATCATATCTACTTTACAAACAGCCCTCTCTTTTCTCTATTATTGTCAACATTGTCATGCCGTACATTCCGTAAAAAGTGAACTAAAATAATAGCTTCAGAAGAAGTCACTGCAAATTACAATGACACTGACAGACACTGGTGAGCTCAAGATGCTGTAGGATCAGCCATTTAAATGAGTTTATTCTGCAGGGCTTTGCCAGAATGATTTCCTGGATGCTCTGATGCAGCATACTGCAGAACTTAAAACAAAGCTTAGTACTCATCATATAAAGTTCTTTGTGTATGTCATCGCACTGACATGTGGGAGAACAGCGTTAAGGCATCTCAGTACATCGACCAATTATTTATTTACATTGCTGCAGGGTATTTTATAATGTATTGCTTCACCTGCATTTGCCTAGATGCATTATAGAGGATACACACCTTATACATTTGTGTATACATCAGTTTGGATATGCTCCATACACATAAACAGTCAGAAATTGTCAGCTTTTTACCTTGTAGATTTGTATTCATATTTCACATTCATTATCTTAGTAATCAATTTGGGCCCTAAAGACTCTCTCTAGTGATACGCATGCTATTTATCTAGCTCCATAAGCGCCGGTGATGGCAAATAAAAAGGATTTTTATGATCCAAATTGTGATGGCTGCAATCGGTTCATAAGCACTTTACACATTATTATTATATTGTAGCATTTTATTTCTTCACTAGAATTGTTTGTTGCAGGTTGACTCTTTGGTCCAGACTCTACCATGACCTCCCTAGTGGCGCTTAAGTAACAGATCAACATTATTTGGGGTCTGAGTCTCTACATCAAGAAAATGGGATAGATCAGATAGATGGGTAGAGTCCTTGCATGTGAATGCATTTCCACTATATAGACTGTTAACACATGGAGGGTGGTTTCTAGGGTCTACTTTAGCAACTTAGCAGTCTGTGCTCCTGACCATTCTTACCAGTATTCTTTTCCTAGTTACCACTGCCATTGGTCCTTTTTACATGCTAACCCCTCTCAATTTGGATTAAACTACAATGCATGATATTGGCTTGGCTGATCAGCATTTGTCCTGTCTGACCCTACCTGGACTGTCTGTTTTTGGCATGTGTGTGTTTTTGACTGCTGAATTTACTGTGTGTTACTTTTGGCCTGCCTATTTGACTTTGCTATTGCCTATTCTTTGTCTGGTCTGCCTCCAGACCTGTTCTGTTCCTAACTCATATCCTGCATTGCTGCTGCTGATCACTCTGAATGGCTTTCCTGAGTTCCAGTGACTGTGGCTCTGACCTCTTCCTCCAGTTAGCTGATGTGTGGCGCTATGTTGCTCTACTCGATAATTTAACTTGGATAGGGTTTCATAGGCTGATACTAGTCAGAAAATGGAGGAGGAGGTGTCTTTCCCAAACTTACTCAATGCATTCACCATCTAAGGGGCTTCCAATAATGCTTCACAATGATTTGGGAGAAAATTCAGCAAGTTGCCTTTATGAAGACAGAAATGTGGAGACCTCCACATGTGGCCAAGATAATCATAGCAACCTGACAAGACTCTCCTTTAAAAAGCAATACCTACAGAAAACATGGCTATAAGAAATTAGCCCCTGATGATGTTTGCCTTGGCAGGTCTGTGAGGACGTCTGGAGTGATGAAGATGCTCATCTGGTTCTGGTTGCAATGTGGCTGTTTCCTGGGGAAATGGTGAGAGAGCTGGTATCAGTTGGCAGTCCCGCTGATTTTGGGGGTGTACACACTGATGTCAGTAGGTGTTTCCGCTCACATCAGTGGGAATTCCCGCTAGCATTGTGGGAAATACTCCCATTTAAAGTGAAAATGGTCAGGGAGAGGGGTGTGTTAAGTCACCACTAGATTGCCCTGAGAAAAGGATGGAGTAACTCAAAAAGGGTCCCCTAATTAGCATATTCCCCAGTATTCCCATAAAATATGATACACTTCTAAATTAGGAAAAATACACTCCAAAAGGTCCCCCTTCCAGCTGAGATTGGGGTAACTTAAAACCCTAGTGATATGGTTACTAAGGCAAGGCTTAAGAGAATAGGAGGTATCCCTACAAAAAACTGGGAGCCACATAGGCTCATCATCTAATGCAGGACTAGACTGGGGAACAAAAGCATTGTTTGTGGTAATCCCTGGGAGATTTCCAAAAACCAAAGAAAAGTGAGAAGAACGCAAAAACATATGGTGATGATATCCATAACACACCAACCTCCACTGCCTCTTCTGTTTGACTGCTAGTCCACAGGACTACAATACTAGTAACACAATTATATGTTCGATAACATATTTTATGTTATACTGTCTAGTCCTCATCATCAACTACATGACACTTGGGTCTAACATTTGCTATTAAAATGAGATTTAGGGCTGAGAAATCAAATCTCTTTCCAACAAAAACATTTTTCAGGATTATTTTCCTGGGGTGACACATGATTGTTCTAGACTGGTACATAACAGTGTAGTGATCGCTTCATAGGAAACCAGACCATATTGCACGATATTGTTCCATACACTTTGTATGTATAAGCCTAGGTTTGTTAATGCCGCATAGATTCAGCATGAGATTAGTTTATTGACAGTATACCTAGCCATTAGTTTAAACAGTAGTCATTGGAAATGGATGTCCTCATGTTGCAGGTAGTCATTTGGTAGTCATAATAGTTAGAAAACATTCCTTTCATTTGTTGTTGCTCTTAGTATGGTAATGAGAATAGAACAGTTCTGACTTCATAATGTCCTTATAGGATGTCAGACCCTCTCTGTACCACAGATGACCATTGAAGAAGCCCCCATTAAGGGATCATTACTAAAGTGTGACAATGCATGTGCAACTCACTTCCTTATGCATTATGAAGGACCAGCACGGACAAACGTTTTATACAGGAAATGCCCTTCATAATACAGAGTTCAATTCATGAAAGAGGAAATCACATTGATGTAACTATGCATTGTGCAAGGCCAGTTAAACTCTTGCATATGAAGCCCATTTTGGGTTGCTCTTCAAAATGCATAGTGAATTGTTCAGGTGTGCACATTTTAGTGAGTAAACCACTCTCTTTCATAGAGTTAAATTGACAGAGACAACTGTGTATGAAGTTTCCAGTTGGTATTTTAGACACAAATAATGAATTATAATAACAACCTAGCAGTAAGCCAAAGACCAAGTCTCGTAGCACTCCTTACAATGGGAATTGCATTCCCATTAGCCTCCTATATGTCAGGCTGTTTATAATTTGTGTACTGTTAATGTGTTACCCCTGAGTGTATACATAAGATATTGCTTTCTATATTTCCTCAGTTAATGTAAAAGCTAATAGTCTTCCAATAAATTCCGAAATTCAATTGTCTGCATGGCATTGTACAAAAATAAAATACAAAGACGAATTTGGTAATTATGCATTTTGGTACATGAAGCAGAAGTAAATTTATCAGGAACTTTATATTTTACTAATCTATGTATTAAGCAGGTCTGTGCCTCTTGAATTTGGTTTATGTTCTACAACCAGTGAATTCATTTCTACAGCATTGTTAATCAGAGACTACCTTACCCAGCATCCTTGCACATCTCTTTAGGGCTAGGTTCCATTAGAAACTTAAAGGTTTTTAAGGTCATTTATGTATTAGATGCCATGGTTTACACACAAAAAAGAGAATGATACATGGAGAACAACCTAGCTATTAATCCACAGCAGAGATCGTGTAAACATTCCATACATAAATGTGTCTTTTATCATTCAGATATAGGGGGCAATTAATACTATCTTATATAATTATCTAACTTGAGGGCAGGTAGTAATGATAATATTATACAGTGCTGTTTTTTTATTTGGAAAAAATTAGGTCTTTGTTTATTAAAAAAAAAAAAAAAAACAATTACCCATACATACACACACCCTCTCGCCTCTCCCTTATACATACCTGCATTGCCATCAAAGTAAACAGTAAAAAAAGTAAGTTTCCCAAGTAAGACCCAAATTCAATTTAAACCCCTACTAATACACCCAGATACTAACACATAAACACACATACATCCAGACACTCAATATTACACATACTAACATACACACCCAGAGACTAACCGTAACATACCCAGAGACACACACTAACATACACACCAAGACACACACATACATGCTAATGTACCCAGACATACACACACGATCTAATATACCCAGATACACACTGACGTAACGACCCCCCCCACATACATTAACATAATCACACAAACATATACTAATAAACCCAGACACCCACACGCACTGATATAGCCAGACCTACATACTAATACAGGTATACCCCACATTAACGTACACAATGGGGTCCAGAGCATGTATATAAAGCAAAAATGTACTTAAAGTGGAGCACTACCTTTTTCACTTGCAATCGTAAGGTGATTTCCACCACAAAACCTGAAATGTTCAAATAACACTCATAAGACGAGCAGGCATGCTGGCCTCTGAAACTTTCATTGATTTTGATTCCCCAAATTACAAATGAATGGCATTAAGCACTTTTTGGGGAGCTTATTCATCAATTAATTGATTTGCCCCAAACTTTCCATAAAATTATGGTAAAGCATAACAAAAGTTATTCAAACTGAACATTTTCTTATATGGAAGTGTGAACAGCTTAATGTAAAAACAAGAGCTTTTGTGCTTTTGCTAGACCAACTTTTTTTTTTTAAGATCACTGCCTTGTTCAGTTCTTTTAAGATGCTTTTTCAAAAGTACATTCCAAAAGTACTTTAGCAAACTTACGATAAGTCAATATGTAGATGGTGCAATGGGTTACATACTAGTTTAAAGGATGAATAAATGACATTTAACTTGATAAGCTCTGGCATTTCCTCTTACGAGTTTTGTTCAAAGGAAAACTGTCTAGAAAATAGAATTAACGTTTCAGTCTGCATTACATTGTGATTGATTTACATGAGGAGTAATGCGCACAGCCCTCACATGTTCTGAGACCTCTATTAAACCTGTGCCAAGCTCAGATCTGTCATCATCTGCTTACCTGAAATGCATATATGTTGTAGACACATATTGATGATTGCTTTTTTTTTTCAATCTAATTTACGTTTTTACATTAATTGAGGACTACCCTTCTCATGTCACCTATTAGTTTACCAGGAAAGTGAAACCTAACTGACCTAGGAAGTTTATCTTTTTTGCTATAGCATATGAAACACTTTCATTACTGTCAAGGCGAGTTTTAGTTATCTGAGGTACCTATAGTCATACCTGGGAACTTGTGGGCTCCGACTACCCGAAGCCTAACCTTGCGTGACGCAGCCAGTGCGCCGGGAAAATGCCCCCATTTAAATGGGCGGGAGTGGGGCATCTCAGGTTCCTGTTCCCGTGACCTGTAGAATTTGGGTGTTGACCTGGAGAACTGGAAAAGCAGTGCTTAAAGTGGGACTTAAGATCTCACTTCTGTAGCTGTTTCCCCTACTCCCCTATTTTAAACTGATAGGATTATGTATATTCCATGTTTTGCGCTGATGTTTAGAGACAACAATATAACTCATGCCTGTGCAATGTCAAAATGTTATTAATCTATCTATAATAAAGACACAGAGGCATGCTGGATTATAATGGCCACCGTGTTTATGAAAACACTGCAACATTTTTACTGTATATTTAACAAACTAACAAATATAATCATATTAGCTTATTACCAACTTGGTAGCCTGAACTGGCTTACCAAATTTTCCCCCTAAAAATTCTGAAATATGGTCCATAATGTTGATCTTGCTGGGTGGTTACTGCCGTTATCTCCTCTTCATTGCAGCCACAATACTACCCTCCATGGTCCTAGATCCGTGGAGAGTTGTGCACTTAGCTACTTTGTTAGTGCCATACAAGTTAGCGGTACCTCGGACAGCAAACTCCTGCACAGATGTCAAACCTCAAGGACCCATGTCATAGCCACTTCAATTAACCTGAAAGAGATAAAGGGGGGGGGGAGAGAAACACATCCATGTGCCAAATTATCTAAAGAGGGATGTTCTAGTGCTTCCTTTTATAGCCTAGCATGACCTTAAATACAATCCGGTCAGGTCCCACTCAAGACTTTAGTCCAAATTTAAAGAATCCAAAACGTGTGTTCTGTACACTGTATTCTGTTTCTTTAATCATTAAACCAACCTTTTTATCAAGGCTTACTGCCAGGGCTGTTATTGAATGTACAACTACCCCCCATGGTAATGAAGGTTCCTATTCAGTCTTAAAAAAACTAAACCATGTACTCTATATGTCATTGCTGCTTCATACGCCATAAAGCAGCCTTTTTATTGACTGCTTACTTGCAGGGCTTTTCTAGAATGAGCAATATATAACTACCACTCATATCATAGACTTTCCCATGCTCAGTCATGCAGCCCTTTCATCAATGCTTAAATGTAGGGCTTTTCTTTAAGCCTTCAGTTATATATGTTTTGGGCTGTGTTATTAGTCTATGTCTAACCATACATTCATTATTTCTGATGTTTTTCTTTTCATTTATGTCTGCATCATATCTGTTCATTCAGGAAATCAGCAAACGTAAAAGTTATCTTTAACACCACTAACAGGTGGATAACACAAGATCAAGACAGAGGATGCCAGCTGCTGAAGTACGTAACGGGTCAGGCCTAGAGCACCCTCAACCAAAATACACCACTGAATCGGAATTACCAAAAGTGCGGGAATTTGGGTGAATAAACCATCAGTGCAAAAAATACCTCGTAGTCATTGTCTCAGAATGCGGTATTTATGTTGTGGGATGATGTTGGGTACCAGTTTACCATCCACAGGCAGTCTAGTTGTACTTCTAAAAAATCCAAAGAAAATGCTTCGTTCATTATGATTTAAAAAATAATTTGACATAAAAACATTTTATTTTGCTATGTAATAGAGGTTTTACTATATTGATCATCCATGTACTGTAGCACTTAAGAGGTTAACAGCCTCTCTAGTAAATTAAAATATACTTAAAAAAAATAAGAGTAGTACATCAATCTGCAGTGTATCAGCTGATTGCCTAAGCTCTTACTGATAATGAGGAGAATGCAATTTGTTCTGTGAACCTGGGGTCAGCGATAGCTCTTTTGAAACCGGCTATGTTGAAGAGGTTTGCAAAATCACAATGGCGTGATCAAAAATGCAGGGCACAAATAAATGAAACTGCTGTTATTCAGTCAAAAATGCTGTCTTGCTTACCAGAAGACAGGCATAAAACTTAAATAGCTGTAAAATAACTTGTCGTACATTATACTAGTTTTCATTACAGACATTATACTATAATTTCAGTAATAGCAGGATGACCAAACATTGTAGAGTTAATGTCATTAAGGGGTTAAGCCATCCTTACTGGGGACTCATTTTGCAGTACTTTTCTGAACTTCCAGCTGTTTTTGCCATTGAATTCAGGTCACACTGTTCTGAGCACATGTCTACAAAGATCCAGAACGCTAAAGCAATTGTCCTTATCATCACCTTGCCTCTTTAGTGAAGGTAGCAGTGCTGCAACATCAGCTCTGGTGGCACACAAATTCTGAAATTGGTCTGTTCAACACGTTGTGATCAAAAACAGTGGCATCACTAGGGTGGAAGAGACATGGGAAAACTGGGGGTGCCAGATATAATAATGAAAATGAGGAGAGATGAGAGAGAGAGGGAGAAAGGAGAGAGATAATGAGATGGAAAAGAGATGGGACTAAGTGTAGAGATAAAGAGAAAGTACAGATATTAAGATAAAGACGAGGAGAGATAAAGGGCAAAGGGAGAGCTGAGATAAAGCGAAATCAAAGAGATAATGAGAAACAGGGGAGATCATGAGATAAGGGAGAGATTATGAGAAAGGGAAAGACAGAGTGTGTTTGTGTTTTGAAAGTGCTTATATGTTAGAGCAAGCAAGTGTGTGGATGCAAGCCATTATGCATAAGGGCAAGTGTGTGTTTATGGAACCACAAATACACACAAAATACTACAGGTGATTGATAATTTAAATCTAATTCTAAATAGTAAATGCAGCACCCTACTGAGCACTTCTCCAGCACTCCTAGCATAAACACATCTTAAAAGATGGGGCGCAAATACATGTGGAGAAAAAAATATAAATAACAATAGTGAAATACTGCGACAGCAAAATTTATCAAGGTGGGAGTGATATTTAGTCATAAAAAATCTTTTAATTCCATAATTCCCCTCCCCCAAAAACACAGTATCATTGTGTATATATATATATATATGTATACAATTATATTATTAAGAGATACTTACAATATATATTGGACATCCAGATGTGCAAAAGATGCAAAATAGCAGCAGAGTATCAGTACAACTGGAACAAATAAGAGTCCACCATCCAGAAATGGCAGTCCTTTATCCCTCGAAGCGTTTCCCTGGGTTGACCCAGCTTTTTCAGGAAGGAATTATGATAGCATTATATAAATATATTCTGGGCCAATACAAACCATTGTGTGGAAATCTGTTCATAAACAGGACTATGCATAGGACACGTGGTCATGCTTTTAGACTGGAAGAAAGGAGATTTAGACTAAAGCAGAGGAAAGGGTTTTTTACAGTAAGGACAATAAGGATGTGGAATTCTCTGCCTGCAGAGGTAGTTTTATCAGAGTCTGTACAGACGTTTAAACTGCAACTGGATGGATACCTGGAAAAACATAATATTCGGGGATATAATCTTTAATTATGGGGAAACAGCTTATTGATCCAAGGAGAAATCTGACTGCCGTTTTGGTGTCAATAAGGTATTTTTTCTCTGGTTAGTGCAAAATTGGAAAGAGCGAATCTGGGGCTTTTTGCCTTCTTTTGGATCAACAGCAACACATTAACAGATATAGGAAAGGCTGAACTTGATGGACGCATGTCTTTATTCAGCCTATATAACTATGTAACTATGAATTTTCAAAATGTTCCACAGAAAGATCATAAGATCTTTTTAGCTTATGTGAGCCGTGATACGGTAGTCATTCTAAAAAAAAACCTTCGGAATAAGCTGGAGGATCTACAGAAAGTGTTAAGATGCCCTGATTGCAGAATATTCTAGTGTACATAAAGGGATTGCAGATTTGATTGCCACAGTAAAATACAAAAGATTTCCAAAACTACTGATTCATTTGTACAAAGGTTTTTTGAACATGTCTTCAACGCATCTAAAAACCTAGTTTGTAACAGTAGAAATTTCTACCTTGCCGCAAACCACAACACTAATACTCATTTAAAATGTGTATTATAAGAACAAATCTCTGATTAGTTGTTCTACATTAGAGAGGACATGATACATAGAGTTGCCTAGCAACCTTGGTTTTCATCACTTGACACACAAAGGCCATAGCAGTGTTAATTGTTAATTATATGTCAGCTACTTTATCTATTCCACTTGTGACACTTTGTATTGTCTGCATGTTAATGGTGCAACCAAAAATGTACTTATCAGCCAAAGCATCTTATAGTACTCAGCGCAAACACCTAGGAGAGCACTGTCACAATCTGGAAACAATTAAAATGTCA
Organism: Spea multiplicata; assembly: GCA_009364415.1. NCBI lineage: Eukaryota > Metazoa > Chordata > Amphibia > Anura > Pelobatidae > Spea > Spea multiplicata. The sequence goes on from VKOC01000001.1 coordinate 42,387,845, forward strand.
AACAACATACACAAAAGCACATCTTGTGGTCTAATAAGGCCCAGCATTATAATTATGACCATTACTACGATCACGGTAGGATAAAATAATTTTAAAGGGCTTTTATTGTCATTCCTGCACCCAAACCATATGTTGACTAAGTATTTAATTAGACAGGGTGCCCTATATCACCAGGATTGTTTCCAGACATTGTTTGTTGAACTTTACACATTTTTTTGTAAAGAATAAAAAAAAAAAATAGCTACGCATTCTGTGAATGTGATAACCAATCCACACGTGTGAATAGATAATAATATATACATACACACCAAATCTTTAAACTCTTTTAAAGTCAAATGGATCCAAATATATAAAAAAATAAAGCATAAACACTATATAGTATAGTAAGTAAATACATGTGGAGGATATAAATGAAAAGACAGCCCTTTCCATGATGTAGGGCATAAAACAGCCCTTTAAGTTGGATCTGTGTTCTTGGATATTGACTCCCTCAAGGCAGTTTATGTAGAAGACAGAAAACCGGAAATGGGAGTAAAAATATTTATTCAATAATAACAAGTAAAATTGTGATCTTACATTAGGGATTCTATTCACCATGACCGTATAGCCAATCCTTATAGCAGCGTCCCGCTAAAGAAAAATATCAGTCCCCAGTTTCTCCCTGCACTTCCTCCTCTTGACGTTTCGATGACGTCAACACGTACCACACTGATGAATTTTGCTGTAACAGCTTCCTCAAGTGCGTATCAGGTAAGTTCCCCTTTATAACACGCAGCACCGGCACATTTGCGTTTACTATTGTTTACTTTCATATTAGCGCATAACTTTACTTGTTTTGCCCTGTGTACCTCACCTGATTGATTATCTGATTTTTTTTTTATTAGAGTATACAAATATTTCCATAATATATAATAAATTACGATAAAATTTTCCAAAACACCATATTAGTTTAAAGGAAGTACATTATTTTAGTATGTAAATCTTTCCATTATTTACAATGTATTTTCCACAATAGATTTTTAAACATTAAAATACAGTTATTTAGGATTTTATCTCCTATACTATCTATCCAATGGATAGTAATGTTATACAATCATACTCCATTCATACACCACTCATACTTAGGGCTAGAGCTGCTATGTGGAAATGAGATTCCCATGTGGGGAATTTTTTATTCTTTATTGTCCCTAAGGAAATTTATCCAAGGACTCCAAATATGTTCATAAAGGTTATATTGGCCTCTAGAACTAATTCCATCGTCTTTTGGTGCTCAAACTGTTTCTCTACCCCTTTCCTCTGATTTCCATTTTCTAGCAATACATATTTTTGCCGCTATAAATAATTGTGAAATTAAATTTTTTTGTGGCTTCTTTACTGGTGGTAAGTTTATATGGAATAAAAAATATCAGAATTTTGACATTTGGCTTGGGTTGTGACTGTTTATTGGATCATTCTTTAGGTACCTTGCATTGTTTTACCTGTGCTTGACTTTGGCTTATCTAACCACGCTTGCCAGCCTCTGCTGGCGGTTACCTGGCCCACTGCTGTCTGCAAGTCCCGTTCCTCAAGATAGCACCTAGGAAAAAGCCTAAAGCTGTTGCAGACTCCCAACTAATTCAGTACCCACAGCCATGACAGCTTGATTAGCATGCTGGTTTAATGTTAGGAAGAAAAGTTGTATGCTTTTCGAAAAAAAAGGGGTTTTTAGAGAGCTTTTTAAAGCGGAATGAGGTAGGGAATTCTGGAGAAGCACGTGTGAAATCCTGAATATGGGAGCTGGAAGACTGGAAGATGTAATGAAAGAAGAAGAGAGATGGGGAGACCAGTAAGTAGGGATTTGCAATAATCCAGACACGATATCGCAAGGTAGTAGTGAGCACTATGAGTACATCTTCAAAACATATAAATTTGTCTGAGTAGGGGCAGTGTATCCTAGGCCGCTCTAGTCACATGCAAACCACACATTGTTGTCACCAAACCCTATGAACAGCATAAAATTCACATTCTATGTACCCCTGCTATAAATGGTTTTAGCATAATTTTCACTGGAAACCTGGGCCTCTATTTGAGCCCTAAGCGTATCTAAGTTATGTTCACTTACTACATCAATTCACTGACCACTTTCGGAAGATGGGATGAAGCTGTGCTGATAATGCCAACCACACAATGATAATGGCATTATGGTCAGTGGAGTGTTCTTGTGTAAGTCGACTTAGTCGAGGCCCAGGGTGCCAAGTCTTGTGGAAGGCATCTATAGAGCAATATGGCTTTACACTGATGCTGACTGAGCCAGGTGCATGTGAGCTATCTCTTCTGGCCTATTTATGTTCCATTTATGTCTTAACTGGCCTATTTATGCGATGGAAGACTGTGTCAAAACTGTACAGTTTCCATAACATGCTGTTCTCAGGAGCCACATGCCTTTAACATAGAGAACAGTGGCAGTAAGGACAGCTGAAGGTAAATTCAAAAGCTCATTGCTGAGCTTTTGAAGGCCATTTGCTGCTCATCTTGCCACTGGGATAATGCAATGTATTTTTGCATAGATATATAAACACTCACCCATACTGTAACAACATAGTAGGTCTAATGAAATGTCAAACTGCAACTCATCTCTTTAGTTACCTTGAGTCTGGCTGAAATTTAGGCAAGTATCATTCCTAGTCACTCATAATAAATAAGGAAATATCTAACTTCCCACTTTTGAAGGTCACCAACAATTTGATGAAATAGATGTCTATTTTTTCTGACATAGATGGCAGGGAATTAGTCTGCGGAGTATAGCAGCAAGAATTTAGAACAGTGCCAGTCTTCACTTGGTGAACTGCCCGCAGTGAAAATTATTTCAGTTGTGTTGATCTCCTTTGAAAGGCTGTATTTAGTTGGCACAGAAGTTCAATGCAGTACCACAATTTAGCATTGACTTGCAGTACCCAAATAAGCATGAAATTGAATCCTATCAAATACAAAGAAACAAAGTGAAATATCGGTCAGTTAAATCTGTACTAATCTTTTAATATATACCTGATATCCCAATGATTATAGTGGTTGGAATTTATTTCATTAGAGACCAATCAATGCAGTCTATAAGATTCTGCAATACGGTGAGTTATGGCTTTGAAGTCTATTATCCTCTCTGTGCACTGATAACTAAGCTAACACATTTAGTGGAGATGGATATGCCTCATGAGGTTAAACTGATATCTCGGAATATACCATGGTAGGTTACTCTGAGCAAATGGCTTTGTGATGGGCCTAGCCAGGCATAAGTTGGCATGGAGTAGGAGGGAAAGTGGCAGAAGTGGTGGATGACCAAATACCCGTTTCCTGTCCAGATAAAGAGGAAAGTGACTTGGAGACCTGGAGATGCAGAGATTCGCCTGGAAAGTTCTGATCATCTGTAATACCCAAACTGGGGAACAACAGCAACAACATAAAAGCGCCCTAGTATATTCTGACACCATAATCCATAAGCGCACAAAGTACGTAACAATAACAACCAACAAGCATTTGCTAAGATAATAATAAATCATACATTTAAGTAAAATGGTTAGCATCTGAAAAATATAATTTGAATTTCCTTTTAGTCTCAACAAATTGCTTATGAGTACAAAGTACTATTGAGGATTAGTTTGAACATTATATATCTCCATCTCCCTTGGCTAAACCATGTGTTGGCTGGTCTGAGCCAAAGCCAGCTTGCCCATCAGCAGTGATATTGTCTGAATAAACAATGCAGGGTCCAGGAAGTATGTTATAGCTTCCAACTTGCGCAGTAGGAGTGTAATAGGATCTTCTGTCAGCAATCACGGCGAATGGAGGAAGATTTGCATTTAGTGTCCTTGCTATGCCTTTGTTGCTGGGAGATGTGATGCCATAGCTGGGAAAAACAGAATTCTGAATAACATTGGAACACAATAATTAAATAATAATGACACAAGTGATGGATCAAATATGGTTTTTATCTCAGATGTAGCAGTTCCTCTCTAAAGTCAGAAAGAGATGTACTTTAAATATTTCCTTATGAATACAATTTAAAGCAATGAATTTGTCAAAACATATATGGGAGTAAAACTAGATCAAAGTTTCATGGCAATTTGACCATGTTGAGTTTATTCAGATATAGTGTTTCTAAAATAAAGTAGTCTTATTGTCTATGAAGACATCAGTATACATAAGGATGCAGCTAGCAGATAAATGAAAGCCATTTAATCAGTATACAAAAATTAGAAATGAAATATCATTTAGGTATTTTAGACCTCACTGAGAAACACTTGTGAAAGCAATGTTCCTTTGGATGAGCTCTTAAGAGCTCTTTCAGATGTAATGCACAGCAGGAATGGAGACAGCTAAGCAAAATTGTTTCCCAGCATTCTAGAAACAGCAATGTCATTTCAAATATCATGAATTTTGTCCAAGTGAAGATTTTTAGAGGTATGTATCTGATGATTAGATGTGGTTACAACTCTTTTCTGCATTGCTTGGTAGAAGTGATCCACTAAGGATTAGGTTTTTATTTAAACCCTATGTTTACGGACTGTTTAATGTTAATGCTTCTTAAATGTATTTGCAGTTCTTGTACACATTTAAAAAATGAAAAGAACCATCAAGCACATCTAGTCTGCCAATTTTTTCCTTGTGGTCTTGGTGCCATGTCAGTGATCTGAAGTATTACATCATATGTTTTCATTGTGACAGAGAGAGCTCAGAAACAAACATAGAACTCCCCTACGGGACAGTCAGAAGAGATACTTTGGTCTCTTCAACATTCCTTCTACTGCCACATTGACCCTGGGAACATGTGCAATAGGCCTGCTCCATATATGAGGAAAGGGAATGGAGGCGTTCAGGGCCGTCCCAAGACAAAATGCCACCTGGGGCGAAGTTAAAATGCCGCCCCCCCCTTATCTACCCTTTCTCTCCCTGCCGCCCCCCCCCCCATTATCTACCCTTCCTCAGCAGTCCTGCGGTGAGTCTCCCTGCTCGGTCTCGGCTTGTAATGCTGAGCGCCGGAAAAGACATCATCTTCTGGCGCTCAACATTACAAGCCGGCACCGAGACCGAGCTAGAGGGCTCGCAGAGGAGAGAGTGAGGGGCGCCGAGCGGGTACTGACAACTTGGTAAGATGAAACCACTCGGCGTCCCTCTCTCTCTTCTCGACTTTAAAAAAAAGTGCCGCCCCTCAGCTCCATTGTCAGGCCGGCCCTGGAGGCGTTAAGGGAGAGTGGCTAGCCCCAATGAACTTGAAAGTGGACTGGACATGTCCAAGCATCAGTCCCACAGTCCAGAAATACCTGATTTATAGAGCTTTTAAAAGTTCAAAGAATTCCCAGGTATGATTGGAACTTCATGATTAATTGACATTTTTTGCAATCAAGGCTACTGTATAGCACAACACTGTTATTTTATCAGTCCTTGGGTAACTCCAGGTTTTCAGATTATGATATCTAATAGCCATGGTGATGTAAATGGTACTTGGGGGAAAAAGGCCGGAAATGGATAAGCCTCCCAAGTGGCCAACCATTTAAATGTAAGACTAGATGACCATGACATTGCTGTATAGTGCCCCTGAAACTACATCAGATCCTCAAGGCTTATTCTCAAATGCCTTTCTCTCCTCTGATGGTCTCCACCTTACTCACACTCACAGACACGATGAAGAGGTTATTGTGTAGGCTCCCTACTTTCCCCAAGTAGTACGTTTTAACCTATTCTCCCAGCTCCATTACTCTAATTTTCCTCCTGTGAGGTCCATGCCATGTGGCTATGCAATCTTGTATCTTTACACATTACTGTTGTATGGTCCTGCTACCTTTCTTGATCACTTCTTGTCATGGCTCCCTCGCTTCCTCTCTTCTGATGTACTCTCTCTTACCCTTGGAGACTTTATGTCAGGAACCACTTTTTCGCTGCCTGAACCATGGCTTTTTCATACATATCATGGTATATCAGTCTGCTACCACTAGTGGCCACCCTCCGCCCTCTGGAGCACTCAGAGCTCAATTACCAGGATCAGGTGTACCTTATTCTTTCTACTATGGCTCTGCACCTGTACTGTTCCTGGTTACCTGCTGTGTGTCCTGATCAAGTGGATTCCCTGCTGTGTGTCCTGATCAAGTGGATTCCCTGCTGTGTCCTGATCAAGTGGATTCCCTGCTTTGTGTCCTTTCAAGTGGGCTCCGTGGCTTTTGTCCCCTTCCAAGTCGGATCTGTGCCTTTTGTACCCTTCCAAGTGGGCTCTCTGCCTTTCGTGCCCTTGCAAGTGGGCTCTCTGCCTTTCATGCCCTTCCAAGTGGACTCTCTGCCTTTCGTGCCCTTCCAAGTGGGCTCTCTGCCTTTCGTTGCCCTCGCAAGTGGGCTCTCTGCCTTTTGTGCCCTTGCAAGTGGGCTCTCTGCCTTTCGTGCCCTTGCAAGTGGGCTCTCTGCCTTTCGTGCCCTTCCAAGTGGGCTCTCTGCCTTTCATGGCCCTTCCAAGTGGGCTCCCTGCCAAAAGACTTATTACCGTTATTTATTCATCCTGCCATACGTCCGGTTTCTTGCTTACAGACTGTATTACCCTTATTTGCTTGTCCTGTCATATATATACAAAACATTGCATTACCTAGATTTTTGCTTGTGGTGTCTTTGTTTGAATAATCATGCATCGTGGGCAAAAGTGTCACTGTGGGAAATGGTGCTTTTTGTAAAGTTGAAGGACACCAGGGCAGTTTTCGCACTGGGGCCTTGTGGTTTCTAGTTACACCGTGGGCCTCCAGACTACAGACACAAAGGTAGTTTATATAATGTATTGAAGCTAAGGTTAGTTAATACTCCATCTATTGAGACTACATTTCCCATGACTCTCATGCACATATCATGACTCTCAGCCATTCATTTAGTTGGCTGAACATTATGACAAATGTCATAACACCACTTTGAGTGCCAGTACCACAACTGCTTGAAAACTACCCAGTGTCCTATTTTGGTTCCAAGTCTTTGTCTTTTCTTGACTGCTCAACACCATAGGAGTTGCAGTCAAGAAAAGACATAAAGACTTAGAACCAAAATAGGACACTTGGTATTTTATTGACTGCAACTCCCATGATGTTGAGCAGCAACATTGATAGTTGTTTATTGTTGGAACAGTAGCTGGTAACTGTAGATTGGGATGGGGGGCTACACTAAATCTGCAGTACAAATCCATCTCTTGTTGACTGCATATACTACAGTAATACTGCATTTGCTCGATTATAAGACAACCCTGATTATAAGATGCCCCCCAAAATGTGAATATTAATTTAGGAAACAAAAAAGCCAGGTTTTCCTCCATGCTTCAGACTCCCTGGTGTCTAGTGGGGGCAGCCGGAAAAACGTCTGCGAGATGCGCGTGGACAACATCAGCTTCTGCCCGGGACTTCCATGACCGGAAGGTCATGTCACGCCGGTGTTCCATCCTAGAAGCCCCAGCGGAAGTTCTGGGTAGCAGCAGAGGTTGTCTGTGCGCATCGTGCAGATGTTCACCGGATGCCAGAAAGGAGGATCTGGGTCCCCTGCAGCGCTGCTGGGATTCCTCCTGTCTGGCAGGTGGTGAACGGCTAGGCGATGCACACAAACAACCTTTACTGCTACCCGGAACTTCCACTGGGTCTTCTATGGCGGAGCACCGGAAGGTCACGCTGGTGCTCCGTCATAGAAGCTCCAGAGGAAGTGCGCGCATCGCATTAGTCCACCGGCTGAGGAGCATCCAGGTGCCCTGCAGTGCTGCGGGAGATCTGAATCTTAATCTTATAGTCAGACCTCTATCTGAGGTCTAATTATAAGATGACCTTGACTATAAGACAAACTGTATTTTTCAGAGCATTCACCCAGCCATACTGCTAGCTGACCTTAGGAATTGTAGTTATAGACTAGGTTATTGTGGCCTATATTACACACTAACTTTGCAATGTGAAATATTTTTCACAGTCTCCCCCTGCTCTAACCCTCCCTTTGACCCTCCTCTACATTACACATAGGCGTATGTAAGGTATGGCACCTATGGCTCATGCGCAATTTGAAAGGGGGCGTTAGTGAGCGGCTTTTAAACACCGTCTTTTTTTTTGCAGCAGCAATCGCTCGCTATTGCCCACTGCTTCACTGCTGAGTGCCGAAATATGACGTCATATTCCGGCGCTCAGCAGTGAAGCATCGGGCACCGCAGAGGACTGAAGCCTCATGTTCCCGTCGCTGGACCTCAAGGTGAGAGAACTACAAAGGGGGAAAGGGTAGACTAAGAGTAAGTAAAGAGTGTGAATTAATGTGTGGATGCATTGAGTGAATGCATTGTTTGAATGAGGGAGAGAATGAGTTAATATGTGGATTAGTTGTCTGAATGAGGGAGAGCATGAGTTGTGTGAATGAGGGAGTGCATGAGTTAATGTGTGGATGAATTGTCTGAATGACGGAGAGCATCAGTTAATGTGTGGATGAATTGTCTGAATGAGGGAGAGCATGAGTTATTGTGTGGATGAATGAATGAGGGAGAGCATGAGTTAATATGTGAATGTATTGTCTGAATGAGGGAGAGCATGAGTTAATGTGTGGATGAGTTGTCTGAATGAAAGTGTGAATTAGTGAGTGACTGTAAAAGTGTTTGTGTATCATAGATGTATAATTGTGGAAGGGCAAAGATGGCACTAGCAGGAGGTTTGAGCATTGGGGACCAAGATGGCACAGGCAGGGTGTATATGGGACAAAGATGGCACAGGCCGGACTGTTTGGGGACAAAGTTGACTTGTGCTGGGCTATTTGGGGACAAAGATGGCAAATCTTATGTGTGTTATCTGGGTGCTGGTCAGGTTCTATGTGGGTAGTGTGGATGCCAGGGCTGGCTTTGGGGCGTGCAACCTGTGATCTATGCCTGTAATGTAGGGGGTTTTTAAATATACCTTTAATGCTGTGTTTTTATGTGAATTCCAATTTATCTATACCTGCAAAGCTGGGTTTTTGTGTTATTCTGTAGATCCATATCTGCTATGCTATGTTTCCATACAGTATTTATGTATACCTGCAAATACAGGGTTAATATGTCTTATTCAGTTGATTAATACCTGCAATGCTTTACATGTTTCCATATTTATTTGATCTATACCTGTGATGCTACGTTCCATATATTATTATTGTATACCTGCAAACACAGGATTTGTATGTCTCATTCTGTTTATTTATGCTGAGATCACAAGTGAATTTCAGTTGATGTGGGTTTGTGTGTTGATCTATACCTGCTATCGACAGCAGGGTCTAATATATATATATATATATATATATATATATATATATGGGCAGCAGAAGCTAATAAATGGGTTTTAGATATTTGGACAGGGGCGCTATTTTCAGTAGATATGCCTCTGTCAAAAGGAATGAGAAATAGCAGGTTGTACTGGAACATTTTTCTGGCTCCAAAAAATTTCTCCTTCTCTTTTGTTATGTCCCACTACCATTTCGGTGCGTCTTTGCAGATTTTCCGCATGATTATGACAGATAGATGTTATGAACAGTTGCTCTAAAACTCTGCACACCCAATTGAGTCCTTAGTTCTTCTATTTATTTCAATATACCTTTTTTAGCAGTCACAGTCTGCAATCCACAACCTCAATTAAGGTTTAAGCAAGGAGTTAAATAGCCAGCCATGCATTTTCAGCCACCGTTCGCACCAATTAAGGTTTAGACTGGTCATTGAATCAAGCTCCTGGCTCCCTTTTATTTAGGAAATTACTACCGATCTGCAGAACTGCACTTTTGGCTTATATTGCTTTCATGAAGTCAAATTGGTATTATATATTTTATTGTGACGCCATCTGGGAACTCTTGGAGATTTTCACTTAGTATTCTCTTGGCTGGTGAGTGGTATGTCTGATATTAGAATTGTTAATTTTATACATATACATGGTACCTGTTTTGCTTTTTAAAATTATTTTCCTATAAAAGGCTCTAAGATTCATTCATTATTTTCATAACAACATAGGAAAGTTGAGTGATTAAATTATACATATATTCTAAAATATACATATATACTAGACTTGGGCGCCGGCCAACTCTTTGTGTTCATCTTCATGTTTGTCTTCATGGGGAAAAAAAACTTTGTATTCCACGAATAATCGCCCGTTCCTGTGTTCAGTTCGGTGAATATTCGTGTACGTTCTTTGTGTCTTCCCCCCCCCCCCCGTTTTTTTGTTGAAGGGGTTAATACGGGGTTAACGCTATGTAGGCAAAATCTTTAACCTTATGTCAAAACAGGACCCAAAACTCAGAACCCAGTGCAGTGCAGGTGAACTCCTGGGTCTCTGACTGCAGACAGCTATAGGCCACTGCCTTAGTGCTCTTAATGGGTGTCATCTGTAGGTAGGAATGGGAACAGAAGCAAAGAGAGACTGGGAGAACGTGACAGAATCTGTAAGCTAGAGTCATGAGCAGAGCCGTGGGTAGGAGTTTTTGGGCAAGATTGGGAGATAGAGATCTGTGGACAAGGGTGGCAGAGAAGTAAGTGGTAGCCGGATATCAGACAGAGGTGGAATCTGAATCAGGTTAATCAAGGTCACACATGGATGCAGGAGTTCAAACATGGTATCACAGAGCAAGAGCGGTACATAAGTACAAGTAATCAACTAAGAGCAGGTACTGAGGCAATACAAGAATATCAGAATGTCAGAGTTGAAACCAGTGATCATAAACAGGTAAAAAGCAAGTAAAACAACTTATATGAAGGTACAAAACAGTGTTCTAAACCAAAATCATGAGTACAGCAAATCAAGAGCTTAACAAACAAGGCTGCAAGGATGGAATGCTGGAGGCTGGGAGTAAACTGGTGATAGACTGCAGGTAAGACACATGCGGTACAACATGTACAGGATGACAATGAACATGGGGAGACTAGTCGATGCATTTCTTTCCACATGCCCTATGCATATGAACTGTTTTGAGGAGGGTGGAGCTAAAATAATCCCTTGTCATAGGGCAATGAAGTCATAGTTTTATTGATAAGACGTGTCATGATTTCAAAAGAGAACATTTTCAGTAATCACTATGGAAACTTTTGAGTGCTCTTAAATTAAAGAAGCAAACCTTTAAACGACAGTGAATTTAATATTAAATAAATCAGGCCATCTGAATCTGTCTTCAGCCTAAAGTGAAGGGAGCCCTTGAGCAACTTGGCAGTAATGTCCATGTACCTCCCCATGCTTCCCTTTTGTTCTGGAATCAGATGTGAAGTACATTCTCATCTAACTATGGTTTGTGATCTCGATTTTCAGATTTTATTATACCAGTGGTCTGACTGCCAAAGAACATCCAGTGGGATCCATTGCAAATGTTCCTGACAGCTACAGGGTTATGTCTTAACAGACCACAAATGAACTAGTCTAATCCATAGATCACACTGAGTGTGAAAAACCTAGATAAGACATACATTAAGCACATATTGTCTTTTCAAATTGATCTTTAACATTTACTGTAATTGTTTTTATCAAATTGTGAATTGGGTAGGAAACTGAAATCATTGGTTTCTCTAAACAAGGAAATGGGGTTATGAAAAAACTAGTTAATCAAACAAAAAAGTATTTGAAAAATGTTACAGAAGAGGTTGAGAAACACACAAGTGAATTGGGATGACTAAGCCCATCAAATGATGTATGTACAACTGCTGGCTGGATATTCATGACTGGATGTTGCATTTTTATACTCAGGAAGCATGTGACCCGCGTATCTAGCCAGTGGCTGCACTCTGCAGCACCCGATCTGCCACTGAAGCAGAAAGCATCGGAAGTTAGTGGTCAGCTGTCCACCAGACATTTGCCTGGTGTGCCAAATGGCCAGACACTAGTTTAGGACACTAGTGGGAGATTACCGGCTGCTATCAGGCATTTATGGTAATTGTTGCATAAAAAGTGATCCTGGTGCAAAGTTCAAAGAGTAACAGTTACTCAAGTACAATATTCATTTTATTCTCTGTGACATCAGAGCCTTACTGACACAAGGCCGTCAGGAGTTCTTTAACTCTTGTAGAGGGACGACAGGCCAAGTTCCCCGTCAGGAGTTAAAGGGCCGTGCAAGCCACTCTATTGCTCCAAGAGTTAAAGGTCCGTACGAACGACCAACAGAGTCGCTTGTACGGACCTTTAACTCTTGGAACGGGGAGACCATGGTCTCCCCAGGCCAGGTTGCCCCGTCAGGAGTTAAAGGGCAGTGCAAGTGAGTCTATTGGTCTCCTGCAGGGACCTCCTCTGGCATCAACCAATTGGTGCACTTCATTGATTGATGTCAGAGGAGGCCCCTGCAGGCGACCAATGGAGTTGCTTGTACATCCTGGTGCCAAAGCTGCTGCGTAGTGCATACCGTGTTAACCCCGTATTACATAGCAGTAATACATACTACTTGTTTACATTTCAGCTCATTCTTTTCACTCTTGTCATGCCTTTTGTCTTCCTGCAGTATATTTCTGATATAGGCACTGCACATTTAAAATGCCTGGGCATGCAAAATGTCTGTTTTATTTTTGTTTGAAGATTTTTAGTAGACGTTCCATGGAGCCAGTAAAAGTCAAAACTGTCATTTCTGATCTTAAGCAACTGTGGCAAGGGTACTATACACATTGCGCTATGTAGCCTGTGCAATCATGGCAACAATAAGTTATACAAATGTACTTTTAGTATATGCAGTGCACATTTACTGGTCAATAGTGAATTGAAAAAGCTATCTGCTTCATATGAAATACCATATCTTCGGAAGGAATGATCTTGAATTTCTCTGCTCTGTGTGATCTCTGCATTGCAGAACCAATCAATCAGAATCATTTCACTGCTCCGCCGATCCTCCCATAATACAGAGGTGCCAGCTCTTGCATATTCACTTCTGGGAGTCTTTTTGCCACAAAGTTATAAAAGTGCAGACAGAAGGAGACAAACAGCTAGCTGCGGTGTTATGTATAATAAACTGCACTAACCAAGCATATGGATTCTGCCTGCTATCAAGATAATGCAACTTGCTTAGTTTACCAAAAAAATATGTTCTATGATGGCCAATACAGATGCAGAGCCAACAATGGTGCAATGCAGCAGACGAAGGTTTAAAAACCTATGATGGATAAGAGGCACATTCTATGGTATTATTACGTAACTATATCCTCAGTGTTGATGATACGTTGTGTATATTTTTTGATAGCTGTACTACAGCTGTTGTAGTACTGGTAATATTTCATTGGCGTAAAATATCTTTATCCTACTTATGGTAAATTGATTGAATTTTTAAATTTATCAGACGCTTCTCAGAGGCCACATTCTGACCATAAGCCAATCTTTCACATCTCAGGGAATGTCAAAAACCACACCTGGGGCTCATGGTTTCATTGCAAGAATTATGCAGGAGGGTCTGTTTCTGTGGTGTCTCAAGATGAATACGTTTGTATAATCCTAGCCTAAGGGGGTGCTTTATGTTCTGATGATGGAAAAGCAAATTGGCCTTAAAAGGCATCCTCAACTCTTTTTAGAATGTCCTAATGGGCCTTACTATTAGAAAAAAGGCAAACTAAGCTAAATATATCTTCTTATATATCTTCATCCATTGTTTGACTGTGCTAATTATATTGCACTAATATATATATATATATATATATATATATATATATATATATATATATATATATATATATACTAGATAAGAAAGCCTGTAGTAACGTGGACCCAGTGGGCAGGATGATAATTCTTACATATCAAAAATCTATTTGTAAAGTTATATTAGGGGTATAAACAATTTTAAGTAAGTATGACGAATTGTCACCTACTATTGTAGCCGCAATTTTTCAGGCTAGGTTTAACCCCCCCCATTAACCCCAATAATGACACCACACACAATGGAATATGGATAAGAAAAGACCACAACCAATTTTATTTATTAAAGTAATTGTCACGCCAAAACCAATAAACATAGGTGCGTTAACAAGGACAATGACTCAAAACACAAACATGTAAACATGTAAATATATACAATAAACACACCAAGCTTGCCAAGTAATCCAGGTACCATAACCAAATACCACTTAAGGAAGGGACATACCCGGATGCCCCCACCCTGACCTAAGGTTCCCAGCACTGACAGCCAAGGACCAGTTGTTACCAACAATTCACTTACCACAACATTAACCCCTTGGATACCTGGCAAGCTGCCGCTCAACAGACTTTGACAAACACCACAAACCCAAAACTAGGATACAAATACAAAGCTTACCACAAGAATGGTTCCACAGCCTGGGAAAACAGTCCCTTAAATAATAATATCCCAACTCCACCCCCTTAATACCTGCCAAAAAGCCTACCCCTCCTCTGCACCACAGTCAGGGCCCACTATAGCCCATGCTGGCCCCCCTTGGGCATCATTTCAGCTGTATCTCTAGAAAAACTGACATTCAATTATCCATGACTAAATATGTCTTGGGACAAATATATTCCACCCTTAGTTAAATTCTTGTTCAAGGACGTAAGTGCAAAATGCCATTAAAATTGTCTCTGGTAATCAATCAATTACATGGCAGACGAGTGGGTCCTGCAGACGCTTCTGGATTTGTAAACCCTTTCTTAATGCAAAGCTACAGCCACAAATGTTGTAGGAAGTGACAACCCACTCTGAATAGAGCAGAACACTGCTCATGTGATCCACATCAACTGGAGACCCGTAAGGTTATTGTGTTCCGTGCTCCAGACCTTAACACCCAAGAATATAAAAGAAACACTGCCAATAAAATGTGTTTTATTCCACAAAATCAATGCAGCATATATCTTACATTAAAATCAAATGATATCCTCCAGAATACTCCTTCCAGAGCACTTCTTCTAAATGGGCTGATTACACGGGAGATCTCTGATCTCTTCAACCGGTCCATTTCAACTGATGTGGAGAAACCTTCCCTGCTTGTAATATTAATATAAAGCCATGAAGAAGAATACTGGGGCATTGAGTTAATATATATAATGAATTCATATGACAAAGCCCTGAAGGCATTGTTGATGATTCCTCAGAAGACAGCAGGAGTGTTTCATTGGCTGAAGGGCATAAAATGTACAGTAGGTGGTAATGTTGAAATGCGCTCTTACGCAGTACCGGGGTAAGAACTTGGTTTATTCTATATAATGATTCATTTATTTATTCTGGGATGCAAAGAATTATTCATGAGACAAATGCCAATCCACTGAAATTTGCAATGGTGTTGTGTTTATATACGGTAATTATATAAACAATTCTATAAACAAATTATATAAGCAAAGAGGATCACTAGTAAAAGATCATACATGTGTGCAGGTACATAAATACAGAGATAGAGATATGAGCTTCAAAAATGGAACGATTTTTTCCCCAGTTATAATAATGAAGTTTTGAAATTCAACTTTTTGAACTATATTATTATATTATTATATATATGGCAAGACATTTTCTCCTAGGATTTCCTGATACTTCAATGAAATTATCCACAAGGTGCAGGTTTCCAGTGCCAGAGAATGCAAAGCAGCCCCAAAGCATCACTAAGCCACCACCAAGCTTAACTGCAGACAGAGTGATCTTTTCAGCATACGATTCATTTTTCTTCCTCCAGACGTACCTCTGATCCATCGGCCAAAAAGTTCCGGTTTTGTTTCACCATTCCACAGAGCAGAATCCCAAAACTTCTGTGGCTTATTTATGATGACTTTTGTGCTTTTGGATCAGTAGTGGTGTACGTCTTGGAGTTCTTGTATGGAAACCTTCTGCCTTTAGTATGCGCCCTACTGTGCTGAAACCTCAGTGCATGTTGCCACCAAGTCTTGCTGCAGGACTTTTGCAGTCACTTGAGGGTAGTATAACCAATGTAACTTTGAACTTGCAAACTTTGCTTCCAACAGTGTCTCTACGAACATTCAGTGCCCTCGCTATCTTTTTGTTTCCTGTTCTTTTTTTATGAAAGGTGATGATCCAGTAGTGTACCTAACAGGGGACGGGGTGGTCTGCCAATCATCAGGGACAGCTGAGTTTCAGCATAGGCTATTGGCACAGACAGGCTGTTTCAGGAGCAGGGGTGGCACAGGCAGGCTGGTTTAGGGGCAGAGTTGGCGCAGTCAGGCTGTTTTGGGGCAGAGTTGGTACAGCAGGCTGTTTCGGGCAGAGGTGGCGCAGGCAGGCTGCTTCAGGGGCAGAGGTGGCGCAGGCAGGCTGCTTCAGGGGCAGAGGTGGCGCAGGCAGGCTGCGTTCAGGGGCAGAGGTGGCGCAAGCAGGCTGGTTCAGGGTTAGAGGTGACACAGACAGGCTGTTTCAGGAGCAGGGGTGCAACAGGCAGGCTGGTTTAGGGGCAGAGTTGGCGCAGTCAGGCTGTTTCGGGGGCAGAGTTGTACAGGCAGGCTGTTTCGGGCAGAGGTGGCGCAGGCAGGCTGCTTCAGGGGCAGAGGTGGCGCAGGCAGGCTGCTTCAGGGGCAGAGGTGGCGCAGGCAGGCTGGTTCAGGGCAGAGGTGGCGCAGGCAGGCTGGGTTCAGGGGCAGAGGTGGCGCAAGCAGGCTGGTTCAGGGTTAGAGGTGACACAGACAGGCTGGTCCAGGGGTGGCAAAGGCAAACCGTTTCAGGGGCAGAGGTGGCAAAGACAGGCCGTTAAAGGGGCAGAGGTGGCAGATCGAGGCAGGCTGTTTTAGGCCTTTCCACGTCAATGTCTGTCTTAGCTTATACACTGTACCACCATCAATGTCTGGCTCAGTATACAGTGAGAGGAGTTATGCTGTACCATATCTGTTCAGTAAATGTTATTTATTTAAACTTATTTATTTTTTGCAGGGGGGTCCCCCACATACAGGACCTTCCCCGGGTGCCAAATACTCTAATTATGCCCCTGCAATGATCTCTTCTCAACTTTTTGGACCATTCTTTTGACTTCTGACCATATTTCTGACATGCAGGCGAACGTGACACTCAACAAACCCATAGGTAGTTCAAGTATTTCATGTGTTGCAGCTCAAGCTCCATAGTGCAACTAATGAAGCCATTGATTAGTTGCATCAGGTGTGCTTGAGACAACATCTGTTCTGCACATTTGTGCTATGAGGGATTCTGTTCAGGGGGTTGAATCATTTTGAGACTGGAGAAGTCATTATAAATTGCATTTTCAGTTGAATTTCGAGAAACAACTTGAAGCATTCATTGTGTCGAGCTGTTTCAATTGCTTTTGTTTGAGTTGTTCATTGCAAACAACTGAAAATCTGTAAATTTTGACAACAAACCTGATTTGCAATGGGGGTTGTATAATTTTGATTGCAACATTGCATGCTCCATACTGAATATGACTGTTCCATGTATTTGTGCTGGTCAAAAAAAGGATAACATACCATCAATGTGTCTGGGGTGTAGTAAGATGTTGTGTGCCCAAGACTGATGCCACATGAAGAACAAGAATAAGCATAGGCATTGTGGCTAGGCTGCTTAAGCTTGCCCATCACCTCGCAGTTATGGCCCTAGTGGCGTTCATCTCTCCAACACTATGTTTTCCAGTGCCGTGCATCCCTCTGCATGACAAAAGGCAGATAAAGTAGATATCGGATAAAACCTAAGCACGTCTGGCTTGTCTATCAACAATAATATACAACTATACCTGTATAATATTTTCTGTCTTCAGCTTAGCGACACAGTGTATAAATTCAGCATTTAGTCAGAATCCCAACAGCTTGCCTTAAGGCATTAATTCATTATTACAAATAGTGACGGCATCTACTGGCTGGATGAAATGCATTTTACTTTTCTTCTAAGATGTCTGAGTGTTTTGACACTAAATATGCAGAGCATCTCTAGTGTGTGGCCATCATGCACGCTGGCCAAGTTCGGATTGTATTAGAATGTTACCATTTATTGGTTTATTTGCTAAACATTTCTTGCGTTGAAGAGTGACCTTTGTTGCAGGAAAACCTTGTCAGGGTTGGTTAATCAATCGACGTATAGTTCTGTCAATGAGCTGATATGTTTCATCTCATCTCTATTATTACGATGAAACCATTATTATGTTAACCCCTTCGATTTTATTTTTTTGTTCCCTTTGTGACAATGGCTGTATTAAGTTTTCTGTAATGCTTGTGTTAAGCTGTAATTTTTGTCTCTCTCTTATTTAATGTACCCACACAAGTTATATATTGTTTTAATTTCTTTCAGGACAAGAAGGCCTATATTTAGATGTATTATTTTGCGCATTTCATCTCATTTACTATAAAAATATATAAAATATGGTGAAAAATTTGAAAAAATGTTGAGGCATTGCAGCAACACCAGCCAGGCAAAGAAAGCAATCTTTTCGATGCTTGTTTAACCTATGATGTGCCAGGCATGTCAATTGTCGTTAAGGGGATGCATTTTTGTGACGTGCCTGGCACATCAACTGTCATCAAGGGGTTAATTAAACTTCAATTATTCTGAGTTTATATGACATAGCAAATGTCCTACGAAAAATCAATAAAAACATGTTTGTCATATTATCAAAGTCCCTGGCTGGGCCCAAGGAGAATGATCCATTATTTGTTCAGTCAAGTACATAGGGAATATGTTTTTTCTCTTTGACGTGTGTCTGTTCTAAGTGCAATTTGTATGGTTCCACTCTAACACACTGCATGAAAATTACAAAGATGCAACAATGTGCTCACTTCCAGCATTTGAGTCAGTGGTGCATCTAAGCTGTCTCTGAGATAACAGATGGCACTATGGTCATAAACGTATCTTTACAGAATAATCAGCTTTTATTTTGTTGTCTATTTTTAGCTGGCTATTTAGTGACCCAGGTACACTATTACTGCTATCAGCTGCACTGTTTTCTCAGTGGAAACTTGGCTAAAGCCAGATTCTAAAAAATACATATGGACCCAGGGCATCTTGTATCGCTTACAAATAGAG
Source organism: Spea multiplicata (assembly GCA_009364415.1). Taxonomy (NCBI): domain Eukaryota; kingdom Metazoa; phylum Chordata; class Amphibia; order Anura; family Pelobatidae; genus Spea; species Spea multiplicata. Next base: position 42,406,736 of record VKOC01000001.1, read on the forward strand.
AGTCATTTCCACACAATTAACTTTAGGAAGCAAGGCTTTTATTTTAACAGAACAACGTTGCTGACACGTAATTCTTCTTTTTTGCTTTTCAGAGTCATTCTCAAGCCTTTTTTTACAGCAGGGGTTAAAGTCATTGCAGGCATGTATCTATTTATAATGCATTTGTGGTATTCTGTATGTCATTCTATGAACTTTTTTACTTAAAATTAATTTAATTATAATATTTTATTTTTTCAATCAGTAGGTGATACAGACCCTGGAAACAAATGTGACCAAGTAAGAAATTCTATCCAGAACTGCCCCCAACATTAGTTAATCCAGATGTAGACAAAACAACCCACTGAGACACTAATATCAAATTAAAGGGAAAAAGAAGTCAAACTCACACTGGAGCAACATTACATTATATACTTTTAATTGTGGTAACCCTATATTCATTTAATGTGGAAAAACATCCAAACGTTTTTGTAATATATTTACCGAATTGGTCGAAACTACTTTAGATGTCTATTCTACAATTTAACTGCCCTAACAGTAAAGAAACCTAACCCTATGTTTAAGACGAAAGCTCCTTCTTCCAATCTTGAGAGATGCCCATGTATTGTCTGGAAGGTACTATTTATGGAAGATCTTTATATTGACCTTTAACATACGTGTAAAGGTTTATCATATCCCCACAAATAGGTTTCTTCATATCTGAAATTTTCATTTTTGTAACCCTTCTTTGAACCATTTCTATTTTCAGGGTGTGCTTTTTTGTATTGGAGCCCAAAACGGCACTACATATTCTAGATGCAGTCTTATCAATGATTCATAAAGAAGTAAAATTCCGATCTCTTTAACATATTCCCCTTTTAATACATTACAACATCTTGCTTGCATTGGGAACAGCTGCCTGAGATTGTCCTTTGTCAACATGAAAACCTAAATCCTCTTACATAGATGATTTAACAACACACAATCTAGAATATAATTAGCATTTCTGTTTTTCCCACCCAAGTGCATACTTTTACATTTATCTATATTGAAACACATCTGTCAGTTAACTGCCCATTCTTCAATTGCATCTAAATCCATTTGCAGAGAAATGACATCCTGCACAGACTTTACTACCTTACACAATTTCATGAAGTGAGCTATAGGTTGCACACATAGCTTGTTTGAGCAAAAAACCTGTTACCTATATTTCATAAAACTGGCTACACGTTGGGAGACATAAGCATATTTACAGTTTACACCTGTAAGCTCAACAAATCAAAGTGCCACAGAGTCGTATGTTGCAGCGACTGCATTTGTATCATAATAAATGTGTACAGTAAAAGTAGTTGAGTAGCATTTCGGAAAGTGATGGCACCTCAGTGGCTCGGTGAATGAAAGCTTGGTTAAGGGGGCAGGAAAAGGTGTTATATTTAAGAAATACAGACAAAAAACAGTCCCTAATACAGAGGGGTTATCTACATGAGGGTACAAATAAGATGTCCTTTCAGAATCAACAAACTAATATTACATAACATTTATTTTATAAACATTAAAAGGATATTTAGGAAATAATATGTTTAGTCTAAGTCATCATTTTGATCTTAAATCCTGGTTTCCAATCCAGGATTTTTTTTATAATTTTGAAATCTAGATACTATATTTCATCTAGTTTGGATCTTACTTTTGGAACAATTAATTCATTTTTAAATTCTTCTCTATCTCTGCATGTTGCTGTGAATTCACTCTCCCTTAATTTCACTGCGGACTGCACTCAAGGGTGTGATGTAGTGACGCTATATGTTAACAAGTTCATGTTATTCAACCCATCAGTATCTATGTTGATGTAATATATCACACATATGCACTGGACAGTTCATGATCTGCAAAAGGTGCACGTGTATTTCAATTTCACTGCTTGTGGTATCATGCTGCTTGACTTATGTGTTTGAATATATTGTATTTAATAGTTAATTGATGTTCAGCATTTTGTGAGTGAACTGATGGAAACCTTACTCAAAATTGTTAACAATGTTTGCAAATTTGTATTGTTCATTTGAACACACTCACCAGCTCACAATAAGCTCTCGCAATGAACACTGTTGGCTTGTATCATCACCAACCAAGCACCAACTAGGATTCCCTCAAACACTAGACTTTAATATATTTTTTTGTATCAAGTGATTAATGGAGAGTAAAGGTATAAGGAATAACACAATTTTTTGAATGAACATATTTTGAATCAATGTCCTCTACATAATGCCTGTGCAAGCACTCCCTAGTTCTGTTAATTATGCATTCGTCGGGTTGAGGGTATTAAAGCTCACTTTAGGATGAAGCATGGTCAGAGAGTGATCACGGTAAAGGCAAACACAAAACACTTATTGACACGCTGATTATCCCCTTGTGTCTAGTTCATTGTTTGTGTAAGGGTAGGTCACATTCATAAAGTAACCCTGTTTCAAAGACACAATGGTAAAAACTATTCACATAAGATGCACACTATAGTAAATAGCTGCACTTATATATATATATAAATGGTTAACTCTATAAAAAACATATTAAACTATAATCTATAATATATTCCCACGTACTTAACTTGGTTTGTATATGGTCCTGCATAATCGAACCAGGTAGATTTGTATCATATGTGTACATGTCTCATGCTTGATTTATTTTAACCCCAATAACATAACACAATACAAGCATAGTAAAGGTGAGAAAACTACTATTTTATTTTTAAGAAACACAGTAATTGAAAGAAACCAACATCTTTTCTTCGTCATATATTCGTCTTTACATTCTCGTGCTCTGAGATACGATGCAGAACGCTGACACAGGGATGAATGCACTAACAATATGTCCTTGCAGAGACTGGTGTAAGGGACTCTCATTTCGGGATACCTGTACAGAAAATACATACATTATGTCAGGAGATCGTCAGCATTGCAAGTGATGCCTTCACGGCAACTAATCTTAGAAAGTGTCACAATTATAAAGGCTTCTTCATGAATTGGTTACGGGAGGAGATAAGACCTACAACTGACTTTCATTACCACTCTAATTTAGTCACGGCAAATCTAAATAACAGGCTTTCTATTCATTGTGTTCAAGAAAATTAATGATTTGACAAATGCATAACATTTTTTAATTTCTGTGTTAACCCTTGCTGTCCTAATCAGGTCATTAAGCCATTTTAAATTATCATATTCCTGATATAAACACACAGAGCTGCTACTTTCCATACAATTATTTTTTCGTCAGTAAGTTTGATATGAATTTCACCCACCATTTAGCCAAAACTTTTTTATTTTTACACCATGCATTGATTCATTCACCCGTTTGTCATCAGTTCTCTTTAGCATGGAATTTTCCATGACAGAAAAACTGCAGTTACTTAAAAGAAATGACTGTCTCCTCCCCCGCCCTACTTGACCATAATACTACGCTGGTTATACTGTATGATATGAAGTCTGGCAATAAATACAGAATCCACTGGCAGCAGATCTCAATAGTGTCAGTTTCACAGAACCCACTTGTACAACACAAACCTTTTGGGGCAATGCATAGGCTGATAATGTGTCCCTCTGGTTGCAACATGGGTAGAACCCAACAGAAAAACCAAATATGTTTGCTTTTGATGCCTCTAAGTACACACAGGAGCACAGTTTTCTAATCAAATTAGTGAGGCCGAAAAGCATTGGTTGGATTCAAGAGACAAATTACAAATTCTTAGTAAATTATTGACAGCTTGGTTACTAGGCCCGCACAGCATGTTGTTCACTGTCCTTAGTATCTGGATCTTTTTGTATTAGATAACTAATGGGTTTTGGATTCATTTTTCCATTGGAGCTCTGTTGTCTACAGCTGCTATATACTCGTGCTAACTGGGAAAATTCATCGTCGTCTAATGAGGCATGGACCATGAACTTAGCCAGCCTGCACTTGGTAATGAAAAGATTTAATGAGATGGACGAGAAATAGGAAACATCAGTCAGGTGTGATGCCAAATGCATTCATAATGGAAGCAAATATTTCTTCTAAACTTTTCAGCACTACTAATGTATTTTTAGAACACTGTCACACTATATACCTGCATTTGATTATCACGCTTGCTCTCCTGGTGAATAGATAACATCTATAAAAAAGGACAGTTCTTTGCATGTCTTAAAGTTTCCAGAGAGGCATCATGGAAATCAACTTATAAGCTACCTGTTCATTTGGTTGTGCATTATTTTCTTTGTAAATGGAGCTAATCCTTTCGCAGTAGATGAAATTTTACAATTACATACAATTGATGACAATAAATGACAGTAAGGACAAGGTATCCACCCTGTAAAGGCATACGTGGCAACTCTCCGGGTGAAGCACCGCTTCTCCGGGTCAAGACCTGAATCCTCCGGGTGGCAGGAGCAGGGTCTCGACCCCCCCATCTTCTCTTTCAATGGAGGTATTTTCCGCTGACATCAGCGGGAACGCCCCTGATGTCAGCAGGAACTGCCACCAACGTCAGCAGGAACTCCCATCAACGGTGGGCAGTCCAGGCCGCTTCCCGCAAAGGAAGGCTCCGGGTAGCCGGAGCTCAGAAGTTCCCAGGTATGTGTATAGGCTATGAACATTCCCACAATAAGATGTTATTAGAGTTTATTATTAATATGTTCTAAAGCATTGCTAAAATCATAGATGAACTGAATCCCTGTTGGAATATCTCCCTAGTGTCCCTTTTTAGACTGCAAATCCCTCTGCCTCTCTTTCTTCTCAACGTATCTCTTTTCGAAGAATTCAGGCTGTTTGGGCATGCGTGTATCACAGTGTTCTACAGACACAACAAAGTTTACAAAAAGCATGTATTTATATTAAACTAAAATACAAAATACTTAAAATGCATAAATATTGTTTGTAAAGCCCTGTCCCCTAGTCATGTTGCTAACACCCCAAAAAACAAACAATCTCTCCTTTAAGCCACTTGAAATGTAGAGTTATGTGCTATAACATTGCAGCACACCTTTAAACCAGTGTGCACATATGCTGTTTTCCTAAAAAATACTGAAAAATACTAAAAAACAATGTATGTGAACGATCTAAATGGATGAGGACACAAGGCAACACATTCAAGGCTACAGACTGTTCGAAAAGCTATCCATCTGCTTGCTGTGATGTTCAGGGACTCAATCTAGATAAGTTTAGATACTGCAAGGTTATATTCTGCTTGATTGAATCTGATATTTTCATCTGATTAAATAAATATGTACTATGTACATCTCTATATGAAGAGTAAATCAACTTATCACACACTCACTTAACTGTTGATTGGATTACCAGTTAACTGTGACTTGCTATGTTAATGTATTAATTGTTAATATATTAAAGACGACCATTTTAAAAGCCTTCATTCAATTTGTACTGGGAGCGAGAATGTCACCGCACAACACAACAGTTGTTAACATTTATCATACATAATAAAATTTCTAATATTATTCATTAGTATGCATAATTGCCATCGATGGAATTTCAATCTGCATTTTAATTCATGACCATGTCATACGCTAAAAATCTTGACTTGAGCATGTTGATATTAATTTTAATAACAGGTAATATGTAGGGAAATGAATTGCACAGAACAGCATTTAGAGTCATTAGACCAAAGGAATCAAGAGCTGGACTCATGCTAGCTTTACATGAGAAACTTAACACAATTGTCAATCATTTAACAACTTAATGCGGAAAAAGTAGAGCAATCACCATAGCAGCAAATTGATGATTACACCACTTTTTACCAGTTTGAACCAGAACTAATCTTTGACATCTGTACATTTTACATGACTACTTGAAGGGAGTCATGAAGCTGAAGTTTTATGTTCTTTTTATTAGAAATATTTACCTTGTTCTTCATCAGATTTTCGAAGATATTTCCTCATTATGCTATTTACATCATCCTCTTTGCCTTCTGCTTCAGGCCTCTTGTTTTCTTGTGTAATTTCAGATGTTATTGGTTTTCCAGAATAGCCTTCTCCCTCCAGTCTTTGGACCGGAGGTCTGCTTTTGATGCTGTCAGCACTTTTGCATGAAATGACCGAACCAGAAGATGAAGATGAATCAGACAGATTACCTAAATCTTCCCCAACACTTGGGATTTTCTTAAGAGCACTTTTTAAAACCAATGATGAATTGCTTGGTTCATTTCTAGGTAGATCTCCAAAATGGACACTCAATGGTCGCTGGCCCTCTCGCCTATCCTTGGAAAATTTGGATATATTTTGAGTTGAATGAGCCTTTCGGAGAGCAGGAAGAATGTGTTCTGCATCATCTGGAAACTTTCTCTCATAACTCAGACTTGACACTTTCCAGGTTGATGGACTGTCCTCATTCAGACCCTCAGCCAAGCTGGAATAGCGTTTGTTTTGGAATACAAGAGGTTGGTTCCCTAATATGTTTTCTGCAGCTTCTTCCACTGGTGTTTCAAGGCAGGATCTCCACGGCTTTAGTCTAACAGAAGGGACAGCATCTTGGACAAATGTACTGGAGGTGTTCTTGATGCCTACAACATTTTGAGGTTGGTTGAGAGATTCACAGGATCCAAACTTTGCAATTCGTTTAACAGCTGGAGACAGTGATGGGTCATTTTTTTCAGATGGCAGACATCGTAGACTTGATGAACGCATTAATCCTTGGCTTGTAGATGGCCTATCACCTGAGAGTTTATCAAGTGTAAGAGATAAATCATCTTCTTTGTCATCCTTCAGACTGGTGCAGCGTCTAAGGGAGGAAGCACCAGTAGTTCGGTAAATTGGTAATGACGATGCTTCTTCTAATACTAGAGATGCCTGATCCTTTTCAGAGGCCCTTTTCTTTCTCAACTCATCTAGAAACTCAGAGAGTGCTGATGAAGAACGAGGCAACTTATCATCTGCTGGTGTTATGTGTCTCCTTCCTAGTGTTGGTGTTACATTTCCCATCTTAGCTCCCAGCTCAGATTGGTTTGTTGTGTTCTCATTTTCTGAGTTGCCTATATTATTTCCATATATCTTCCCTTTGGCACTTAATGCCGAACTTGGCCTGCTAACATCTTGATCTTGTGTGTCCTTGATCCTAAAAAAAAAACAAATGACAGAAATTATTAATTGTAGTGTTAGCATTAAGGGACTTCCTGTGACCTGGGGAGAGGCAGCACAAAAAGCCACTGATGTATTAAAATTCCTTAGGCCCAAACTAAACATTTCAGTAAATTTCAAATTGAAGATACCCAAGTCTGTAAGCGAGGTTGAAGAGTCAGAGGCAAGTAATTATTACTATTACCTTGTCATACAAAGTTGGTGGATAACATCATATATAACTGAACTGCTTTGCTGTAAAAGTGATTACCCCCTCCCATGCTTGCCTCTGGTTAACAGGCCAGTTACAAGGAAGATGTCTTATCTTCAGAGCTGTGCTACCAGTAACATTATTATCTTTTAACACTCATCGGGTACCAAGATAACTGTGAAATGTACAGATCACATTTAAAATCCACAGTGCGAAATGAGATAAAACATAAAAGGCTAAACCTCAGTAATCCTGCTGAAGAGTTGAGATGACTCTACATAGCTACATCTGTGACGTGATATTCATGAGCTCTCAGAAATCCACCAATGGAGAAGAGGCTCACTGGGCCCAGCCCTTTATAATCCATAGTTTGCGAATTGACATGGAACTTATGGTTTAGTGAATAAACCTGCATGAGTTCATAAATATACAGTTAAAAAGTAGTATGTTTTTATTGGACAGTAATACGGAATTGGATAATTTCATCCAAAGCTACTGTATTTTATATAATTTGTAACACGTTCAATGTAACACTTAAAATGCTGCTATCCTTTTGGTTTAGCTTCAACAATGTTCTGATCACTGCAACATAATTCTGCACGCTTGCGGATATCATTTTAAAGCTATATTGTGTACTGTATGTCAGCTAATGCAGATACCAATAAGAGATGTGTTGTTCTTGCTGCCTTCCATTGTCCAATTAATTGTATACATCTAAGACATCAAACCACCCCCATTAAGGACACTATTTTATAACAAGATCAGGAATTGCAGGTTGTATACAGGAAATTTTCAACACATTCCATGCCTTATATACGAAACACCCAAAGGCAAAAACTAAAAAATATAGGAAATAACTAACAATGTATTAAACACTATATTGTTACTTCCACCAAAACTACAGAATTAAATCAGTCCAACTATCTGGATCAAAAAGGTAGAATACAAGATCAATCCCATTAATAGCTACATTGGGTTAACTTCATAAATAATATGACAAAGTACTGTTCTTATTATTGTGGAGAATGGATATCTCCTAAAACAATTCTTTTAACAACTGCAGCACTGTTAATTCACAAACTGGATGTACATAGCAGGTGTGAATATCTCTGCAACATCCTATATGTTGGTGTACTAGACACAAATGCATATTACTGGAACCATATTTCCAAGCACAAAAATGAATAACCAGTGTGAATTAAATAAGAAAATGTATTCAATTGTTACAATGTGTGCATGTGCACTGCAGTGCCATTACTGCTTTTTGTGACCCCAAATTTCATCAAGTGATTTAGATCAATTTGGTATCTGATTGTTAACATTCAAGTCTTGATGAAGAATAAAAAGTAAAGGCAATTGTCAATGATAATATAAATAGGTATCATTCTATTTAGGATTGATGTATGCTCATAGTTCATCTAAAATGTGCTTACAGAAATGTGTTTCAAGGCTGTATTTTAGAATGGAGATGAAATGCGTTATGAATGCCAAATCACAATTGTTCATTCTGAATTTTGCTGAAAAAAACGGATTGATTGTATGTATAATACGCAGTGAGTAGAAAAGTGGCAGCCTTGTACATGTACCTTAAATCTTTGTGCAATTAGAGCTAAGCCCCGCCAGAATGTATTAAGGACGCTGATAAAACAGGTCTAGAGGCACCAATGGAAACCATTGTTTTTATCATCATCATTACTCTCTAATGATAATAGCAATAATAAAATGCATTGGTTTCTAATGTTTTCTGATTTATTTCTTTTTTCTTTTTGAGAGCTGAAAATAATGTAAAAAACCTGCTTGAAAAAAAAGAGATTGTAAGAAGTTGTTATCATAATTTATTTCCAACTATTTTCTGTTAGGGCTGCATATGAAATGAAAAATGATTTACAATCTGCAAGCGGAATGAAGTAGGTTTATGAAAATCAGCCAAGAACGGCACACTGAAGCCAAATGTTCTCATTCAAGAACAAAAAGGAAACAAAACCACCAGCTGGATTTTCTGTAGAAATAAGAGATATAAATTGATCGAGAGACATAAAGAACATGCTGGCTTTGATGTGAATTTCCAAGAAAACAAAATATAATCTGGAATACCTTATCAAGGACAAAATTTATATTGCACAGAAATTGCTTCCTCTGTTCATTTAGAATGAGTTAGATAATAAGTCTGGACGTTAAAATTCATTATGTTTTCCATTTTCCCCTATATGCTGGCTATGATGGATGGATGGCTTGATAGGCAGATGTATAGATAGATGGATGGGTGGATAGACAGATACAGAGAGACGGAAAGACAATGTGCATTCTGACAAAGCAGTGGACTCCATTGATAAATATATGTCGGGGCCCCTGGCTGCCAATACTTAATAATCTTTACACTGATCTTGTTAGTCAACGCATGAATCCACAGCCAGAGTGGTCTAATCTACTCAATTCCTCAACTAAGTTCGTACACAGTTAAAGGGACACTTATTGTAAGAGGCAAATGCATATGATGGGGGCATAAAAGGGCACACTCAACTATGTTTCAAAGTGAGAAACTATATTCTACTCAATTATTTCGCCAGTAGGAATCATTTATTCAGATCCAATTCGATTTTCTCATATTATGATTATTAATTACCAAACAATCTGAATATTGCATTGGTGAGCTAGTGATTTGCTATTTGGCAAAATAAACTTTGAAGTGGTTGTCTGCAAATATACATATACCTAAGTATTTGCAATAGTCTTGATTGTCCTCATATTGTCCGTTTATTACAGGCCAGCGGATAGACCAGTCTACGGTGAGTAAAGGAACCAAATTACTATATTTAGGCCAGTGTGTGTATTCTATACACTATTGTACTGCATGATCTATAGTGTGTGGAATACACACACTGGCCTAACATTTAAGATATATTTTTTTAATGGAATTTTAACATACTTTTTATGCTTTTATTTTCCTATTATTGTGAGAGCGCACTTTCCTTTCTTCCACATTATGCTATAAACCTACCTAATTTTAAATGGCAACAATACATATGTCTTTATGTTGTTTAGCTAGGAGCATTAGCAACAGAAAGATTGGTGGTTCTGCCACTTTTCGATTCTCTGGTCAGACCTCACCTAGTGTATTGTGTACAGTTCTGGAGACGAGTTCTGATGAGCGCTACAAAAATGGTAAATGGCTTGCAGGATAAAAATGGTCAGGAAAAATTACGGGACCTTAATATGCATACCCTGGAGGAAAGAAGATAGAGAGATTTAACAAGGGATTTAACAAAGTACAGGAGGGAAGTTAATTTCAGATAAGAAATGTAAGAACAAAAGGCCACAGTCTAAAGCGTGAGGGTCAAGGGTTTAGATGTAATGTAAGGAAGTTTTAATTTACAAAGAGAGCTGTAGATGAATGGACCAACCTCTATTAGACGTGGAAGATGCTAATACAGGTTTTTTCTCTCTTTCATTTTGCAGACATGCCCCTTTTTCTCAGTTTAACCCCTTAATGACATATATGTACGGGCTCAAAATGCATTGATTTCAATGGGTTTAGGGACCGCCCATTGTCCTTAAGGGGTTATGTTTGTAAATATAGATTAGGATGTTGCACTGGATGTGTTTTATTTTCTTTTGCCAAAGCAAATGTACAAATTGAACGACAGACTAAGGGGATTGTTTTGTACTGAAAACTGGTTTAAGAAACAGTTCAGGGGGTTGTTGTTAATGGAAAGTCTCCCATTTGATAAAGAATGGTAAGTAAAGTGCATCAAGGTTCTCTCTTATGCCCATTTCTTTTTAATTTCTTTATAAATGAACTTACAGGATGCATTAAAAGCCGCATCTCGCTGTTTGCATGTAGAACACAATTACGTTTAGTAATACAGTATCAAATAGATGTTATTTCTCGGGTAATCGAGTTGGAACAGAATACACTTGGAAATTGTAAGCAATCTTTAAACACAAAGGTTTTGGGAGCAATTTGGGAGTAAAATATACCAGTGACCTGACCATTAACATAACTGTACAAGGACCCCAAGGAAAGGTGTATTCAGCAGAATTCACTACCTACAGATATTGTACCATCAAAATACCCTTAATGCTTTTAACAACTAAATAAATGTTTTATTTTAAAGAAAGCGGAATATACAGGGATACACAAGCTTCTTTCCGTTTCCGTTGTAACATCCATATGACAATTAACTGTTCCCAGCAAAAATTAAGTCAATAATGAGTTCAGATGGTTTAATAATTATTTCTACAACAGGTCCGGGCATCCAAATAGAAATAATAATAATATTATATTATTGTTAATAATTATATATAATATTATAATAATAATTAAATGTTTTAATGCTGCATTTAGTTATAAATTCAGCAGAGTAGGTGGAACAGCATCTTTTAATAAGAATCTGAGTAATTCTGCTTTGGAGTCGGGAAGGAGGTTTCCCTCCTTTGTTTTGAAGTATAAATTGAAATAGTTTCCGTGTGGGGTATTTGTCTTCTTCTGGATCAATAGCAAGAACATGGGTAGATCAAGGGCAAATTCCATGGAATTCCCCTGATTCCATGGGGATTAACTTTATCCTACCATGGAATTTCTGGAAATAAAAGAACAAAATCTAGCTTGGATTAATGTTTCAATGTAAAAAATGTGAATGACAGTCCATTTAAATGGAACTGCGACTATAAAGTGCATATATTTTTTATTTCTCCAATTTAATATATTCAAGTGAAGGCTAAAAGCTGTTTTATCAAAGAGAACTTGCAAGAAATTACAGAGGACATGTGGCGGCATTTGTCACACAGCCTGTGACAAAGAGAGTGGAAATGGCTTCGGAAGTTAGAGCACAGACACTTTACTGTTCACGGCGTCATTAAACATTTCTCAACAAAGTCTTAGAGTCTAAACAGGAAAATTACATTTCAAGCTCCAGAAATCATTTTTTTTCTGCGCTATAACTCTAAACCTGCACATGGCTTTTTCTTGATTTCGACTCCTTCAATTGATATTTATGGTGATTCTTTTGCAGTAAAATAAATGCCTCCCATGAATACATCCAGCTTTGTTCTCCTTTGATTGCTCTTGAAACCTTCAGTATGTTTAGGTAAAACAGCTACTTGCCAAGTTACGCACCACAAAATGGGAAATCGGTAGGCTTAAAAATATGCCTTGGTTTTTAAGAAAGTGAAATTATATATATTATACATAGCCTTATGGCATTACTAACTAAATTTTATGTTGAATAACTGTGATAAGACGTAACTATGTATTTGCACTGTTTTTTTACTGTTTTTTTGACATTGTCAAACCTGTTCTCAATGGCTGCACACTGTCTGTGCCGTTACGATATCTTTAATTAAAGGAACCTTTCCACAAAAAAAAAACCACAGACTTTTTAATTTTTAAAACTTAAATGAATTTCGGTATCTTTACTTTGCACAAAAGCTGAGTGCGATTTGTACACGTGCATATAGTCGCTATAAAGCGATCATACATCACACAGAAGTAGTCATTTCTAGTGTTCTTAGTAAGTTGTAGCATCATTCAGTATGCCAGTATTTCCACAGAACACAAACTTACTTTTAGAAAAAGAATCAATTTGTGTATATTCTGATATATTTGGCAAATATGGAGCTCATAGTTGATTTCTTTTGCCCTACACAGTGTTTGGTAAATATCTTCTCATCCCCACCACCTGATATCTAAGCAGGATGTTCAGTAAGGGGTATTTATCAGTTTTGTTTGACTTGTTCAAACATCTTGCCAGGATCACCAGAGTACATCTTGTCAAATTTACCTGTTGAAATTACCTGTAAAATGACACATTGACTCAAATATATCTGGTTGAGCTGGTTCAAACTCCTAGTTTTATTTAATAGTTTAGTGAAGGGGAGTTTGCACTGGCACAACAAACTGAATCCAATGTAGGTTTTGCCTGTGGCTTGGCTCATAACTTGTAACTGGCTACCTTGTCAGCATCCAGACTAAAATGGTATAGCCCTGCTAATAGATTCTGGTGAATACATGACAAATCTTATGAATAGCCAAAACAAGTTGGGGAATGGGTTCCTCATGGCCATGAATGACCAAATCTTATCAAAATATTGTTTGCTAAATATTGATTTATTTTCTCATATGCTCATTAAACCAAGGGGAAAGAAGCAGTACTTGATGCCACACCATAAACACCATTACAAAATATGGTACATATCTGAAAAGCTTTATCGTTTTATAGACATGGTCTACAGTGGAAATGGCAAGAAAAACAAATGCATTATTAATAATAATTTTGGACCTAGGGTGCTTAATGATAGGCACAATCCTATATGTATCAGATTAGCCCACCACTTATTTAGTAACTAAGCTATTCCAAATTAATTCCATATCTCCCCTTTACTGGGTGCTCCAGTCTACAACTTTATTATCACTTGTCTTTAAATATATTGAGAAGCTGACAATGTCAACCAACCAGGTTCTGGAAAATTAATAGATGCAACTCAGCAGCAGAGATGTTTATCATTTATAAGATACAACCCTGAAAAAAAACCATCCACCTTATTCATCATATTCACTAATGCATAGATATCTATTTATACAACTGGTTCAGCAACCATTAATTACAAAGAATACCAATCATTTTTTGCAGGCTGCTAGACAACATTGATGTTTTGAAATTACTATGTTTTGTGGTCTACTTCACATCCATCTAGTAAACAACATGGTCAATCAGTTTTTTTTTTCTGGTCAGATTATGCTGTTGCCTGGGAAATTCTTTCACAGACGCTTTTTGGTGTTTAAAAGGTAACTGTGCACAGTTTTCAATAAACCAAGCATCCGTCTGATCAGCTGGCCCCTGACATAAGGTTCCAAATGTTCCTTTTGGTAGCTCTGCCCAAGATTGAACCCAGATGCACCACCTTGCATGCCAGTACCATAAACGAAGGGGATGGCAGAATCATTTCTACAGGGCATGGTTAGGCCGGGGACCTATATTTGCTTTTCCTAAAAAAATGAATTAAAGTGATATAAGCAAGTCTGACATGATTCTAAATTCCAACTCAAGAGACCCAAGAGACCAGCATTGTAATATCAAATATCTCATTAGTATTACCGATATAGTTCCCAGAATGGTCAGGATACTGTTGACCATTAAAATATTGTTGCTATAACACAAGATGTATGTGATTACTCACTGGTACAGTGAAATATACACCATTCAAACCACAAATGATGAAATTAATCTTTCAAAGCTGGGAATTCATATTGTAAAGCAGGATGAAATCTGTTATTTAATTTCTTCTCACATGAGGTTTCAGATGTACAGATTTATGATGAGTGCTTTATTTTGCAACAAGGGGATTCTCCAATACTCTACTTTAATATTTAATTTGACAGTTTACCTGTATAAATTCCATATTAAATGGCAGCACTGGTGCATGAATGGGCCCTAATGATTTTACAAATGTTATCAAGTTTTAACACTGAATATTTGTGATATTGTTTAGCTCTTTTCAAACATAAAACTAAAAACAAATGAAAAAAATAGACACAACTTCTGAAATTCATCATGGCAACAAAGCACCACGTTTATTTTTTTTGGTTTCTTAAAAAAAAATATATATACATATATGATAACTATATATATTTATAGTTCATGGGGAGCAGCATGCTCAGGGGTAGATTGTCTTGTAATGATCCACGTTCCCTAGCACCATTGCTCCATGGAATGGTTGGGATGATCAGAGATTTCCCTTGTCACTGTCCCATAGGTACTATGGAGGACTGTGCCTACACTGTGACTGTGTTTCCAGCGCCTGGATAGGTGACATTGTCAGCTTCTCAATACTAAACTTGTTAATGCTCCATTAACTGGCATATGCCAGTATATGTCATCATATAGGATGGCGGTTGCGTAGGTAAGCTTGCGAGGAGGCAGGGGTGGTACCCTAGGTCAGGCCTACAGCAGTATTCAACTAAAGTATACCACTGCTCAGTTTTGTCTGCATCTAACAAAAGTTTCATTGGACATTTGTTACAATTTACAGGACCTTGAAATATTTCTGCACTATACATCTTATTGCAACTTTGGTTTGGTTACTATTTGGCTCCTGACAATGCTGCTGATCAAAGGCTCCTTTGGGAGTAAAAAGTTAACAAATTAACAAAATATGCATGTTTTTAAGCACCGGTACGCCAGCTGTATAATACATGCCACTAGGTCGCATAATGCAACAAAAACTAATTTACGCAAATATTTACCTTAAACTTTGAACACTTATATTATCAGATGTTGATTGCCTTGACAGTCGTCCATCCACACTGCTCCCAGAAGGTAACGTCCAGCTGGATGAGGATCCAAGCCAGGATCGGACACTCTCTGTCTTTTCTGAGCCCATCACAGATCCCAAACATGACTGGTCATCTCTAGAAACAAAACACAGGGAAACAGTATTACTTTTAAACTCTACTCTAGGTAAATAATGTCACTTGTTCGGTAGAGAAGTTAACTTTGCAATTAATATTGCACCTTATTTTAAGTAGCTCACTATGGACACCACCAAAAGCATTTAAATTAGTGTTTAAGAATTAACATAAACTTCTGTTTACCAAGTCCTTAAAATGGTGCGGGGTCTCTGACTTTCTGAATTGCTGATCCCAGATGATACAATATAATGTAAACAGACACAAGTACTACATTGTTCTCTTGGTAACAGTCCAGCGCTTTTTGGAAGACCAACATTTACAGAGCAACTTGTAGAGTCGCACATGCTTTCAGGACTTCACAAAGTCCCGTCTTCGTTTGACAAATGGCACAGGAGTAAAAACTGCCAAAATGGTATCATTTTTACCTTGATGTTCTTATTCAACATGATCTAATATCTATATCACAATAAAATCGCCTAATATTGTATGCCAGAGAAAACAAGCATCCGCAGCATCTACATTTCTATGGCTTAAGCTTATTTCAGTAGTTAAAGAATGTAAACCCTCTATTCACTGTGTTATTAGATCATTGTTTTAGTTATTAAAAGGAGGTCTGTATTTTGTGTTTTTCGATAACTAGTGTTGAATGACTGATAAGTGTCCATGTGATTAGTGAGGGCACTGACATAAAAGCAGCTTTTTGGAGCAGCAGTAGCACTCAATATAAGCACAGCTAGAAAATCTAATTGGCAAATTTGAAATCAGAATAACCATTTGGACATATGCCCATAGTTGTTAAATGGTATTGAATAAATGAGAGAAAAGTGCAGCGTGGCACAGGCATGTAAGAGCCCCATATTTTGTATATGCTGAAAGAAAAAGTAAATTGCCAATATGCCATCTGTAATATCACAGAGATATGAGCGCTGGAGCATCCCTCATACAAAAACAGGTGGTTGGAATACTTAAAAATGTTCTTTGGTGTAAATCTGTGAAATTGACTAGCATAATCTCTCTCCCGATTAACTGTTTAGTGCCATTTTCTCATGTACAAAAACCCTTGCCTCCATAGAAAACATAAGATAAGGATAATGCTTTATTCTTCAGGAATGGTGGCAGCCAAGGTTATGGGCGAAAGGTCCTTTGTTAGCGGTACCCAGAAATCGCAATATACAGATATCTACAGTGAAATGTCTAAAATTCTTATTTTTTCCACCGTCTTTGGTAATCAGGGTAGCCATTAATGTCAACAGGATTTAACCAAAACGTTATAGTGTCTTAGCTTATCATCCGTTACCCTGTTGGAATTACCGGACAAATTGAGCGGTTGGCCTATATGGGTTGCTGTGTTGTTTTTGCCCGAGGGAGAGTCAATTCTTTTGATTTGTTGCTATTTAGAAGTGGAGTTGTGATTGCCTTCCATGTCAAAGTGTGTTCTATGGGTCATCTGGTTTATTCTCCACAAAAAGCTGATGCCACTAGATTTCTACAATTCAGTGGTGCTAAAAAGGGCTAATGGCTAAAGGGCTAATTATATATTAATAGTCCTCTTAGCCACTATATGCATTAAAGTTAATATGATGGCTGGAGTATCCCCTTAATTATCTCTGTTATAAATAAAATAACGTAGATTGTTACAAAGAGTTAATATATGAGCACAGGACCCAGACAATACAGAGTGCGGCAGTTCCCTCTGCCAACTCTGATATTAAAATGAACGCTGAAAAATACAGAATATACTCTGCCGGAATCCTGTAATTGGCGAAGCTGCAGTGTATTGTTTATTGTTCTGTAGAGGGATTTGTTTTCGAGTGTAAGAGAAAGTCTGGACAGCAAAGTAATGGGAAAAGAGTTGGAGCAGCGAGAGATATTGATAAAGTTCTGCAGCATGGACCCTGCTTGAAATTGCTCACAGTAACTAGAGCTCAGAGCACATTGTGCTATAAATGAAATGTGACATGCAAACATAGGGCTTTCATTGAACCACTGAGCAATGTATTGAAAATCTTTAATCCATCTCCTGGAGACCGTTATGTTTGGAAGAAATATGCGAACAGATTATTTTAATCTACAAACATACTAGAAGTGTGTGCACATATATATATATATATATATATATATATATAATATATATATATATTCAGAACATCATTGTAAGTCCCGCTTTAATGCAGTGCTGGTATAAACAAAGCAGTTATTTAGGGTTGCTAAGCTCATTTACAAAATCTTCCCTTTATCTCTCCGGTATCATGATATTGCTTTTTGGTCTTTTATAGATACCCCATCCCGCTTTGCAGGTCTTACAGTGGTTCATGAAAATATCTATC
The DNA here is from genome assembly GCA_009364415.1 of Spea multiplicata. Lineage (NCBI taxonomy): Eukaryota > Metazoa > Chordata > Amphibia > Anura > Pelobatidae > Spea > Spea multiplicata. The sequence continues at coordinate 42,424,748 of VKOC01000001.1, forward strand.
GCTTGTGCATTTTGTTTGACTACCAATCTCAGTGTTTTGGAAATTGCTACTTTATTAATTCACATCATGGAGGTTGAAATCAGAGACAACCTGTGACAGGGTCACCACTATGTAATCGACACGCTGTCATGGCGTTCTCTTCCCTCTCTTCCTACCCCTTACAAAGGATTCTTGAACCAATTAGTCACAAACAGCAACTTAACAATATGTGAGAGATATCTGTAATAGCTGTCATTTCAGACAAATCACAGTGCATGGAATTTTTGGTTCAAGAAAGGGAAGGCGACGTATCCTTTAATCTCTCCATATACCACTCTGCTATTGTATTCTTTTTCGAGCAATCACTTAAAACATAACAGTAATAGACTTAAAGAGATTTTGCCTAACTACATGTTCTACTAACTTAATTCTGTCGAAATGTTTACTTCCCAAATGCTGTCCCTTTCTTAGTAGCGCTGGGAGAAGTTCTGCAATCCCATTCATCAAGCAAGTGCTGTAGTCAAAGTGGTTGAGTACATGTGCGCTGCCAAGAGATTAACACTTAAGTGGGGCATACATGCAGTCTCATCACACTTACTCTGCCAGAGCAGTTTATGAAGCACTGCAGAGCTGCATGACTGAGCAATTCTGTCATCCAAAGGGAATTTTCTGTAGTATGTAATAAATACATGTTCATTTCCTAATAGTGCAACTAGGGGCTCCTTATTTCTCAGTACTTCAAATGGCCAATAAGGAAACATTTCGTTTTAAGGGACAGGGCTGGTGCAAGGATTTTTGTCACTCTAGGCAAAACCTTTGCTCTGCCCCTTATATACCACCCATCATACATGTGACTGGGCCCACAGCATTGATGAGGCCTACATTGCAGCCCCCCAGCATTGATGAGGCCTACATTGCAGCCCCCCCAGCATTGATGAGGCCTACATTGCAGCCATAGATCACAGGTCACACACCCCAAGCAACAGCCCTTGCACCCATATTGCACACAATCTTTTTACTATCTCTTCCTAACTAACTTCCTTACTATCACTAACACACAACCAGACTCTCACACTAACACATATGCGCACAGACACTCACAACAACACAATTAGACACTCGGCACTAACACACACATCCAGACACTCAATGCAAATACAAACTTATATACACACCCGGACACCCACGCAAACATACCCAGATACTCAAACTAACACAACCAGACACAGACATGCTAACATACCCAAAGACACAAATCCACCCACACTAACAGATAGACACTAACATATATACCTAGACAGATAGACACTAACATACAAACACACACACATTAAATTACCCAGACACACACAGACATACATACCCAGGCAGACACTAACATACACACAGCTCACTTATCCCAGAACATAGCGCTACCTGCAGGACCCTGGGGGGGTTGATTCACCTATGCCTATGCTGGCTGGATAGCACTCCTTTTATTCTGGGCTTGTTGGAGGGAGATTTTTCTTTTCCAGCAGATCTTCATGGACGTGCAGGCTCTAGGGCAGCACCTACCTTATGTATAGGCAGCGCTTGCCTTGTTAGGGGGTGTAGTTGGAGTTGTGGCCAGGTAAGGGGCTTTATGAAGACATTTTATGTGCCATTGCGACCTATTCATGTCTCTGTGATTACAATTGGGGATCCTACCACAGCCTTCAATTGTCACAAATGACAGAATCATCAGATGTGTAAGTTTGTTATATGCTCAAATGTACATTTACAACTTCTAAAATAGATTTTTGGCCTGATGTGTTACCTGTGGAGAACTGTGGTTTCCTTGCCTGAACCTTGCTATGTAGACTGTCACTGGATTGTGAACTTACAACCTACTGTATTGGTTTGCTTCGCCTGCCTATGGAGTCTGGAATTGTTTGTCTACTATATTTGAAAAGACGAAATATCATGCTTACAACATGGAAAAATAAATTAGAAGTTTTACCCTGCTCCAGTTATACTACATTATAAACACCTTTAAAATATTTAGCTTTCAGTTTGGACTGTCGGTGTGGTTACTGACAATTTGACTTGTTCTAGGTCAACTATCCATCTACGCAACTCTATTGACCATGTCAACTTAACTTATCATATTTCTGTTATGTTCTTCAATGCAATTTAGTTAAGTTTAAGAGGTGGTTTGAGTTTAGTCAATATGAAATGATATGAGCTTGCTTGCCGATTTTAGTGAATTCATATGTTCCATAAAAATCAACTCGGTTAAGTGGGCCTCAGCAACGAAACTGGCAACTTGAGTCAACTATTTATTTTGTAAACAGACTCCAAAGGCATGGCACAATGGGCCAAGCACAAAAAAATATTAACGTTACTTACAATAAAAAAGCTAATTTCACGAGAGGTCTGTAGTCCAAACTAAACATTAGTTTTGTTTGTACCACACTGAAAAATCATAGTTTTGAAAATGAATAAAAAGAAATCATACAAAGGTGAATTAATTACTTTCTCTATGGAAAAAATATCATAATAATCAAACATGTTATATTAAAATAGAAATTCTGAAAAAAGTGTACCGACACACATAATATATAGACATCATAAAGATAGTACTTCTCCTAAAAATATCCAAGCACTTTAAATACATATAACATAAATGTATCTGTACCAATAAAACCAATGGGAAAAATAAATAATAAAACAAAGCTAACAATAGAGTATGCCTCATAGGGACACCAATATGAAAATACTTTATCTTAATTACTCACAGCTGGAACATTGTTCCCAGTGTCATAAACTTGTATTCTTTGTATAGAAAGTCATAGCCTTAAGTGGCAAATAACACATAGTACTCAAAAAAGAATGTTCCGAGCTGCTGAATATATATATATATATATATATATATATTAATATATATATTTGTTTTTAAAACAAAACATAACAGTCCATCATTGCTTTTTTTACAAGCACAAATAAAGCAGATGTTTTTATTTTACAGAAAGTATCCGAAGCACAAACAAGAATTATAAACATGCTGGCTATTTTATGCAAGCTACAAAATATTAAACAAAGGCTACAATAACTCATTATACTCCTACAGCACCTTCACTCACCAAGGCAAATGCAGCATGTTCAATCAATAGCTAAGATATTTTCTGAAAGAAAGAATGAGACACTGTTCCCTTCTGGAGTGATTCTGTAAACGTTTGCTTATAGTTACGCTAAACTGCCAGAAAAGAGTAAACCCAAACTCCCCAAACAACTGTTATTTTTACGAATACTAACCCATGCCTATTGACCTGCTCTCTTTTAGGAAACCATTTTTAAAATACAGACATTTTGAGTTTCTACAATAATTTCAGGAATACAAATGACAATGACCATTTTTAACTACAATACAAATAACGTGGGAATGTGTGAATTCTGTGAATTCCTTATACCATTGCCTAACTATTCAGTTCAGTTGTTGCACCTCATTCACATTGGATTTCGTTTGTAAACCACAGCCCTCATGCTGCCTTAAAGGGACAGTCTTCGTCAGCTACCCACCTCCGCCGTGGTCCAACATTTCTTGCCACTGATTGGCTGAGTGAGGCAGCCAATCAGTGGTAGGAAAGCACTTCAATTGATATCAATCTGAACAGACCCCTGCTTGTTGCATTCCACAAGCCAGCGAAGGAGCTGACCAGCATAGAAAATAGCTATTGTGTTACCTTTCAGTATCGCTGCCATCACTGGAGTCAACTTCCTCTAATGCAGCCTGTAGATCTGCAATCCGTCTAATAGCTGTCTCTAGGTCAGCTTGTAATGCTTGCCTCATCCCCGACAGTTCATACACTTGTGTTTCCTAAGAAATAAAATAATTGCAGATATTATTATTGAAGAAGAGAAAGAGGAACACATAACACTTTTCTTCTAATAGTAATATTTTAAAAGATTTGTGCAACTGTCATGTATGTATGCGTTAAACCCTTTGTATTGTAAATGGACCACAAAACAATTCCTCTAAACAATAACTTTTGATGGTTTCGTCTTTTCTTCACTAGATATTAAAAACTTCTTTCCAGATTCTGCCCAAGTAATGGAAACATGGCAAGATACAAATGCTCAATGTATTTTATAGTACTTGGCAGGCATTATCACAACCCAAGGCTCTTTGATACATAAAGAAACATAAGCTAATTTGTTGCAAGTCCAGAGGCTGCCGACAGGATCTTTATCTAGAAATACAACCAGCTAAGTTATAAGTGCTATGATCAAGTAGATACTGTGTTTTTATAAAGCAACAGCAGAGTTAAGTTCAAGAAAATAAAAGGTGGTGCTACGAATTAGGGAACAGAAAATATATATATTTCTTCTTCTAGATAATAATGTATTTGTAATAAAATACAGCTATGAGGTATTAGGTATTTTGTAAGCTGTGAAACCACATCACAAAACGCTAGACAAATGCGAGTACTCAAAGGACCTAAATGTTACAAAAAAATACATGGTATTCAAATTAAATTTACCCTTCAGGTTTTGTTTTCATTATGTTTCTTTAATTGATCTATAGCTTACTAGAAATCCCAAACTACTGTTTAAGCCTCCAGGAACTACAAACACATCACTGTTTACCTAATGTAACCTGAGTCTTACGTTCTCATAAAATGGGAATTACATTCCCGCCAATGTTTCAAGGTCCCTACCAAAGTCTCAAGCCAATGACTAAAGTCATAGGTAGGGGTGATTAGACAAATGGATGGGACTATAGGCAAACATAGGAGTGGACTACATGGGGATAAAATGTATCTACCTTTAATTGCTTCCCATAGTTCCCATTAAAATGGTTATATATACATATATATATATATATATATATATATATATATACTAGCTTACTGTAAAGTGCTTCTTTTAAGCACACGGAAGCAAGGAATTCTAGTGTGGAACCGCAAAGTCATCAGGGTATCTACAGGCACCAATGTTTAAGATTTGAATCAATCATTAATGCACAGAATGAGAATATTTCACTTTTGTTGGGTTATATGACAGGGTGAAAGATTTAAGCAGGAGATTGGAAAGGGCAGTTTATCCCAGTGACTAATGCGTTAACTGCTGATCCCATTAACACAGGTGCCCCAGGTTTAAATCTGCACTGTGAGATAAATGCAGGGTGGATGAAACAGCCTCTCTATCTGACTGTATTTTGTCTACATGTTGGAAGGAACAGGGTCCTACAAGGTAGGCTGGTAGGCTGGTAGGCTGGTAGGCGAGACTACTCTTGAGAATCAGTTTGATGTATATTCTGTTTTATTTTATACTGGAAACCAACTTAGCTGGCCAGTTCTTTGTTAGCCAGGGAAGACTGCTGTATAGTAAGTCTCCTAAATAGGAGTAGGTTTTTCTTTGTGTGTTTGATTGATTTGGTGCATTAAAAGCCTGGAAACATATTGGGTCTCCTACTGTCCCCGCTGCACTAGAAGTATCCTAGCAGGTACCTTACTACAGTATGTAATTATATTGTTATTTGTGGCTGATGTTAGCTGGAAACAGGAAATCAGACACTGTTTACCACCCTTGAAAACCTATATGATATAGTTTTGATAGAAATGAATCTTGAATTCGCACTTAAAAGCAAATTGAACAGGTTAAGCCATTTGCTTCACTAAATACAACTTAAAGATTATATCTCTGAAGTAATGTGTTTTCACTCTTTGGACGGCAAGTAATGTATTTACAAATTCCTGTGTAAGAAGTAATAAAAGTGGAAAAGCATGTCTAATGTAGATCAAAAAAGATGAAGGAATGAGGTCAGTCAACAAAAGCAAAGGACCTAAGAGATGTGGGTCACAAATACAATTTTAAAAGCATATTTAAGGTAAGTCAGAAACTGTAACATGATGGGTCATTGTCATTTCTACCACAATAATGGAAGGTGTTTGTCCATCTCTAGAGACATCAAGAAGAAACGCGCATCCAAAAAGACTTAACAGTTCCCAGAAAGGCTGGTTAAAATCCAGCATGATTTCATGTAGTTATACAGAATTTCATTATGGTTACAGGACTGACAGATCAGTTGAAAAAGAAGTGATCATTACGGGTATGGGAATTAGGGAATTAAAAAAAAAATAGCATCAATCGCTGATGTAGCTCCAGAACCTTTTTATTATATTTGCCATTTCTTGCCCTAAAACAGTGGATAAAAATCTTTTTAGAATCCTTTGAAAAGCTCAACTACAATTGAGGCTATTTGCAAAGCGTTGTTCTAAGAACTCACACATATACAACAAAATGTACCCTTCACATTTAATATGATTAAAGTTGTCACCTGTGAAATTTCCATGTCGGTGGTGACAGGGTGAGAGATGATTTGTGGCACATGCAGTGACAGCCCTGGGTGCCATAGCCAGCAGACTGTCAAAATAAATAATGCAAACCCAGTTTCTGTGGGGTAAGCAGGGCCAAAGAGAACACCAAGAAAGTCCACAAAGGAGAATATATATATATATATATATATATATATATATATATCCAATCTAAACAACTCACTGCTATTAGTAGGTTCATCGGAACAGAAACAGCAAGCTTATTTTATATGTGTGTATTTATTAGCAGTGTTCATATCTACATTCTATTTACTTAACATACTAAAGTTGCAGGCATTATTCACTCATAACCTGGAGTAAAAAAATTAAAACAATCTAGCAGAAATCATGATCAATGTGGATTGAGTGACTAAAGCAGAATGTCATGACATATGTATTAATTGCTCTTATTTTAGGAACAAAATAAAATCTACAGGACAATATACTAAGTAAATGTTCAGTTGCATATTGTGATCTAGGCCAACTAGAGATAGTTTCCAAGACACCAGGTACCCCACCACTCAATGGCTGGTTGGGAAGGTCATAGATCTGTAAGGTCTGTAATCGGTTCATTTACACTAGGAATGCCTATGTCGAGCTAGCGAAAGTCTCACTGCTCAGTGGTGTCCCCCCCCCATTTTCTTGCAAGGCGGTGCAATGGGGAAAAACATAATGGCCCAGCAGAAACACAATGCAAGAAGACATTATCAAGGAGCTGACATCAGGAACCCTGAAGTTAGAAATATGTGATACCCCAGGACTTTCGGCCAAAAAAATTAATTATACTTCAGTAGGAAAAAACATTGTTCCCTATTCCATACCTACCAACAGTCTTTGGCTCTCACATGGACCACCAACCTTTCATCTCACTAGATGGGCAATGTACTGTACTGGCCGGCTAGGAGAAAAGATCCATAAGGGCTAAATGTTAGTGTTAGTATATGTATATATTGGATAGCTGTAACAGTACAGTCACATATGTTATCTAAGGAGGTTTGTGCTCTGGACAGCTATACCTTGTCCTATGGGGGTATCAAACAGTCCAGATGAATACTCAGGTTAATGAGTTATAAAGTTTTGGAATCACTCTGTGTTTTGTGACAGCACACGATACTTTATCCAGCACATGATGTCTGCATTTAGGTTCTCTATAACACGCAAAGAAATATTTTCAGCACATACTCATTTTTTTATTTGCTTCTGCAGTCAATATTCCAGACAATAGCTAGAGGGTGATATCCGCAGTTTGACAGACATCTATGTGTTTTTTGCCTACACAGAGTAAAATGAAAACATCAAATATTGGAAAATTCTAGTTACTTTTGCAAATGTTGATTTAGCTTCTGTGTTCTGCTACATCACGGGTGTCATTGCTTATTAAGAAGAACCAGTTGTATATATTGTTCTCCTGCAGAAACTAGTAGCAATATAATTCACTTGCGTGTCTTTGCCGATACCATTATTTTTTATACAATTCTATTGGTATAATATATATATATATATATATATATATATATATATATATCTGAAAAACTATCCAGCAGACATTTTAGATTTTTGGTATATACTTCAACAAGGGAATCTGTCACTTTCCCCAGATAACAGCACAGCTCTTCAGCACACAGGATACTTTCACTGAGATTTATGCAGTATGCAGTATAATACGTGAAAAAAAGACAGCGTTATCTGCGCACACAAAAGAAAGATGAGTGTAAATATACAAGTATCAGTGTTAATTACTTTGTTGTCATTAAATTACATCAATCTATATGTTATAAAAAGAGATGTAGGTCCAAACTTCTCCTGGGACCTCTACTATAGAAGAATGCATAATAAAGTCATCTGTGAGTACTTTAATATGTATTATTCCAAAAGAGAAAATACATACCCGACACAGAATTTGCAGCCATTCTGCAAAATCTTTTTTTCTTTCTCCATCGCGCCACTGATTGGCTGTCAGTGCCTCCAATGGAATAAATGGGAGCATGTTCTTATCACTGATTGAAAGTTTAAGCCGCCAATCGGTGGCAGGAAAGTAGAGGTCCCTCTAAAATCAATGGAAAGACTTTCCACATGCGTACTGGGGTCTAAACACAGCGTTCAGCCGAGCCAGCGTTGGAGCTGGCTGGAGGCAAGTACATCATTTGGTTGAATGCATCTCCTGCAGGGCATTTAGCTGGGAGGTGGGGAAATAAGCAAATACATTTTCAAGCTTTCCGCAGTATCCCCCATGTACACACGCATAATGGACCAAGCACCTTCCATATACATTAAACTGCATATTATGGCTGGAGTGTACGTTAAATGTCAACTATTAAAGAAAAGATGGCGAAAGATCTCAACATTAGAGGACAGGAGACTCCGTGAGTAACAAAGAAAATATTATTTTACAGTAAGATCAGCCTCAAGGAGGTATTTGTTACGAAACAAAGTTTAGGTAGATTGAGAGAATAAGTAAAAATGGATGTCCTACTTCAGAGACTTTTGAATTTTGGTACGGATACATTTACTTCACACAGTACTAGTATGTTTAATTTCTGTAAAGTAATGTAAAATAATGAAATAATATTAAATAACTTTTACCATGCAAATATTTAATTACTTCCAAAATTAGCTGTTGATGCATGCTAAATGCATCCGACATCTCCCTTTCAGCTCAGCGTGAACATAGATGCCCAGTAAAAGGAGACAATACCTCAAATAACAACAAATACAAATAATAAAAAATATAATAATTTGTAAATAATTTTAAAAGGCAGAAAACCAATAGGAAAATATTAAACAATGGAACCCATCTGAACATGCACATTGATTTTGTAATTATATCTTACATACTAAACAAAATCAAGACTATAACATTGACTGAAATATTCTTGACTGCAATTACACAAATCCAACTAGTAATTTCAAATAAGCTCCTTGTTTCTGATACAGAAGCAAACAACACAAACTAATGCCAAGTCACTGGAAATGAAAGGTGCAATTACAATCTTGGTCTGAAAAATGTTATTTTAATTGAATGTGAAATGTGCATTCTACTTATTAAGCACTAATTAAACCGGTCTTTTGTAATCTGTCTTTTGACTGTAGGTTATTGCTGGATACAGTGACATAGCCAAGGGCTGAAAATTAGATGGATATTATAACAAAAAAGACCATTTATCACTTTCTCTTGGCTACAACACTTGAATGTGACAGAAAATTCCAAAACATGGATTTCGAGATGATGATTGTGAAGTTTTGGACCTTTTTATTTCACGTACACCAACAGAAATAATACCACAAAGCGAGGTGTATGTTGGTTAATAAAAAATTATAAAAAAATGTTTTCTGCTGAGAGAGAGAATTGGAACTGCAAAGAGATGGTTTATTGTGTGCCTGATCAACTTCCTATAATATCAACAGCACTCATCATATCTTGGCATTAGGGCAACCAATTATGAAGCAGATCAAGGTAAAGGCTGCGGTAAAGTCCATATCATTAGTTTTATGAATAATATATTGAGGCGCTACACCGGAGGCAGAATGGTAAAAACATTTAAAGAGACATTGTGGGACTCTAGAGAGACATATGCGGTTCTCCCTAATCCATATTTTAATTCTTTTTCCCTAGCTTTTAGTCTCTAGGGTTCCAGGCTCAAAATACATTAGAATATCTGTGTGTAGAATACTCCAACAAGCGTATAAACTTGCAACATTTTGTATTGCTTAAAGAGGGAATAGTGAATACAATTTAAAATGACCGTTTTAGTTTAACATGTTACATATCTTTCTTAAACAGAGCAATCCAGTTCCCTTAAATGAAACAGTAAACACGTAGCAGGACCTCCAGTTTCAATGCATATTATGCCAAGTGGTTAGGGAGTAGTGGGACAGGGTGCTGTAAATCATTTAGAGAAAATCGAAGTGTACTGACTGCAAAAACAGGAGAGTCCTATTGCCAGTCAGTGACAGGACTGGTCCCTGTCCATGGTGCTGAATCCATCTTGAATAATGCAGGATACATAAAGTACATACAACACAAACCATTCAGGCATCATGCTATTATTTTGATTTGGTTTGCAAAGACTCCCTATATTCCATAGTTCTGATAAATAAGCAAAATTTAAAGACCCCAGAGTATAAGACGTGGAGGGCCAAGTCTTAAAAAGCTAATACAACATGAGTTGGTGTGGGGTGTTTTACTGTGTAGAACATGATACAGTGTAATTATATGTGAAATGCCACAAGGGATTTACACACTACAATATAATGTAATTCACACAAAAGAGTTGTAAAGGTATATGTGGTCTAAAGGATGTGGCATCACACACAATGGCATAAAAATATGGGTCACACCTCATGTTATAATGTGAAGTGAAGTGTGGACCACACATGGCCAGGATCCTCATTGAGCAGACTAGCATGTGCCTACAGTGCCAGGTTTTAGAGGAGATGTGAAAGGCAAATAATGGAGCTTAACTGCTGCACCACCAACTTATGTTTAGGCCCAAACTCTCCCCACTTTTTACATTTTCATTCTACAAAACCTTTTCTTTGGTGTACGGGAGTGGCAGTGGAAAAGTGGGAGCACCTAGAATGTTACCAAATGGTATACACACTATAGTAAAATGAGATGTAGCCTACACACTATGTCAACGTAGGCCATGTCATGAAGCGAGAGGTTGTACGGGCATGGGAAATATGCTGTGCTTTAGTGAGATGTAATCAAAGGACATATGGAACAAATACAATGATATTTTGTGAATTTTGGCATACACAATAGTGGAATGGAAGGTTGGGGAAAGAAAGGATACAATATAATAAGGTGTGACAAACACGATAGAGGAATGGAAAACTACAAACACAATCATGACATAGCATGCTAGGCATTTAAAGCCTTTTTGCTTTTGTTCTTTTTTACTTATTTATTTCTACAAAGGGAAGAAAAAAGCTGTGAGATAAAAATAGTATCTTTTGTAGTGACGTCCATAACTAGATATTTGTCTTAATTGAAGCTGCTGTTTAATTCCTCTCTCATACTTGTGAGTACTTTTTTATTTCTAGATTCTTGTTTCCTATGGGTCAAGCCAGCTTTGCATCAACCTTTTATTACACCCCGAAGGCTTATGAGATAGGCTATAATTATATAACAAGAGAGCACAGCTGCCTTCACATCCACACATCCCAGTTTCATTGGTTTTCATTAAGATAAATGGTTTGCTTGTATCTGAAGGAAGCGCTTATTCTATTACTATAGCTCATGGCATATTTTAAACCGTCGTATGTTGGATTACTGATCTAATTCCGTCCTATTTGATTGGATAGGTTCATTTTAACTCCTTTGTGGCTTTAGGGTTCTGACACGCATTGCTTATGTAGAGTTATGCTGGCTGCATTTTCAAAAATAAGAATTTAAAATATTCTAAGGAGGGACAGATTTAAATGATTCTTTTAATAGAATGTCATGTAATCAATAGAGATTAGAAATTGATTTTGAGTTGTCATGGCAGATATGGGGACATCAACAGATGTAAGGTTACAGATATCAAATTGTTAAGGCTGATATGGCAACTGTGTGTAAAAATCCAGAGCAAAAAAATCTAGAGACGCTACAAGAATATTTTCTGAGGATTGTAAGAAAATGAGCATACTTATAAACAAATAAGACAAACATGTAGATATATATATATATACCATGTTTAACAATATGGTAAAGAAGGGATCTTATACAAAACAAGAGAGAACTTTAGCAGTTGCCCCCCCATAAAAATATAATCTGTGCATATACGATAACACAGAAAATGATTGCATAAATGTAAAACACTATACCACCCACAGATCAATTGAAAACCGCACTCAGAAGGCCAGCATTTTCAAGCAAACAAAGCTAAATATATTTTTTCTTTCATCATCAAAGATTATTTTAGTCTTATGAATAAATGTATGAAAAATATAAATGAATAAATATATGAAGAACGGATCGTAACGAGGAAGAAAACTATGATTATTATTTCATAGTTGGGTGAGCTTAGTTCAGTAAGAAGCTGATATTTTTAATATCCACACAAGGAACACCGGCAAATTATATATGTATACAATATATATATATATATATATATATATATATATATATATATATATATACTGTGCCATATGCAAAATGCACAATATTTTATGTTGATCTGCTAATTCCTACTAAACTATACCTATTTTTTTTAAATACCTAAATTGTTTTAACCAATCATCACCTACTTGTTATTTTCTGCTAATTTCTGCTAAGACCCTCTTACACAGTCCTTTGAATATAAGTAAATTCAGCATTTGGTACTGTTGAAAATTAGATATACAAGGGATTGACCAGGTTTTGCTTATAACCTACAGTGGGTTCTCACATGCTCAAGGTGCTTGATCTTGGCAATGAGTCCCCTAAACGTTCAGTTTCCTTGTAGGGTTGAAATTTGTCACCTACATTATTCAAGAATTTGTTCAGAGTCCCAGGCTGCATAAAGAGTATTTCCCTTTGATACGGAGGAGTATGAATTTCTTCTGCTTTGACTATTTTGAATATATGCCATTTCCCTGAATTTAACTTCTTGTATCAGGAATGCAGCCTATCATTTGAATAAAACATATTGATTGCTTAGGGCCTTTGACAAAGCTACAACTAGCACTGGACACATCATCATAAAATATATATATATTTTTTTTTAATGGAGGTGTTTTTTTCTTAAAACATCTAACAAGCATTTGCGTTAGCAAAGTCAGTTTATTGACAGTAGACTGTAAACGTTTTAAAAATCCCTGAGGTTCAGACCAAACATTTTAGCATTTAATAAAATGTGTGCACTGTTACCGGATCACGTTGTTTCGCTTTGCAAGGTGTTCCATGTCAACATCTTGTAATACGATTTGTGCTGCAGACTGTACACACACATAACTCAGATCATGTTATTGATTTGTTAGATGACAGCTATCTGCCTCCGTTCTGAAGACCACTAACCTGGCAATGTTTAGGATGTCTCTTATTGGTAATTAATCAATTAGCTTTGTGGATCACTAAGCATTTCATCATGACGCTATCTGGGAAAAAAAGAACTGCCCAATGAAGCTTTTGTTACAAATTTAAATAATAATTTTATTTAAAGAGGCAAAAATTGAGGATAGTAAGAATAGAAGATCGACAATGGAAAACAGTGATTAACCACAAAGCAGCACGGATTATTGTCTTGAACAATGGCCTCCAAGAATATAATGTGCACAGTTGCATGACATTGCATGACATTGCCAGGAGTCATTCTGCCGATAAGAGGATCCGTGACACTCACTTTGCTCTCAAAACTGCTGAAATGCTGAACTTAAATTATTTTTTCAATTCATGACCTGATTTAGCTTCAACACAATGACACAGCTATTGAGTAGAATATCCCAGCAACCCATGCAACACTCATCAAGACCACATTCAGAGGAAACTGCTGAAAATTCAGTAAGCTTACCGATTTCCTCAAAGGTATAGAACCTAACAAATTTACATTTGCCCAACAGGCCATACCCACTTATGAGTGACCCTCGTAATGGCATCACATTTTTCACGTACTTAGCAGATACGTTTAGCGGTGCAATTATGGACATCTGTACCTCTTAAGGAAGAGATCTGTCATCTGACCCTACCAGAGGCTGTGTTCCAGCTAACTCAGTATATAAGTTATACATGAGATTTGTCCCACTCTAAGAGTGCCACCTTAGGCCTAAGTAGGACACTTGGTTCAGTGGAGTTTCTGTGTATAAGAGGTACGGTTATATTATGTTAAGTGATTTAAGTAAACATTTTTGCGATATGTGCAACACAATTATGCCGCATATCTTCTGGAACTAATTCACACGACCCCTGCTAATCTCTAATCACAATGTCATCGGATGTATATTAGATCAGGCTTGTATGGTGCAGACTCAGCTAGTCGTGGGACATAAATTGAATTGCTCTCGGATTACATAAACCCTTTTTTCTTTCTTATTTTATTTGAAAAATATTGATTTCCCAAGATGCTTGTGAGAACCAGGATTACATTATTCCATGATCAGAATTGATGCCTTATTTTGATTATTAAAACCATACAGATTCTATCTATAAGTTTGGCAGGTACAATAAGATAAGGGAACAGTGTCAACTAGGGTGCAGGCAGTAGATAGCTGTCAACTTTCCGCCCATGGGGCAAGCTCAGCCAAGTGACCGATTAATGCAAAGCCAAGTGTCCCCCATAACCAACACACATACAAACACCTACACACAGACTAGCACACAGATTCACATACTGTAACACACAGACACACACAATCATTTAACCCACGCCTTAAGCCTGTCAATGGGGCACGTGTAAGCTGCCTTGATACTACCTCAGAGTCACATAACATGGTGGTGGGACTTCCTGTTTATCAGAATCTTTTTAGAATAAGTTCCAAGACGTGCCCAAGGATTCTGTGACTCAAGCACACATATGTATGAAAGCTACCAGACAACGTGATCTAAATGGGCTGCTGCTTAAGGTGTAGCTATGCAGTTGTTGAGAAAATTTACACATTTGGGCCGTGGCCTGATTAATTCACAAGGGCATTAGTGACCATCTGGGGCAGTTTATATTTCAGGCTCCACTAGGCTTAAAAATAATAAAAAAAAATAAAAAAAGGGTTAAAAAAAAGAAAGAATAAAAGATTAAATAAAAAATGTAGGTAGGTGTTGGCTAGGACTGGTCGGAAAATGTTCAAAAGGGTGGACTACAGTCGAAGCAGTTATTAATTACTGTTAATCCCTTCCCTTTTTTACCTGAAAACTGGCATTCTATGCTCAAGCCTGGTCTGCCATGTGGAGAATCTTTTTCTGGAGACTGTATCTGCAGAATAATACCTGTCTGTTATTTATGATGTTTTTTTTAAGGCTGGAACTCAGTACTAGGAAATATTAGCATATTCTTCCCAAAACTCTATGATGTAAATGAATCCAACCTGAAGTGTTTTGTAGTTGGTCCTTGCTTGTTTGTTATATGGAAAGCCAGAATATAATATCATATCCCTATGCTCTCCCTCCTTAGGGCACACTGTAAAGATACTACAGAGGTCTGTGGTATAAATGGCCCAGTTTAGAGAGAGATCTTCAACCAGCCCAACTACAATGTACTAGCGAGGCCAGTTTTCCGGTAGAGCAATCGGCCCTCTTAAAGCAGCAACCTCCCCCCACCCAGGTTAGAACAATTATATTCAACACATACTGGACCTTAGATCTCATTTCTTTGAAAAAGTAATGTTTGTACTAGACATGAACAGACACAGGTTACACAATTTTTTTTTGTGGGCCAGCTATCTTTAAACCACCATTGTCTATAATCATTTTAGCTGTGTACAACTAAGGTACATAATTACATTTTTTTTTGCCGTAAATAGGTTATATCCTGCGCTATACGGATTTCTAGGAAAAAAGTATCTTGTCTATTTATATATATAAACTAGTTTTGTAGCAGGAGCAGGTGCTTTGTGATACGGCACCTGTTATTTAAAAAAAACCCATAACATAATAATGTATATAACAAATAAAAATGCATTAAGAACAATATAAAGACATCACAGCCAGATTGATATGTAAGTGCACCCGAGTAAGTGTAATAAATTGGTACCCCACTGTCTTTTCCACTTTCCCATTAATACTATAATGGGGGATCACAATTATTCTGCACAGGCCGTTAATGCTTTCAACAGTCAGTAACAAGACCACCACCTTTACAACAGCACTACACAGTAAGCTAGATGTTTTGTCATTTAAAAATGTGCAAAGGGCAGTTTTAAGTGTTGCTCTTAACTTTTAGAATATCAGGATAACAAGTGCATTTCACTTATTTAGTTATTTTTAAGTTATTTTATTAAAAAGGAACAATTAACAGACTCAGATGAAATTGAAGTTGGTGTGCACCAAAGCATGACCAACACTGGGTGAAAAGAAAGGGCATATATATTGTTTATCCTTAACAATTTAGCACACAGAGCCGAGCTTCTAAGTAAAGCACCCATTCCACGTTTTTTTAACCGTTTTATGCAAGATGGTGCAGTGTGGGAGACTTTAGTTTATGTGCATACCTGGGAGCCACAGTCCCAGGGTGAAGACCTGCTTCAGGGTCATGCCCAATCCCCGCCTAGGTGGTGCCACTTTCCTGCCCATTCTCTGCCCACTGGAGTCTGTCTAGGTCTAGTATCACCTTTATGTATGGCTAGCCCTATCCAGCGATTGCAGATATACATTAAAAAGAGGCAAATCTCTTCCTAGGTCACATAACTGTTAACATTAACCTATTTTAAGGTGCTGTTCCACTAAGACAAAATATTAATTGCACTCTCAAGCATCTTCAAAAATAAGCATGAGTTGACATTTTATCTTTTCCCTGAAGGTTTAACATTAAAGCAGCACATAAATGTTTCCGTTTCAGTATTTTCTGTTTGATTAGAGTAAGGGCTTGATATGGACTTTCTACCAATTTAGGTTTCGTCAACATCCAAGATGAAGTAAACAATTTGATAAACCAAACAATGTCAAAGACAAAATGCCTTAATGGATAGTTGAGATGGGTGTCAAAATCACACTTCGTTTAGGGCTTCAAAAGCAAATCGGCTCATTGCAAAGATGTCTCAGAGCTTTGAGCCCCATCCATGGCATTCTACTCACATGTTCTGAGAATGCTCCACTCAACTGTTCAGTGAAGGCCTCACATGTAAGTCATGTGCATAGTTTTTGTTCACACCGATTTAGCAGGAAAAAAACCTTATGGCTTGAGATCTGCCCCTTGCATTATTCAAGTGAACAATTACTCCAAACTAACACAATAAACTCTAATCAAAGCCAATTGGTGATTGTTAATTGGAAAACATGACAAGGTTATCTATATTATCAGCAAACTGTTCTTGAGGATGTGTGATACAAATAATTCTTACATTATAGAGTGCTTACTACGGTAGGTACTAGGCTGAGCAGAAGAGTCTAATGGTTGCCAGGGCATGGGTACATATTTTATTTCAATAGCTTTCACCTCCAGGCAAGGCTGCTGACCAGCTCACTCTATTCAAAAACCCGTATACAACACTTACTATGGATTGTTTTAACAAAAAGTAGCGTAACCTTTTTATGATGTTTCCATTTAGGCTTTTTAACATGCTTTAAGCAATCTTGAATTTGCTGGTTTGATAACACTACTTATTTAAGCATTCAAAACGAAACCATTACCATATTTTTAAAAGTGAATATGAGAGAGCTGGGAATACATATAAAATGTTCCATAAGTCTTTATTATTGCGCTGATGACCATTGATGTAGTAGTTATAAGTGCTCCAGGATAATGTGATCAGACGACTAAAATCTCAGAGAACAAAAAGGTCACAATGTTTTAGAGGGCAGAAGATATAAGTTCATTATAAAAACTTCAATTTTCTGTGAGTCATGCAGCTAAATTATATTCCACTCATGTGTCCAGCCGAGAGCTACTGTTCTAAGACCAGATGCATTACTTACTTGATTAAATGAATAAAATACAATTGGAGATGTATTCGTTATAGTGCTATATTTTAACTACAAGAATGATCTCCCTACTCCTGTCTTTTTATAGTATGGACAGTATTTATAAAGCCGCATAAAGAAGAAATATACCCACTATGTTATTTTAACACTTTTAATGCCTACAAAAGACAGGCTGGCGAATTTCAACACAAGAAATTTGAATTTCCCTATGCCCTATGGAACAGTGCCCAGATCTTGTCCCATTGAGTAGTAAAGGGAGATAATTCTTATAGTTATATGTATATACAGTATACGCGCAGTACATGCGCAGAACTGCACAAAGGTTTTAGGCAGGTGTGGAGGAAAGCTGTAGAATGCTTTCAAAAATTATTATTTTGTTAATAATTTAACAAAATGCAAATTGAGTGGATAAAAGAAATCTAAATTAAATCAATATTTGGTATGACCACCTTTTGTCTTCAAAACAATAACAATTCTTCTACGTACACTTGCACACAGGTTTTTTTTTAAAGGAACTTGGCAGGTAGGTTCTTCCAAACACATCTATTTTTGAAAGCATTCTTACTTGTATGTGTATGGAAGGCATATACAGTTGATATACAGCAGCAAGCCAAATCAATAGTGTATGTGTAACACTAAACATTAGAGATAGAAAGACAAATGAATTGTCACAATAACAGGAAACAGGCCCAGCAGAATAAGTGATCATTTCTGGGTAGAAAAATGTGGTACAGCAAACTCAATATGCAAACTCTTTTTATTTTGGCCTTGGGAAAGTAATGAGTCTAACTTTATACTCGGCATGTCATTAACTGGCTTTAGCATGTCCTTTAAACATGCTTTGTAAACCTCAAAGAGAAAAAAACAACTACATTGTATTCCTCCTGATGAATTTAAAGCCTAAAGCATTTTAATCCTTTATAAGACCAACATTTTATAAGTAAGATAATTCAAAAAGAAAGCAGAATCTTGCTTGTTTTGACATCAGTCCTTCTTTTGGATGTCATCGGTAAACAGAATGTTTTGGAGTGATACTAGAGACCCCATAACCAAAAAAAAAAATCAATCAACCTCATTCTCTTTTTTGATTTTCAGATGTAGCTTGTGTCCTACAGAATATACTGTATACTTTTTGTTTAAATGAACGTTACCGGTACTTGGTGACAAGTTGTCATATATCAGTACAACATACAGTGCAAAATGTAACATTCCAACAGATTCAAATATGTGTTTAGGACACCTGACATAAACATTATATATTATTTAATGTCCATCCACTTGACTGCATACAATCAATCTTTCACTTGGATTAAATGTGCCCTGATCTAAGGGTAGTATAGACATGGTAGTAGCCACAGAGGCAAGTAGACAACTCAAGAATACAAGCTCTCTTGCATAGGTTTCTTATTTCTTTGTAAAGCCAATCAGTATAATGTTTTTCAGTGTTTTCTTGTATTTTCATTAATTTGTGCTGTGTTTGTACTCCGAAATACGTAACTTTGAGCTGACTTGTGAAATCATTAGAAACAAGACCCATATATGTCAACTGGTTTATGAAGCAAACATGGCTCCACATTTCCAAAACTAACTGAAAAGCGCTATAATATGCCTGCCATTTAATGAGCTCAGTTTCATGATTTAGAATGAAGAAGAAAAACAGCACCTTGAAAATAGCTAATCTAATTGCTCAGAGGGTCAAATAAAATATTTGGATTATATGAGGAGGCTATAGGACATGAGCAACAGCAGAAACCATCGAACTGTGAAACATAACTTGTTTGTGTGCTTCAGGGCCAAATCTCAAGTTGATTAGTTGCTTCTGTCTCAAACAGAGAAAGGATAAAACATGCAGCGCTGGACAAAATTATGAGCCATTCAGAATATCCAAGAGGCATCCTATAAATATAGTGTTGTAGAATATATGGTACCTCTGAGAATGCTATGCCTTCCAGGCTATATATTTTGAGTGTGGGGGAGAGAGAGAAGTGGCTGACACACGGAAAGCTCTGAAATCAGTTTTTAACATTACATGCAGACATGGCTTTTGTTCACAGGAATCATGGTTGACATATATGCTCTTGTTTTTAGCAGCAAGTAATTCTTGGTTCTATATTTATGGTCTGCATATAGTCAGACCAATAATTAAAGAGGCAGATCTGTCAAAAATTGGACAATCTAAATGTTCTGTTTAAAAAAGAATAAGTCCACCACCCACATCCCTTGGCCCTGCAGTGAGGTTTTATGATGAAAAAACCCCTCCACTTAGCTTACTGCAAAGGACTCAGGACAGCAAGGACCTTTAGTGAACCCATAAAATAAAAAAGGACTCTCAGCAACAATATAACTATAGATTTCTTGGTGCTGCTGGAATTATTATAACTACAGAATCCAGTGACACGTCGGAAACACATTCAGAGTGTGCATTTCTGCTCATATGAGTCTCTCAGGTACCTGTCCATCAGAAATATCAGGGGGGAGCTATCAGATAAGAAAGGAAGCACAATTTCTCAGAAATAATTCTTCAATTTCACTTATTTCGGCACAATGGAACAAGTTTGTTTCTCTGGAGACATGATATATTGACCTATTTAGAAGGCTTGCATTTACTGCAATAAATTACCCATGACATGATTTTTCCATTCAACATCCACAAGAAATTCCATTTATGGATACTCAGCAGGTTGCATATAGAAATGTATATCATGATTTTTGTCCCCACTCCTACAGTGTTGCAGGATAATCAGTTGCCAGAGTGTTCTAGATACATCTGACGACAACATGACCGACATGTTTGAGTTGAAAATAATAACAATGTTAAGAAACGTGAACACATATGATTACTGCTTTGTTAGGTCTGGTTTATGATGCCGTGAAAAACTGGCATACTCCAGTTCCAAATTCAGTAACCTACCTGTTATTGAAGTGAATTGTAACACAGTATGCAATTAGCACAGTCTTAATAGTTCAACAGCAGTCCCAGGGCATAGGGGCACGCTAGAACCATAAACTGTCTTTGTTTTTAGATGTATTACCTTCCCCCATATGCCAATTGACTTTTATGGGAGGGATTCTTCATGTAACACAAAGATAATCTAGTAGTGTAAGGTTTAATAGATGTTATTAGTGACATCCTGTGAATCCTATGTCATGAATACAAAATGCATCATTGCAGACCATGAACTGTAACGGGTGTACATGTTATCATATTGTCTTAGTGTGCGCGCCTGCATATATTGATTTGAGAAACGAGACGTTTTTTAAGTACCACTATGTGACCCTTATACTGTTTATTAAAGTCTGTATACTCGATTAATGTACAGACACACAGGGATGCTGAAAAAAAAATCAATAAAACCTTCTAAATATGCGCTGCTGCCTGCTTGTATATGCTGTAGAATTCAGATCTGTTAATACATAGAGGTAGAGTAACTCGAATAATTCAATCCCTGTCTTGGTATTTATGAATGTAAATTATTTTTTTTCCCTTTAAAAAAAGAGAAAATGTCAGAAGTCCAGGAGGATATTTTGTGATTTGTTCCTTCATAGGCATCCTTAGCAGATGCATTTTTTTTTTAATTTTCACTTGAAAACAGCATAGAAACATTTAGGCACTTTGTCATTTTAGTCTCTATAATACAACACCTACTTTTGCGTCACATGACATTTCAAAAATATGAACCAAACTAAATTTTTCTTGATTAAATAAAGATTTATAGGAAATGTCTGGGAATTCAACAGTACTCAGTAATGAAGTGCAGGACTTCCATTAAGGATAGGCTAGAATCCTGTGCCAAAGCCAAAATCTTGGCACAGGATTGGCACGGTAGAGCGCCCAATCTTAATTTTCCTATAGTCTCAAATCGAAGCATGACACCTTTCCTTTCATTCCCGACCAAACGTCGCTGATGTTTGCAAGGGAAGTTGGCAGGTGAAAGACCAGTCCATCTGCCCTACCAAAAAACAGAATCTTCAAAAATGTGAAACTCTACTGTGGCATTTTGAGTGCACACAAACAAAAATGATACTCTGTTGGGATCTCTGAGAGTCCCTACACAAATACTACACTCACTACACTACACTCCTGTGGTCTATAAACACCCCCAAATTAATCTCCTATCAAAAAAATAAAGTGGAAAACTTACGAAAAAATAAAAAGGTAGACAAATGTCCCTTCTACTAGAAATCTAAAAAAGCTTTTCGCAAAGCAATACTAAAAAGGATAGTTTGGCTCACCATATATAGCTTAAAAACCTATGTATGTGGACTCAAGGAATGGTGCTGAATATTAAGCCTTGCCTGTCCTTCAAAGAAACAATATAAGATTTGTGTGGGTAGAAAAAACATGAAAAATGAGAACAAACATGGCAAAAAAGCTTTGGGCACTAAGGTGTGCAAAAACCCTGGCCATGAATGACAGTGGGTTCTGATAACCAAAGTTACAATAACAAAAAGCAAGAAGCTGATTTATGATTTTTTTTTTTTTACTTTCAAGTGTTTACAAAAAAAAATAATACCCATTACTTTCTTCTAGTATGTTTCTGTAATTAAACACAGTTCATAACCTCATCCACTTGCCTTGTGTAATATCTGCTATTCTATGACTGGATTCATGAGAAATTCCTCTTCTATAGTCCTTCCTTCTCAGCATCTGCTGGACTGTGTCAGTACAGTTTCCGCTATTCCGAGTGCTAGCCCAAGAGATTTGGTTTATGAGCTAATACCAGCATCCAGTGTTTAATACACTGACCTGACAGCGATCAGTTATTACAAGGAATAGTCTTCCAAATCGAGGTAATAAAAAGAACTCAGATTGAGTTAAGGTCACCGCTTTTCACTTGTGGAAATGTGAACAAGGTTTTTCATGGAATGCCAATCACTGTGGTGGTTAACACCGCAATTTCTGCAACTGGGTAGAGTTCACTGCAAAGCGTGACATTGTTTCTTCATTACTACCTCAAGCCTCTAAAATTAGATTTTTAACCTCCAGGGGAATGGATCAACTAGAACCACTTTTTTTTAATACACAAACCACATAGGAAGCATTCTCTCTTATGTACACTCACAATATATTCATTTTGTTATACATGCACATTTATGCACATAATATTCACTTCAGTTTTCAGATTCCAAATTAAAATGGGTTAAACGAGATGACTACGTGGAATAGGAGTAAAACAGGAAAATATATTCAAGGCCTTTTTTGGAATCTATGTTAATATAAAACTTACCAGATGACACAGCTTAGCTTTTATTGCTAGAGGAAAGTTTATATTCAAAATAGTATTTTTTTTATGGCAAAGAAAGCAGGGTTTCTTGTAAAAACATTATATTGTTAACTATGCTAAATAAAACGTATAAAATGTCTGATGATTAAATACATTTTCAGTAATGCTGTTCCATATTAGCTTATCTGAAATTCTCTTCCTTTATTTTGTAAAGCATAATCCTGACCATTGATGACATGAAGGTTAAGATGTTGAGCAGTGGCACCCAAATCCATTTCTCATTTATTCGTTGCAGACCACGATTCTACGAAAGCCAGTCCATGAGCACGGACAGGTCAATAAACAGTCCCCTCATGGTGATTCAACAATCATGTTCAAACAATCATCTCATTAATTGTGGTAAATTGGTTTCTTTGAGGACCTATCTATCATGTAGGATTAAAGGAGAAAAACAAGCGTCGCAAGGGTTGCAGATTGTAACCTTGCATCTACAATCCTAAATGTAAGAGAAAAATACAATGTAATTATACTGTTGGTAAGGTTTAGTTTTAGCCAAATATGAAGTTTAATTTTTTGGTGAATTTGCCGTCGCCGTTCATCGTGATGCAACATAATTCATATTTCTAACACTAACATTCAGTTTGTTTTTTTTACCAGAAGGTTATTATAAACTATATAACTTTATACAAATTTTTAAAAATGACAGATTTTTTCTGTGAAATTACAATGTACACAAAAACATTGTATGATAGCATGAATGAGTTCCCTTGGTTTCAATATAATAGTCATGATTCAACTTTAAAATATTCCATGCTGTGGTGCACACAATGCGCTTACCAACTCCATGCGTCTACGACATGCTTCCATCTCCCTCTGCAACAGTTCGTTCATTTCCGCCTTCATCTCTTCCATGCGCAGCTGATAATACTTGGCGTTTTCCTTCTCTCGAGCCTCGGAATCTGCCGCCTTCTCCAGCTCCTCTCCCATTTTTATCACGCTGTCCCTCAAGCGTAAAATCAGCACCTAGACAGTTTGACACAACAATGTAACCATTCCTAGGAGTAAAGGCTCCAGCGTTCTGTGCGGAACTACTAGTTGTAGATGAGAATAGGGTGAGAAAATGGAGCAATTATGGGAATGGTTACTAAGTATGGGGAGAACAATTGTGGAAAGAGTGTTTTAGGTTTAAATTGTTGATTGGCAGAATTTGGGGTTACAGCTTGAAAGATAATTTAAAAAGGGGAATACTGAAGGTGAGCTGTAATTGTCCAATGTGGTAGTATGGCCAGAGCGGTTCATCAAGGGGATGAGTTGCCACCTGGTTCTGATTTAAACATTTTCAGCCATCAAGTTTTGTTTTTTTCAATTCTGCCTACATTATAGCTAAAAATGTAGGCAGTTCTCTCCATGTTCCTTGAATTGGTTTTCTATGCAGTTTCTTCTATTTAATTGTGCAAGAATTGTTATTCTTACAGTGTCTTGGGTCATTTTATTACTAGGCCATTTGGCGGTGCTTTTTTTTTACACCTTCAGGACATTGGGCCCAATTCAATGATCCACCTAACTAATTTTCATATGGTGACTTTCATATGGCTTGTGATTCATGAGTTTAAACCAAATTCTCAGGGGTAGAATCGGGAGCACCCCTTCTCCGGGTAAAGACCCAAATCCTTTGGGGAAAGGGTCTTGACACGCCCCGCTCCCAGCCCATTTTCCCTTTAAAAAGGGGGTGTTTCGTGCTGCCGTCAGCAGGAACGCCTCAACATCAGTGGGACCGTCCCCGACGTCAGTGGGACTGCGCCCTAACATCAGCAGGAACTCCCACTGATGTCGGCGGGAACGCCCCCGGCATCAGTGGGCAGTCCTGGCCGCGTCCCGCAAGGGAAGTCTCTGGGTAGCTGGAGACCAGAAGTTCCCAGGTATGGTCATCACTACAGAAAGTGCCTAAAAAAGACACTGGTGATAAGGGCTGGTCACAAGACCATAATGGACAGTTTTCTAAGAACAAGTACTTATTGTTGGTCAGCAACACAGCAAACCCAAGCACTGGTCCAAGCTATTTAACAAAGTCCACAAAGAGCATCCCATAGAGAATCACTAAATTAATGCCTGGTGTACCATATTAGATGTACTTGGAGGATAAATGAGATATTTAAATTTTATTAATCAAGGTGGTGCTTTTTATTAAAACCTAGTGGAATAATGTCCTGTACTAGCTCAGCCCTGCTTCTCAGGCATATTAAAGACAGAAAGATAATGTCATGTCAGTTCATAGAAAGATTCCTCCATGGGGAGGGATTGGTGAGAATTCTTGGGTTTGCTCACATGGTTTTGAACTGCAAACATCTTCCTTGTTACAGGAATTCCCTGTTAAAGTTTACTAAGTAAATTTCCATACAGCGTATAACACAATTATAGAACCCCTTTAAACTAAGGTAGGAAGACGGGTTGAAAAGGCTGGAAATACCATTTTGGTTTTGGGTGAGGTCAGTTAATCAGTTAGCACAACATATTTTCTGGTTGCAAAGGTCTATGTAAAAGGACTGGTTCTTTGTGAAGGGGAACTTTTTATTAAAAAAGGCACATAATACATAGACTTCTCCACTTACCTCAAACCTTTTGATCTGAGCCCTTTGAAACTCCAGCTTGTTTTCCAAATCACAAATCACTGCTTCTTGACGGCTGACAATTGAACGTTCCACCATAGAATGTTCCAGATAGTCAATTCTACTCTGGGCCACCTGCAGCTGTTTTAACCCAAAATACATGAATACATCAATAAATATGCGCTACCACCATAATTATGTTTTTATCAATTACTTCTAGTTATTTCTGTCAAAAATGATTTGTTGATTTCCAAAATCAATCAAAACCAGGAAGTTTTTTTTTATTTGTTATTACTATTATTATACTATGGAGAAAGTAGGCGCACTGTGCTAAAGCAATAAGCTACTTGCATGATGAAGTGAGACTACCATTTTGAGGAATGCTTTACCACTTGGCTGTTTACGGACATCATTTGGAAACTAGCAGAGCAGTAATGAGAGGATAGCTCCATAATTACTGCCTTTTAAATACATAGATTCATTTATTTTCACTAAATATGAGGAAAAATATTCTCTTAGCCCTTACGTGCCATTGCGTGAGTGAGCTTTTCTCACCCCATAGGCACTTAAAGTTCAGATGAAGGGAATATGGAAAAGGCAGCGAAGAGTACCCTCCATTAATATTGTAGTTCGCAGGGAGCCTCCGTCAACCCGTGCGTTCTGTGCTGCACCATTAGTTGTAGATGCGAGTGGATTGGCGAAACTGAGCAATTATTGGAATGGTGAAGGGAGAATAATTGTGGAAGGAGGATTTTGGGCTTAGATTGGTGATTGGCAGAAGGTCGGGTTACAGCTTGGAGGATGATTTGGAATTGCGAATACAGATGGTGAGCTGTAATTGTGTTATGTGGTAGTATGGCCAGAGCGGGGCACTTAAAGATGGCGTAGGCAAAGGGATCAGTTGCCATCTGGGCTATTCTGATTTAAAGATTTTGAGCCATCATCACAAGTTTATTTTTCTCTTTAATTTCTTCTTCATCTAATCTAAAAAGTAATTTCCATATTTTTACATTGATTTTATCTGCAGTTTCTTCTGTTGAATGTGTATTGGGCAAGAATAGGTGTCTTGGGTTGTTATATTACTAGGCCATTTGGCAGGGCTTGTTCCTCGGCTGAAGGTTGCTAGAACTTCCCTGAAAGTGATGTAGGACTATCAGAGGGTATTCTCTTCCACTACCTCCAAAATATTTCATGTTACATTTGTTTGCCTGCCACTGAAGATAGTTAATAAGTGCCCTGCGATGTCTCACTGTAGAAAGTGACATATCTGCCTGTGACATTATGTAGTTGTCTAATTCTGATTTAAAAATGAAAAAGAGAGTAATGTTCTCATTTTTTCCATTTAGCCTTCAAATGTTAAAGGAGTGATTGAGGAAGGGATGCTGAATAAATTATTTCCCATTCAGACTCCAAACCATTTTTCTGGTGACCAATGATTGAAATTGCAGGTTACGCTGATTACTAGAAAATATCTTCATGGCATTGAAGCAATCAGGTGAACAGCCGAAAGCAGAAAAAATAAAACACTTGTATAACAATTCTTTCATCAGTAGGCAAGCAACAGCGCTCAGTGCTGAGCTAGTGAGAAGTCAAGCAGAGTATTCCAACTTTGGTGTTAATCTTAGTGCAAAAATGTTACAATAAATGTGAACATTTCTCATCATATGATCTTATTATACATCCCAACTGTCCCTCCTTAAGGGCACAGTTCCCATTTGAGACCCAAACCCATATTTTGTTCCCTGATGCCCTGCTTTTCTAGGAGTTTACAATTTATATCCAAAAGGTGTTTGTACATTTAGCCCTGCTGCAGGGTTAGGATCCAGGTCCCCCGCAACGCTGCAGCGGAATTGGATCCTCCACTCCGGCAGCCGGTGGATGTCAGTGTGATGTGCACAGACAACCTTCTGTCGGGGCTTTTATGGGGGAGCTCTGGAAGGTCATGTCACGCTGGCTCTCCGTTGTAGAAGCCCCCACTAGACACCAGGGAGACTAGAGCACAGGGGTCAAGGCTCGGGATGCATTGGTAAGCCTTGGATGGTCAACGTGGCATATCTAGGGGGCATAAAGCATATCTGGGGGGGCAGAGTAGAATATCTGGAGGGGAGAGCGGAATATCCATAAGTCAGGTGCATTATGAATTAAGAGGTGTCTATTGGTTTTCCACATTTCTGTTTGTATATAACATATCCTGTGAAAAGCAGGACTAACTGAATAATAGATACCAAAAATGTTAAAATACATGTATCATTAGACTGTTCATTAGACTGTACTTTCCATTATATCTTGCATTGTTTTGGAGGTCACTGCAATCCATGAGACTCAGCATAGTAAGTGCTAACTTGAAAGCATATTGTAACTAAAAAGTTGAGGAAAGGTTTGTTCAGTTGGCACTAACTTAGTCCAAGTCGCACAGTTTTGCCTTAGAAACTTGACATGACTGCCCAGTTGTAGGCAGTCTGGCTCTGTGAATGTTGCGTTGAGTAGTTTAAACACCCCAGCGGAGATGTAAAACTCAAAGCTTCAAATCACATCAAACAATGGAAGATTAGCACCCTGCAGACCATGCCAGCCCTTTTTATGTACTAAACCATACAATGAAGAGCTTAAGAAACCAAAAGATCTCATTTAAAATGGAGAAAAATATACCCAATACACAATGTCTTATAAAGTAGAAAGATAACAATTAAAGTAATATAAAAAACAGTAATATAATTTTTCTCATATTATTTGTGCCCATACATTAGAACCTATGCAACACAAGGACTTTAGAGGAAATCTTGAAAGGAACACTGCCCACATGTAAATACATATAAATGGCCCCCTGCTTCCTCCCCATATTTTATATCAGCTTTCCTCCCAACACTCCATGACGCAACACCAGCTACTGCTCAACAAATGCAGGATCACATAACATGTTATGTCATGAATTCTTACTAGTGTAGGGACCAGCCAGCTCCTGGTCCAAAGAGACAGGAAAAAGTTTATGTAAAAAAAAAAAAAATCCTTGTATAGTTTGAAAAGTGGACTTTTCACGCTGGCAAACCAATGGAATGAGCCAGTCAGAAGGAACGTTTCACCGATTGCTACAATGATAAAGTTTGCAATAGTGTGACACAGGTCTCACCTTCTCCTGCAGGTTGTGTTTGTCTTTCTCAGTTTCTTCTAGTTTAGTTTGCAGTTCCCTTATATGGGTGATATCGGTTGCCGACTGGTTTCATTTAGAAGAAAAGAGAGAACATTCAATGTTAACAATAATTAACTACAAAACTACTGTATTCGACTCATACACAGTATGCTTAGTCTTCATTTTTGCAGGACCAGCACAGCAAATATTATGGGGGAAAACTGTTTGTTCAAGGAACTACAAATGAGCAAAGACATATGGGTTGATACTACATATGTTATTTCGTTTATATACATGTTTCAATCTTCTTCCTGAGAGCAAATTTTAAATATTATAGCGATGTGATTTCATCAGTATACAATAAAAGTGTATTAAAAACAAGTCATACAGTAACTTTACCAGAAAAGGCATTTAAAGTGCTCAGTAGGAAATTACTCTAATAATATGTCTTTTTAAAACAAAAAAGGTCCAAAGTCCTCATGCAGTGGCATAAGGTATAACATGCATGTCAACAAGATTTGGGAATGTGTCATATCTATCCCAAAGTGTCAACCTAATGTCACACCTCCTTTTTCTTATGCCGGTCCGTGCCATTCCTTAATAATTGAGACTTCTGACTCCGTTCAAAAGATTGTCTACATTTGCACGCAAACGCTCTTCTGTATAAACATTTTCCCCACCTGGGCAATAAGAGCTTTGTGTTTCTTCATCAGCTCATTCAGGTCCTCTTGATCCTCATCGATCCGTTTTAGAAGATCAGTTTTCTCATGCTGCAACTGGAACAATTGTTCATCCGCCTGACACAAAAAAGAAAACATGAGAAAAGGTTAGAGCATAATTGCATAATAATATAGCGACAATCGCCATTTACTCGTATTCTGGTTAAGTTCCCGTAGGGGTCATTTACTCAGCATTTAAAACCTCTCCTTTTACATTCTTAAACATCATGTGCTATTTAACTGTAATTCTAGCGGCTAGCTATTTCATGCAATATTTAATTCAGGACCAACAGCCCCAAACTATCCAACACTCAAGTGCTGCTTCTCTTCTTGACTTTCTTTATGCATTAATAACATCATCAATGTTTATTAGCCTAATCAGTGTCAAATATACCAAGCAATCCAAATATAAATGTAAGCTCAGAGGTCACAATTCTGCTTAAATCAGAATTGACATCAGCATAACATTTATGTACTTCACGTCATCTTGGTGTCGTTTGCCCTATGCAGATGATATCAAAGTAGCAATTGGTGATATCTACTGAAATAGTCTATTCTGTCTCTGTTGTACCCTAGAGATTTCTTTCCACAAAAAAATCATACATTTTAAATAGATGTATCTGTTCAAAGCTATTAGCACTTAACATTTATCAGACAAAGTAGTCCTAAACCACAATTGATAGAAGTTGCAGAGCATACTTTAAATATTCATCAAGGAGTGATCATTTGATATTAAGTTGGGCTGATAATAATCTTGAGTTGTGATAAACTGGTGTTCTTGTAAAGAATGAGCTTGTTTAAAAGCCCTATCATCTTTTCCATGGCCTCTGATTAATGTCCTAGGTTTATTCCGAGCAGATTCACTGCAGTTAATAGTGCAAACCTATGGATAAACCGCCAGTAGTAATGAAAAGAAGCTTTTAATTAATGTGCTCCATATGCCCAAACATTATAAATATTTTGTTACATGTTCTGTTTAATATATAATAGCTCTCCCTCATTAAATATGAAAAGATACAGTTTTTCAGCCCTTAACACTTGCATTGCCAGTAATGGACAGGACAGATAGCTTGCACCACTAGATATTTGAAACTTATCTTCTCCTGCAAAAATTTAGCATCTATGACCCAGTTCTCAAATTAAAATCCTACTTGTTTTACTGTTCCTTTAGTGTCCCCTTCTCTGATGTCTCCTTTCTGTTGGTGTGCCTTCATCCTCACCTCATCTCTTGGACAACTAATCTCTTCTTTTGGATTCCACCACTACCATTTAAATGACAGCAACTCTCCTGACCTCTAGCCCTTTCTTCTAAGCCGACTCACAGAATCCCTCTTTTAAATTGCATCCTTGATGGCATTCCACTACTTGAAGCTCAACATCTCAAAGACTGAGCTTCTAGTTATTCCTTCATCTCCCCAATCCCAAATTCCTGATCACTGTTCAGAATTCTACAATGTACACAACAGCCCATCTTTGCTACTACACAAGATTCCATTCTTTTTTTCACCCTCACATCCAGTTTGTTCTTTACTAAAATACTAATTTATTGTGAAATCCCATATTATTGCAACGTCCTACTAACATGCCTCCCCCTCCACCACTTTTCAACTCTCCGACCCATTCTAAAGAGTTCTGCCAGTCTAATCTTTTCCCACTGCTCTTCATCTGTTGCCCCACTATACCAGTGGCTCCAGTGGCTCCACATATAATGTCTCCAGGATCTTACCCATGATGTACATATATACAGGAATTCTCTACTTTTTCTGTCTGACTATCCTCTACTTATTCAAACTTTAAACCCACTGATAACTACAAAATGCGTTATGAAAAGAAACCATTTCTTCTCCCTACTTCTGAGATCTTAACAACATCAACATGATCATTCTTAAAAATCAAATTGCCATCAAATCATCCTTGCTCAAACAACTCCTTATTGTATCATTCCTTCTCAACCTCCAGTGCAGGGCACTCTTCTCCTTCTGTACTAGCATATTTTATGGTATGGTCTGTCTTTTGTTAATTTGCATATTCTCAACTGCAATTGTTAATTTTCATTTTTCCCTATGGTACAAGCACCAAGAAATCTGCTAACGCTTTATAAACACAATGTGATGTAATGCACAGGCTGATCCTTCTACACAACCAGAGGCTTTGACTTGTTCCACGTAACAAACAGAGGAACAGCTAGCATCCTGAAAATGTATACTTTCATGATGGTAATCTGATTTCATCTGGTTCATTTGATTTTAGAGGATGATATATGACAACACTTTTAACCCTACAATAGTCAGATGTTCTTACCATGGCCTTGTTCCTGGATATGTTGTCAAGTTCCATGCGCAGGCTTTCCAACTCTAAGTGCAGGGATTTGTGAGACTTGTCTGCCTCTGCAAACCTGGCCTCGCTCTCTTCCAGCTGAATTAGGGAGACCAATGGACATGTTAGAGAAGTTATACATTCTGCACAGCCTTAAGAGAACTTTCCGATTTTCCTTCCCCTGTTTCAAGAAGTTGCACCTGCCTTACAAAGGCTGCCTGGGCCAACCAACAACTTCTAGGAACTTAACAAGTGGGCAGGAATAATCATAAAGATCCTGAGAAAGGAAGTTAAAATGCCTTTTTCCCCATGGTATAAACATAAACAAGGTGGGATTTACATTTTTTACGTTACTTACTTAAACATGTACATTTGATATCCAGGGTTGATTTGGTGTGTAGAATTGTAAAATGCAGAACCGGTGAAAAGTGCCAGATTTAACCCCTTAATGACAAAGCCTGTACATGTACGGGCTCAAAATGCATTGTTTTCAATGGGTTTTGGGACTGCCCATTGTCCTTAAGGGGTAAAGACCACAAATATAAGACTGTAGTACCATCCGCTCTACCTTTTTTTCTGTTGTATGGACACATATATGACTATTCCTGATTCAAGATTCAGTGACAGCGCATCGATGTCTTTTGATTGCATCTTGTGCAATTTGTTGTTAATACATGGTACTAACAGGCTGTTATAAAACAGACCATTTTGGTGCAACGTTTCATAAGCGCTCTTTTTAATATAGCAACTTCATGATAGGACATGGTTCTATGGTAAGAAAAACTCTTTCAAATTCTGCACCATAATCACCTTTTTATGTAACCAAATTCTTTCCAAAAACGAAAAAGGCCAGCACCAATAAATAAATAAGCAAAAGCACTCAGTGTCCCATTTCAGAGGCTAAGGCCTGTATAATTCATTGTGCAACTAATTTGGCATTTAATCTGCAAATGGTCTTTTTGTGTCTAGTAAATTACGTCTGTAAACATTACATTTGTTATCACTGAAATACGCAATTTGTCAAGAGAAAATAAACACATGGATAGAAAGCTGCAAAGACAAAAAAAACAACTCCTGTGTAGCAGAAGCAATGAGTTAATTAACTAGTGAGTTAAACAGCTAAATGCAAAAAATGGTGTGAAAAATGTGCATTTGATGACTTTCAACCCCTTCGGTGCCAATCATGAATTTGATACGTGATTGGCAAGGTAGGCCAAGGTTGCCTATTACTTGGCTCATACATGGTGGCACTGTAAGCATATATCCACCATTGCTGAAAACTTAGTCTTATTAATATTATTATTTATTGTTTGAATTTATCAAATCCCGTAGTGCTGTACAATGGGTAGACAGGACATAACAAGTAGTATGTAACATAACAAATTGACTAAAAGAGACAACAGGTGAGGAGGGCCCTGCTCACACGAGCTTACAATCTAGGGATTTACCATTTTGGTCAATGGTTATACTGTAATTAGGAAACACATACCATTGTTTACTCTACTAGTTTGATATAATTGGCTCTGTTGGAACTTAATTTTGAAAATATTTTTTAAAATCTTACAAATTAAAATACTAACAGTTTTCAGCCTTAATTTCCAGATTGCAAGCAAAAGTTGTACATACCCCCAATATTTCAAGGGATTCCCACAACCACCCCATGCTCCCCACTGCCTGCAAAAGTGGACAGAGGGCGACCTACAATGGACAGTACCCAAAAGTTGAGACTGTCATGATAGGACTGGGACTGTTGGAAGGCATGATTATAAGACCTTGTCTTCTTGGCGATACATCATGGGCTAGCAATTTTGGTCCAAATTCTACCATCAATCAAAAATAAACTCAGTGCATATCTGCTGGAACCAGGTAATGTAGCCTTCTGAGTTTCTCTTAAAACCACTTTAGCTTTGCTGTTCCAGATGATGAAATTACTACTGTGTGACAATGAGAAGAAATCTAGGAACAAACCTTTATTTTACGCACGTTCACTGACTTCATGAATTATTTTTATGAACAGATGGACAGTTTGAGCAAATGCTAATTCCCTTCTGTTTTCCAACAGCAGAAATGTAGGAGAAGTTTGAAGGTTATAGCTGTATTTCATCATCTTGGAAAGATTCGTCACACAATCCATCGACATATAAAGTACATATATTTTCAGCTTCCAAGGGGTATTTGGCTTGCCGCAGTTCAGGTAACATACGTGTTACATATTATCATTGGTTTGTTTTACTTAAATTCAAAAAAATGTTATAATGTTCCAGGAGGAAATCATAACCTTCTATAATGTGTCATTTGGATGGTATATGCTACTCCATATTATAAAAATATATTTCTTTATTCATGATGGGCTAAGTTTGAGGTCATTTTCCCTGTTCTATTGAGTTGATCAAAGGAAAGTTGTAAGTATATATGTAATCCAATAGCATTCACATGTAAGCAATAAAGTTACCACAACTCATAGATAAAACAAACACCTCCAAACCCAACTTGTCATTTTTATGGATGGACTCATATCCAAGTCTGCTTTCCTAACACTAAAGGTACTGGCTCACCAGTTTAGTCACTAAGTGTTGAGTAGGCTTAGGCTCCCTACTTGCTCCCCACATGTGAATTTTGAGCTAGACTGTATAGATAGGACTTGGAATCCAAACTTGGATCCAAACTTGGAATACTTTGACATAGTGGCAGGCTAAGCATTATATGGCCATATAGCGTGATGGAACTCCCAATATTTATGCCTTAGTTTTTTTAGTTTTTTTTTTGAATGGTATTCACTGGGTATGCGCTAATTTCTTACTTTGTTTTGTGTACTTATTGGTCAATATAATTCTAGCAGCAACCCAGGAACCTGAATGCGTATGCATTGTGTGCTTTTTAGGTTGTGCGTTCCCCTTTCTGTATATTTTTTTTGCAGTGCAGATTTGTAGGTTCTGACCAAACCTTAGGATTGAACATCCCCTCCTGCCACACACGTGACATAATGGTGTCCAGAGAAGGTTTAAAATTGCATGAGAGACTCATTGAGTTAAAATGCAAAGCAGTACTGCAGATTCAGCTCCTTAGTAAGCAATACAGCCATGAAAAATTACATAGGACTCGCCAAACTTGGGGTCCTTTGGCGAGTGGTGGGCTAAGCAATATATGGCCATACAGTGAGACAGAATACCCAGTATTTATACCTGGAGGTGTTTTTTGAATGGTATTCACTGGGTATGTACTGAATTTCTGCTATGTTTAGGATATCTTTGCACTGCATCTTACCTTGCAGAAGAAGTGCGTAGGGAGTAGGCAGAACGTGGACAGTGAGTGCTCATAACCACACATGGTTCCCCTACCCTTGGGAGTAGAGCTTTATCTTCAGGAATTCAGGTCAAACACAGAGTTCCCAAGGCATGCTTATTATCAGTAACGCATTTTGGCCT
Source organism: Spea multiplicata (assembly GCA_009364415.1). Classification (NCBI taxonomy): domain Eukaryota; kingdom Metazoa; phylum Chordata; class Amphibia; order Anura; family Pelobatidae; genus Spea; species Spea multiplicata. Next base: position 42,460,010 of record VKOC01000001.1, read on the forward strand.
AGGGGATCATTTCCAGTGCTCAATGGGCCAGTTAAAAGGGAGATTACTAGTTTCCCCAATCGGCCCTTAAACACCATAGACGAGTGTGCCATGTTGGCACAGCCTCTATATCTTACATCTGTCCAGCGCTGCACTTCCATAAAAGGGGGAGCACCAGGATATGGTGTATCTTGGCCCTCAGAAGTGGCTCTGGATTAATATGTTGTCATACATTTTCTTTGTATTAACTTTGCCTTTAGGGTAAAACAGGCAGTGTATCAAAGTACTGTTGACAATATATTTGCATCAGGTTATTTCTTGACAATTAATGTTGTTGGGGGCTTCTTATTAAGACCCAACCATTGGTAGCCACTAGCTACAGTATCTTCATATTCAGTCTTCAAATCAAATTTGGTTTATTGATTAACAATTGAGTTTTCCAGGTTTCAACTGCAATTGCTGACTAATTCTGAGAAAAAGAAAAAGGTGACATTCATTTCTGCTGATCCAGTAGGTTCTATTAAAGTCTGCGCAGAATTTCTCTCATTACATGTTGGCTAAAGTGGAATCATTTTTGTTAAGGTTTATGCAATATTTAAGGGTTGCACAGTTTTTACTAATTTTCAATATAAATGCTAACCTCAATAAAACAGAAGTTGGCGGGAGAATTGTGGTCTTAACATACTGAATTTATTTATATGATGAATATAAATACTTGGCAACTTTGTCCTGCTACAAGGGCATTGCACAATGCATTGCTCAAACGCAACTTTCAAGAATGCTTAATGATTTTATTATACAGGGCCAGCCAAGGTTTTCTTGAAGCATATGGTCATTGGGGATGTGCCTTAATCATGTACAGTGAAGTTGAAATCTCAGCTGTCCTGCAGGCTGTACTAACACGTGGCCCTTTAGTAAATAAAACCCATCAGGTCTGCCTAAAGAGTACCCATGTGGTCCACTTACCATATCCCTTGTAATAATACTTACTAAAAGACTAGAGGGTCTACATAGACACAATCTGATTTATTCACTAAAGGGCGAGTTGTCAGGAGATTGTGTAGTCATCTCCTTCACTTTATTATTCATTATGAAGAACTAACACTATCCAGCAAGAAGGGTCGAGTTGGTTCTGTTTAATATATAATTCAATTTGTGAGGGGACTTTGAAGAACTCTTGCTGATTTAGCAAAACATTATACAGGGCCAGCCTAGGTCTTCCTGCAGCAGAAGCTCACTGGGGTTGGCCCTTCATAATGCACAGTGGAGTCAAACAGTTGAACTCAACTCTCCTGCAAACTCTTCTGCCACTTCTTTCTTTAGTAAATAAACCCGGGACTTGACGTTCTTTCATAGTTTAAACAAATTATTGTTGAAACTATGAAATAACGTCATGTCCCATATATAATTAAGCACTTCTCAATGCTTTTCCAGGCACAAAGACTCTCGTGTTCAGTCAATTAATCACCTGATTTTTCTGTACTTCCTTGCATAAGCAGTCTTGGATCCTTTATTAGTAGATCTGAAAACATGATGAAAACTGTGCTCATCAGAGGAGATTACTACTTGAGGACCAATACTTTGAATCTCTGGTCAAGTGTGCTCAGGAGTATATCAAACTGAGGTGAGCTCCCATTTTTAAGAGGACCACATAAAAGCTAGGGGAAACACCACGCAAAGTAAGTTTTTTCCCCCACAAGTTAACTTTAGCTAACCGAATGTCCAAACATAACCAAGTATTAAAAATCAATATCCACATGGCATAAGAGCAGATATTGATTCCTTCCTTATGCTGCTTAACAGATATAGAGACGCCAAGCCATAATGTACGCATAATGCATACACAGATATGCCATTAAAAGTGTCATAGCTACACACACACATGAATACACACTATGTTAATGTTCACTAACAACTCCGTTTTAATAAATGCTAATGTTTTATCTTGTTTATTGAGTCTGTCTTTCACCATTTCACCAGAGAGGGAGATATTTAATAAAGCTCCAGGTAAGTCATCTGACCATATTAACTAGGCACTAAAAAAGGACTTGCACCAATTTAAAGTTTAAACCTTAAACAGATGAATGAATTTATTTCAGAAACAAGCATCTCATATTCACCACTGACAGGTAAATATGTGGTTTATCACTAAAGTTTTGCCATGTATGTCATTACATGCTGGCAAACACATGGAGATGCATAGCACAGAGGTACGACACACGCCAAGCAGCCTAGTATGATTAATAGCGTCCGGCCACAGGGCCTTATTTTACTAGTGAAAGCTCATCATTGTTTTTCATCTGCGAAAATACTTAGTATGATCTATGTGGAAATCTGTAGACAAAAGCCAGTGATAAATGCTTCACAGGTTATAGAATAAGGTCCGTTTATCAAGGTAAACACTCAGTGCGAGAGTTTATGATCTGTGAGGGAGTTCTTTCTTTTCTATCATACCGAACCATTAAAAAAATTCCCTGCTTCATATCCTATTTCCAAGAGCACAAAATACAAGAGATATCTTAAATCCAACATCAAATAATTGGTTTTGGGAAGAAAAATCGATGTGCTCAGTGTGCCAAAAAATGCTAATTTACCATATAAATTTAGTTTGTATTTCGTGCATAGGAAATGTTTAACTGAAGCGGACCTGAGAGCCATTAGAATATTAACTTTTTAATAACCCCATAAAATAATCAAGAGATTTTTTATAAAAGTTTTAATTGAAAGATGAACTTTCCTGGACTTAAATATTCCTTGAGTTGCCTGTATTGATTCCCAAATAGTAGTACAGGGTAAAAAGCTTTAAATTCCACATCAGGGCCCTATGTAAAACGAATGCAATGAGCAGTGTATCTAACCAGTGGAAGGTCCTAAACCTTAAACCTCCGGGGCCCCTTCACTACTCATTTCCACCCCTCATTTTCCTACAAAGACGGCTATCTGGCGATAATGGTCTGGATTCGATTCAAAGTCTGTCACGAGTAACTGAATAACAATTCTCCCATGGATTGCAAAATGTGAGCAAAAACTGGAATAGATTGGTTTGCATTTATTAACTTGGATAAGATGTATCACTGTTTTTATCATTTTATTCCATGGCAGTCTAGTGTAGAATTGCTATTCATTACTTGTTATAGATTTACTTCTGGCAACTGAATCCAGCCCAAGGAGTCATTGGTGGTACTGCAGAAAACCTATAGGGATACAATTAATTTTTATGTTTAGTTATGAAACCGCTAAGATCAGTTGGAAGAATTGAATGTATAGAGGAAGTGACAATTATGATAATATGTGTTTTTAATACCCAAGTAATTTAGGTTGCATGATTTGCAATTTAGGTGCTTCAGACACAGCTTATCTCTCTACTCTTGCTTTGCCAGATAGTCTTCTGCATAATGCCATAGGGGCAGTGACTTCATCTAGTGGAGGTCAGAATCATGAAAAAAATGAAACTATAGGGTAAGTGTATATGCTGTAGTAAAATGATCCCTTATTTTCAACCATTGGCAACCATCCATTGTCATTCAAAGGTCTATAACTTCAGGCTAAGTAGTTCATAATCTAGACATATGTGATTTTTTTTAACCAAGGCTTTATCAGATGAAGCACATTTCCAGACGAGCCTTACAAACCTTTGCTCTTTTAACCATAAAATCTTATTTTTTTTTTAATTTTTTTTTACATTTTAACAATATGATTATTTAACAGGCTTTCTCGATTCTCCAGAATTAGTAAGAAACTTTATTATGCTGTCACTGACTAAAAACACACTACTATAATTTTAGTAGCCCTCTCATTAATGTCCTACACTGCATGAGCAACATGCACATCTTCTCTATTACATCGCTACCAGTACTGAATCACCGCAAAAACATTTCTTTCCCATATTAATGGAAGATCACACAGTGTAGATCTTAACGAGAACATCAAGCCACCTCCACTCTGGATTTTCAGCTGGCATGAAGACTATTCCCTTGGTGAAAATACTTTTATATGCAAAATATTCACCTTGTTAAACATTTCAAACCTCCAGCCCTCCCAAAAAACTACAAAAAAAAAAATCAAAGTACATTGATTATTTACTTTGCCATGTTTTTGTTTGTTTCCACTCTCAGTAATGGTTTAACTCAATTTATCACAATCTTTACATACTAGATTATTATTTTTAAATTGGGCATATTGTATAAGCATTTGTCAAATTGTGACAAATTGCCCAATTATAATTTGCAGAAGTAAAAAGAGAGTTTGAATGGGCATCATCAGTCTTCAGAGCTTTATAATCTTTCAAAATTATTCTCCGGTGTTTTATTATGTGGAGAGATAAAAGAAAGACCAAGTGAGAAACAGAGCATAATTTATGCTAACAAAAGAACCACGGTTCTATAAGAAAATCAATGACTTATCTAATGCTAAACAGAAACAAAGTAATGTGACCTGGCTCGATACGGGTAAAACTTTTTCAAATAATACATGAAACAATGCTATAAAAGGAAAGTATACAATAAACATTTTTGGGATTTTTTGTTGTATTTTATATTAAAGATTTTATATTAAATATAGTGTTTTGTTTTTAAATGTTTTAGCAATATATGCTCCAACAAAGGTAATAATTAATGTTCTTATATAATCCTTAATGCTATATGCTTGATATGCACAAGCAATCATTTTATATTAGGAAAAAATAGAGAATGTCTTTTTTCCCTTCTTTTGCATTCTAGGATGAATTATTTACTTAAGTAAGAAATACTGTGATTGCCCATGATAGATAAATACTTCAAATATGTAAATGACATATATCATTGGTGGTCTTTCCTTGTCAGGGGTATCAATGAGCCCACTCTGCCAATGCCTATATGTAGGAATTCATAGCAAGGAATGTGGTAATAGCTCCATCCCACGGTTTGCTATGCCAGTACATTTTGTATTCCCTGATTATGTCACTTCGATGAGTTGGCTTCTGGGTAGGAACCCAGACACCGTATCAGTTTGAGGTCTTCCTATACTAAAAGTAGTGCGTACCTGCCACAGCCCTAAAATTGTTCCTTCAGTCTGGTGATGTGTCAAAGAACCGAGACAGGCCGATAGTTAATGTAACCATTTAGCTTCTTTCATATTTAATATGGATAAATTAAAATACTGTATAAAAGAATAAAATACACTATGCCAATAAGTTAAAGTTCAATTAGACCAATCCTAAAACAGACAAGATTAAGACACTCATTTCCAGCATGTTAACATTATTTCTGCACATTGTATTGCATTATTTCTAAAGACGTTCACAGCATGATAGCAAATTTTGTAGTATCATATTAAAGTCAATGTGTGTGCTGCTCTGTGCGCCAGTATACTAAGATTAAAAAAGCATCTTAAGAACACTAATAAAATTCACAGTTGTGTAAAAGTTAATTGCTGACTAAGGAAGTATCAAAAGAGATAATGTTCGACAATGGTTGTGCTGACCTGCATTTGACCTCATTGGGAATAAAATCTGACATCATATTTATGCATGTTTGAAGCGCATATTAATGCATAAAATAATTACAAAAAGTACTGCTTTACCATGCACCTTCCCATTTTATTTTACTTTGGCAAGTAAAGCAATTTAGAACTATTACAAGGAAGCCTTTTAAATAACAAGGTGTTTTTTTCATATAACAATGGGTTTAAGACGAGACTTGACATGAAAACCAAGTATATTCTATTTATCATAAAAATGAGGCTTCTGTGTTATTTGTCTTCTCCCCTGCCTAAGTAGTGCTCAAAGCAAACAGTCCCACAAAATTCCACACAAGTAGAGATACTAGTTAGTTTTGTCCATGGATAGTTTGATCCAGTAGCCAACTTTCTTGCTGGTTATAAAAGACCCTTATCAGGGTACACCAATCTCCAACTACCGGCCAATAACCTCTGTGAACAGCTCTGTGAATGCCTAAAGCTATACAAAGTCAACAGGACACGAAGGGCCTTCCACAAGAGCTCAATGGGAGTCTGGAATACAACACTGGAAGCCAATTCAGAAACACTAGCACAAGTGACATCAAGTGCAGCATATGCCAAGTGTGATCCACTGTACCTGCTGCTGTTCTGCATAGGCTTGAACGAACCCCCTCAGACAGCTAATTACAAGGACTGGATACAGGTTCAAGTTCAACCTCCTCTACATGGATGACATTAAGCTGTATGCCAAGAGTGATTGAGACATAGACTCACTGATCCACCTAACACTGATTTACAGTGAAGACATTGGGGTGTCATTTGGACTGGAGAAGTGTAGCTGGATTGTAGTAAAAAGAGGGAAGACACTGATGGGATGGGACTACCAGCAGGGCACATTGCAGACAAGCTACAAGTATCTTGGAATCCCACAGTCACATGGGAATCATGATGAGAAGACAAGGAAGGCAGCACAATTTACGTACCACCAAAGGATAAGGCAGATACTGAAGAGCCATCTCAATGGGAAGAACAAGATCCACACCATCACCACATATGCCCTGTCAGTCATTAGATACCCTACCGGCTGAGCAATAGTTTAGTTACTCAAATAAGGAGAAAACTTAAAACCGTACTATTGTGGGTATGTTACCTAATACAGAGAGGCCATGAAATAGGATATACGTGGTAGTGTAGCCAGTATTATAATATTTCATGGGATTTTCTTTTTTTTACACTCTGGACACACCTCATGGATGTGCCATGGTGACTAAACAATTAAGGTGTGCAGTAACTGTGCATGTGGCCATCACCTGTGAGAAATACAGATACACACACTAAATAATATCCAGTTTATTAACTTTCCAAGAAACATTAAGATGTCAGATTAATAAGCCCACTAAATCATTGCTAAACCAAGATGTCAAATGAAAAGCCACTCTTTTCGTAGCAAACTTCTAATTATCATCAATGTCTTGCTAGTCTTGCTATGTTTAACTTGCTAGTATTAGCCCTATTTTTTAATGCTTTTATTTTTTTTTAACATAAACCAGTTAATCAGTGAAAAGAGATTTCCTGTTGGTCTATCAGCCACCTGCAGAATTTGAGTTTCTGTAGGTATTGCATACCTCTTCTGGGCCAAAAGTATCCATTATTTCATAGATAGTGCTGTAGTAGTGCTTCACTACTATTTGGCATCATACCTGTACACCTGTATATGAATACTGCTGTAATGTATTGAACTCTGCTGATACATGACAGTGGTAGTCGTGTGACATTAAACTTTGTGTGGATACATTAAGCGATCTGAAATCATGCAAATTCCGGTTATGTTAATGGAGTCGTTGGGCAATGTGAACTTAAGGCTCTCACACAGCGGTGAGAAGAACTTTGCGAACCCAAATCCTAATTAGCTGTACTGTGGTAAAGTAAAACAATTAAATAGAATACCCCATGTGTAACTTAACTGAATGTCAGCCATAAAAATCAGATACAATGTTTTCAAACATGTCTTGTAAACATGTAAACATGTAAACTCTTCTACAATTACTTGTAATTATATGGATCAAGGTGGGGTATTTCATCAAATATCGTTGTAGTTTTATTTACGATGCTGCTGTCCACATGTAGGGTAATATGTTACCCTACGAGTATGTTTTTCTGACAGCGAGCTGGTAAAACGTACTATTAGAAGCTATGCAGACTTTTTAGCCGATTTTTTTTCTTTGGGTAAAAAAAAAAAGAGCTGTTTTTATGAGGATGTGCAATACTGGGTTTTACGACATCATCTTTACGATAAACAGTGGGGAGAAAATCTGTCCGCTACAATAAAAACATGTCAGCACATATTCAGCCCCCTTTTCATGCCGATTGTTTAAACGATGTGATCCGAAATTACCAAGTATTTCTATTTCCAATCCTCTGTTGCTCCTTGGAGACAGGTGTAAACATCTGCCACACACAGATGTGATTTGTGCAGCATTATCATGTCCCTTGCTATATGCATACATTAAATTTTAATTGCTGATTGCAAAGGTTGAGCTTGCCACTAGTAAAAAATACATACAATATGAGTTAATTACTGCACCAGCTTTTTGGTCTGGCAGCCTAATGCAATAAGTTTATTGCTCGAGGCGTTGTGAAATATATCCATATATACAAGATAAGCACATTAAACATTAAAGATATTTTGTGAGTCATTATTTAATCCATTGGCTGAAAACAAAAGCCAACAACACGCTCTTGAGTTTAGTCTAAGCAGGTTCTTTAATGTATATAATAGCAAAGAAGTCTTGTTAGATGTATGTGTTATTAACCTTGCCACTGCATAAGGCACTTTGCACAATCCCACATATGCATTTGCACTTTTGTCTGCCACCAAATATTATCACAAGTCCATCTGTAGAATGGAAATGTAGTATCCTGGATTTATATCTCAGAGCTAAATATGGCTGTGGAGTTTAACGTACATTGCAGTTAGCATACGCAATTTAATTTCCATGTGGTCCCCCTTGGAAATGAATGGAGGAATTCTGCAGAAACACACACACACTCACACACACACATACTTGCCCCAGAGCTCCTAGGCTTTCCAGGAGATGTGTTTGGCTAGTAATAGTACTACATTGAGATGCATACAGTTTTCCCTGGCTAAACGTTTTGCAACATTATAGTCCCTATCTCTAGTATTGATTGTTTGTTGTTCAAGGACTGTGCAAATATGTGTATACTAAAGTCAGGACTGCATTGCTTTTCAATGACCCTTTTAGTCTTTCTCTTTGCATGCCCTTTACTACATTTTCTAGTCCCACATTATAACTCTCATTTGAAAAAATCAATAGAAGACATTTGCAGCCGGCTAATATCATAATAGCCAGTGGTGAGATTTTTGCTCTACAGTTCCAACAAATCTTCTTTATTGCATCTGCGTAATCACTGTTCTGAGAGGCAGCAGACTCTAATAAAATAGCCATATGTGCTTAATACTCAACTGTATTACTAGATCTGACCTCCTGAAGCACTTCATTGTCTTTCTGTTATAAAAAGGTTTTGGCACATGTCCTTGCCATTTGGTCTCCTTGAGTGTAATTCCACTCCCACAGTAATAAATCTATTACTTAAGGTTGTTAGTGAATGCATTATATAGCCACAAACCCTCTTACCTTGACATTTAGAAATCCCAAACTATGATTGAATCTTAATTGCCTCACTTTGTTTTGTGCTATTAACATTCTTGAGCTCTGGGTAGCCTACCCTACGAAGTTGCCAGGTATGATCATAAGTGGCCACTCCAGAGATTTTCTACTACAATAAGGGACAAACTGGTCATACGACTTGTGCAATGGACCAAAAAGATTTGAATGAATTTTTCATTTTGTCTTTGGACCAATCTTTGTTTTGGACCAATTTGGACAAATTTAATTAACTGCCTTTTCGAAGGCCTTTTTCTATTTGGAAATGACATTCATTGTCACTCGCCTACAGTCACCCTCTTGCTCACTCACGCTCCCTGACACGCTTTCTCACACTCTCAAGACTCTACCTTGTCTGCTGCCTGCTTCCGTCTTCCGTGTCCTTCTCTTTCTTTGATCTTTTTCCATTGTTCACCTCTTTTACTTTCTTGTTTAGCGTAAAGGTAATGTTTAGCGTAAAGGTAACATAATGGTGAACTTCTGCATGCACAGAAACAGCCTCTCCCCCGTTCCTCCACTACCCCAATATTTAACATTACATTACGTTCAATTAACTTCAACTAACTACCTATAATAAAATAAATATTCTGAAGGATTGGCTTCAAGCCTTTGCCTTATATTTTAACAACATTAGCTTAACGAGTAAAGCATTATTTTGGAGGATAATTAACTTTGTTCCAAATCTAATAATTATCAAATTTTGGCACAAATCTTTGTTTTGCCAGTGGGTATCTAAATGCTCTTTGCCTAGAGAGTAAACAACGTTCGTTGTGCAAGGTTTTGCAACCCTCTGGTTGAGACTGGGACATGGAATCAGTCTGTGGAGAAGGTAGGGAGACATTGAGAGAGAGCATGGAGGATTGTGAAGAGTGTAAGAGAGCTTGAGAAAGCGTGAGTGAGAGATGATGGAATTGGCAAATTGTGTTAAAATTAAAATTGGGAAGAATCTGAATTTACAAGTCTACTGGTCATGTAAAATTCATAGTCTCTATTTAGTGAATAACCCCTATTTTCACTTAGCTATCACTTAGGCACTAATCATGTTTTTTGGCGCTCGATAACATAGTAGGCTCTGAACCAGGACTTGCTTTGTGGGGCTAGATGATGTATAATATAGCATGACTCTAGGCAAATCCTATGCAGTTCAGTTCTACAACAGTTCCTTTGATGAGTTAAAACCTTGACATTGAGTGGTCTGTCTCCAGCAATTCTATCCTGTTTGCCTCATATTTCTAAGAAAAAAACGCTTCACATAATTTAACATTACATTAACTTCAATGAACCACCTATAATAAAAAAAATGGATGAAAACATATTTCTATATTTCTATATTAATATGAGTATATTGAGAAAGAAATAACTGTTTTTGTTTTAGGACTAGACATTTCTGGTGACATTGTGAAGCAATTAAATTTAAGGCTGTTTTTATATATCAGTTATATTCTACATTTCACATCATAACTATTAATGTAAAATAATGAAACATGAACATTTACTATAAGGCACCGAAGTCTACAAGTAACATGCTCTTGTCAATTGAAGCCTATTTGGCTGATGGTATGGCTGCTTGCTGTGTGTATTAAATTGAGGGCAAGGTAAAAGTGGAAATGTCAGCATTTTGTATGTGGACTTTTAACTTTTAAAATGAATGATAAGTTTGAGGACTCAGTGCAGCACGCCTCTTCTGTAAGCTAATCCACTCTATGCATGGGCATTTTGTTTCAAGTTCTCTGTGTGCCATTTGAGGTTGGGTTGGAGGACCCGTGCTCGGAGCAACAGCATGGCTACTAAGTTGATTTTCATAGGTGCTACTTCCACTGTTTCTTGATTGTGGTCATTGGCTCAAGCCCAATGTGTTCCTAATATAGTAATTTGCCACATTTCAGTTCTTGTAGGGCATGTTTTCTGCGTTTCTGGATGCTGTCCTTTATTGCCGTGCTCACTTTTTCACTTTGACTTTATGCTATAACATTGTCATACTCTCCCTTTTGTATAGTTCTTTGTTTATTATCATGGCCCAGAGACTATCCTATGTTTTCAGGATTCTTTTGCAAACTATGTCTTCCAAGTATGTGGTTTGATTGTGATTGCTCGTATATCTGGTTGTCCTGCCCTTCCTCATACTCGTGGTCTCTGCATTGCCGACAGTAGAGTTGTGCTGACATAAAACCCGATACCACAAGTGTGAGGTAGAGAGCAGTAAGTATTGTCACTGCATGGACCTCCTCAGCGCAGGATACACGAGGTAGCCAAGCCTATGCATGTCCATGGACATCCCTGATTTTAACAGTGTTTCTTTGCTGTTTTCTATTAATCCACATTCTACTGTTTGTAAGTGACTCTTTTTAGAAAGAGATTGCCATAGATTAGTTATGTTAAGTTCTTGGGACAATCATATATTATTAGGGAACCTAAAATAAGTGTTTCTGTGGCTGTGTACTCGTTACAGTTTCACTGTTATTACTATTTTGTTTTTTTAATCTCTAGTATTATCAGATAGTTTCATGAAGTCTCTCTGGTTCTGAAAGTTTTACTCCTTTTTGGAGAGCCCTGTGCAACCCATGTGGGTCACCTGTCCTGAGATTGTACACCACAGACCACCCATTTCTCAAAGCTATTCGGGAATTAGAATATTACAATAAAACCTAACCATATTACGACAGGTTGGCCGAGTTGTCGCCTTCAAATTCAAACTTTATTTTATACAAAGGACTGTGTCATTACATCAAGCATCCAACACATAAACAAAATCAAATCCTACTCCAGTTTGGAGATTAACTAAACAAACATTTCCATTTCTAGCACTCTGGCCAGCTACTTACTCTGTTCCCAGTTACAAAAAAAACAGAATAAATACCCAAAACAGGTTTCCGCAAAGTATCTTATACAGGCTGACAGCCTACTCTCCCCTCCTACTGTCAGACACCCAAATATCTTCAGAGCCTTTTCACCTGGAAAGCGCTTACATTGCTTTATTAACCCTTTCAGGCAGGGAACAGAGAGCATAACCGGTGTTTGGTTTATGTAAAAAGCCTCGCTTACATGGCCACGCAATCTATTCTGAAGGATTGGCTTCCAGCCTTTGCCTTTATATTTTAGCAGCATTAGCTTAACAAGTATAGTATTATTTTGGAGGATAATTAACGTTGCTCTCAATCTAATAATGATTAGTGAATCTTGGCATAAATCTTTGTTTCTCCAGTGGGCATCTAAATGTTCTTTGCATAGAGAGTAAACAATGTTCTTTGTGCTGGGTTTTGCAGCCCTCTGCTTTCGCTTGTGTAGCTCAATTCTATTACTTGTTCAACGGCAGTAAATTGCACAGGATGCTCTCACTTCTGTGCGCCTATTAGTTATCTTTTGGACCATTTCGATGCCTTTTCTGAAATAGAACACATCCAAATTCCATTTTCTTTTCAATCACAGCTGCTAACTATTAGTCTGTGTCCCTCAAATTGCCTTGGCCTTTGCTTCCAAACTGATGAAAACTGTCAATACCTTACAAGAAAATAGTGTAAATTCTTACCAGTCCAACACCCAAAAACAACATACAGAGTTTTTGTACACCTACAAGTTATTTCCAGCCTTATTTTTTTAAAAAAGGAATAATACTGTTCTGAAGGCCCTCTAATAAGGGAGCACCCCTCACCTTTTGTATCCATTTGTTTAGAATTTTATGCTACAGTATCTGTAGGAACTTCAAAAGTAAGGGCCATAGGATGTATGTTGCACTTTGTTTCCTCTGTAATTTGGAACATTTTCTGTTACTATATTATGTTGATCTTTTGTGTTGTGCGGAACCCTTGCATAAATATGTGATCAAACATGTAACCCTCTGATGTTTTCTTTAATATGTATGAAAATTATCTTTAATACAAACCTTAAGTTGGGAAAAAGGGGTGATAAGGGAAAAAAACCCCAAAACTTTTAAACCGTTAAATGTTCTTATACACAGAGTAAAGAGAAATGAGCGTAATGTTAGATGGCCATGTGATGCATACATGAAAACAATTAAGTTGATGTGCTATGTATTCTATATGAATACTCATTTTTAGAGAATCTCCATTAAAACTATTATTAGTATAATAATTTTTGTTGTCTACTCAAACCTCCAACGCTGTTTAAATGATTTATGAACTACCCCTTTTTGGTTATGCTCTATACTGGCTTTTAGTTCTTGGCTTTGGTGTTTTTAGTTACAGAGTAGGACAATTCCAACTGTTTCGGGGCAGTAACAACCCTTGCGGTGACCACCAATGCACACTTTAAACAAATGGCATCCAAACGCCGAAGCACAGATCAGTCTGTAAGTGGGCTGAGAAACTGTGCACACAGAGGCAAGCTGTGCTATAACAGACTGAACATATTTACTACACTTAACACAACAGGATGTGGCAAAGAGCCCATTGGTTCATTCATTTTCTCAATCCTTTTGGATGCTCTCCTGGCAGATTGCTTAACAGCGAATTCTTTATAGACTGGGTAGCAGCTATATCATCTGTTCTTATGCAAACTATTTTCTAATATAGCGCTCTATTCTGATACAGAATTCTAAAATGTATTTTCTGTGTGCTCAAATATTGAAGAGATCACACAGGCCTTACTTATAAAAATAAAATATATATAGGCTAAAGTGCTATATATGAATGCCTCAGCATAAATATTCCATTGATGATAGAAATTAGCATACCTGGGATCTCTCTGCTTTGACCTAAAGTCTCCAGATGAAGCCCCACTTCCATGGGTCTCTGAATCAATTTCTCCTGTCTTTGGGAAAGGGAGCAATGTTGTCCTGTCCATTCTTCACCCACATTCTGCCAACTACCAACCCACGTTCCCCTGTCCTCCACCCTTTCCCTCGCAATGCAGGCTGTTGAGGGATAGGCCCCTAGATAATGGTGAGCTGATGAAGGTGATGGTGGGTAGCCTAGTCTGCAAGGCTCTAGGATATGGTTAATCCAGGTATATATTTTCTTGATAAATATGTAGTAATTCTGGTGCAAAATGCTAAATCTGTGTAAATCAGCATAAACATGGTAAATGTATCAATTACTCTGGTGCAAAGATTGAACAGAATAATCACCATGTCAGCCAATAGAATGGTCCAGTCTGCTGGCTGCTATATTATCAAGACTGCTTTTCAAACTTTGCTCTAGAGCACAGAATTTGAGGGCAGATAAGAACCGCTCGGCCCATTCCTACAAAATGGCAAACCTTTGGATCTTGATCCTGCATTATGTATGAAAGTCGTATGTCTATCCTAATGCATTTTAAGTCCCCTCGGTGTATTCACCTGTACCACTTCTGTTCAAAGGCTGCTCCACTTATCAAAACCTCCCCATGAAATACACACATAAAGCACATTAAACAATTCCATTTGGTGTGGACCTCTCACGTGTCAACAGTGTTGACATTCAAGTAATTAATGCTGAAAAAGCACGGGACACACTACTAGCAACACTTAACTTGTTCTGCATCTATAATTGAATAAACATATTTTTTGCTTTATATTGATAAATGCCCTCTCCCAACTACAACCAAGAATGACTTTGCAGTCTTCTATAAAACATAATTTAACTCGAAAATTATTCCTATGATGTAAAAGGTGAGTTGAGATATCCTGCTGCATTCTGTAGCTCAGTGTCAGACACAGCCAGACTGGGGATTAACGTTGGCCTTGGCAATACAAGGCCAGTGGCCGATAAAATTATGTCTGTGCAGCCACCTGCTTCAGACATGTAGCCTCAAGCTAGAGTATACATTTTTGCAATGCTCATGAATGTTTATGCTACCAGTGGCTGAATGAGAACAGGATCTGCTGCACAGGTTTTGGGAGAGGCACCATTGAGCACTAGCCCACCAGGCATATGCTTGGATTGCCCAATGGCCAGTTCAGGCCTACACTAAGATGTCATAAATTAAGTTTTTCTTATCATAAAAAACATGGCTACATTAATAGGGGTCATTTAAAGTTTTACTTTTAGGTTATTACAATCACTGGCATACAACATAGCCAGGTCATTTCATACTAATTTGCCCTTATTTCCCATGATTCTTCTATGAAGATTATATTAGTAGCTTCCTATCACATCCATCACATCCAAGCAGAAAGCTGCAATACACTTCCTAGGGATTTTTATTACCATGCAGTTCCTCTTTATATCATGGGGGCAGCAATATGGCAGCTTTCACATTCAACACAATGGAAAAATAACAGTGGTAATTTTTATATTGGGTCAAAATATGAGTGCTATATGTACAATGGTATAAGAACTAGGATCAGGGATAATCTGATCTCTGACAGTGTTTCTAGTTTATTATATGACCAAGCTGTTTCTTTCTCATTTAAACACCAAGATTTCTTTCTGTTTCTGTCAGTTTACATAGATTTGTCACTTATTTATTGTCATATTTCTGTCAATGTAAATAAAAGGTACATAGTAGTGCTACATTGTATTAAAGTAATTGTCAATATTACGGTATATTTCCTGTTAAATGAAATGCCTATATTTAACTGTAACAAGTATACAGCAATATGAACGATTAAACATTTTACAGTACTATATACCGGTACTCAAACCTATGCTATCATGTTTAGAGATGGAAATTATTATTTATTATTATTATCTTTTATTTATATAGCGCCAACAGTTTACGCAGCGCTTAGCAATATATCACCTAATGTGTGCAGAAATGCCATGATATCTGCACTTATGTGCTTATTCCTCCCCATTGGAATCTATGTTGTTAGTTTTCTGATTGTTGATTGATCGGTTCATGCAATATTTTAATGATGTGGGAAGAAGTGACAGGCTTTCAGACAGGAAGGTGATCGGATAATGCTGGTACTGTCCCCAGTGGCATATTGTGACCTTTGTCAACTAGCCCAATGCCCTTTACTAGGGGCTAATCATCCTATTAGGCAATAAGACTTGGTAGCTCACCATAGCTGTCAATAGGGCAATTTGTGGAGATCGATTATATCCCTTGTAACTGACTCTCCTTTTCCTTTCTACTCTATGTGAGGTGAAACATTGGGATGATGCCATATCATAGGTTTAGGAGCCGATCGGCAGCCCCCCCCCCCCCGTAGTGATCAAAGAGATATGTGGGGTCCATTTTGCCAACCATGTATCACATACCTGGCTTGCCACACTACTGTAAGTTTTCAAGAAAACACCATATTGGTTTTCTCTGTAATCACCTGTTTCAAATGCAGACATAGGAAACCTTTGCGCCCCAGTGTAGATACAAAGATATATAGATAAATGTTAAGGATACAGATGTCACATTCATTTATAAATAATTAATGGTGTGTTTAGGATACATATTTACATATAATATACTAACATCAGTATTTAAAGGCCTAATTATTACATAGTGCAATTAATCAGATTTTTCCCCAGCAATACACAGTAAAGAAGCTTGTGTAGTAATAACCATGTTGATACACTAAGACACCCTGTGACAGTCAGGTGGTATGCACGAGATCATTAAGACATGTAATCAACTATGGTTACAAAAATAAAATTACCTGGATATGAACTCGCTCTAGTTCCCCTCGGTCCACTGGTGGTCCAGAATCTCCCATGGAGGCCACCAGAAGCTGCAGATCAGCAAGCAAGGCATGTGTCCTCTTAAGGTCCCTGCGAAGTCGTTTCTCAACATCAAAGTCTCTATGCCCAATCTGAGAAAGAAAACAAGAACAATACATAAAAGCGCCCACCACATACTATATATGTGTTAGGGGGTAATATAGCCTAGATTGTGAATTATAGCTGATCTGTTAAACGTATTAGGAATATTATACATCTACTTCTAGTTTTGGGTGATTTTCAGATTCTTCATGGTTTTATATACATTTTAATTACCTAAAAATAAGGACTTCTAAAGGTGCCATAGTTTTAGAGACAATACTCATACGAAGACAGTGTGGCCAGTTAGCCGCCGTTGCAAACCATGTCTGTATGCACGGCTTTTTTCCTACGAAAGTTTACAATAACAGTTACTGTATACTCAGCATGATGCCCAGGGACTTGATCCGGGCCAGTCTAAGATAGCATCAAGTATGTCCAACAACCCCATTCCTTGCTCATTATGCTCATAGTGAGAAATTGAATTACTTTTTAAGCAATCCCCTTTTGGTTTCAAAGCTACATGATTTATCACACTTGTAATCTACTACAGAGATTAATGGTGTGATTAGAAAATACAGTAGCCAGTAGCTATGGTGCTACACTGCACTGAAGATGTAGGGATAGAGTTGGTTTTCTAGAAAATTAATTTGTTTTGGCCTTGGGGATGCTCGGCTGGTACAATCACCTGCTCATCATACAAATGCCACCTGAGACTTGTATTCGGGAAAAAAAAGATTTAAAAAGAAAAAGAAATCTGTGTCATATCAGACATGCTTAAAAAAGAATGAAGCCAAGGTAATAATGGTTACTAGTTCTATTTATTTGGCACTGCACTAGGGATGTGCACATTTTTTTATATGTTGCATGGACTGCAGTGCCCTTTACAAATATATGGACTGCATAACTAAGCTTTGGTTAGGTCAGGGGTGTCCAACCTGCGGCCCTCCAGCTGGTGCAGGACTACATCCCCCATACTCCTCAGCCAGCCCCTGTAAGAGCATTACGGGAGATGTAGTCATACAGCAGCTGGAGGGCCGGAGGTTGGACACCCCTGGATTAGGTGTATGAATCTGACCACCTAAAACAAAATAAAACATTTTTTTGTGTAACAGGGACAATTTACATAGTATTAGATTTACAGAGTTGTTGCGTTAATCTGGTGACTTGTTTTGTGTGGCTCTTAAGATGGGACAAATCATATATTTTATTTCTCATTATACCTAATGAATTTATTTTAATACTGAATATTACCATTGCCCTTTGGTCAGAGAAAGTAGCCGACTAAATTATTTGTCATATGATTTGCAGGGCTTAATCAACCTTGTTAAGATGTTCCTCCCCTTGGTGAAACTAATGACATTTTTTTAATCATGGCCAAACTGGCAATGATGGAGCGGCCTTGGCACTTTAAGGCCACAAGTTGCCCTATGACGTAGTTGTGGCCGTCGACGGCATATGCACGGCCACACATTTTTATGCTCACTTAGCATGGGGCGGGGCATATCCAGCTGGTGGCCACACTCTGCAGCACCTAATCTGCTGTGGCAGATCGGGTGAGTATAGGGCGTTGACAGTCAACAGGCCACCGGGCATTTCCACAGTTCGCCAGATGCTCGGACTGGGCATACTGCCAAATAAGTGCACATTTTTCAGATTCTAGGAAGCACACAGGAACAAATAGGATACAGTAGCTGGAATATAAGGTAACCAGAAGTAGTGGCAGGGTAAGCAAGATATAGAGAAATTAAATCTTGACTGTATGGGCATACTGAGAAAAAAGTGGTGGCCAGCAGCCAAGAAAGCTTTGGTAGCTATTTTATTGACATGATTATGGTTATTTTTTTATATAGAAACAATTGGAGGAATGGGAGATTCCTGGAAATCATATGCAGAACAACTAATTCATTAAAGCCAGTTGAAAAGCTATGAAGATGTGGACTAATTGTCCTCAGTTCTCCCACTGATGCATAATGGCCGTGCCTTTAACCTCTGCTGTTTTAAAGTTTGCAGTCTATGTAACAGGCATATCAAGCAGGGCTCTTCGGGAAAGTTTGGAGAAATGTGTACATTGATTGAGATCAGGAGACAGGAGGAGCATAGGAACATGCATTTAAGGTGACAGCGGGAAAAGAGTTTTGCTTTGGTTGACTGGATGGGGATTTGTTACACCTTGTATTGATCTACAGTCAGGCTGTCAGGTTGGCAAAATTGAACTGAGGGGGATTGATGATGAGATGACAGAGAATATATGTACTGTATAAACCAGGTAGGCAAGGCAATTAAGTAATGGTATCAGTCAACAGAGAAAAAAAAATCTCTAAGGGAATAATTGTCCTTTGCTGTGCGTCAAGCATCTAGACATAGACAGCTGATTCATACTGCACAAATTATTTAATTTCTGTAGTCAAAAAGCATTTACAGCTTCACCTTTTCACAAGGGTCTCTGTAGCATTATAACAATTATACCTTGCGGTCAGGTTTTGTAAATATTTAACATTTTGAATGCTCAGAAGGAGAAGGTACTTATAGTTAGTACTTTGTACTTATATACAAATAAAATCACACAGGATCTGTGCAAAAGCTGCTGTATGACGTATGGTGTTATTGTCAAGAGCAGCAGGTTTTTAACAATCTCATGCTCTCCAAAATGTCAGGTGTCCAAATCAGGACAACTTGTTGGGGTGTGTGGCTAGAGATAGGAAAGGGCAGATCAGTGGCAAAAGGGTAATGGCCACCCACCAACATTACGTGAAGATCGAGAGGCATTAGTAGCAGAGGTGGTGTTGCCACTTTACAGATCTCTGGTCAAGATGCACCTAGGGTATTGTATGAAGACCCAATCTCCAGTAGGGTATTGACATATTAGAGAGAGGATCTCCCCAACTTGCCCATGAACCTTGTTGTCTGCAAGTTGTAAAAGTATGGGGCTTATTACTTCATATATTCCACTCAAACTTAACGATATATATGAGCTACCGTACTACTTCTCTTGATTCATCTTGTCAGATTTAACTTGATATCAATCTATTGGATCCATCCGGGACTATTATTGTGAGCATTTTGATTTCTACTAGGGACACAGTTAAAATGACTCACTGTCATACAATATGTGACAATAGGACATCCTCTTATCTATTTTCAAAAGTGAAACACTTTTTGAGTGATTCCCAGCTAATGGAAAATCCTGTAAGAGCCTGTGATATGTGGAATAATATGCTTGAATAATCATGCAGTACCATGGCTAAATGAAACCGTGGTGTTTTTGGTCAATATTTTATCTTAGGAGTGTGTTCAATCAACCTTGCTCCATTGAATAGTTAATACTGCTTTGAAGAAAACTATTTCTTAAGCTTTAATCAGAAGTAGGCCCTGTTAAGAAGAGATATATGCACATTAATGATGACACTGTACGTGACCTCTCTAAATTAACAAGAGGCATAAGAAATAATATGGGCTTATTAAGCAACTATTTATGCTTTGCTCTATTTCTGCAGTGGAATCTGCATACCCCGCAATGATAGCTTTTAACAAACACAGAGCTTGCCTAGTGGTTTGAATTATCTACCTAACAAAAAGAGTGATTAGTCTTATCAGTCATTAGTTTACTCTTGATTTCCTAATTGCAGTCTTAAGCAAATGGAAATGTTTATTCTCCCACTTTTATGCATTTAAATAGCGAGAAAGGGTAATGACATCTGGCTGTTCTTTTTTATGGTCTTGTGAGTATGTGGATCGTTGTAAGCACCGTAGTATTTGTTTGTGAGGGCTGAAAGGATGCGATGAAAGGGTGCAACTTTTGTTTCTCACGGAGCACATTGAATGCCTTTTGGGGAACTTGGCACTGGTCTCTCTTACTCTACCTGCTCACACAGGGTTCCGATAAGTCCTTCCAAATCTTGTTTTTCATGAAGTACCATCTGTTTTTCTTCATATTCCTGTTCCAATTGCATCTCAAACTGTCGGAGCTAAAAATAGACATACATGTAAGATATGGGGAGAAAAAAACTACTTATATAAGGCTTGATGATTCAGAACTTTGCTCAGTATTCATACTAATTGACATAGAAACCATAGATACAGAGAAACATAGCATCTGACAGCAGATAAAAGCCATCTGGTCCATCTGCTGTGCTTATTTTTCTGTAAGATCTCATACTTTACTTGATCCTTGGTTTTGGCTTGTGTTCAGAGTGGTCTTCGTACCTATTTCATGCATATTTAAATGCCGCTGTATTAACCTTCACCATTTCCGCCGGAGTTTTATTCCAGGTATCCTTCTCATTGATACATGTATGATAAATGTAATCCAATAAAGTGTAATATAACTCGTTGTGTATTTAAATGTCTCTATTATATCCCCTCACATCTTTCCTTTAAGTATATTCAAATTAAGAGTCTCATATTTCACACATTAAAGGGACACTCCAGCCATCATGTGCATTTTCTTGTTGCCCGTTTTGCGAATGCATGAGGGGATTCTGTTTTGGGCAAAGGCCTGTTCATCCATCCAGGCACATGAATAGGAGCATTTTCCTTCCACTCACTGGCTGCTCCATGTAGCCAATCAGTGGGAAGAATAATGGCTCTATAGAGGAGAAGGGCATCCTCTTCTGTGACTTTATTTAATATGCATTCTTCCATTGTGAGGGTCAGGAACTGTTCATTTAAACATACTGTTACACAAACAGTAATACTAAGGTCAGACTGGCTTCTAGTGGGTAAAGCCTTGCATGACCAGGTTCAACAGAGAGTTGTCTGGGTAGTTATTTGGCTTTGCTAGGAGGTGGTGGTGAGAGCTCAGGAAGAAGAGGTCAGTGGGTAGAGTTAGACGTTTTTATTAGTACTCTCTTCTGGGCTCCGTCCTTTTTTTGTACAGTACCGGTTGCTTTCGGTATGGGTTTACCCCATGGGTAGTTCACTGGAGAGCCTGTGTCAAACACTGCTGTGGTCAGAAGTATGCCAGCATGTGACTTCATTGGTCAAGCACATCTAGTGTGGTTTTCCCTGGGCTTGGTTATTATTTGTACAGAATTTCATTAA
This sequence comes from Spea multiplicata, assembly GCA_009364415.1. Taxonomy (NCBI): domain Eukaryota; kingdom Metazoa; phylum Chordata; class Amphibia; order Anura; family Pelobatidae; genus Spea; species Spea multiplicata. Next base: position 42,481,791 of record VKOC01000001.1, read on the forward strand.
TTTATGTTTCCAGTTATATCATTAAATTCAATTCATGTCTGTAGAACCAAAAATGCAACAAAATAATCCCATATTGACTCCATAGACAGTTAGTATCTCCCCCTCCTAACATGAAGTTAGTTTTGGATCAGAGCCGTCCTTAAGTGTTCTGGCGCCCTGTGCGGACTACTTTATTTAACATGAAGGATGTTAAATAAAGTTTTAAAAAAAATAAAAAAATGATGTTTTAATTTAAGTCCCGCACAGGTTGCACACCCCTAAGGCCGTCCCTGATCACAGTAGATTGAAACACTATATATTTAGCTATGTAACACTTAATGCCTGGGTTCACTAGAAAGACTTCCAATAAATTTATTGAAACTACTTCATCTGGCAGTGTAATCCACATCTTAACTGCCTTGACTGTAGAAAAAACAAACAAAAACAAACAAACAAACAAAAAAAAGCAGAAGTTGTCGGGCTGGGGAGATAAGTAGATTTTAAATGGAAGGAAGAATTCATGTTAAAAATAGGATAACTGTCTCTTAACTTTCCATACCTGACCAATAGTAGTTCTTTGTCACAGTAAAAGCAGCTCTATTTGTTGTACATATCTATATACACCTTATCATGCCATGCAGTAAAAGCAACAATTTATCAAGGGTTAAACCAACAACACTAGCCGTTCTTAACACTCCTGAACTGAAGACGACACTAAAAGCCCTGACAGAAGGGTTGTCAGCAGTTAAACTATGGAATAACATTGGGTGCATTTGATACACACTCCTACACATTTGCATGTGATTAATTAATGACCAGTTTCACAATAATTGCCTTTGCTTGGTTCTATTTGTACAACCAAGAAACAGATGGCTTGGCATTTGAAGCGCTCTAGGTTTTTTTTTTCTTTTACCGTAGCTATTTTTGCACTTTGGTTGCGTGGGTCCTCACCTCTCATGATATAAACGCAACAGATTTATTAACCCCAAAGTTGTTGTTAATGTTGTATTCTATTAATGCATCATATTACTGACCCCTACAGGTTATAAAAATGTCAAATGACCAATGGATAAAAAGGGAAGATCGCTTATCATCAAACAATCAATATTGTACATTTCTATACAAAGTAATAATCAATAACGCACAAGTCATTGTTAGTTTCTAATAACATGTGCAAAGTAATAACATAATTAAGATATATGGGAATTGTCATTAGCATACCCGTCTTTGACATGATTGACGAATATCCTCTAATTCCTCTTCTTTATCTTCAAGTTCTTTTAGATGCATCTGCTTCATTCGCTCAATTTCCATCTCGAATCTAAGGCGCATCTGTTAATACGATATTAGGATAATGGTCATTGTACAGCCCTTTTTACATCGGCAGACAACATTAAGTTCTCCTGAGATGTGCAGGTAGATAAGTTAAAGTAATTCAGTTATTCTGATGGATGAACCGGTACAAATACGTAGCCTTTGGACAGAAGCCCCGAGTATGGTGCGCGGTGCCACAATAATCTACGAAACCCCCCTCCATGATTTACAACTCATTTACCTGGGGATACTACAAACCACTAAGTAATTTTCCCTTTGGGCAGCTGGTTAATCTAGTTGTAGTGACCTGCATATAAAACATGCCTTTGCCTGTTATAATTCCAGTCCTAGCAGTGACACTAATCTATTTTTTTAATAGCATTTTGCAGCTACATATACCACCAAGCATATTAAGACAGCAGAATGATTGACACAACATGAACAGACATGTACTAAACACGTAGCACCAATCGTTCATGGATCACTACCTGCATAATTCTTATTCTGCATAGTATCTATACAGTGAGTTCCAGATTATGGGTATTTTGGGGCAATAATACGCTACATCAAGCCTGCCGTACAGTATACATTCACATCAGTAAATTGCTTACTCAGTTACACCTCTCACTCAGTACAGGGTAGACTTGATGGTCAGAAACTTGTCAAATATACTACTTCTTTTATTCAGCTTGAATTACATGGAACATGGATCAATACATTACATTTTACTTAAGATTGTTAGTTAATGGGTGTTGTGTCCTTGGCTCTGTTTTTTCACTTCTATTTGTCAGGCAATGTTTTTTATTTCTGGTGTCTCACACAATTACCTGCTCAAGTTTCTGTATAGTATTTTCCTGCTCAGCCAATTGTTGATTTTGTTCGGCTACACTGGATTCTAGGTCCCATACTTTCTTCTTCAGGCAAGACACGGAATTGCTATCCACCCCTCCGGAACAGGAAAGGTCTTGAATTTGCTTTCGTAGCACCTCCAACTGCTTTGTCAAATTGCTTGTTTCCAGCTCTTTTTGCTGTAGGAAAAAATAAGCAATTAAAAAGAAATACATACACTGTAAATAATGCAAAATTCAATTTGCACACCTGCTGCAAATTGGATGATGGTTTCTCGCCAAACGCACAGGAGTTCAACCCAAATCATCTGAAATATATTCAAACTATCACATGTAACAACAACTGCATATGAAACAGTACGTTTTGCATCCAAATTTATATTTTTTTGCTGTTAAAAATGTTTCCGCTAATTAGATTGCAGATGGATATTTATACTCCCCTTGTTTATGTCACTAAACTAAAAGAGTGGAAAACCTAGTTATAAAAATACATTTTTATATATCCCATTATAAACTGGCTTATCACTTGGGCATGGCGAGTCTAGTACATAATAACACAGAATCTAAGGATATCAATTATTAATATGTTAATTCACTACAATAAAATAGTTTAGTTTCGCATCTTTCATGTTTACCATTTATCATATGGCACAACACCACTGGTCCTGGCCGTATTTATTATTTGGAGAGCAATCAGTTAAAACTATGGACTACCCAAGCCTACATTTTGTCCTAGTTTTTTTTTCTATTATTGGGCATTTTTAAGACACTAAAGAAACTGTACCATTCAAAACAACCCGTTTAAATTGTAGCAATGGATACATTGGGGGGCATTAACAACTTAATAGTGTTCAAGTAGAAACACAAAAGACGTGAAGATCATCCAAGCTGTCAGAGAATGAGAATAAATGGGAAAAGGCTCTGACAATAGTTATTAGAATATTCAAATTGTTTGAGTCCTGTGATATATTAAACTAGCCAGTGTTTTTTTTTTTTTTAATGTTCGCAATGTTAATCTGAAAGTGCTTCTGTGATCTACTGAATTATGGCTTATATATATATTATATATATATATATATTAGGTGTGAAAGGTGCTATTCACTGTTATGTGCACATACAAATGTCTTTATATATGAACCTAACATTCGATTAATTGACCCTGTCTCCTCCACTATTCTATAACAGAGCAATTACTTTTCAATTTACTATTTACTAAATTTTGTTTACAGCTGACATGAATGATTGGTTAATAAACTCAGCAGAGAGCTGCAGCAGACACATTGATCTGGGGGGGGGGGGGGGGCAGGCCCCGCATGCTTTAATACCTTTCACTAGACAACTTGAAAATCCTTCCAAGGTATAATTATACAGCACACGAGCTCTGCGATTTAGGAAACTTGGACTGATTTACAAAAAAGGCACCGTAACTAAAAAGGTCAACAGTAGCCTAGCTCAGTCAGTGCCTCATTTATTCTATTTAAAGACATTTCACGTTTGTATTTAACATGTTTGGTTTTATAGGCTAATTCACAGGCAGCTGAACAATAGAAGGGCAGCCACAACAGTACTTCTTTTTCCCTCTTCTCCTTCAGTCTGTACATTCCTTCATTCTGTCAAATAAGCAGGTGCTCTTTGCGTTTGCCAAACAATTATTGATGCTCCGTAAAAAAAAATGTAAAAAAAAAAGTTTCTAAGGCTTTTTATTCCCGAATGGTATTGTTTTCCGGTTGTGTGCCAGCTTCCCTTAGGGAGGGTAGGAGTTGCAGTAAAGTTACAGTTTCAACTCACTAACTTCACTATGCATTATGAAGATGTTTGGCTGATCCTGAATAATTGAATTTAAAATCTTTTAGATGAATTTCACAAAACCTCTCCACATTAACTATACCCCCATTATTGCATTATAAACTCACTCTTTGTTATGCATTAGTCAATAAACCCCTCCGCGTGGCCCTCTCTCACACATTTCCATCTCAACGAGATTCTTTACTTACTAGAGAGGGGTGACAAAGGGTTAGAGATAAAAAAAGTAGATTTCTCATTTCTGAGAAAGAAGCTTAAAAAAGATACATAAGTAGAGGAAAGGCTAAGATACGTATCAATAATGGTTAGGAACAGTAGCAGAATTTTAGAAGCTATCATCATCACCACCATAGGCGAAATAAACTATGAAGTTGGTTAGACAAGATATGTATGTTGCAAAGTTAACTGGTTTTATGACATAGCTTCTTAGAGGAAAATAATCTTTTCTTTTGCTTTGGAGGCCTGCATGGTATTATTAAGAAGGATTATGTAACCTGTTATAAGGACACTAGGCTGCCATAATACAAGACAGCATCATTGTTCCTGATTGTCTCCAATTTAGGTTCATGTATAACATGGCAAATGAATGGCATGTATATATGTACTACTTAAAGTTGCATTATATATTGTATGTAGACGCAGACATGTTACTTAAAGTATTTCTAATTAATCCTCTGAGTTTTACTTGACTCCATCGTAAGTGCTTATCCCCACTCCTAGGGGAGAACAAAACAGCCATTTTCCATTGTATTTTATTTCTAGAGCACCAGAAGATTACGTAGATGTGTTTGGAAGTGGATTTTTTCATTGTAGTGAGGGTTATGTGGAAAATCAGTGGCCCGGTGATCTAAAATGTGGGGGAGAATAGATGGTTTCTTTTAGAATGCAGGTTTAGTATATGGAAGGTCCAATTGTATGCTTCTCTGGACACGTGGGTTCCTAGTGATTTTTTTTTTAAGTTAGAACAGGAAGGGGAAAGTCTGACAAAATAAGGTAATGTATTCCAGAGAGCTGGAACAGCACACATAAAATATTGGAGAAGCAAATGTGAAGAAGTACATAGCATATTTATGTTTGTGTAGATGATGGACCCGGTTCTCCAGTTGAGCCTTCAACTCACCAGTGACCAAGCTTTTACATAGTAGGGTCACCTGGTCTACAACAGTTATAATTCCCTGAATTAAAAGTGGCCACTATGGGGTTTATAAACTAAAGAGGGAGTTGGCAGGAGAGTTCTGGTTTTAACTCCTTTACACTTGCAAGTTTCTCTAGCTAGAAGGGTTGAGATGGCATGGCATAACAAGTAATTCAAACGACGAGAATCTCATTGACTTAGAAGCCTACTGAAGTTTGACCTTTGCAATGAAGTGACAACTCTTCTGCAACCACTTAAGCCAATTCTTCCTTTAGTGAATAAACCCCTGCTGTCCATGGAGGCAGTAGCATATTTATCTTCGGCACTATCCTCAGGCCATGCGCAGACCAGCCACCTCCCCTTAAAACTATCAGCTGGTTACAAGGGTGGCGCAGTCTTCATAGGATGCTGTTTGCAGGTACCATGTGTCTTTAACTTCTTAATAACTAAGGGGATTTTTTACAGACTAAAGGGTCTTTGCTATACTTGGGGGGGGCTGTTTACATTCAGAAACCACAATTTGTCGTCATTCAAACTCATTCAGTCTCTCACACTCTCATTCACCCTCTCTCGGAATGCGTCCCTACATCCTCTGTTTCCATGTACATGTCTTGCTGCTGCACAGCTCCACTTCTAATGTTGCATCTTCTTGTTCTTCTGTATTCTTCCTCTGCTCCAAAAAGACTTTGTTCTTCGTTCACTTCCCCCTGGACAACGAGAAAGGTGAACTTCCGCAAAATGACGGCACTTCCGGGTACATCCTCTCCCCCGATTGGAGACACAGGGAGATGGTGTGCACGGTGGGTCCGCTCTTTTGCCTGAAATAAGCTCCTAGTAAACTTTAACAAAATGGCGGAGCTTCCTGGCACATCATCTCCCCCAATCCTTCAATCACTTCGAGGTTGCCTATGACAAACAACATAGGCTTTTTGGAGCAGTTGAAGACAACAGAAGATGAGAAGTGGAGCTGCGCGGCATGGAGGCAGGGACACAAAAGCAGTCACAGAGAAGGTAGGAAAACATTACAAGAGAGCATGAGAGAGAGACTGTGAGTGAAATTATAATGAAAAGTCAGAGCTCTTTGCTTCATTTTAGTTTGTTTTGTTGTGGGTCCCACCTCGTTTAGTGACTTGTGCGAAGTGTAATCGCCAGTTCCAATGAAAAAATATAGAGATTTAGGAGATTATCATGATTCAGAAACACCTCATATGTCATAGTATGTCATGTTTTTTCGGGCTCTGCATAAAATTGGATCATGTACATAGACTTTTTAAAAAAAAATTGCTTATTGAGCCAAATTACTCAATGTGGCTCCAGACCTGCGTATTCGAAGTAGGCTAAAATATACTGTTGCATGCAGATTGTCGCTAAGATCGAGAAATGATATCTGACTGCCTGAAAAGCCGATAAAGACTTTTTGTGCATATAACAATAATATGCCATAATACTGTATACACTTCTTTTACGAAATCATATTGCAGAGAATGAAATAAAACATGTTTACGTGACCAACGCAGCCTTAGCACAGTAAGCTCCCACAAGCTTTTCCTCCATTAAAGAATTAGAGGATTAATTTCCATACAAGCCGAGAAGTATTTCTGTACAATCTGAGAATAACCTCATGCGATGAAAAATCTGTTATATACAAAATATACATGTGAATAAAAAGCCATTTCATTAACCACATGTGAAACTAGGATTTTTTGAAAAAAAATGCATTAAATAAAATTGGTATCCTGCCCCCCCCACGATACGGGAGTGGTTTCAGCGTGTTGAGAGGGCACAGACCCTTGATGAGCTGATGTGTTCCGCCTCGGATGCGGCCGCTAAGCACCTGCGCACCTGGTTCTATTGGATGCGGCTCCTTTCTGATTCTCCGGTCAGCCCCTTGTTTGATGCGCTACCAGTGTGAACGAAGTGCATTCGTACTGGACCCCCCCCCCTTTTTCCTTTTTTTTTTTTCTTTTCTTTTCTTTTCTCTCCCCCCCCTCTTCCCTCTTCCCTCCTTCCACACCCCTCCTCCTTCCTTCCGCCTCCCTCCTCCTTTTGGGATATCACGCACCTTGCCATGCTCCCCTTTTGCAACTGTAGGTCTTTTTTTTTGGTACGTTGCGTGCCGTACTTTCATATGTGACCAGCTGATGTACCATATCATCTATGTACGGGTTTCATGGTGCCGTCTCCTCGTCACGTTCCCTGTCAGTTTTCACTAGTGTGCTCCTATGCCTTGTTTTTCTGTCGATGCACGTTATATGCTGGGGTTGAGAAACCATGCCTATGCTCGCCTGGACTGCCTCGGATGTGCCTCGCATTCTTGTTGATTCCACAAGTTATTGTGCTACTGTATGCCGTCTGCTGTAACCTCTTATATGCTGTATTGGTGACTGTGATATCTAATTTCCCTTCCCCGATTTTTCCTTTCTGTATCCCTGCAACCTAGAAAACTTAAAAATTTCAATAAATCTTGATTTACCCTAAATAAAATTGGTAACTCGTACTTATGATTTAAGAATAGGGGGAGAGGCATGGTAGTGGATTAATTGATTTGTTTCCCAACAGTTTAACCTGTTAATTTGTAATATATCTAACACTCAACATGTTATTAGACTAAGACCATATCATCAAGGCAAAAACTGAAGCTGTCATGGGTCAAAGTTGGCCATCATATTGTATAATATGTATGGCAAGAAAATAATTTACCTGTATGCAACTCAATGTCTCCTGTATTTAGTTATGTACCAACTTGTAGCTTTTTGGAAGACATTTATATGCAATATTTCAGACCTTTTTTAGGACATGATGTTCGTCCTTTACTTTTACATACCATCACCAGTTCACTGGCATGCCAATGGGCCAATCTCTATCAAAGCACTATTTCTCCCAAAATACAGCACCTTTAGTATTATAGAACGTAAAAATAGGACCCTATTGATATCTAATTATTGGAAACTTCACTCTAAACAACAAGGTTCCATTTTCAGATATCTGTGGCTTTTTAATAATACAAGTTTAAAAAACAAATAATACAAGTATACCGATGAACACTGCATTGAATGCAAATTGAGGTGATTTAAATCTGGTTTTGAAAGTGTAGCATTCATTTGAATGGGTATGGGGTTTTTGTAGCTCAGGTTTATATCAAATGGACATTATAAATGGATATTACAATATTGTTGTTATGTTCCTTTGACCTACTTGAAATTTTACCAGTGATCTCACCTGTAAATTTTGCCGGAGTTTACCTAATTCCCAGAGGCAGGATGTATTTTCCTGTGTCACCTTCTCACGCAAGCTCTTCTCAAAAGCTGCTTCTCCGATCGCCTGAGCTAACTGCATATCGAACCTGCACAAGAAAGCATTCAATTACCTAATTTCCTCCTGGAGGGCTAGAATGGGATCAGCGCTTCAGACAAATGTTACAGAAAGATTAGATGTGCAGAAATTAAAGTAGCAGGCTAAAGCAATATCATTAACTTGGTAAGTTACTTTCCAAATGTTTGGAGGGTGACATTTCACTTCTGTCACTATAAAGCATGATAAAATGTCCCTAGTTGGCAAAATGCTTAAATCATGAATCATACATTGCTGTGAAAAGTGACAAAATCATGGAAATTAGTCATTTCTATTCAAAAGAACGGTGCTCAAATTTAATCCTGCAGAACCTCCCCAAAGCAATGTTACGAATGCCTAACACTGTTGCAGTTATCTCTACCAAGCCTTTACCTGGAAATATGAGACATGATATAAAATAAAACAATTTAATGTTTAAAGCAGACTTTCTTTATTCAGCCGTCGCTCTTTCTTGTGTCCCTCATGACACAATCAATTTTAGAAACAAGGGACCAGGGACTATATCAGGACATAACAGAAATTCACAATATTAGAAGGTTTACCGGAACGTAGAGTTCTGCACTTTAAAAAGAAACATTTTTGATGGCATCATGCCAGTCAAATTCCTTCTTGAATGTATTTATTTTAATTTTGCATGTTTAATGAATAAGCATTAAGGTAGAGACACTAGACAGTCAATGTACTGGTAAAAAGAGTGAGTAACCGTCCTTCTACAACACCTCAAATGTTATAATTTCGAATTCACCATATAATTCATTGTGCTTTGACGTAAATTGCAAACTATGAGGAGGCAGAAAGGTAACCTTATGGCAAAATAAAGTGTTTCAGGTTGTTTGGCATTTGTAGTTTACAAAAACACAATTTTCTTATCAGATTTGAAGTGATACAGTACACATAGAACTGCGCTAGGCATATATATATATATATATATATATATATATTATTGATCGTTATAAGTACATCTGAAAAGAGTAGCATGCAAGGAGGGACCCATTAAGCTGACTGCTTAATTGCTGTAGTTATGGTACATTCTGTTATATACTCCTATGGCTAATTAGTATAATTAGTAGCTTTAACATATTAAAATTCCTGCAGTTCCTTCCATGCTCTTCATATTCTTTAATGACATTGACATATGGACCTTGAAACCGAAAAAGAAAGATTAGGTCTCCTGGTGACTTCTTATGCTGGCTGACCTAGGACCTTAAAACTCTTGTTGTTCAATGACCATGTTGGCCATGGCGGGATTGGTCATTGATCACATTTTCTAGTCTATGTTGAAGTGCTTGGGGCTTGAAATGTGCCAGGCAGTATTTTCATATCTTTGGTGGCAGATTTTGTTTTTTTAAATTATTGTTTTAACACAAATTGTTTAAGTGTGAAGCCATGGAAACACTGCTGATCTGGTAATTAAGCAGAAGTGGTGAATCAATAAACTCTGAGTAACTTTCATCGGGCTGGTGTCCCATGGTGCTTCTCATGTACTTATTGCCCCTTGAACAGCTGTCTCCGTCCTTTAGATTATAGCCACCTGCTTTATGCAAGTTATTATTAGTATTATTTATTGTTTATTGTTTCATTTATTTATCAAATTCCGTAGAAACAATTCAGAAACAACAGATGAGGAGGGCCCTGCTCAAAGGAGCTTGCAATCTAGAGAAGTTGCCACACACTGTAAGAGCAGGGCCGGCCCGACAATGGAGCCGAGTGGGGCAACTGCTCCAGGCGGCACTTTTGAAGCGCTTTTTTTATTTTTAAAGTGGAAGAGAGAGGAGTGCCGAGTGATCAAGTTGTCAGTACCCGCTCGGCGCCCCTCTCTCTCCTCTGCGGCGAGTCTCCCTGTTCGGTCTCGGTGCCGGCTTGTAATGCTAAGGGCCGGAAGATGACGTCATTTCCGACGCTCAGCATTACAAGCCGGCACTGAGACCGAACAGGGAGACTCGTCACAGGTCTGCTGAAAGGTAAGTACGGGGGGGAGTAAGGGTAGATAATAGGGTGGTAGAGGAAGGGTAGATATTGGGGGGTGGCAGGGACGGAGGTAGAGGAAGGGTAGATAATGGGGGGGCGGCATTTTAAACTTCGCTCCAGGCGGCATTTTGTCTTGGGCCAGCCCTGTGTAAGAGTATAGCATGCAGTAGACCATATCGACCCGAAGGATGCTTACATGTCACTTATCAGCCATGGGCCTTAACATGCCCAACTGGTCCAATGTTTCACTATCCATCGTTTCTAGGACCAGTACAGCAATACAAGTTATCTTGTAGAGGCTCCAACAAAATCCGTACTGTGTGTGTCATACTCCATACACTGCAGTTCTTATTTACTAAGAATGCCTCAATAATGCAGAGCTGTGGTGCTACAGCTCACATAGCACTCTGGCTGTGCCTGCAACATAATACCTGAATACACGATACATGCGCTATTAGTAAAGGGCAGCAGAAGCACCAGGTTTATCCATGCCATGCCCCTTACTTCCTCTGTCTTTTCTCCAGTTCGTGGTTTCGGATCTGCTGGTTTTCCATTAGTACCCTGGTGTCCTCCAGGTCAGAGGTCACATGTTTGCACTTTCTCGTTGCCTGTTGAGCAGTCCGCCTGGCATTTTCATACGCACCCTGCAAATCACTGATCTGTGGAGGCAAGACATAGTAGGAAAATGACACCTGCAATTTTAGGCCACAATTTATGCTCTGTAGCACACATTTTTACAGGCTGAATTGCTTTTTAATGGACAGATAACCCCAAAGCAACTGTACTATTCTTTTTCTTTAGCTTTATTGCCATCTGTGATGGAAACAAGCACAAGAAAACCTCCTTTATAAATCAGTCACCAGCCAAGGCAATGATTATGGAAATAACTGGATTTTATGCATTCAAAAACCACTGCCAGGTTCCAATAGGATATTGTCATCGCAATCTATAAATCTTAGAAAGAGCTCATGCATTTGATTCTGTATATGCGTTATTCTGTTTTGCATAAAACCATTTGATGAGCATTAAACAGTGAGCTATCTAAAGAAAAAAAAGACAAATGGAAAAGGCACACTGCAATAATGACTTACAATATAATACAGAATCACAATGGTTGTTAAATAATTGAATTTATTATTCCAAAATGTAATCTTATTTCAATTATCGAGCATACTGTTTTGATAGAATTCATTTTTTAACCCACTGAGCAACAGCTTAGAAAATTACATAACATTAAGGTGAAAAGAAATGATTCTCTATCATTCAAAGGGTTAACACCACGCTGAAACTGAGGCTTTTAAACCCTAGCTGATATGCAACATGTAGTCTTCCAGTTCTTTATACCAAGTTCTTTACAGACTCCTTCAACTTGTAAAAGACAAACTAAAATTCCTCTAAAGTTCAGCTGATTTCAGATGTTGCTAAAATGGCACTGTAAGTATTCAGAAATACTGCCTCTATGGCCTAAACCGGAACAAGCCTTTCAGCAGAAGTGCTAAATGTTAGTACAGTGAGGGAATTTAAACATGCATGGAATAGAATAAGACAAGATCAAGGACCACGTGTAGGCAAGGTATCCGTTCACAGACACTGGTATCCATCACCACCATTTGTGGTGTCCATCACTGTGCTTTGCCCCTCAATTTGTGTGAACGTGTTTGGTGAACGTGTGAAAGTGTGTGTGTGTGTATGTGTGTGTGTTTGGTTTGAAAGCTTTTGTGTGAAGGAAAGTTTGTACGTTAGGGCAAGTGTGTCTGTGTTAGGACAAGTAAGTGTGTGTATGTTAGGGCTAGTGCATGCTAGAATATTTGGTTGTAAGGCCAAGTGTGAATGTGTACGGTGTGTATGTGTCGGCAAATATAAGGGCAAGAGTATATACTGTGTGTATCTTTACAGTCTAAACATTACTATTTCTGTATTGAGCAATTGTATAGAGAATAGAAAGATTCAATCGAATACATTTTAATCTATGAAAGCTACTTAAAAGTAATTTAAGTGAAAAAAAAAATGATAGTATCCTTCACTGAATCCAGTAACTTTAAAAATGTCTGCCACAAGCAATGTTTGAGGTTATTCCTGTGAAGGACCATTAAGGTTTGAGGCTTTTAAAGCACTCAAAGAACATGAAAATAATGACAGACTAGATGGCCCAAATGGTTCTTATGTGCTGTCAATTTGCAGTTTCTAAAATGACTACATATGCTTTGTAATTGAGGGCTGACATCTCTTGGCAGCAGAGATAGCAGTAAAGCTCCTGGTGCTTGCCATTGCTGGGTGAAGCACCGCTTCCCAGAGGCAGTACAGGGAAACTCTGTGTTCCAGGAGAGGTGTTGTCGCACGCCCTACTCCTCACCCACTTCCCCATTAACAACCTCATGTGTCCCACGACGTCAGCGGGACCACCCACAATATCAGTAGGACTGCCGACCGATGTAAGTCTCCAGATAGCCGGAGCCAGAAAGTTCCCAGGTATGGTACCTACCCTTCCTTGGACTTACACCTACTCAACAACATACACATATCAAGTTACCTTGCATGGAGTCTTCAGCCCCGCTCGAACCTAGTGTCATGTTACATAACCCCTTTAACTCCCAGAGTGGGTCAAAACAATTTAGACAGCACTGGCAGCTTCCATAAGTGCTATGGTCACATGGAAAAAGTAAAACGTGCATATGCATATTAAAGCACTCTCTAAGTAGTGTTTGGTGGGGGACAATAGATCGTCCAGGGGCAAACTAATGCGAAGGAAAGGATGCAAGGAAAGGAACTGTAAGAAAGACTATGTTTACTGATGAGACGTTAAGATGGAAATATGCATGGTGGAAAAGCTATGCTAATTTGAAATAAAATAGAGCTACGAGTGTATGAACATTCGGGGTCATCCGGTTCGTCCGTCTGGTGAAAATGAAAAACTACAGTCATTATGAAGTTGCATTAAATAAGCAAAATGTTGAGTTAATGAGGCCTGTAATTAGACAATGAGCATTTGAAATCAAAAGGGATGCTTTCTTTCACACCATGTATGGAAAAAAAAGTTGCATTTTAATTATACTTTAATGCCCAGAGATCAGTCTTTTTTTTTTTACATTGGGTGAACTGACCTCACTTAAAGGTTTTATTGCTTGAAGTTTGAAGTTTGCAGTTCTCTAGGTAAGAATTAAAATGAAGTTATAATGGTCTTGGCAATGGTTTCTAGGCTCCTAATAAGTAAATCTGATTTTTTTTTTTTAAATTTGAAGGATATGGCATTTGGCATTAAATATTTAAAAGGTTTGCTGTTGAACTGTAAACAATTAAACAGTACCCCGGTTACAATCTGCTACTGTTAAACTAAATAAGCTATTTCCCTTTACACTTATCTTCAAACAACAGATTAGTAGCATTTGCAGTATATTGTTCTCTTTCCTTGACAGCATCATCATCATAGGTATGGGATTTGGCTATCTGGGTCCTTATTGAGGTATGGCTGCTCGTGTTTTAATTAGTTTATATTTTATTTTCATTTATACACAGGCACAATATACAAGGGTAATTAATGTGTAATTGTAAAACCATCTAATTGCCTCAGTGCACAGAATTCAAATCATATGACTGAATAAAGGCGATGGGTCACCCCAGAGGTTACTATAAAGCGGAATAAGCAACTGCCTATGGCACACAGTGATTTATCCGACCCCCGTCACAGGATGCTGGAGAGGGACCTTTGCAAATACGACAGATTTGTGACAATTTTTTTTTAAAACAAATAATTGAACATATGTGTTGTCTTGCTTAATTTATCTCCCTTCAATGTTTCTCACAGAAAAAAAAAACAATCTTATATTTTAATATTTATTGATTTATATAGAGCCACCATATTCTACAGCCTTGTATGATATTTAGCAACAAAGATTTTTTTTTCTCCCCACCTAACACTAAGTGCTCTAAAATCCACCCCTAAACTATCCACCTACCAAGCCCATCAAACCCATATCCCTAGTTCCACTATAAAAAAAAAATATATATTATCAAATAGTAAGACAACCCCAAATTCACCCACTAAACTACTACACATGCACAAATAGGCTCATTTATATACCGTACTAGCTAAACTCAGGGTTCATTTTAGGAAAGAGAAGCTTTAGTTCAATATATAAATTTCTTTTGTAACATTTTAACAACGGCTGTCTCTGTGGTTTACCATCAGCCTGGGGACAGGAGACAATCAGACCTAAAAATCCAGCTTTTAACGGCTGTGATTTTTTTTTTTAGTTATTATTACTATGTTTTAAACTAAATCCTTAACAGGAGGTTTCTTTTGTGTCAGATGTAGACACTAGACGGTTACTCTTTTCCTCTCTCAGGGACTCAATTTGGTAACCTTTAATAAAACTGTCAACAGTATGTTTTGGTTCGGCTATAGCCACGGTTTCAACTTATCTGAAGCCATGTTCAGATTCCCTATAGGGCATGTACCGTATTCTAGCCATTCTTTTACGGGCATCACAAGGAAAAAGAAGTGGATATTGCCTTTCACTTTTTCACTTGTACACATTACGCCAATAACCCATAATCTGTCATCACAGGTGCTGTTAATGTTCAACACAGCTGCTTTTCAATACTGGCTTACAAGATTATAGACCTCTTGTTTTCTTCTTCTTTCAGATGCCTTTGTCTTTTTAATGCGTGTGACCTTTTGTTTGGGTATTGTGCCAGCTGGGATGCACATGACTAAGTACTGCATGTCAGCACGTCCCATAAAGTTGTATTTTTTTATGTTTGCAGGCTGTACTGGGTAGCATAGTCGTATCAGAAATGAAGTAAAAACATTAATGAGCTCAAGCCTAAGGAGACAGTAAACTCTACTGGTCTATGAGACCTTGCAGAACATTTGCTACCCACCATCTCAGCAACCGCTTCTGTGTCAGTCGTGTGTAATTTATCTTCCGGAAGAAATTTAAATGAGAAACATGATGTGTACAAAAACACATACTGAGAATTCTGCATAAAGACACGATTAATGGCATCCTATTTTATTGGGTTCAATCTGCATTAATAAGGACATACCGTCCATGCCAAGTGACGACGCTGTTTTGCATGAAATCTTTGGAATCATGAAGTGAGTTAGAAATATCCAGAAAAAAAATGGACCCTGCAGCTTTTAGGACATTTTGTTGTTTGGATCATACTGAGATGGTGGTGGCTGGTACTTTATTATATACCAGTAACATTATGGTCAGTTTTTCAATCAGCGCTCACATTGAACTGCAAAACGCTCCGAAAAACACACCGCTTTATCGATGTATTCTCGGACTGCATGATGAACATTAAAGATTGTATCAGAGGCACATCACAAACCTGCCAGGATCTCACAGGGTGCGAATAGGAAAGAACATGAATAGAAAAGAGCATCTCCATCATGGATGTGTTACTCCTTGGCTTAACCTGCAGCTTTGTACATTTGTCTATATAATTATATATGAAGTATAATTTCAGAAACAAAGGTTCTATTCAGAGATTTTTAAAAGATGGCTTTTGTTCTAGAACCATGCTTACCTTCTCCTCCAGTTCCTTTCTGTAGGTTTTCTCAGATTCTAGTCTTTCTTCAAATTGTGTCAGTCTTTTTCTCAAAAAATCGATTTCTGTTTGAGCGCAGTCGAAACGTATCTGCCACTCATCTGCTGCAAAACACAAGCAAAACGTGCGTAGAAGATTCATTCAATCCATTATATTTTAGTTTGCCGGAAAAAGTATAACTTTTACCAAATTGGCTTTCTCAATGACCTACTTTCTCAATGACCTACTCAATGACACTATTTAGTGAATAAACTCCACATACTGTATATAATGTATTGGCTTGAACGATTTACTGACAGAGTACAAGTCGCACCTTGTTGACCAATTTCATGTTAAAATTAAATACTGTAGAAGGCAGAACTGCAGGTTAAATTAATTTATATGATAGTACAAACTAACTTTATATACATGTATTGTTTAGGGGGTTGCCTAGAACCGTGGAGTGCTGCAAATATTTTTTTTCACATTAGGGACATTGTGCTGATACATTTTATTCAAATTTAAACCCCTTGTAACCAAATTTAGTACGGTTTAACTTGCCTTATATTGTAACATAAGTAAAGCAATTACAGTATATTCATATATATATATATACAGTATAATTACAGTATTTGACAAGCATGCATTATACATGTTTAAAATTACTTACACAAAATGTATACAAAAAATGATTGTAATTGCTGTAAACGTCAGCTACCTAGACTAGCAACATAGCCTAGTGTGCTAGATCTCAGAATAGTTTAGAGGACTTATGTGATATTTCTTTACCTCCTCCCGAAATGCCTGTGTTTAGTTCTCGGAGCTGGATTTGCTGCTGAGCTTCTTCTAGCTGCTGTGAAACAGTCTCCAGGTTTTTCTGAATGAGCTCATACTTGCCCTAATGAACAAGAGAGTTTTTCCTTAATCAAGACAATAGAGGTTTCCGGCAGAAAAAGATAATGGATAGATAAAAGTTCTATAATGTTTAGCAATCCCATAGCGGCTTTTTGTTTATGGATTGTTTAATTTCTTTTATTCTACTTTGGTCCTGAGCTATTAGCAATGGCGCTCTAATGCTTCTTACTGTTTTTTAACTACTGTTACTTTTATTGCCGTTTGTTGCTCAGTTTATCAACACAGTTTTTTTTTTCATGAAATATTTTATATATCAAAACTGCATACAAAGCCCCACTACAAGATTACATGAAAGAGCAAAAAGTGTTTCCTAAATACCTTTCACTTAAAGTTACTTATTAGCCATGTTTGACACTTACCTGCATCTCCTTAATCTCTCGCGATAGCTTTAGCCTTTCAGCTCGTTCTGCTTCTAAAACTTGGCACGCCACTTCCCCTTTAAATCGTTCGTCGGACAGTTCAGTGGTTAAATCCGTAATCTGTAAAAGAAATGCAAAAAAAATGGTAGGGTCCTAAAACAGGCATTTCTGGCAGGTAACTTTGGGCCATCAAGCAGTGTTGTATAGACTTCCCTGCTTGACCACTGATGCACCATGTGCAATAATGTGGATATATTGGTTTTACCCACACAAACTTACACGTTGTGATCTGTGTTAGGTAATTAAATACCAAAATGCCAATTATGACCCTGCTTAAATTAACACTGGATACATTAATAGGTATTAGGGAGAAAAAGAAGTAAAGGGATGATATTTATTTTTGCAAACGTTTTAATCTCATGAAAACATATAATATGGGCCCTCAAGTGCTACCAACAACGATCTGGAGAGCTGAATTTTTTATAAATACTAAATGTTTGATTAAAATTGTTCTATATATATATATATCAAAATTAATAAATACTATGCATGGTTAAGATAAATTGTTTTGAATTCTCCAGCTATTGCATAGAAAATTCAAACATATCAGATGAATAAAGAACAAAAAAAATCAATGTGTCAGAGAAGGTCTAAGGTTTAACAGGAATTTGGAAAATGTCAGATTTTGATTTTTATTCTAAATGTTCATGTTCAAAGAGGACAAGAACATATATTCTAGAGCCTTGACTCATACATCATCTGACATTAACATCTATGCTTGGATTTCCTTGACTTTAACCTTTTGGGTTAAAGAGAAATGAGCAAAATTATCCAACTAGTTAAATAGTCCTTTCTTCTTAAATAGAATTTGTTGTTCTTAGATGAAATCATTTTCAAGGAAGCTTAGTTGACTAAATCCTTAAGTAGTAAACAGCTATATAATGCAGTAAATGTAAGACACAGAGTGTGCAGAATAGAAAATACAAAATATATAATTATGTGGCTAAATAATTCTGTTTTGCTTTTTAGGAGACCTTGCTTGACTGAGATATCTATAGCCTTAGATTTATTATTTTATTACACAAACTGCTCCCAGCCCACCATCAGAGGAAGAGTAACTTTTCAATGCATTCGACAATTGCTTCTCAAGCAAGTAATAAGTAAACAATACAAAATAGTATTCCTTTAACTAGGAGCATTGCTTGTTCTTGCCTGAATTAGAGTTATATTATTTTCTCCCCCTTTTTGTTCTATTGTTGCTTTTTCCACCCACTGGCAGGAAAGAAATAATAGAAATTTATTACCAAATTCAAAATTATCATAAATGGTTTTCTGGGGGTTTTTAAGTAGTGTAACCAATGTGAAAGCAACAAAGGAAAATGTAGCATTCTAATTATTATTTGGCATTTACTTTGTTTAATATTTGAAATACTTTGTTTAATAGTTCATCCATTAATAATCCAATGATGTGATGTCCCAAAGCTTGCAAAAAAAAAAACCACCATGGCTTCTAAAAGCCTGCCGTTAATGGTTAATGAGGATCTATAGAAAGGGGAGAAAAATAGTTCTTTAGTTAAATAGAGTAATTCAGAAAAAAGGCATCCTGATACCTTGTAAAGCCGGCATTACAAATTATGCACATTTTGTTGTTAAGAATATACTGTGAAATCATTTAGTGAAGTGCCAGTTAAATAAGGCATATTCTATCACACAAGTAATGTGGCTGATAATGTGTGTTTACTACATCAGAGGATCTCGGTTCTCAATATTAATGATAAGTAGCAGACTAGCTGTAAGAAAAACTTTTAATATAAAAAGTAACCATGATCACATGTTTTAAGGCTGACAATATAACTTGAGATAAATATATTGTATGGAATATAAAGTATGAATGAGTCAATGTTTAAACGTTTTTAATTACAAAAATTAACTACAAAAATGAATATATTGATTACTGTGTCTTTTGGCATATATGTGTACATACAACAACTAAACCACTTTTTTCCATTCATCACAATGTTCAATTACATTATATTGTTATTATTGATTTATATAGCACCATCATATTCTGCAGTGCTGTACAACACACAAACAAGGCATAACAAGTAGAAGGTCACATAACAATTTGGACCTCTCTCTACCGAAGAACAGCAGAGTGACTACACATTAATGGAAGCTGAAATGGTCACTAATTATGTGTGGATAATTGTGACCCCTTAATCTCCTCAAAATAGCTTATGGATTATTATGAAGGTGATTCTGATGTATGTCTAACCAACATGGTCTTCTGCTCTACCTAAACCACCAACTGAAAAATGAATTTATTATAATAACAAAACATAATTTCAACAAAATTAAACATTAGTTCTGGTCAAACACTTTTACTTTTCTCTGTATTAGAAATCAGACAACTTCAATTGATACTAAACCTTATTTTCCATTCTAATTGTAATAGAGTCATAAGATTAGGTGATGATCTTCAAGTTCTATGAGCTGAAAAATTGATCAATGAGCTGGAATAACTGCAGAAGAGATTCAGGATTTCTATAATAAACTCGCACATCAGTTGGTATTTATTGAAATATTTGCAATTGTAAGACTAAACACTTTTAGGTTTGGAAGATACTGAGCATTTTGCCTTGTACGGCTCCAACAGAGAAAACTAGGACAAACAGCGCTCTTCACAATGTTTTAACACCCACCTCCTACACTCTATGCCAGTTGGCATAGCTGAGCCGCCATAACCCATGTGCTTGTGAGTATACTCCTCGCTATTATATGCTTGAAGAAAAATAAAGCTTACATTTTATACTGAGAGCTCTTCCTCCATTATTTTTATATCCAAAACCCCATGTGTAAATATGTAATTTAGTTATAAGAGCTATCAAAACAATGCATTTAATATGCATGGCCCTTTTAATATTTGGATTTTATGAATGAAGTACTGTAACAGACCAAATTAAAATGTAACACAGAGTCATTTGTGGCCTTGGAGCTATGACCTTTGGCTTGATCGTAGAACAAGCGCCATTTTAAAGGAAGATCTCTGTCTGTCTGTCATGTCTGGGCTTCATAAACCATTCTGGTGACATGCTCTGTGCTCAGATATAATTAACCCCCTGGTATGCTATACATTGCTCCTGTGCGCCTGACAGATTTGTTTTTATTTTTTGGCCTGCTTCTGGTTTTGTCTGTTTAGAGTTTGGTTCAGCTTGACTAGAAGTGGCAAAGGAGTGGGTTTGCTACAATTAATTCATTTTAAATTGCACCATAACATCAAGCTAGCTATAAATGCTCTTCTCGTTAATTTTCCTTTGTATTTAAATTATAGGTGAGTCTGACTTGCCAAGCCAAGCCTGGGGTCAAACTCACCTCTTGCTGAGCCCATGTCTCATGCAAACCAGCAAACCCACCAGGGGAGAACTGGTACGGCTGAGTGGCCCACCAGCCCCTTGCCCTCTTCCACTAACTAACAGTAGCACACACACACACTAACACCCACTTACTTCTGCACAATTACTGTAACACATAAAAACATGTATGCACTCCCTTTCAAGCACACACACTTACACTAAAACATACTCATTCCATCATACCCCACTCTATTAATTACATCTTTTATCGCAGAGTCACATAACATTGTGTTACGTCTTGCATCCAAGAGAATTGAAGAACCAGTCCGTCCCTGTCACTCATTTCTTATTCTGACTTATATGAATCCACCTTCAACTTGACAGCTGAAATGGAAGAAATCTAAGCAGAAGATTTTGGATCCATTTTGGATTGGCTGTAACCTTTGAGTTTGTGAAAAACGCTAGAGAGTGACTTCTCTAGCCAACTTTACTGACCACTTAAGTTAACAAAAATATATATTTTTTGCTTTCTATTTAGTAGATGTTTCTCATTCACTGGGGAAAATGATATTTTCTATTCACATTTTTTAACTGAAGCTGATAGTGTTGGGGAATACATTATCATAAGATTAAAACAGGCAGATTTCAAAAGTCATAAAGGCCCCTGTCCTTTTTCTATCACATTATTTGTTTAAAATGTAGTTGATCCAATTTACACTTTACCTTACAAATCATTGCTAAATAGTTATTAAAATGACTCTTCTGATCATATTACTCATTATATATGCAGTTTTTTTTCAGGCACCAGGGTAACACACCTCTCACCAATTTGTAAATCATTAAATATATTTTGTTATATTATAATTTCCTTATGACTCTGATTAATATGAATATATGCAAAGGTTGTAAGCATGCCTTTTTGGCTTCAAACATAAAAAAAAATCCTAGAATATGTCAAAAAGAACATTCAGTACTATTACACAAAAGTTAATTTTTGTTATCTCATACTGTCACCAAAAAATTTAATGAAACTCTGATTATCCCCTTTCATAGAAAGAAGCACCTGATCTTTATGAATCAACTCTGTGAATCAACTCTAATAAAAAAATCAATATTCAGCTGAAAAGAACAATAATTCTATCAAAAACAGATTGCCTTCATACAGCTCTCTAATACAAACAAAATCGACTGTAATTTAAATTCAATATAATAAAAGTTTTGACACCTTGATAACAAAGAATGCATACGCAGATGAAAGAAACAATATAAAGAGAACAATAAGAAAGATTCCGAAAATCAGATTGATGCCTTGAATTCATGAATATGTTTTCACATAATGCAATATTTTACCCTTGATAAAAGTTAGTTTGTTGTAAAAGTTTATCCTCAAGAGTTATCCTGTTAGAGCTATTAATAGGGAAAAGTAAAGAAATATTGACTCCAAAACATATTGTCGAGCTATGTTTATCATTAATTGTGTTTCTAATCAGGACATTAGGTGTGAGCAGATGCCAGCGACTATATAGACAACCTTGCACAATAATGTAAATGCAAAGAACAGCTGGCTGTGCTGGTTTCCTACATTTGGCTAGTTTTGGGGTCAGTTTTCACTATTTAAAAAGATCTAATATTACAGTATTAAGTAGTAAGTAGAAAGTATTTTCCCAAGCTACTGGAAACAGTATATATGAGTCCGCATGAACCTCAGTATGTCACAAAATGTTTTATTATATACCACTTAGATGACTTAAAACTACAAATCATACCAATACTCTATATTATAGACGTCAATATTAATGAAAATAAATATTTGCTGTTTACATTAATTTTTTAACAGGTAATTTGCATTTTCTTTTATATTGTGAAAAATAGAATGGAACAAAACCACTAACCAATTACATTACACACAAATAACAACAGATTCCAATAGTATACAGCTTGCACATGTTATAAAGATAAAGCTGTAAGAATGTAAAGCGTACATAATACAATTCCCATAATCCTCTGTGTACAATAGAGATGTAAAAGTGACGCACAGGTAACAGCGGGATAGAATATTGCCATGGAATTCTTTATAACTAAACAGGTGTCATAGATTTAAGTGAGGGATTCTGCAGTGCTTATACAAAATGCCCATATGGAGATAATTTCGTATTTCGTATTTTCTACCAATAATGCTCCCCTTGAACACCCTTAACATAAAGGCACTTGGTGTAAACCCTTCAGTTTTAGCAGAATTGTTGTTCTTGCATGATATTATGATCACAATGAATGCAGTCTTGTTTCAAGCTATTAACTTTGGGATCTAAAAAGAATCAAGAGAATTAAATATTGGAAACTGTCTAGCTTGAAGAAAGATACGGAAACCCCAGGCGGCGCTGAAATCATATGAATACGTTTAGGAAGTATGTAGCATGTTCTAATACAGCGTGTAGAAACGATAAAAAAGTGTTAACATGCCATTCTTTATAACCATCTGCACACCTAGGAACTCTCCAGGTTTGACTCTGGCTGAAGCTTTGTCTTCCTGGGTCAGTTGAGTGGTAGGGGACCACGTCCACTCTTGCCTATTGCCTGCCCACTTTCCCCTGCTCCTCTGCCAGTTCTGTCCCACTACATTTTGTCTGGGGCTAACCCACCCCTACATGCAGCTAGTACTGCCTTCATTTGAAACCACTTCACCAGAAGAGCAAACACTCCAGGTGGCAACCCTGAGAGACTGCCAAGTAGGGCCGGCCGAAGACTTAACGCCGCCTGGGGCGAAGTTTAAAATGCTGCCCCCCCGCCGGCGTAGGGTTAATTTAATTAATTTAATAAAGTTAGCTTAAGGTGCAGTTGCAGGTAAAGGGGAATGTAAATCCTGGGGACAGAGATTATTAATGTATGTATTTATAAAAGTATGGTGATATTATCTGAATGATTCGAATCCCAATGAAGACAGAAAGTCGTTCAAAGATCCGGATCTTACAATGATCCGGATCTTACAGTGATCCGGATCACTGTAAGATTCGGATCCCTGTAAGATCCGAATCTTTGAACGACTTCTCTGCCTTCATTGACATCACTGGAGTAGGCAGGGGGGAGGATTCATTGGAGGGGCGGGGCCAATCGTTAGTGTGCCTGCACGGACTCACAGTAACTCCTGTGAGTCACACTGAGTGATCCGAAGATTCGGATCATGAATCGGATCATTTCAGTGAACGAGTTGAAATGATCCGAACTTCCCATCACTACCACGGTGCCGACTTGTAATGCTGAGCGCCGGAAATTGACGCCACTTCCGGTGCTCAGCATTACAA
>VKOC01000001.1:42515153-42546783 GCA_009364415.1 Spea multiplicata
TTTTAGGGCCTAACGGCAAAGGGTAACGCAAAAGGTGCCCCCCTCGCCCCCCCCCCCTCTGAGAACGTCCAAGTCCATCATTTATACTGTACGGTGAAGGTTCAATTATTTCTGAAACATAGACATTGTCTCAAATATATTTTATTACAAAGCACTTATTCAGATAACAACCACTGGGACAATTTAAGACCCATATGCGGACATACCCTATAGATATATTATGATTTCATTCCTGTTATATTGGCATAAATATAAATACCAATGTGGAGCAGTTATTTACAGTATTGTTGATGTGGATCTATTCTACATTTATTGTTTACTCTTTTAAATATGCACAGTACATTAGGACTTAAATTTTACTAATGCAACATTTATCATATTATATTTTAATTAACAGTTAAAAATATTGGAAATTCTCAAGATACAATAGTATTTTTTTTTAAATGATAGTCCAATTTTAAAAAGTGACAGAAAAGATGCTATTTACTCCAATAGATCAATTCTTCCTAATTATGTATATCTAAATAAATATGTACATACGTGTTCAGTCAGGAATCTTTACAAGAAAAATGCCATAACATTGTTCTTCACCTCAAGCAATCGCTTACCATGATGTTTATCCAACTAAGAATATGTATTTCTGCTGCTCGTAATGCGCATCAGTCTCTTGTGTACTTTGCAATACAATTTAGTAAGATAACAAATGCATACTGTACACGTGCCTTCTTATCATGATAAACTTGCTTGGCTTCTCCACATGCCTTCTTTCCTCTGCAAAGAACATTATGCTCTCAAAAAGACTTATTGTGCAACACAACCATTTTCGAGAAAAATCATAGATATGGAATAACAACACTTTATCTTAATACCTGGGGACTTCCAAAGTTAATACCCAGAGCTCTTCCTCCTATGGGGGACTTGATTTGTGAGGTGGTGGGGCCCAAGATAGTCTTAAATTAGCTGGACTGGGCCACTCAAGTGGGAGTAATGCCCTTCAGCTGCGGTTAAGACTTATTCCATAAGTGTTACATATAGAAGATGTACAGTTATGTTTTTTGGTTTCTTATGATCTCTAGATCTTCACATTCATGGTACTGGGGTTCTTCTTGTAGCAGCCACACATC
This sequence comes from Spea multiplicata, assembly GCA_009364415.1. Classification (NCBI taxonomy): domain Eukaryota; kingdom Metazoa; phylum Chordata; class Amphibia; order Anura; family Pelobatidae; genus Spea; species Spea multiplicata. Next base: position 42,516,278 of record VKOC01000001.1, read on the forward strand.
TTCAGGCAAAGTTCTGAGCTTTTGCATTGGGAAATAATGGATGGAAGTGTCATTAAACACATCATTGTACTGGCAGCTTTCCGGAAATGCAGTTTCTTCAACGATTCGTAAACCCTATTGTAAAAAAGGAAGGACAGATTATATTGTCTGGGTCATCTGCTGTGCAATGCACTTATACCTAATTCCATAAACAAACCAGCACTTATACCTAATTCCATAAACAAACCAAAAAACATCAGGAGATATTATTCAGACATAAAACCTTCTATATAGTTTTCTAAGGGAAGTAAGCATTATTCTTGTCATCCTACCTGGTGGATATACATGTAGTCTCTCTGTAAGATTCTGGACAATAATCTACAATACAAAAGATTAAAAAAAAAGATAAAACAAAACACATTTCATTATTTCAGTCCATACATATTTCCTAAATGGGTTATATGATGTGTTAAAATGCATCCATTTTTGCCTGGAGATACAAAATTAACAAGACACCACACATTAAAATATACTAGTACAGAAGGAGAAGAGAGTTGTGCTCTTGTGAGATTATTATTGTAAGCTTCAGGTGGTTAGTCCAGAAATTATTATTTTGATACTCTTTGCCGTCTTTAATAATTTACCTTTCTTCGATGCTTTTGAAACTATTGCCAATGATGATCATGTTGGACAAAGCCTCCTGTGACCAATTGCACCAGAGCAGATTGTTATATAGCGCCTTACCACAATGCAGCATATAGAACACAGTGGGTTTATGGACCGCACGTTTCCCCTCCTAAAAACAGGACGTAGCGAGACAAGTATGAGCAGCATTCTTACAAACTCACAATAAATCTGTAAACCGTTTTAGAAGTCTATATTTGAATGTACAGAGTTTTAAATATTTTTTTAAATATTCTATTTAAACAGTTTTTTTTTTAACCCACTGACTTTAGCAAAGGCATTTAACACCGTGCTTTTATTTTATTTATGTACTTAGCTATTTTAAGTAGTGCAAAATGAAAAGACTTGCACGTAATGAATTCGGATTCATAAGAATTTCAATTTTAACAAACGTTTATGTTCGAAAACGAGGAGTGACCACTAACAAAAGAAACGAAAATGAAGCAGAGTGAAATATCGTTTGAATTTTGTTGTTTTTCGCACACTTTACTTTTCTTCTTCTTATGTATTCTTTCTTTCTGTTTCTGCCTGTGTCTTATTCGTCCGCTTCCCCATGAAGCGAAAGGGCGGAGCCCCTGGGCACACCCTTTCCCGTGATTGGAGGGAAGAAGAGGCTGTCCCTGTGGCTCTGCCCCTTTTGTGGGCGTGCACCAAGAGGCGGCAACAACAATGTAGACAGATTTGCAGGGAAAGGGATATGGGGTCATGAAAGTGGTCAACGGAGAAGGTAGGGAGACATTGAGAGAGAAAGTGTGAGAGAGTGTGAGTGAGCATGAGAGAATGAATGAGAAATTTCTGAAAGGAAAAAGGCCTTCAGAATTTTGTCCGAAACTGAAAGGGCATGAAACGAAATTCGTTGTCGGGAAAAGAATGGAACAAAAACGAAGGGAAAAATTTGTTTTTGGTCTAGTCTTTAGCTTATCTGCCCCAAGAGGAAAAAATTGGGCTTGGTCCATAAATGGTAAGATGTTAGATGTAATTTCCTTGGACAAGTACTACATCATACTATTTAAATACTATTTATTTACTAAGTGAAATAAAAAACTTCTATATTAAAGAACTACTTACTTCATTCTCTAAAAGGACAGTCAAACCGAGCTGCTGAATTACAGATACTTCCATTTGAGAAAATAAAGGATCAAAAACATAAGACTGGCTTCTTGGGATCTAATTAAAAACAAACGGAAAATTAATTAAAAGTTTGTTTTACCGCTGGATCTCTGCTTCAATACAAAAGCCTGGCATCTCTAAGAACATTTTGCTTTCTTTCCATGTGCCACCTCTTATTTAAAGGAACAGTTTAGTGTCCCTGAAAACCCCACCATAGAAGAATGCATATTAAAGTACTATGTGAGTTATCAAGTGCATATGATATCATATTACCTTAAACTGTTCTAGGAACAAAAGTAAAAAAGCCAGTTGGTGCCGAGATATTATACAGGAACTGAAGTTTCCAAGGCCATAACACACACAGTCAAAACTCTGGATGACTCCTTCCTGGATAATGTCAGGAGACAGGCTGCCCACTACACCTCGGTTGGAATCATATTCTTCAGAAGCCAAAGGTGGTACACGCTGAACACACTCTAAAGGAAGTAAGGTTTAAAAATGACACTTGCAGGACTTTGCTAATAGTTACAACTCTTTGGACAATTCAAGTGTTCTTTTTTTATATGCTATCTATACTTTATAACACTAGAGGGCAGCACGGAACAGACGTTAACAACTCAGATCATACAGCTATATACTGTAAGTCTCCAAAATCCATTCCATATTTTCAAAGAGACATAATAAAAAGCATACTGAACCATTTAAAATATGTTTTACATCCTACTTCACATTTGGAGCAAACACCTCCCATATTCTTAGAAAAGAGTATAGATACAGAGAAGCTTCAGTTGGAATTAGGGGAAAGGAATGAATATATTTTATTTTTTTTGCAATTCTAGCTCAGTATCCAAAAAGAAACATTCTACAGCGTCTGTGAAAAGTTATGTTTATTTTCAATTTTCATTTAAAACTATAAAAACAGTAATACATTTTAAATGGAGGCTTTCACATTGTGGGACAGGGTACAGGGCTCCTGATTTATCACTACATGCTATGAAGGAGCTTAGTCCTCCATAATGCGCTGTGGTATCACAGACCGGAAACGTTCATCTCCCCTACAAACATCCAGGTTAGTGAATACACCCCCAAAGCCTGGTTCTCGTTTAGAAATGTTTCCCATCTGTCCTCACGGTCAACCCTGTAAACCATAAATCTGCAAGTTTCAATTACAGCAGAAAAAGAATATAAACACGGTATGAAATCATGTTTGTGTTAAACCAGACCACAATATCACAAAAACAATCAGAACTATGTCACCCCAGTAACCATACTAAAAATACATTGTGGGACTTTCAATCTCTTAACTTATGTTTTTAATTTATAACAATATTTAAAACAAAACTGCACAAATTTTTAAAGAAACTTTAATTAACTTACCTTTTTTTTCTTCTGTTGTTCTAATTATATTCTTATAATTGATTCAGCTTTAGTACATATATTTTTAGCAGCTCATACCACACAAGAAAAGATGGAAAAGTCACACACACACACTGGTCATCTTTGTACTCACCTCGACAGGTCTTCCAAAATTCAGACAGTCGCAGGTCGTCCCTGTTGTAGATGGCACAAAACATGGTTTCATTTCATAAGTGAACCATTTCATGTTGAAACATAAAAAGCCCCAGTGGCCAACACAGTTTCTCGCTGTATGTCACTTTGTTTGTATGTCATAAATATGTACACTTTGCGGGTTATGCAGCGCTGTGCAATCTGTAGAAACTTTATAACCAGTAATAACAACATTTAAATAAACATATGCCATTGACTGTTTATATAGGAAGTATGTTCCATGATTTAATAAACCCGAAAACCTTTTCCTGTGGTTATAATTGGTCAGGTGCTCTGAGGGGTTTCTGTGGTTTCCAAGGTACTAGAACGTGCCTTGGCTACAACTTTTACTTTACTGGGAAGTCGGTAAATAACTGGAACAGCTTCACGGCAGAAGTGGTAGAGGCTTATATTGAAAGGCAATTGGATAAATATGCATGGGATTGGCATTTGCTATCCTAAATCTAAGACAAGAACAATAATTGATTGTTTGAGTCTTTGCAGCAGGAAAGGAAACAGGCAGACTAAATGGGCCATATGGATCTTATCTGCTGTCAAATTAAATGTTTCTAACCACTGGTGGATTGGGGACTGCCAACCACTTCACTTTTGGAGTATTTTTTTACAGTTATCATGTTAAGCTCTGTAACATTGCAGGTCACATGTCATATGATAATCGATTGAGCTGTGGTAGCAAATGTGTTCCTTAAGTAACTTGAAAACAATTAAAATATGAAAGTCTCCAGTGGCAAAATGCTAAATGCCCTTATCTATGTAGCAGTAATACAAAGTCCTTGTAAATCCAAAGGAATATGGAAAGGTGTCACTTTTCATGAGAGGGGAGATGGCATTATTTCTCTTATCGTTCCCGAGACAAGTCAATGATAGTTAATGACAGCCCCAGGGGCTATTGGCGATGAGTATACTCACATTGTGCAATACAGTTTCTGAATCACACTTTTCCTCTCTTCAACTGGATCACAAAGATATATTTCTGTCTTCAAAACGGTCTGCTCTTTTGGATTCACTTTTTGATTTTTTGTTGATTTTTTCTTCCTGACCACCTGCCATTCAGCCTGTTCCATCCTGCAAGACTACAGACGTTAAATATATACGGATTGTACAACCACAAAAGAAGTGATCTAGGCTATAAGTAACAATGGTAATGTTATGTGAGCAAAAACAAACAAAACAAAAACAGTATCGATGTTTATTTACACTGGGAATAAACGTTATTCACGCCAGGACTCAGCAAAATTGGGTTTATTCAAATCACTTTACACAAAAAAAAATCAAATGTACCCTTTTATTGTGTTTTGGATTTTTCCCCCCCTCTACTAAATTATACGATATTTAAATGAGAAAAGCCCTTGTTGTCCTGAAAAACAACATTATTTGGTTTGTGTGGACGAGAGTTTAAATTACAGTTAACCCCTTGCATCCTGAAGAGTAAAATAGCGTAAAATGCTGTACCGGTTTCTCTTAGTCTGTCTGTTCTAGTTTTGGTGCACCCCCTGAGTATATGTATAGAAAGAAGGGCTGCGTAACTTGTTGGTGCTATAAAAGATAATAATATCACCTGGGACAGACCAAAAAAGCATTTTTCTTATGAGTATATGAAAGAGAGACGCTTGTTTTAGGTGTGCGGTTGAGATGTTGCTATGGGGGAAGGTGGTTTATCTTGTGTTTTTATGTAACTTAGTGGCCCCATGATACGTACTTATATTATTCACGTTGTACCATTTATATTTATAACTGAGTAAGGCATATAGAACGGGAATACTGTATTTTATTTATGGAATTTAATATATAAAAGCAGAAAAGAGGGACATATAAGGAGGAAAGAGGGATTTGGAAGCCGATTAGGGACTGTCCCTCCTAACGAGGGACGTTTGGGAGGTAAGGATACGACAGCAAAGGAAAACGATTCCATTACTGACCTCTCAGAGCTCTATTCACTTTTCCGTTCCAAAAGAATTCTCACATGGTCGTTTTTTGTGCGCTTCAAATACTTCCGAAACGCTATATGCGTTCCAAGCCTCTATTCCACATATATGAGTTTTTGTTTTTTTTTTTAAATAAAAAAATAACTTGGAAAGCTTTATTACGCCACGAGCATTTGCATGCCTTACGTCATCGGTGGCAGACGTACGTATATTTCATGCGCTCTTTGTTTTGAATGTGCGAAAGGCGGAAGTAGGTAGTTTCGCTTATCAGCTGCAAAGACAGGTACGGCAGTGACGACAGTGACGTGTTAACCTCCATGGGAGGAGGCAGGGCCAATACTCAACCAGCGGGTAATCATACCGTATGTTACCCACGTGGGTGCTAGTGTAATACATGTAAACAGCGCTGTATATAATGCCTCTGAAGCGAATATGTGTTTGCTGAGTGGGAGAGGCATCAGTAACCTTAAATGTTTACCCGATGAGCAGCTATGAGGATCTTCTTTAGCTAAATGCTCCCCTTCTCCAGCATACTGAGCATGTGCTGGTAATAAGCTGACTACGTAGTTTTTTTGGGTCCAGACACAGAATAGTTTGCACTGCAGTGAAAATGTAAAAGTCCCTGCAAGTCTCTTAATTATTGTTTATTATTCACAGCTCCTTAAGTACTTCATATAAAGAAGTGTTTCCTCAAAAAAACTCTCGCCATCCTGTATTTTATTTAATTTTCATATTGATATTACATTGCTGTTACTGCATGTATATGTATATGTATGTGTGTGTATGTGTATATATATATATATATGTATATATATTTACAACTGTTCAGAGTATTAAAGGGAACTATATGCTTCTATGATTGCTCCAGTCTTATAGTGACAAGCCAGACTCAGCATATATTGTTTTGCATCTAAGTATATCATCTAGGGGCTTATTCACTAAGTTGTGTTTCATCTCCTTACTGTCACCCTAAAATAAGAAGGGGAGCTTATGCTTCGGGAGAGTATGATGGCCCTGATGTATAGTTTTTAAATCAGTGAGATTTCTTTGAAGCCTCCCCATTCATTGGATAATACAGCCCTTCTTACTACAATATAAACACAATACTGCACATAAACATAATGCAGCATGTGCTGTATATGTTACTCAATTCAGGTACACATGCGCCACCTAGTGGATACAATCTGACACTACACACATTGGCAGAAAAATGTGGGGGAGGGTAACTATCACGAGAAATGTCTTGTGATTGTTTTGTGATCCTCTTCTGTTTCTGGCCTCACTCACAAGAAGCAATTGCTTTTAGGAAATACATTTGACAAAGGATTTCTTTTGGACAATTTAAGTAGGTAATTTCTTTTATAGCAACTGACTAGATATGTGTCTGATCTATTACCATAGTTGCTATATAGATCATCATCGTCTGTCTCTCTCGCTCTTTCTTTTTCACTCTTTCTTTCTCGCTCGCTTTCTTCTTTCTTTTGCCTTTGGTGCTACTGTAACACATAAGAGGGATGCATTTGCTGCACATGTAGCACTAAAATAGTTTGAAGCCATTACCAAGATGAAAACTTTGGCTAATAAGTGTTTCCCCTCCATGTCTTTGCTCTGCAAGGTGTGGCTATCTGCTAAATTATAATTGCCATCATCAAATTAAGAATTAAGCTTATGATCCCTACATTATCTTTCTTGCCAACAAAGCCTGTGAACAATGACCGATCATTTAAAATGCACATGTTTTATGTTTATGGTAACCATTACCACTGACGTGTTTATTCTTGTTTTGTATTGTTAGCTTTTCCAGGTGATTGCGTAACAAGGATGAAGTTGCAGTGAGGCTATAAATCAGCTGTAAAAATGAATCCTCAATAAGGACTTTATGGATGTGATATTTTCGGAGAGATTCACAGTGTGGTAATCCCATGGCATCTGAAGCTTCTGCTGAGCTCAGACCATCATCATGGTACGTATTCCTTCTATGTAAATACTTCTTTCCACATGGCCAATGTTTGTTGCAAAAAAAAAAAAGAACTATGTAATTATTTTTTTATTATTTGTTTTGTTTTTAAATAATTGCGTTAACTGGCGAGAGTAACTTCAGCGTATTCTTATCAGTGCACATTCATCCAAAGTATTTTTCTTGAGTAGGGACTGCTTCTGTATTTTTAGCTTTTATCCACAGTTTATTATATATACCGTATAATGATAGGTGCCTGCATATAACGCTAATGGTAGATGACTTGCACACCAAATATTCCCATTTTTAGGTTGTGCTGAAGGGAGATCTACAAGTCATATTCACTGCTATATTATTAGAAGGTGGAATTATTTTTAATTTCTGAAATTATTTTTTTTTCTCACTTAATCACTCGCATAAAACATTATAATGAGATTGTCTATGTAGTACCAACGAAAGACTTATTATTTTAATACTTGTGGTGTTAAATTTGCTTTACCGTGCTTATTGTTAGATGTATTTGTTATATATATATATAGCAAACAACCCTAACTGTTAAAAAGTAAAAGTTTTATGTTTTAATATTGTTGGCAATAATTACTAAGCTTAATTCCAGGGGTATTCCCTTTGTATGAGTGATTGGGTTGATCCAAAGTCCCATAGGACTTTACCTTTAATATTGCTGCCACTTTACAGCTGGATGCATTACTTTCTACATGTTCTTTGGATCGTGCATTCTAACTAACAAACTAATGGCTTAATCTTATACCAGCTAGCAAATGGTAAAATTCGGTATAGATGAAAATGTGTTTTTTCAAGCCAATTGCGCAACATAAAATAAGTGAGAAAATCCAATATGTGGTTGTATTTTGTGGAACAGACAACAGAATGTTAATCATTTTGTCCCCTCAATGCAACAAATGATATAGTCTGCTCAGTGTCAGAATTCTTTTTTCCTGTTCTTTTGAACTTTTGAAACCTGTTTACATATTTCTCTTTTCTAGGTTGAACTATTTTTTTCTCTACGATGGTTCAAAAGTTAAGGGGGAGAGTGATCGCACTAGAGCTGGAATTAATTATTTTCACCCTCCACAGGTAAAAAATAAAATATCTACCAGTAAATAAGTGACTAAAACTGTAATTGGAAAAATCCTCAGTGCACCATACTATTATTATTTCAAATATAAAACCTCCATGGCCTTAATGCAGTGGCTCAAAAGCGCGCGAGTCTTGCTTGTGTGCCTTTACAGAGGTCCTTGTAGTCATTTTGAAGATTTAAACTCACATTTTCTCATGCCACTTCTTCTTGACTTGCTTATTACTCTTATACTGGTATTTGTTTTAAATATAACCCATTGACTTCTATATTGAAGACCATCATCGACCAGCAAGAGTTACTGTGTGGCCAAGTCGCAGGCGTTGTCCGTTGCATGACTGAGATCACCAACTCTCCCCCCAGACTTATGCGACTGAGGAAACTGAAATTTGCTATTCAGGTGCACGGGGACTACCTGTGGGTAAGTGTTTTACTGGCTGCTGCCGTTACGTAATATAGATATGACCTTGGCGTCCGCGTTTTTGTTTTACAATGTCATCTTTTCTATTCAAGGCTCTCGGATGTTCTGTAGATATCAGTGACATCAGCTGCAAACGCTATTTGGAGGACCTAATTGGACTTTTCCGGTTTTATAATGGACCTTTATGGAGAGCTTACAGGGTACTTAATATCAGAGTTGGCTAGTAATGCGGTATATTATCATATATATTATAGTCCTGGTTACAAACCAAATGAGTGACGTGAACTTGTGTAATGGGTTTTTATTCAGTTACATTTTGATTCTCGGTAAAGAAATGTAAAGTTTTTACAAAAAATGCAGTAAAAGGAGCTGTCGCCAGGCAAGTAATTTCATATATTATTTAACGTATTAGAGGGTGGGTGTTATATTACTTCATATCTAAAAATATTAATATGCTTTTAACTAGCCCCTGCGTAACATGATCATTTATCGCATATATTATATTATGTTTTAGATGGAGATACATATCTGCATTAAGCATTATTTTAGAAAAACTTATTTTGTTGTTCTGCTTGTAAAATCTGTTATGCCCGTCCAATGTTCCTTGCCATTGTGGCATATTGCATTACTGGAAGCCAGTTCGCGTGTAGTAAAAAATGAGTCCAAACGTTTTAACCATTGCCTCACCAGATATATCCTCACAGCGACTTAAGTGAGGAATGGAACATTTACATAGACCATATTCAGAGCGACACCACTGACCTGCACAGAATCTTCAACTCTTTGATTCACGTAGACAAAACTAAGGTACGACCACATATCCGATTTACTCCACTGCCCACGCTGTACTTCGGTCAGTACGTGGGAAGCTACTATACGACAGTCCTTTACTTAATTATCTCCTTAATTAACACAATTAAATGGTATGGAATTACCTTGTTAGAACCTCATTGGCTGCAATGCAAACAATGCAGGGTTTTAAGAGGGTAGTAGATAAGTGGAATAGCCAAGCAGAAGTGGTAGCGGTTAACACAGCAAAGTGATTTATTTAACCCTGCATTGGATTGGCATAAACCTATCCTGAATTTAAGACAAGACCAATGACTCATTAATTTTGGAGTCTTTACATCAGGAAAAATGGGCAAACTAGATGGGCCGAGTGGTTCTCAAATGGAAATATGTATACACGCTTCTGAATGTCAGATATGCTTTCATTATTATATTTTTGATGTATAAGTAGTATACAGTATATACCTTTTTTCTGTTTTTCTTTCTTTCTTGTTTTCAGGTAGATCCATTACTTTTGTTAAAGGCAACACTTATTTTGCAAACCTGTCAACGCTTCCCTCATGTACTTGCTGGTTGTATTTTGTATAAAAATCGGTAAGTTTGCCAGAGGAATTTTTTTTATTAATGTCTCTAAGTGTTTTCTTACCCATTTTGTTTAGTGGTTATGTGAAAGCTGTCATCTGCGGGTTCGGTGTCATCTCATTCAGTACAGATAGAGTTTCCGACCTCTGTGTCGGTGAGTTGGCAGTAGCCCCATGGAGAAGTGGCTGGTCTATCTCAGCAAGCCACACAGCATCCATGCAGGTGATCGTACAAGGGTTTTGACAATTGTCATCAACCCCCCTAAAATAAAAGATACTAAAAATAGGAACACGATGAACGCTGATATTGATTTCTGGCTGCTGCTATTAATTTACAGGTTCACAGTTGGTGGATGAGGTTGTGGTCTCACACTGTTACAGGAGCTTTCACAGCACATATTTTGAATTATTATTGAGTGTTTGAAGCTTGTGGCCATATTGTTGGCCATCCGCACATCCCAAAGGGAACTTTTTGTACAACAAGTCCTTAAAGTGATCTCACAGCTTATCTCAAATTCAATATATATATATAAACTTTATTCTTGTTATCAGATTTTAACTAGTTACCTAAATGATTAAAAGTCTTTATATGCATCGTCTGTGTTCCTTGTTAGAAAGTCTCTACTTTAGCACTTCTGTAACCTGCATTCCCATTCTAAAACACGGACACCCGGCATGTGATCGTGACATTTTGCCACTAAGCTGTTTTCCCATAATTAGACTGCTCTGAATGCTGTAAGCTTGAGCGGTCCCAGCTGGATGTACCGACTTGTTATGTCCACTTAGATAATCTCTACAACTATCTAGTTTCAAATCACATTTTTGTAATGCTTCTTTTCTGTTTTCCAGCTAATCCCTTGTCATCCTTCCACATTAGTATTAGCCTTTTTTAAACTCTTTACAATGCGGTCAAGTTTCACCTTCATGCTTTTTTTTTCCTTCCGTGAAAACATGTGGTCTCAAGTATTTACCTTTTCATTAACTCTAGGATAGTGAGTACACAGCTGCCCCCCACGCTTACATCCAAAATTCTAATTCAGAGGATTGGCTATGTCCGAAGGGTGAGTATTAAACAGATTTGTTTAAAAGCTCAGCTATTATTAACCCCACAGAACATCGTAATAATACACTCTTTTATAACCTAAGATTAAAAGCTTATTTACAGCTCGCTATGCTAAATTAGCCTTTTTTTTTTAAAATAGAATTAATACCGGTAATTATAAAATTAAACATTCAAAAATAACCAGAAAGCAGTGTAGTATGTTAAATTGACATACATAGCTTGCACACTAGGGGTTAAGTCAAGCAATATATATATTTAGGGTTTTTTTAAATATTTAAAATAAAATGTCACCTTATATTAATCTTAATTGAGTTCTCGTATTAAAATACAGAACACAATTAAACTGTACCATTTTTTATATTTTAACTTTATGATGCCCGAGGTGCAAGTGCATCCATTTCTCGTAAAGACGCAGAAGGGATAACAAAGGGTTCAGAGGAACTGTAGTACATCACCAGATAAATCTTCATATTTAGGGCCACACTCCCCAAAAGAAAATGCAGCCCCCCTTTCCTTGGCTAAAAGGCCTGCGGGGGGCGGGGTTGAATCTTCTTGGCCTCTCTTGAACAGCGGAACCTCTGAAGTATTCAAGGAGATTCAAGAGTACTGAAGGACAACCAAAAGAATCAAATCTTTGGTGTTCCAGCTCCTCTAAGGTCTTTTTAGTTCGTGAAGAAAAAGGTCCATCAAGATACATATTTTTCAATTCAAATGTCATAAAAAACAGACATGCAACCCCCCCCAAAAATGTGATCACAAAAGAAAAATGCTATACATATTAATATAAGACAGTTGGTTAGGGGAATACTGAATACTATTGCAGGGCACCGTATATTTAGGTGGTACTCCCCATCGTGCATTTAAATATGTTTTACAAAGAGTGGCATTGCCAGGTTCAAAGTGCAGAAAGCCTCATAATGAAATCTCCCATCCTTTTTATCTTGGTAACGTCTTCACATCTTTGATGTGTATTTCACGGCTAATGGAATTACCACCCTTTCATTTGCATCTCCTTTCTTGTCATTGTGCTGTCTTCTCTTTGGGCTTTGTGCGTTCTCTATAAATCTGATCACCTCATTACTGGCCTATATCCGTGATTACTGAGCCACCTTCAGAGAGGCATTGTTCTAAACTGAAAACAACATTTGGGACATCTCTGTGCAGTTTCATTGTTTCCCTATTCAATTAGTTCAGAAAGAGTAATCCCATCAACCTTTTTAGCAAGCCATGTGGCTGTGTACATCTCAACTCAAACAGTGGCACAAAAAACGCATGAAAGAACATTGAGATAGCAGCGGTATTTAGTTTGCTTTGATATAACGCAAAAATACATTTTTTAACCATACAGTAGCCAATGCGAAAACTTTACACGCTAACATTAGTGGTTCTTCAACAAAGAACTTTCAAGACTCATGGGTCTAATGCAAATGATGACCATGCAGACCTAGTGTGGCTTATTTTGTGTTTTTTGTTTTTCCTCTTAATATTTTTGCTGCAATATAATTTATTTCCGTTTTTTTTTTCAGCCACCTTCAGTCGCCAGTTTCCAAAGTAGCGGTAAGATCATAGCTCATGCAAGTATCTTGTTAATCTATTTGCACATTAAAGGAAGGCTATGCAAAGATTTAAAACAAATAACTTTAAAATGCTTTTTCATGGGGTAGTTTCTAAATTCGTATTAGTGTTTAACCCTTTAGGTTGATGCCATCATGAGCTAAGATAATGTGTTCTATGCCCAAAATATATATATATATATATATATATATATATCTGCTTTTATGTCCTAATTATAAAATGTAATCTGTCATCACTACTTTGCAACTTTCATGTCCGGCGTAGGTCTTTTGAGGCTGGGTTAGACACATTATAGATAATGATGTTCTACAACATTTGGAAAGCTACTTAAAAGCATCATGGTTTACATTGTGAAAGTTGTCAGAAACAAACTAATGGTCTAGAGCATGCAGAACCTCGAGGAAAGAGATAAACAGAAAAAAATAAATGAAGTGATTTAATATACAGGAGGGAAGTTATTTTGAAAGCTGTGAGAAAAGGTCATAGTATAACGTTCAGGTCAGGGGTGTGCATGCAATATAATTTTACGATGAGGATAGTTAATAAATTAATACTGCCTTTCAGCATAGGTGGCAGAGGTTAACACATATCTTATGTTTCTTTATATCCCATTTCCTCTATTCTGTCAATTCTAGTTTAGTCTAACCCCTTGAAAATATATATATATTAAAAATTCGTAGAAGGATCCTAAGCTGTGGGGACATAAGGCTATTCTGTACATAAGACAATGCAAAGGACTGGGTCATGTTAGAGTTCTCAAAGCTGATAGAAAATATGGACAACTCGGCTTTTATCTGCCGCCAGCTGGTTGTTCCCTGGTTCGGTTTTGTGGGTTTTTTTAGAATGTGCGAGTATTAAATGCTGATCTTCGGCTCCTTAGTGTAACCTCATAAAATGACCTGTTTCTGATGACCATGTGGGCTGGAATACTTGTGTTATGATGGCAGGGGTTGTAGGAGCCAAGCATGTAGGACTTGAAAGGACTATGCTGTAGCAGGATACTAGCATTAATGCAGGGTTACCAGGCACGTGTTTATCTCGCAGTGTTCACTGCTCCTTACGATGACCGACTGTTTTGTTATCAGATTCCGTTTTACCAGATAATGTCTGCATGCTCCCTGTGTACATAATGGAGAAGGAAGCAGTTGCGCTTCGCCAATACCCTACCCAGTGGATGACGAGGTAATGCAGGCAGATCACCCCTGTCACCCCTCATAATGCTTGTACCATTTCTGTTAGTACCCTTTGGTACTAGAATGCTTTTATGTGAATAAACAAAGTAAACAGTTTCAGTAAAAGTTAAAATACTATATGATGTAGAAGTTACATAGTGGCGCATATATCCCTGATCATTCTGTTGAAAAAGGTGTTTAATCAGTTAAATGTGATATTGCAGTTGTTTACGTGCACACATGTTGCTAATATGTATAGGTGGGGTTTTTTTTTTTATATATTCCTACTGAAAAGCACTGTTACATACATTTAAAGCTTTACCAATTATTGTTTGGTCATAGGTTACCTACTTCTTCACGAAAGACTTCAAGTGCCTCTCATTGTCTTAGTGAAGAAGGACACAATAATCAGTCTAATGGCTCTGACGACATGGCACTAGGGAAGGAAAGAGGGAAGGTGGCTTCTCAAAAGTCCGAATTTTCAGCAGAACCAGCTTTGGCTTGTGTCGCAAGGGAAGAATTGGATATTGGAGGTGTGCCTCTGGAAGAGTCGTTAGTTGGGCCTTTGCCAGACACTCCTTTACGAAGTTCATCATTGAAAGCTTTAAGTAAATGGGATCCTGCCGATGAAGTTGATCAAGTTACGTTAACTGAGGACAGTCCTCCGAAAGTTTTCCCTGATGATACCCCTGATAATTTGTTACTACAAGTTTTGGAGCAGAATGAAGGTCTACCCATTACCGAGAGTGATTATGAAATAAGAAGTGAGCGTCGGTCCACTGGGAGTTTTGTAACATGTGATTCCACAACAGAATTAAAGAAAGGCAGCCAAAGTTCTTTGTGCTCTAGCATGGACATCAGTGAAGACAGCTACCATCAATTTGCTGCCATGTGCCCAGATATCCCTTATACTATCACTCCTGAAAACCAGTTAGAATGTGACTATAACACTCGATTTAAAGATATTATTGATTTAACAGATGCTACAGATGCAGAATCAGAAGCCAATGAGAAGGATACCAGAACCTCAGTACTAATACCTCCATCCTCAGAAAGCACTAATGTTACTCTCACCGCTAAGGCTTCCAGCATCCCAGATTGGACCCTAACCCTTGACAGTTCCCCTTCAGCTAGCAGTGCCAAACTGGTACAGATGGTTTTATACGTCCACAATATTAAAGGCTTGGTGCTTTCTCTAATGGCAGAATGGCCTTTCAAGTACAACAAAGAATCCATTCAGGATGTGGTAAATTGAAACTGTTTTTGTTTTTTTTAATAATCCCACTCCTCGTTGTTGCATGCAACCCTAAAACTCAGTTCAGTCTGACCACAGTTCATCAGGTTGTTGCAGATGTCGGCACCTAATTTCCATCAGACATGTTACAATGTATATTTTAGGGGTTCTGTCCTATGCTTAATGTAGCACAATGCCCCCAGCACTGCCTTGTGCAGAGGGCTTCTGTAGTATTCTTGCTCCATGACATCTGGCTGCTCTACTGCGAGGAAACCTCATACTTTATATCCTATAACCATTATGCATGAAACAAAGACTGAGCCTAACTAATCTCCCTTTTTTCAATGTCTGTGTTTTTGGTTACCTTTAGTATGACAGCACCTTGGCTTCACTCAATGGACTGGAAGTTCATCTAAAAGAAACCATGCCTGCAGAAAATAACAACGTCACAAAGGCGGCCTACAGCTTCACTCATTATGACTCGATTCAGAATATTCTTACTGGTACTCTATAGATTGTTCTTCGTTATTTGCATTGGATTCCCTTTTTTACATTATGTTTATTTGTAGAGCAACACTAGGTTCTGTAGCAATAATAACAAATACGTATGTTGTATATAAAGGGTCCTGCTCTCTGATCTCTAAAGAGGTTGAAGGGGAGGGGTAAATATATATCACCCACAGTCTTTGAAGTATTACTTGCGATTGTGGCTCTGACTGTATTAAAATTGTAGGTAAGGCAAATGCATATTTATGGCATTGTCTTATTTGTTTTATTACATACTGTGTATTTTCATGTTACACTAGGTGGCAGCAAATCAAATCTGATATCTGATTCAATTAGGTTTTTTGTGTTTCTTTTTTTTTATTTTTTTTGTTCAGTTCTTTAATTCTCCCAGAGTGCAAAATAAATAAATCAGTTTTCTTTTTCAGTTAATAGACATATCATCTCCCCGTGTGAGTTAACACTTTTAAATGGCAGACAATTTCATTAAAAAATAAATACATGAACCTTTTTGAACCATTTTTCTTTTATGAATCTCTGAAATTCACTTTTATTGTAAAAAGTGTAAAAAAGGTCTGTAGTCATGTTGTCACCCTCTTTTTCACCAGCTAACCTGCCGTCTGTCTCAAGCACACTTGACCGGCTTTTCCTTCGAGCTGCTACCCTAATCCACTCTGACTTCAGTTGTCATCAATCTCTTCAGGAAATGACTGTAAGGTGAGTGTGTACTCCTAGAAAACCGATAATAAAACTGACATTTCCGTTATTTTTTCACCATGATGACAGCTGCATGTAAACTTTTTTTGTTTTGCGCACACAAGTACAAGTTTGCAGATGCCAATCTTGGCTGTTCTTGGGAATGTTCTGTAGCTGGATCTGATTATAACAGTTAATATTAAGGTGTAATCACACACATTAAGGGTTTCTATTTGAAAGGCGTTCATAAATATATGGTGGTCATTGTGTTTAGAACTAGAGTGAGTTATCCATTTTAAACATTACTGTAAACAGTATGTGTTGAATTTTACATTCAAAAGTTAATAAAGTTCCAAAAGCTTTTAGTAAAATGGGTGTCATAGTCCCGGTGTAACTGTAGGAGGAGATTCTATTGTAAAGAACAAAAAAAGTGTTTATTTTTAATTAACAAAAATAATACAGAGTTTTGCCTTGGTCGTCTTTTTCTACGTCTAAGAGTGTTTCACGTTACATGATTTCCCATTCTTTTCCCAAAGTCAAGAGCGCGGTCTCACTCCGGATCCTTTTATGTGCTGATTAAGATCTCCTTGATCCTGTAACGAGATCAGCATCCTTCTACAGCAGCTGAACCATTCACTGAAAGAAGAAACACATAAGCAAATAATTTGTTCAGCACATCTAGTCTTCTACCTTTATTTGGTCCTTTTTCTTGCCTTATAGTCAGGCTAGCCTTATCCCTGTCCCATGTATGTGTCATTCTATTAACCTTTTCCACTTCTGCTAAGAGGCTAATTCACTAGTTTACCATCCCATCAGTGAACAACTATTTTCTAATATCACATTTAAACCATAGTTTTAGATTATGGGCTCTTCTCCAACTTTTCCCTTTAAGTGTGTCCTGGTACTTTTTCCTGAATGTGTATTATTTCTATATATATATATGTTACTATTTAAGATTGAACCTCCTGTATGGTAAAGAATGGTCTCGGTGAGGTCTGACCTTCTTGTTCCTGAACCTAATGTCTCCAACTCGCTAATTTGCCTGTAGTTACATTGCTTTCCTGTCCTTAAATCATTAGAAATAATTCTTTCTTAGTCTGTCTACTTTTAACCTGTGAATGATTTTCCATTTATCACCACGAATTGCAGTTTTCAGCTCATATCCATCTGTTTCTGTAGCTCCTAAATTCTTTGCTGTTTGTCTATTTCCATAGGAACGCACACCGTATTGCAGATCTTTGTAAGATCGGCTAATTAAAAAAAAGAGGACAATTCCTCTGACCTGTATGTCTTCCGGTGCTGTTAATTTATGTAGGCAGTTTATTATGGTTTTAAAATGTTATACTTGTTATTATGCAAATACACTTAAATCAAATTCTGACGTTTTCCTTTTGCCCTGGCAACCTTCCCAGAAACGCCTCGTCTGCCCTCTATGCCTGTCAGAGTGTGGTCCATCAAACGTACTTTCAGCAACTGGGGCCCCCGTTTAGGAATTCCGGGATTCCAGACCCGCAGGACACGGCCTTCCTTCTACCCGGCAGAGCCAAACAGAAGCTCCTCAAGCACGGCTTTAACTTATTGTAACCCGCTGCCTGGTCTGCATGTATTATGGCAGTCTATAGACTGTAAGGTATAGGGACATTTTTTTCCCACAGCTGGAATATTAATATCTATAAACCTTGGGGCTGGACTATCTATAAATCATCGCGCTTCTTTTGTGCTGTTTATCTACAACAACAAAAAATCTTGGTGGACTCTCTTTTTTATTTAGTTTTTTTGCCTATCGATGGACCAATTTGTGCCTTAAGTGCTTGCTCAAATGTCATCATTGCTGCTGTCATTAAAATAACAACTTCATGAACGCTTTGTTTGGCATTTAATGTCCTGGAGGCATATTATTTTAGATGCAGATTAACGTATATGCACTCACCCATCTTTGCTTAAAGTTAAACTGTCACCATTACAACTTTTAGGCATAACTAACCTTTTTTTTTTCTTTTTTTTTTAATAAAAACAGTCCTTAGCTCGTACATTTTGGTTAGCCTGTGTATTGTTTGGGACACCTGAGATTGAGGCATTATTTCATCAAACATCTCCACCTTCTCCTCACCCATCTTAACAAAGCATACGTGAACCAATCAGAAACTTAACACTTGGATTTGGATAACTTCATGGGAAAGGATAATAATGCAGGTCCCGAGAACATGGTAAACACATATGGTGCATGTGTTCTAATTCAAACGATAACATAACATGAAATCCTAAACCCCCCTTAAGCTGTGGTGGTGGACCCAGTGTCACAAATATATCCTTTTTTTAATTTATTTAAATACACATGTTTTTGAACGTGTGAAATTTCTTATTGATTTGCACTTTTTTTGCAACTTCTACACCAAAAAGCCTGGCTTTATTTGAGTATGTTTTGCCTGATGTCTCTGCAAGATGAGCTGAGAGGGTCCTTCGTAATGTAAGGTGAAGTCAGTGACGTGAAACTCAATTCTCCTGAAAACTCCTTCTTTAGTGAATAAACCCCACGGTGAAGCAGTATTTAAATAATAAAAGTTATTTGGTTGTGATGCTAACTTGATAAATAAGAATATAAAGTGAGCTTTTCTTGCCAGAAGTGATCCGGTTCTCTTCTTTTAGGGGTTTTAAAATGCTCAGTCTTTTGTTTTATCTGTGGAGATACAGATTTTATCTCAGAATCACAGAAACTGGCGTTTTCATAATTGTATTACATGATATACAGACATAAAAGCTACAATTGTCAAACTTCTCCAAAATAACCCATAAATCAAGTGTTTTTATCTTCCCCAAAAACTAAACACTTTGTATGATTGTTTTACCTGTTATACACAGTCTTAAAGAAAACGTCATTTTGACGTTACAGAAATGGAACATGTGTATGAAATAAATAGAGGGCATAGGTCATGATTGTAAAAAAAAATAGTGTAAATGATTGATTTTAGGGACTTTTGTAAACGATAAAATAGAAAAAAAAAGCTATGGTGTCAAAGGTTTGAATGTTAGATTTGTCATGGCAGAATTTATTCTAATTTATGTAAATCCCATTCATTATCGTTTATACAATATATGATGACGTAAGATGTTACCCCTAATAGTCTACCCCTCCTTTAATTATTTGAAGATGATAAATTAATACAGTAGATGTGATTAACGTTAACGGTATATGATGCCCGTGATTTTTTTTTATGTAAATGAACATTTTTTAAGTGTGTTATACAGAGTACAACACACGGGTGCTAGAAAGGCTTGTTCCATAAAATGGTATTTATTTTAAATGATAAAATCTTTTCGTCCAACAAGTACTTTGATGCTCACAATCCTCCATCGGTTGACGTATTATCATTAGAAGTCGATTCCACTGAGATTAAGAGAAATCCCAACTCAAATCGATTTTTTTTTCTTGCCCTTTCTTAACTTTGACCCGCATTGTAACTGTGACAGGATTACAAAGTAGGTGTAAATGGTGACACGTTCACCTTCAAACTTAATCACTTGGACATTAAGAGCATCTATTGTTTGCTAATTTATTCCCTGCCTCTCTTGATCAAAACTAATTGCGACTCCCCACAGAAATCTATTAAAATGCACATTTGCCATGTTTAACCACTTCCATGCCTGAGAGGTCAAAGCAGCATTGCCTTTATGAATACATTGTTCACACCTCTCCCACATTAAAGGAAAGATTAAGATGTTTGATGTCAATTTGTTGATGGCATCAAGATCTCCAAGTAGTAATTGCATGCTTCTGAAGTACACAAACACAAGGAGGCTTATTAACTAAAGAGGTAATTGGCAGACGGGATGCAGTTTCATCTACCTGGTATCTCCCGTGTATATGATGGTCCAACCCCAGCAAGCTTCTCCTCCAAGAGCATCTTGGATGAATCGGTATACGGAATGTAAGAAAAATTAAACCAAGATTTCTCAAGCAACCCCATTGAATGAACAATGCATTACGCAGGGCCAGCTCTGGCGTCCTTGCAGGGAAATTTAGGGATGGCTATTTTTACAACACAGACCGAATTTATGGATCTGAAATCCCACGTCTCCTGCAAACTTCCTCTTTAGTGATTAAAACAAAAGAGTACTAGAAAATAGCCAATTTCATGAGAAAAGTGAGGATTTGATCCGGTTGTCTCTCGACTAACTCAGGCTTCCATTCTTTCTGTGGTTGATAGAATTAAGCTGAGTAATAGCAACACTTTAATATGTGTCCAATCGGCACACTATGTAATATGTATGGCACCATATTTTTTTTTCCTTTTAGATTGTTAATAGCACAACATTGGATATCCATGAAATCTGTACTTTCTTATGAGTTATATCACTGGGCAAATTTACGCTCATTTTTGACCTGAAACAAGCCAGAGATAGGATAACAAACACACTGCTTACTCTAGCAATACACAGGTCATTAGCAGTCATTAACCCACTTGTCCACCAAGAAGGCGTAGACAATGCCCCCCAGCGCCTACCCCTAATTGGAAATGGATCCTTGAACTCTAGAAAAGGTATATGTATTCAATATGAGTTTCAGATAAACGGGTTGTGGTATAATTAAGACTGGGAAACTGCAAGGAAACTGCAGGGAAACTGCAAGCTAAGCAGGCCGTGAAGACTGCTGTAGTGTATACAGTCCATGGCACACGTCAGATCATTGTAAGAACATGTGTAAGGGTCCCGCAAGAGAATGTGAATAGATTAATCAAAGAGAGAATAACCAAAGCCTTAAATCGTTTCAGCGTCTAAATATTTAAAAATGGGTGAGTGGAATCCACACTTTTACCGAAAAGAATCCGTGCCATCGCATCTAAACAATATGTATACATGTGTAAATCAATTCGGGTTCAAACAGCTAAATGGAGCAGTCTCCATAGCAACTGACAGGATGTTATTGCTGAATGCTCCACTTTAGCCACCTTGCACCAGATGTGCTAGGAACCTAACAGAACCTAATTTACACCCCCCCTTTTATCTTGTAAGCTAAACATTTATTTGAATGCTGATTAATAGCATGTACCACTGCTATTAAAATATGTGATATTGAACCAAATATTTGGAATATTGATGTTGAATAATGTTCTGAGTGTCATTTAGCTTTATTTGGATCTCTTTCATGTATTGTGGCTTTGGTAAATAGCTTAGGATTCTCATTAACATAATGGTCTCTGTGCAAACAGAGGTCATTATCTCAGCAGGAGGGAAACACATTGTTCAGAGATTTGACACCATCATCTCCTACAACATGAAAGGACATTTTTTCCATTCAATGGATTCTGAAACATTCTGAGAAGGGGGCTTTTGAAGGGGAAATGTGGATTTGGGTATTTAAAGCCAGACTGTGTTGAAGCTCAAATCACTAAGGGTTATTCGCAAGAAGAGGAGAGATGAGTACAGTTTGGCTATGGGTATGCCTGTTTTTTCAGGTTTCTTGGACTTTGAATTCTAGAATCAACATACACACGTCAGCAAGGAGCAACCCAGAGAGGGCAGATGACTCAATCAATTTAATCAAGAAGATCAAGAATGAGAGTCAACCTTTAGAAAAGGTGGAAAGTCTGCCTGAGACCCTTGGGGCTGGCAAGTGGCCAAATGAACAAAATCCTCCAAAGCACCAAAGATCCCGGTGCAATCACCTGAGCCAAGCATGGACAAGGGGGCAAGACACAATTTACAGCCAGGAACCCTCCACCACATACCAGTTCAAAGTCTTCACAGGTCCTCTGAGGCCAATATCTCCTCACTACAACCTAGTTCAATACATGAACAGGGTCTACAAGTGCTGTAAACTTGGCTTCAATTGTAACCTTGTAAGAGGACTCCAAGGGACACTGGATGTAGGTAAGCGAATGTTGGCTTTTATAATTATTACAATAAAATGACATCCCTGCAACAACCAAAAAAACACGTATTTTAGAAAAAAACATTGTATTGTAAAATAAAGGTTTAATTCATTTTTTTAAAAAATAAATGGTAAATATAGCAGGCATTATTAGGAGGGAGAGATAATAGTAAGTTCAACTGGATTATTTCAAGGCCTCTGGCAACCTATGCTTGCTGAAAAAAGCAAATTCAAGTGTTCATATTAAAGACTTTAAAACGTAGGTCATATTGAAACCCTTTTTTCTTACATACATACATAGTTCATCAGGTAATATATTGTCATAAGTAATTATAGATGATTAAACGTACCTGGCAACTCCCTATTCATTTACCGACTTTCCAGTGGTCCTATTAGTGCAGATATTCAAGGGCAATTCAGTAAGGACGAAAAGAAATGTGGAGGAATTGCCACTGTTTTTTTTTTGTTTTTTTTGTTTTTGTGTGAAAACATTTGAGATTTAAAACCTGCGAATATTTACTCTTCAACCTGAAGAAAACTTTTACTGTTAGAATTGCGTCATTAAAACTTATTTTTCTTTGCCTATCGGTGGCTAAAAACATAAGAGTGCAACATTTAAAGCCACGGTCATTTTTTTTTTAAAATAAAAAGTTCTTCCCGTTGGACAGTACCACAAATATATATGTGTATGCAGGGGAAACATGCTGCTAAGTGTAGTTATATGTTACAGTATGTGTAACAGATGCTTCTGCTTGCTTTGGTGCAGGTGATAAAGGATACGTGGTGGAATTTTTCTTGGACCCTGAAGTCCTCACTGCTACCGTTGTCCAAGCTGAGCTGCACTTGGAGGTTCCTGCCTCGGACCAGCTCACTGTGATTCCTGTCTTGACAACTGATGGTGTCCAACACTTCAGGTATAACATTTTCAATTAGGTTCTTTTGTATTATTGTTTTAAAACAGCTGACTTACCTCTATTATATGATCTGAAGAGACAAGACATAAGAGTAACAGCAATCTAGGTTGAAAAACGACACACGTCCATAAAGTTCAACCCTGCTTTGACCCAAAAGAAAGTACAACACGCATATTACATCAATTTCCTATTATGCCTCAAAAAGGGGAAAGCATCATTCTTAACTCCAAAATGGCAGTATGATTTGTCAATGGATCAACACGCTATAACTAATCATGTCCTTATAACCACTTATGTCCCATTCCATATTTAAATGCATTTATTGGGTATCATAGCACAGCGTATGTGGGTAGTGAATTCCACATGTTTACTGTGTGTACTGTAATGAATGTATTTGCTGCTTTACCTTTTGTTCTTTGTACCGTCCCATTAATCAAAAAGCGTCTGATATCTTCCCTATATGTAGTTGTAGAATGATAATGTATCCCATCTAATACACCTTTTTGTCTAGAGCACAAATGTTTTAAACTACTGCTAAAAGTGAGTGATTGCTCATCCCGTCGCCAAATGCAAATACGTTACCATCAAAGCATTCCATTTTTTTTGTACAGATCAGTCGTGCTATCGGGGTCACAATTCTTAATTTGTATTTTATTTTTTTCAGTTTTATACCGTTGAGGAGGGATAAAATCACTGATCTTGTACTGGATGTAAGGTTCCTATTGCCAAAGCTGAAGGAGGTAGAGACTGGAAACATGATACACGAAGAAGAAGTGAAAGAGTTAACCCTTGGGTTGTACTGCATCCAGAATGGGTACCACATACCGTGTGATCTACATGGGATCTCTCTTCTTCGCTACCCTTTTATAGTGCTGCACTATAAATAAAAATTGACTTTGGGTACTGGAATAATGTCAAAAAAGCAGTACCACCTACTGATCACAGGTAGAACGGGACTGTGTAACATTTGGTAAAGTTGTATAATATAATGCCCACCAAATTTTCCCAGGAAAAAATGTATATATATATCACAATTAGGTTTCTGTTGCATTTCCGCTTCAACTTCAACCTCTGTTGGTTGATTATTTCATATGTCAACTGCACTTTCAATGAATAAGTGCTTGACCACTTCTATCGAACAAGGCTTCACGTTCTAGCTCCTGTGTTCTGACTTAAAATGTTAATTTAACAGTGAATGTGAAAGAGTAGTACATCTACGGTATAAGCCTCCAGTAGAGGCAAGACGCCTTACCTTTAAAGAGGGAGTAATGGAATATTTAGTTAGGATGGAGTTAAAAATGTTCTATATTACGTAGGAAGAGGCAGTTGCTTTATGTTACCAGAAATAAATCTTGCATTTCAGCCAAAAAAAGTCACTACATGCTGTATTTTTAAGGATGTAAATATTTTGTCTGGTGGTACCTGAAAAACAATGTATAACTGTGCACTTTTTGAAAAATTGTAAATATTTATGTAGATTATTTTGTATTTTTAATTGAGGTGGAAATTAATAAAATGTTTTAATACTATTAATGTGCATTGTCATTTTAACAAATTTTTACATTGGTACAATAATGTAAAGTCTAGACCACTTGACTTTATGTTCCATTTTTTTATTATATGCGTTGGATAGTTTTTGAACTTTAAATACTGGATCAAGAATCCAAATAAAGGAATTCTTATTTATGAACTGTTTGATTATTTCATCCTCATAGAGTGTCAGCGTTTCACTTTTTGATTTGCTTTATGGTTGGAGCGGATGCTCCGCTTGAGCTTGAGTACCCCCGTTTTACCCGTCATACAACTTATTAATATACAGTCTGAGGCTGGCGTTTAATTTGCGCTAGTTGATTTAAAAAAAAATTTCTGCAATTAAGTAAAAGAATTGCAATATAATTGTTCTCATTAATCAGTGTCATAAGTGCTATATAGAAATGCTTTGTGTGAGTTTTTATTTTTGCGCAAGTACACAGTGCAATTTTTGATACATGTTCCAAAGACAATAACAAAAATAACATCTCATAAATGAAGCTAATTTTTTCCCCATGGATGGGTTTATCAAACACCCCTAATTGTATTTGCATTACTTATCCACCTCAAGCTCATTGTGAGCTATACTCTCGGCCAGCTGGCTCCAGCACTGGCTAGCATGACCTTTCCGCGGGGTCTAAAGAGACACACCGAGTACATCCACAGAAAGTACTCCCATTGGATTCAAAGTACCGGAACATTAATATGCATTCTGTATTGGTGCAGATGTGTGGGGCATCATACGGTCCCTTCAATATCATTAAATCTGAGAGAGGTTACAGTATAGACCGTTTTGAATGTTTAAAGTATAGTTTTAATAACTTGTGGTACACATATAGAGTCACAAAATTGCTTTACAAATATTGTACTGTTGGCATAAAAGTGCAGTTAACACTCTTTGTGTATAGGAATTTTAATACCGCAGAAGCGGAGTCTCCAAAATACCACAGTTTAATGAAACTGGACTTAAGACATATTGATAACCTCAATATAATATATTAGTCTACCAACTATTGTGACTCCATCTTTTTCTAGGTTGGCCCAATGCATAGTCTAAAGATTCCATACATATATACACATAGCTATACTTGTCTATGCTAAAAGTGCTTAGCTAAACAGCAGGATTTGATAATTTAGCATTTGTTTGCACAAACGTTATCTACCATAAAATCTTGAGCATAATGCACATAATGCCCAAGTTAATTAAAAAAACATATTAGCCTAGCATGTTAAACAGACAAAAGACGCAAACATACGCATTTCACAAAACATCTCCACGGTAAATCTAACATATTTTAGGTAGATCTACATATCTAGCTAATGAGATTGAACAGGGAGAGTTGTAGTTTCACCTCTCATCATCATTCATTAGGAAGAGCCAACACTGTAAGGTTTCTCCTGCAGGAAGAGCTGAGCTGAACTTGATGGTCTTTTTCTCCCCAACCTAAATTATTGCTACTACGGGTGTCTGTCTTCTCTGGTATCAGATGGTAGAGGTAAGTCAATTGTTTTAAAATATAAAATAAGAAAGGACCTAATCAAAACGTTATACCTGAAGTGCTGGATGCCGCTCTCCCATTAATGAATAGACTCCATAGACTGATGGTGGTTAACTGTTAAGCCCATCTAGTCTGCCTGTTTTTCCAGCTGTAAAGACTAAGAATTTACTCAGTCCTTGGTCTCGTCTTACACCTATCCCACGCATATTTAAATTCCATCACTTTATCAATCAGCCTCTAACACTTACACTACTCTACTCTACTGACAGGGCTTGATGAGGTGGCCCTGGCACTTTAAGGCAAGCAGCTAGCTGATGAGGTAGGTGTAGTTTTTATGCTCACATAGCATGCGGCCAGGCATATCCAGCTGCCAACTGCTTGCTGCGGCACCCGATCTGCTACTACAGTACTAAAGGATGAGAGTGGCCGGTGGCCCACCGAGCATTTGCCCAGTGTGCCAGATGGCTAGTCTGGGTCTGTCTACTGCCTTTGCAGTAAAACTTGTTTACACTACATCTAGTACTCGATCTTCTAGGTTTAGATTATGATCTATTGTTTAATTGTTCTCCTCTCTTTTGAAAATTAAACATCTCCTGTACTTTAAATCATGTTTCCTTAGTAATATAACGTGCATATTTACAATCTTTACAGTCATTTACTCTTTTAGCAAAACCTAAATGTAGCATCCTTAACATTTTTGCCCTACATAAATCTATTGTGGTATGTATACCTCAACTCCAAAAATACTGAAATGTTTACAAATAAAAAATACACATTGATTGTTGTAGACATATTTTTTCTTTTATTAAAGAACAAAATGGGGTCTATTGCACTGAGAAAGTACAAGACAACAAAAGGGATTTATTTCCACATTAAAGACAAAATGGCTGCTTTACAACCACCCAAAACAGAGTTCCTTAAATTTGGAGCCTGGACAAATTGGAAATGTCCCCTTAAACAAACAAAACATAATTTATAATAATAAAAAAAATTAAAAGACAAAGCTTTGGTCAGATAAATATATCTCTGAAATTCCTTAAAAAGTAACCTTGACCAAGCCCTTCCAATGCCCACAAATACAGAGTGAGTACTTATGCATCTAAAGATAAACCTAAAGACCTGTTAAGAAGTGTTCCTTTACATCAGTTCAAAAAGAAGTCTCCTTAGAAAGCTGGACTACTGAAGAACGTTCCAAAACGTTTTCTATTTTTTCTGCAGCAAATGCATTCAAGAGACATGGCTAAACCAAGTACAGGTCAGTCATAGAATGCAAGAAGGAAGCTTGCTTGGTAAAAGACTTGACTGAAAGTCTTGATTAAGTGAAGCTTCTCCAATATGACTCCCATGTATAACTAAGGCATAACCACCTCAAGTATGACTTAAGCCAGAACGTAATTCTGTATGGGTGATCAGGTGTTGACATGAACTTAATGAAGAAGACATCATATTGTGCAAGTCAATAATACATTGCTTTCTGTCACTTCCTTTTTTAATTTCAGAGTATTGTAAATACACAGTAGCAATATGACACATACTATATAATAGGGTTGCATTTCAGTTAAGAATGGGTATTAAGAATATGGCATTAGCGGTAACATGAGATAATAAAATCCTCAATATTTTTTTTATGAAAGGAAGAACAAAAGAGAGAAGTGTGGTGGAAAGCCAGCCATTCCCTGAATTAGCCTTCTGCACCCTTATTTCTCAGAGGGTCATCTCATTATTAAGCCTTTGAGCTGAAGACTGGTTTGTGCTGTTTATAGTTGATATGGTGCTATAGGTCCTCAGCTTCCACATCACATGCTCCCCTCTGTAGAGTGCAAGAGGATTTTAAGTTGATGAACATTCTCCCCATTCACATCAAATCTACTATATAAACCTATGGAGAAGCCAATGATTAAATAGATAAAGTAAGATGTGATTCATATACAGAGAATGGGTTTTGTTAGAGACAAGCTTTTTCTTTTGAGGCAATTTTCAATGAACATTGATGTTTCGCTGCAAGAGTGGCTCAGCGTCCAGGAGCAAATATGAAATCCAAGGCTTGGCGTTCGGCTGCTGCCACATTGGGGTGCCACAGGTCAACCATGAATATCACTCGAGGACCATCTTCTTGTGAACCTAAGAAATAAAGGATGCAAATAAGCATTTAAACTCGCAGGATAGTGTATTGATTATTCACAGATCAATAAGGTTGCACAACCCAATCATAATTTTAAGATTCAATAAATCTCAAAGCGTTCGGAAAATGCACGGAAAGAAAAAAATAAACAGATTTTTCTCAATATTGCTTTTGGTTTGTCTTGACACATCTGCTTTTTAATTACATTTTAAATAAATCAATCTGTGCCATATTGTAATGTTTATGTTTTTGATAAAAAAAGAATGACTAAGTACTATAGTCAGATTCCTTGAGGGGATGTCTAATAGAAAATCATCCTGTCATTTCTTGGACAGTACTCTCACAGAGTGGTATCTTCTTATAGGAATGTCAACCTACCTTCATGAAAAGCAGTGTGCAGGAAGGAGTCATCAAACAGAAGACACTGTTCTTCAGCCCAACATTGAGGTTCTCCACCCACCACCAGCTCACAATTTCCTGGAATTTTTAAACCTTAAATTGAAACACAATCGGATATGGTTACTACAGGTTATGTGCAAATAGGCTACTGCTGGGTCTAGCCAAATAGATTGCTGTTAAAGTTTAACTTCTTAGATCTGGTGTTACAAACACATACTGATACTGACTGCTTAGGTAAGTATAAAGTTGAATCTTCACAAAATGCATTTTACAGGTGGAATTATATAAAACAATAAAATTTAGATGTTATCCTAGGATACCATTCATGTTATATTTTAATAATACACATGTAGCCGTGCCCAGTCATCTCCTTTTTTTAATGTATTCTATTGTAACCAGTCCAGTGAATCATCAGTCTGTTAAAATACAGGCAACTCAATTAAAATTATTTGTCTTCAGGCAAAGATCACAGTATTCCTGTATGTAATAGTTGTAATAGTTGCCCCCTGCTGGCTGGTCATTGGTACGGGAACCAGCAGAGTTTCTCCATCTTAAAAATACAAATATTTAAAAGTAGTGAAGAAATTAAAATAAACAAAAACATTTAAATAACTATACAGACCACAGTGAGGTTCATGACAAGGTGCACTGTATGGTTACATGAAAGATACCTAATGTCTGCAAAGATCGCAAAAGGATCTCTAGTAAAAAAGAAACCAAACAGTTAAAGTGATACAGTCGTCATGTGAAAATTAAAGTGCACCTTCTTTGAATTCTATGGATTTACATATCAGGACATAACAATCGTCTGTTCCTTAGAAGGTCTAAAAATTAGGAACACAACCTCAGATGAACTACAATACATGACGTATTACACAGTGGCATGATTTATTCAACAAAAATAAAGCCAAAATGGAGAAGCCATGTGTGAAAAACTAAGTACACCCTTACTGCTTCTATATGAATTAAGATGCTAAGCAGACAAGTGCTGCCAATGAAATGGTCTTGATTAATTGACCATCTTCAAGCGTGACCACAACTATAAAAGCTGAAAATGTAGCAGTTTGCTGGTCTGCAGCATTAGATGGCACAGAGGAAAGACTTCAAGCTATGAACTTAGAGAAGCAAGGCCATTTCCAAACAATTAAAGTCCATAATTTTAAAGTGAGAAATGTTTTCCACTTTAGAAAAATCTTCAAGAGAGTTGCCAATCGTCTCAGGATTGGATGTCCCAGCAAATTTACAAAATTTTTAGTTTTTCACATGGCTTCTCCATTTTGGCTTTATTTTGTTGAATAAATCATGACATGGTGTAATATGTCATGTGTTGTTCATCTGAGGTTTTATTTATCTATTGGTTAGACTTGCTAAGGAACAGATGATTATTATGTCCGGATATCTAAAACCAGGGCTGCAACAACTAATCGATAAAATCAATAATAATCGATAATGAAATTCGTTGCCAACGAATTTCATTATCGATTAGTTGAATCAATTATTATCGATTATAAAATGAGGGTTTTTTCAGAGCAAACGCTCTGAAAAATCCCCCTCATTATATAATCCGTTTCACTGACTCACCGTCTCACAGCAGCAGCTCCTACTTACTCCCCCTCCCTGTAATCACTGTGACAACTGGCCCCGCCCCTTCCTTCTCCAGGCCAGAACCACATGGCTGTGACACTCATCTAACTGTAAGTATAACATTAATATTTGGGCTACTGAAAGTTAGGGGAGGTGGGGGTTAATTTAGGGGCAGTTATGGTTAATGGGGTGTTAAGGGTTAATTTAGGGGCAGTTATGGTTAATAGGGTGTTT
>VKOC01000001.1:42546883-42631660 GCA_009364415.1 Spea multiplicata
TACCAAGCCACACATATATATACCAATCCACACATATACCAATCCACTCTCACTGACTCTATGAATGCTTTCCTACCTTTCCTCTTTTCTCCTTACAGCTCCTTTTCCTTCTCTTCGCTCCTCTTCTTCAGTTCTCTGAGGGGTCAGAGGGCACGGACAGCGGTGGGCGCGGCTTCAGTGTTGTGCGCCGGGATCTGACAACAAACCCCGGCGCACAGCAGCTGTTGCCCTGCGGATCGCAAGGGAGCAGTAACGAAGGTCTTTAACAGACCTCCGTCTCCCTTGAGTGATTTTAAGACGGTTCGAGATCCTTGAATCGGCTTAAAATCACTCAAGGGAGACGGAGGTCTGTTAAAGACCTCTGATACCGCTCCCTTGTGAGCCTGCTCCTCCAGCGGCGGACATTACCGGTGTGGACCGGCCCCCGCTAGGTACGCTACTGAAAGGGCCTTCCTCAAACTGTCCCCAAAATGTTGTGGTATGCTGGAGTATTTATATTTCCCTTCACTGGAAGTAAGGGGCCCAACTCCTGAAAAATAGCCCTATAACATTATCCCTACTACACTAAACGTTACAGTTGGCACAATGCAGTCAAATAGGTAATGTTCTCCTGGCATACGTTACACCCAGGCTCACCCATCATACTGAACACCCTACTATAAAATGTACAAATGACAGCTCTGAAAGTGTCTGCTATTGACTGCTTTGTCTACTAAATGTGAAATCACAGACACAGTGTTTCTAAATCATGTTATAAAGAGCTATAAGCCACAGCACTTGCAACCTTGTGGTTTATCATAAAATGCTGTTAAAACATCTGTTCACTTAATCATATTGCAAGTGCAAGTCCACTAAATTGATTTTGCATATTTGCCAGCAGTGCTCTTGACTTCCAGAATCCTTTTATGGTGTTTAGATTGCTATCAATCCATGTTCATTTAATCCTATTTCCTTTTGTTGAATTGGGAGCATTGGGATTTCCCATTCTTCACAGATGCAGCCATTCACTTAGTGCTCTGTCCAGCACTGTTCCACTTAGCTGTAATGCCATTCACTTACTGGTGTTAATCTGGGCCCATTTTAAAAATAATAATTTTTTTCCCTCATTTGACTTGTGTGTATTTGATTATATTTTCGAATTTGGTGGGCATTCATTTTGCAAGGAATTAAGACTGAATGTATGTTATATATGAAATTGAGGACCGGGAGAGAATGACACCAGTAGATACACCATTTTTCCCTATATTAGTCTTGTGCGCACTTCCGCTAAAATAGTGGAGCTTCTGGTGGAAGCTTTGGCGGAAGTACACCAGTAGCTTATGTCCTTGGAGATGCCAGTGAAGAAAAAAAAAGAGAGAAAAGAGAAGATAGAAGAGAGCAGAAAGCAGAACAAGAAGATGTGAGACACGGAAGCGGAGCCGCGAGGCGTTGAGGCAGAAGAGATCAGCAGAGAAGGTAGGGAGATTATGAGAGTGAAAAAAAAATAGCGTGTGAGACAGAAGCTCTGCAGATGCAGAACAAACTCTTAGTTGATCATTTAATTCTGGAACAATATGGAATGTGGTCTTCAACTCACAGATTATTCTTCAGTGATAACCTTGGAAACATGCACTCCAATTAGCCTAGCCAAGGCTAATATAGAAACACAGAAGTTGATGGCAGAAAAGAACCATTCGGTCTTCCAAGTGTTCTTGCTGTAAAGACTCAAACCATGATCATATATTGGTCTTAGATTCAGGATAGCCATATGCCAATCCGATGCATATTTAATTTTCCTTAATGTATGAACCTCAACCACTTGTAATGGGAGGCCGTTCCATGTTTTTACCAACCCCTCAGTATAGTAAAAATATATATTTATCAGATTTGCAACACATCTAATAATAATGTCCAGAAAGTTCCAAGATGGCTAATCAGTTTTTCCATTGTTCAATAAATGAAATGCAATAAATCAATCAGTGTCAGAGTATAAATTTCATGGATAAGGAACTTCTTTCAAAAACATACAAAACCTCATGACAGGGAATACTAGTAGGATCAACTTGGTCTTAAATATCAGTCTTTAAATACAGTTCCATTGAAATAGCTCTTTGGCTCTAAATTGAGGTTATTTCAAGTCAGGAGACTTATTCTTAATTGATGAAGCATAAAAATCCCTCTAGAACATTAGAAGACTGAAGGGAAATATGTAGCCATGAAAAGCTGTGCATTTACATACTGGGTATAATGAAAAATTAATGAGACATTTAAATAATAAATATATGTGGGTAAGACAAGTGAGAGCTTAGTAGAGAATCTTCTGTAAGGGAGATGACTGGAGGGGTCTTTAACGGTTTACTTTAAGTAATTAAGCACATTTCACTAGGGGCTTTATCTTGCCTTGTCTGGCATCATCTCTGTCGGACATTCTGTTGCTTTTTAGATTTACTTCTGTAGGCTCTAGCAGACCTAATATGTTTATAGGAAGGGGAGGACTGGCCCCTTGATGCCTCCTCCTTTGGCAACATACGCCCTGGGATACATTTTACTTTCACACTAACACACACTCATGCTACAAACATACATACACTAGCACACACTTTACACAGTCATGCCAACACACACCGACATAAATACTCATCCTAACATGCACAGTTACACATTCATGCCAACATTTACTTATACATTTACACTCATGTTAAGATACACACTTATGCTAACACACACAAACGTACACATACATATTTATGCTAACACACACTTACATATACACAGTCATGCCAACACATGTCATGCTAACTCTCTCTCCCTCCCTCCCTCCCTTCCTGCCTCACTCACTTAACCTTTCTCTCACTCCCTTACCCTCTTACTTCTTTCCCTCACCCCCTAGCTTTCCAGAGGCTTCTGTCTTGCACAGTGACTCACCGCTGTGACAGAATTGTTCATTGGGGTAACATTCATGAGGCACATTAAAGGCTTGTACATATGAATACTCCCTTTTTTTGCCTTTAACCCCTTAAGGACAATGGGCGGTCCCTAAACCCATTGAAAACAATGCCCCTTCTCACTATCTACCACCTCTGCCCCTTCGCACTGCCTTCCCCTCTGCCCTTCTCACTATCTACCCGCCCCTTCTCACTGCCCCTGCCCCTTCTCACTGCCTTCCCCTCTCTGCCCCTTCTTACTATCTACCCCCTCTCTCTATCCTTACTTACCTGGTTGGCGGAGTCCTGCGGTGGAAGCGGGAGGCATCCGTCTTCCTGCTCTGCATGCTTCACAGCTGAGCGCCAGAATAATTCCGGCACTCAGCATGAAACGCTGTCACCGCGACGGAGTCACGGAGAGTGAAGGGCCCCTGCCCGGGACTTAAATTAAAACACGTTTTTTTTTGTTTTAACTTTATTTTACATCCTCCATGAAATAAAGTTACAAAAAAACAAACAAAAAAACCCCTGATGTTTTAATTTAAGTCCCGGGAAAGCGCCCCTGTTGCCATGGCACCCTGTGTGGCCGCACAGGTCGCGCACCCCTTATTCCGGCCCTGCTCTTAAATATCATAACCAGGCTTGCAAAATCTGGGTGTGGCAGAAACTCCATGGGTTATATAGTGTGGAGCTTACTTCTTCGTCTGATATCTGAGCATCCCAATGGGTCCTTTTCTTATTATTGCACAGTATTTCAAGAATAGGTGACAGAATGCAGAATAACTTCATTTACAAATTTACTTGACTAAGGAGCGTTAATAGAACCATTTGGATGCCATCATTAGTGAGTCACTGGAGCAGAATTGTTAAAGACTATTGAAGTGTTAATATTTGAAAAGTCTTAGGATCAGCTAATTTATACAGCTCCTGAGAATGCTCTCCAGTCATGAAAATAAGGTTTTCTGTTGGAAAATCACATTTTCATCTGAGCAACAAATAACAGAATACTGGGAACCTGGACAAGGGCTTAACCTCTTTTGACCCAGCTGTTACTCTTCTCATACCGCATACTTATAGTAGGGACAGCATAGTTTCATTTAAGATTTACTAACAGTCTGTCAACACACATAAACCTCTCCCTTAGACATTTTGATGATATAGTGTATCGGTGGCAAACGTTCCTTTGTGTCTTGTTCATCTCTTCTTCTACAAAGAAATACTAAAAGGTAGTGACATTTCTTTTTTGCCATGAGGTATTACAGAGGTGTTTACCGAGGCTTAGCTTTACAATTTTCATTTCCTGTTCATGGTAATTAAAAAATGCCTTTTGGCTTGTCATTGTGCATTTTGCAATTTATACATAATTACCTTATATACTGTATGACGATGACTGGAATTAATAAGATGTTATTGTTGATTTAATACTAAACTCATACTATGTTTCACAGTACCCGCTAGTGTCCTCATTGTCTAATTTTTCTTAACTGCTAACAATTTTAATACCAGTAATCTTCCCATACATTTGCTACCAAAATAGTAATCTAACAAAACAATACTTTTTGTTACTTTGCCAATATTTTTGCCTGGATATAGTCAGTGACATATCACGGCCTAGGCCGACAAGCGAGCAATCAAGTGTCCCACTGCACAATAGGCCAGGTTGGGGGATCTTTGATCTCCCCAACCAGCCTATTTACGCTAAGGAGGTTGTGCTGGTTCAGCACGCTGGGATAATTCCCATATCTGCTTTCTGATACTATTGCAGTCACCAATATTACTCATAAATATATGGTACATTTACTTAGATGTGGCTCATTCCATATTCATTATGTTCACAGGGCTTGCATGTGGATTTTTCTTTTGGCCGAGATGTACGCAGACACTACAGTGTGAACTTTGATAAACTTCTTCTTTTACTCTACTACATAACCTACATGCAGGCTACAGGGTCATAGTCACACTTCTCAGGGTTAAAGCAAGAATGAAGCCCACGGGGGCCAGAATGGACTAGAGTGGGCCCTGACAGAGTGCTGAGCAGGGCTAGGCTAAGGCAGGAATTGTGGATTTTAGGGGAGGAGTTTTGGTAGGAGGATATTTAAGTTTGGTGATCACAGGGGTAAGGATCCATTTTGTTTAACCTTACCTGGTGTTGTTTGTCCCACCCTCCCTCCCCTTATGTGGTTGAGTTTGTGGCGTGGTGTTGCTGCATTAGTCCCAGTCGTGGGCAGTAGCTTGCCAGGCATCCAAGGGGTTAATGTGGTGGTATGATCATTGGTGGTCATAACCGGTGGGAGGTTCCTTGCAAGGAGTGGTGCTCGGAACCTCAGGTCCGGGTTGGGGCATCCTGGTATGTCCCCTCCCAAATTGGTGTGTGGTATGGTGTTGCTGCAATAGTCACAGTCGTGGGCGGTAGCTTGCCAGGTATCCAAGGGGTTAATGTGGTGGTATGATCCTTGGTGGTCATAACCGGTGGGAGGTTCCTTGCAAGGAGTGGTGCTTGGAACCTCAGGTCCGGGTTGGGGCATCCTGGTATGTCCCCTCCCAAAATTGGTGTGTGGTATGGTACCTGGATAACTTGGCAAGCTAGGTTGGTTTTGGTTACGTCATTGTCTCTGTTAACGCATCTATGTTTATTATTTCAGGTTTTACAGGACAATGACTGTTAAATAAAACGGCTGTGGCCTTTTCAAACCCATCTTGTGTGTTGGTGTTTTATTTAATTAAGCAACTGAGCTGAGCCTGGCCCGTGAGTCGAAGTTACATCTGTCATTCAGTGCATACCCAGCAAATACTTTTCAAAAAAGATATAAATATTGGGGATTCAGCCACACTATACGGCAAAGTACTTGCCAAGTGGGACTGCATTTTAACCCAATGAGACTCTCATTCAATTGATAGCCTTCTCTGGCCACCATTAATGAAGCACCTGTGTGGCAGGAGGGGATGCTCAAACCCTAAGATTTAGTCAGAACCTGTAAATATGCACAGCAAAAAATATATACAGAAAGGGAAGCTCACAACCTAAAAAGCATAAAAGGAATCTGCCAAGCCCATATTTGTCCATCAGACTTTCAGATAGTGAAGCGTGATTCATCAATCCAAACAACACGTTTGCACTGCACCAGAGTCCAGTTCCCATGCGCTTTACACCACTCCATACGAAACTCAGGATTACACATTTCCACAGTGCTTGTGCTGATGTTGATATTGATTCCAGAGACAGTTTGGATCTCTGCAGAGAGGGGTGCAACTTTTACGTGCTATGCGCGTCTGCACTCGGCAGGGTCCTACCACTTAATGGCTGAGCACTTCCAATTAACAATAATAACAATTATAGTAGGCTGGAGCAGATCTAGAAGGGCAGAAATTTCACAAACTGACTTGTGGCAAAGGTGGCATCCTATGACAGTGCCACATTTAAAGACACTGAACTCTTCAGAACAACCCATTCTGTTGCTAATGTTTGTCTATGGAGATAGCTGCCTATGTGCTTGATTTTATACACCTGTTAGAAACACGCTTAAACACCTAAACTCAATAATTGGGGGGGCAACCAAGTTGTCAGTACCCCCTCGGCACCCCTCTCTCTCTTCTGCTCTCTGCGAGCCCTCTAGCTCGGTGCCGGCTTGTAATGCTGAGCGCCGGAATATGATGTCATTTGCGGCGCTCAGCAATAAAGCATTGTGCACCGTGGCAGAGCAGGGAGACTCGCCGCAGGACTGCTGAAAGGTAAGTACAAAAGGGGGATAGGGTAGATAATAGGGAGGGAGGCAGGGTGGGGCGGCATTTTAAACTTCGCCCCATTTGGCATTATGTCTTGGGCCGGCCCTGGGGGGTGTCCACATACTTTTGGTGATATAGTGTAGCTGTATGGTCCTATCAGTTATTATGATGTCCCTAGGGTGACCACATCAGTCATGTTTTCCAGGACACATATAATTTTTATAATTGCTGACCAGCCCATATAAAATACTGCCATGCAGTATGGGGATGTATAACTGACCAATTGGTTCCTTTCATAAGTCTACACATCCCACATGTAAAAATTATGTGTCATTTTGCCCTTGCAAATGCATGGAAGGATTTTGTAGAATCCCCTCATATGTATTTTTCCCTTCCCTCTCCCCCTAGTTATTTTGCATGCGTCCAAACCCAATCTTCTTGCATGTGACATACTCACCTCTAGTTAACTCAGTGACAGCTTGGGGAACACTGCAGTTAATGATCACATTGATTTTAATGGGAGCCCTTTCCTGCCACTGGTTGATTGCTTTAGTAAACTGTACCTTTAACGCATGAGTATCTTCCATTCTTTTTTGGTTTGACTATGTTAGGATATACTCATATAATTACTGGTGTGGGTTAAAATAAAAGGACTACTTTGTTACAAGGAGAGGTGCAGCTCTGTGATTTTGAAAGAAGGTCACATTGGAGAGAACACACCTGTTAGAATATTCTTTGTCTTGAATACCTAATTCTCCAGTGATCAAACAGCAATCAAGACCACAGCTTCTATGTCTTATTAATCAGGTTTATTCGATAACAAATTATCAATTCATACAGTACCGATGCTGGAACAAATGGTGATAAAAGGTACAGTAGGCTCAATATTCTTGGTGAGATGAAGGTGAGAGCGTAGAAAGAGACCTTGCCCTTGTAATCATGCCTGTTTATACCCCTTTACATTTGGTTAGGGTATACGTAAAGGAATCCTATTGGAACAGTCATATGATACACCGGCATTCCACAGAAGACCCCACATAATTGATACCATATGTTCCTAGCACTCAAGTTGCATTCAGGCCTAAAATGTGCAGAACAAAATAAAAGTATAAAAATGATTTCTTACAACACCCAACATCATTCTCATAACGCAAAGCTTAACCACAAGAATGCAATTTTCAGAACTATACAATAATAACGGTCTGATTACAGCATAGATATTATGCATCTGAATACGATTATGTTGGATCATTTTCTTGATGTTCCATTTATTGTGAGTCCTATTTTTTTTTTTAAATGATGCATTTTTTGACTTATGCTGTTGCTCATTATAATAGAAGCACTAGTGATGGGCTAAAAGTTACCTCTGTTGTCTTTGGTTGCCAAAAGCTGTATCTGTCCTCTAACAAAGGACACTTATGGAATATGTTGCCAAGTAACTGCTGCAGTCCTGTGCTATAGATATATTTCAAAATGACTTGGGAGGTCTTATCACTCTGCTAGCATCACACTACTGTTTGAGAGGATACGCTTGCTGAGAGAAGGTAGGAACTGGTATGGCAGAGACAATGTTAAACCTTTCAGTAGCTAGAAGACAAAAAGTACCTGAATTTGAAGAAAATGCCAGTTTGTGGTCAGCATCGCCTTAGGGGTTTTAAGAGCCAAATGCACACTGCAGAGTTTACAACAAAACAAGCTAAACATTTTATCCCGTGC
This sequence comes from Spea multiplicata, assembly GCA_009364415.1. Lineage (NCBI taxonomy): Eukaryota > Metazoa > Chordata > Amphibia > Anura > Pelobatidae > Spea > Spea multiplicata. The sequence continues at coordinate 42,555,226 of VKOC01000001.1, forward strand.
ATAACAATTGCTGTATAGATCAACATTACCAGATAATACATTGTGTTGGATCAATTTCCATAATATGATGTAGCTTGTTAAAGCAACCTGCACTTGTGACATGATGCCACACGTGACTTTTTTGGCAATGCCACATGTGCCCAAATTGGCTCTTTGCTCCCACTGTCGTGCTTCCAGAGGAGTTATCACAGAAGCAAGGAGAAAAACTCCAACAGGAACATTTTTAAAGATATATATATATATATATATATATATATATATATATATAGTCATTGAACTGTCAGAAACAACAGTGGGTTCATTATCAGTAATGGGCTCACATGGCATAACCATTTGGTGTATCTGTCTATCTATCTACCCACATACACACACATATAATATATATATATATATATATATATATCATTCATATATGTTCCAACCAAGTGCACTTTCAAGGCCAGAACCCTAAGCAAACACCGTACCGCCAGCCCTTGACAAAAAACACTGTTTTCAGGCCTGAGATGTCCTATGGTTAAACTGATAAAATGATTTAGTCTTTCCGTTTTAAAGATCTAGAATTGCTTTAGAATGTTTTCCACAGTCATTTCTGTAGCAAGTGGTTACAACTGTAGCTTTCGCAGTTTGTATCACATCACCCTTTTGAATAAAATGGTTTGTTGTTTTCTATATATATATATATATCATTTATTGTACAAAAACAGCACTGGACTTGCTGTAACAGATACATTAGCTAATTAGATTTTGTGCACTCTGTTCATATTAAATCTTTGTTACTTAGGGGTAATGTATTTAGATGATTAGAGTTCCAAAAATAATGCCGGTCCATGTTAGGGTTTGGGCTTGATCTCTAGATAACAATAAAAAAACAAATTTGTTTTCCCTAAAGAGGAAGACTAGATACATCAAATGCATTTCCCATCCACAATCACATTTATTAATCTGACCGTTTGAATCGGGGTTCTTTTCCCCATAGCCCAGTGCAGTGATATCACATATACTTTCCACCCTATTTATGTGCTAACAGGTAAGGGCGGGTAACTTTCTGCTCATGGGGTAAGCCAAGGAAATAATAAAGTGAAGTCAGACTATTGCTTCAGACATTGCTCCAACATGCAATAAAAATGAAATTTTCTGATATGAGCATGATGGATCTTCCAACAGTATTCATTTTATCCCCAAGGATATCTAATATAAATCATGTGAGCCACACCACAATATCACTTCAGACTCCTCTAGCTAATCAATGCAGACACATTAAGGGTTATGTTAGGTCAAGATTAATTTAGGGCTAATAAGAACCCTGTGGAAGTCATTCCTAAAGCTGACATTTTTTTTGCAGGCAAGGTGATAGTATAGATTTTGGATATTTGGATATAATGAAGTATTTTAAATATATCGCCCGGCAGTCTTGCCACAACTACTTTTGTATGTAATTTATTCTATTGATATATTTAGTTTTACTTTTGGAAATATATGCCATGCATTTAACTTATGATGGGTCATTTGAGTTCAAAGCCTGTATTCAAAGCAGAATAAATTGGAAAGACAGAAATGCCAGTCACAATCAAGAAGCCTTTCCATGATCGTCAGCTCTACAGCTTGCCAGAGTTGATAGGGCTACAGGATTTTCCATAGCTGCCTTTTAAATAGCGGATGTGTGACAAAGTACAGGATATGATAGTAAGGTCGGTATAGTATAGTCTAAGGGTTAGAAACAAAGAATGCTTATTCTATATAGTCTTTGCATGCCTATCGTTTTTCCCAGCTTCTTTTTCTACTTTTTATTTAATATTTTTCTGTCTGCTTTTTCCCCATTTTCCTGACCAATTCGCTCCCGGGATCACAGATCTTGGCCTGCACCTTCAGCGTTATCGGAATGCAGCTGGGAGAAAACATAGCATGTTTTTCATGCTGAGGCTCTAGGAGCTGTGCCTAGATCTTCAAGTTCACATGGTACACGTGATTCGGCGGTTACTAATGGCGGGGCATGCAACGCTGCATCTGCAATGTTCTAGTTGGTCTCTGAAGAAGAAGAGTAACCAGAAGAAGAAGCTTCGGTACTGCTCCACCACTGAGGTCTCCAGAAATGGCTCCCTTGCAGGCTGCCAGGCATGGTGATCATACTCAGGACTCTGGTCCTATGGCACAACACACTCATACTATGTCCCCTCTTATTCTTAGCTTTTTCCCTGGGGCAGGGGTTCCAAGTCAGGGTATATTACATAATAGCAGTACTGTGTCAGGATCTCCTTCCTTCCCAGGTAACTGTTTCTCCACTAATGGATCTTTCAATGCGAGGAACGTGCTAGAAAGCCCTTGAAGCTGCCCCAGTCTCTGTGGGGCAATTACGTGATCCTCTCTACTGTTTCTTCCGCCTCAAAACACTAGCAGTCTCTCCAATATTGTTACAGAGGTTGCTCCTATCATTCCGAATTTGTGGGTTTCTCCTTGGGCTTTGTGCCTAAGGAAGAGGAAGGAAAATACAGAATGATATATGTTAGAGCCAACCCTACTTATGGACTTTTTCTATTTACTAAGATTTACTTCAAGTGCCAGTCATGATAGACAACATAATTATGGGACTTATTTAGGAAACTTAAGCGTTTGAGTTGTGATCAGAAACATTCCATCTCATTATCTTTACAGTATATTATGAATCACTAAAATATATAGTACAGACCTAAAGAGTGCATAATAATAATAATAATAAATTGCATTTAAATAAACATAATAAGTAAACAGGAAGCCCTAAATATGACTCAAATGCAGAAAAATGAATAAATTACACAATATCTGTATGCTGCTTTCAGCAGGACAGTATATTATATGCACAGTCGTAGGAACTCGTGGTTTCTCTGTGGTTGAGTGTTTGCAGATAAATTATCTATTGGGGTACAAATCTAGTTTAAATTACATTTGACTTGACCCATTAGAGTACGTGAGGCCTATTTGCCACGGTGCCTCTGGTCTCCTCCCCTCCAACCTATAAGATTGCTCTGCCAAGTCTCATTTATCGAAATCACTTAGCATCTTTAACCACAAAGCATGTTACAAATATCACAACCAAGTGGTGCACTTTTACCTGATGCTGACGGGATCAGAAATAAGCAGGAAAAAAAAAATCCTTTCGATGAACGTGGACATTGCTTTGCTCTTCTGTATTTTTAGCCTATACCCTAAAGTAACATCTGTAAATCAACAGCAGCCCTCACAATCTCATCGTATGTAATTAGTCAAACCGAAAGAATGGAAGTCCCCGTTACTCTGCATGCCTGTCATTGAATAAATCTTTCTTTCCACTTCAGTCTTCATTAGTGGTAAACAGCAGTAAAATTAGCCCTTGTTAACAGTCCTAGCACTAATACACTAAATTGCCGAACTCCTCCACTTTGTCACAGGTAGCTGTCACAAGCCTGATGCAGATTGATTGGTCTAGGACTTCAATGACTAAGGCAAAATTTAATTAGTTGGTAAACATATGCCAGCTATTTAATGTTTTGTCTGTCTTTGTGCTTCTACACAATGTAACAGACTTTTAGGGACTTATATAGGTTATTAAGCCCCCGATTATGTTATAATGTCAGACTGCTGTTTCAGACACCTGTTTCAGTATTCCAATAGCATATTAAAAGAGAAAGAGGAAGAAAGAATTGGAAGACTTCATGACATTAAAACATGTCTTTGTACACTATTTTCATATGTAGAAGGTCACAATAACGAATAGTAGTTAGGCATGTGATTCTGAGAAATCTTTACAGCAGGACACAATTGTAATATCTACCATACGATCTGTTGTAACACAATTAAAAAAATAAATAAATATTTCTTCAATAATATTTCCTTGTGATTTAAAGAGGTAATGTCTACTTCTTAAACATACATTGTATTTATTTAAACAAAGTCCCTTAGTCTGCAGATTGTCATTGAACCCAACCAAAAGTGGGAAAAAGCATCTGAATTGCTTGAGTTCCCAGTGCTTTTATATATATATATATATACATTTATATTTCAGGTACCCCTCAGCAACATCTCACTAGCACTTCCATGTTATGTTAAAAAAAGGATTTGTAGAAGGGAAATGAAGAAAATCAACAGAACACATGAAAATTTCAGACCAAGTCTCCTTGTATTCGTCACAACTAGGATAACTTTCTTGATGAAACGTGATGTCTAATTATTTTACAGAGACAAAATGTTCATTCAACTTTTTCAATCCATTTCATATTTTTTTATCTTTATTTAAATGTTGCCTCCATCTTGCCATTAACATGATAATGTATTGTTTTATATAGCGTCATTATATTATGCAACACTGTACAATGGGCGAACAGGACATAACTAGTAGCATGCAACATAATTCAGCTTACAGGAAAAAGGAGAGTCCTGCTCAAACGAGCTTACAATCATTATCTGTTTACATTTTGAATGATAAATGGAAAAAGTTAACTATATTAACTAATAGTGTTTAGCCGTTAAGGAAAATTGTACTTGGAAGTATTACATTGTAGGGCACAACTGGTTATTTTCAGCATGGTTTAAAAATGGATCATCAGCTCATCTTTGTGGCTCTATTTGTTCCTAAATAAACTCCTGATTTAGTGTTCGTTCACCTGGGCCATAGATTTATATGCCTGATCGTGTTTACTGAATCATCAGGGAGTTTACAAAGTGAAATTTCTATAGGATCTAAAATGCCTTTGCCTACATGTTTAGCACAATGTAAAGTGCTTGGTTCAGCTACAGTGAATGGAAGATATTTCCGGATGACTGAGTACATTTGGAATATGTGATGACTATGGGCTTCCTCGTCAGACACTGATGAGCTATGAGTTCTATTGTTCTCCACTATTCTGGGTCTCCTCTTGCCAGAGTATAAATGTCTGGTCCCACCGAACCCTCAGCATCAAGCCTGGTAGCTCTAGCAAGACACTGCTCCTCAGGTAAGAAGTGGAAGTAGCAAACACGTGGGAATGTCTAGTAGTAGAGAAAATGAGACACTATTTTTCATAATATGTGCGCTATAGGCTGATCTTTTGTATTTAAATAGGTTAAATAGGTCTCTATCACTACCCTTTATCCACTATTCATAAGGTCTTCTACTTCCCAGTCAGCGTTTTAGAAATTTGTTTTCATGTTTTGTAATGGCTGCAACGGATAAAACAATACTGCAAGGTTATATTGTATAGTTTGCATCTTCATATACTCAACCAATGCAATCACAGAATACGTGGTAAATGAGACAGAGTGACAAGAGATTGTATTACTACTTTAAAATGAGAAAAACGAACTTCATACAAGTATGCCTAACTCCCCATGTTGACTTGGTTAATGGTTATTGTTCTGTTTAGCTTTTAGAATTTAAAGGCCCAAAATGTCTCAGACACCCAAAGCTGCTGCTGCTGCCGCCAGCCAGGGCACAGATGCCAAGGAAAAGGGAACACCAGCCCCAGTTCCTGTTCCTGTTCCAAAACCCACTAAAACCGGAGAACCAAGTGTGGGATCCTTCAAAGTAAGTGTGTCCTCAATATTTGGATTCAACCTAAAGTTAGCACCAAGTGTCTATGCACCTGGCCTTCAAATGCAATAACGGACAATTACTGTATAAAACAAAAAACAAAAACATATGTATACTATTACCTAGAATTGAATCACCATAGATCATTCTTAATGTTTTCAAGCCTAATGAAATCAGGTGTTAAAAAATCTAGAAAGACTAGAATGTTAACTTAAAAATACAACGGTCTTGACTGCTATAGCATTTAGTAATGATCATGTAATAATAGTTAACTGAACGTGATAGCTGCTGCAGTGATTATATTACCTCTATGGTATGAACATACCGATTAATGACAGAGCAGAACATACAGAATACAGTTACATTATTATTGATATACGCTGTAAAATGACACTGCAGATTAGCTTTCTTTATTTGCGTTTCTTCTTCCATAAGTATATACCAAGCTTTAATACTAAACTATGCCTCTTTATGGATTCATTTCATATCTAGCTAAACCTCTAAGACAATAGCTTATAGATCAGGTTTGTAATGGCGAGCCATCCTGTTCCACCGAGGGAGCTAGATGGAAGTAGAAAGGTTATACATTAAAAGCAAAAGATCTGTTAGTTTGTTTTTTAACAATACTAGTAGAAATAGACCTTTAGAGCAATACGATTTGCCAGAGACATCAAGAAAATCAGAACTGTAAAGATATCAGCATTTACTGGATGATATGATTTCCAGGGCTACATGAAATAAGAGATTATGCTAGTATTACAAGGACATATAATAAGGGTGACAGTTGTTCCACGGTAGATATCACGGGGTAATTATAATTAATCTTGATATTAATTTCCTTTCTGTTGAGTGAAACCAATAGAACACTTTATCTAGCAATGACTGTTAAGTGTGCTTGAATGTTCTGTTCTGCTTTAGTGTGCAGTTCACTTAGACTCTTAAACTAATTAAAAGCAGGCTTTAATGGTAAAAACGTGGGGAACTTCAAAGCGAAACGTACATAGATCACTTCGGAGAATCTAAACATGTTCTTTCCACTCTCTCTTTGATGCTATAGCACTAACAAATCATTAAACAGAAACACGAGGATTATATGTTTTAGGTGAACATACAGAAGAAAATATAAATATGTAAGATACGTGTATTGTATATGCGTCTACTACTGTGTGTGATAAATTATCACTGTATACATCCGCATTTTGAAATATTTTTTTTTCTATACACAAGTAAAATTAACTTATGGCAATCGTACTCACACGGTTGATAGTATCCAAGGCATTCGTTTAGCCCCCTTAAACGTGAATGTGGTGAGGCCTTGACTTAATTTTTTAACTTAATTTTGGTAAAATGTCTTACTTTTAGAATATCTATTTTAGTGCTTAAAAAAAAATAAAATATATATATATATATATATATATACAATATTAATATGTTTTCTCAAATGGTAATAACCTTTCATATATTAAAATATATTAAAATCGTTGCAACATACACAATTCATGGAAAAAAATATTCCCCATCATCAAGCGTAAGTCCCTTAGCAAAGAAAAGAAAATTATTTTTGCACTTTAATAATGAAATATTGTGTTATTTTGTAGATTGTAATCTTCGAGCAGGAGAACTTCCAGGGAAGGCACATGGAACTTCTGAATGAATGTGTGAACCTTGGGGAGAGAGGCTTTGATAGAGTACGCAGTGTCATTGTCGACTCTGGACCGTAAGTGCTAAAAGCTCTATGAGATATTTTCATTTACCACCGTTTTCACGAGTTAAAGTGACACCTGAATGTCCCTTTTTATATTAAATGTCAACCATAAACTTTGACGTAAACCCAACTTATTAAATCTTCACTAAAATCATCATGTCAGTAACAGGTGTATATTACCGATATACCTACTTGAGCTATACACTGGCTATAGGGATATATGAAACATCTGGACAGTTACAAATCCAGATTTGTGCGGCCATGATAAAGTAAATTCAGAATCAGAAACATAGTGACCGTAGATGTTACAAGCAAATGACTAGAGCAATAGATCATAGTATAGGTAAACTGTGATTTTAGTGCCACTCTTTCCATCTTTACTCCCTTTATAGCTAATGAAATCTTCGCCACACTTTAGTGTTTATTGCAGCAAAAAAAAAAACATATTTTAATATGTTTTTTTTCTCTCCAAATGGGAACAGCAATATTATTCCCATCGGCCCTTCAAGGGTTTAAATACAGCCTCTAACGTAAAAGTTAAGTATTCTAGCATTTTGCTGTATAGCCTGTAGCAGTTTACTTGCTTCCAGTGATAAATAACTGGAAATTTCTCACTGTGGTAGCTATCATATATGTATTAATGGAAACCTACAATTCAGAATCTCCCATAGCTCCAATTACCATACATATTATTAACAATGTGTACTTTTCATATACACGGGGGAATCTTATATTATGCTGATTATAAGGGATAATTTGAGCTCTAGGTCTCTTATCAGCTTTTGAAACTAAAGCCTAGTGAGTATGGATGGGAGAAGCTGCACATTACATTGCTCTGGCAAAAGGATTCATGTGAAGATTAAAAACTTTAATGCCAAGCTGTATACAAAATAATATCAGGTTTTTTAAGGTTTGCAATACATTTGGGTCATGTAAATGACTGAACAATGTACACAGTATACTTCTCGAGATCCAACCTTAATCATTTTCACTGTGGCTTCATTGTAGAGTCCAAATATATGTGCATGTATAATAATAATATAACTGAATAACGGTGTCAATAAATACAGCCACAGTACCATATGCCACTAATGATACTGTGAGGATTATTATTTAACCATATAGAGATAGCATCTAAAGCTAGAACAATAATTTGCAGCCAACAGAAACTTGAAGATGTTACAAAGAAGGGTTAGGCAACTAGTAGGACCTCTAGAACCTTCATTGTTGGGTGGCTGCTTAGGAGTTCAGGACAGCTAATACCTACATCAACAAGCCTTAACTTGTGATTTTTTTTTAATTTTTAATGTAAATGTTGTGAACCAAATGCGTCCTCTCTTTTATCATCATGATATATTCTCATTATTTTCACTTTTGTGTATGTTTGTCATTATGTCTTTGGTTTGTGATCTTTGGTGTTCTTCCATCTTCCCCTTCTCCCTATGATGTGATTTGTGGCCTACCTGTAAACATTCTCTCAGCTGGGTTGCCTATGAGCAGTCCAACTTCCGTGGCGAGATGTTTATCCTGGAGAAGGGCGAGTATCCTCGTTGGGATACCTGGTCTAGCAGCTATAGGAGCGACTGCTTCGTGTCCCTACGCCCCATCAGAATGGTGAGACCCATGGCTATTGACTATTGAAATGCTATTTGTTTATGTTCTCTTTTCACATGTTGTATCATGATGCAAAATCTATCCTACCCCTCATCGCCTTGCAGAAATGGTCAATATTTTACACCAAACTTGATCTCAGTTTCAAAAGACCTAGAATTTGATAATTACAGGATACAGGTATAAAAATGCAATTCTTACTCCTTGAATTAAATCCACACCCTAACATTTCTCTAGGACTACTGAATACATTAAACCTTAGTAAGTCTCTCCTCCAATTCCAAAGGTATACACTAGAGGGTAATTTAAGTAGATATATATATATATTTATCTCTTGATTTAAAAAAATACTTATAACCAAAGCTTAGTTTAACTTTTGTATTCACAACTTACTAACTAATGAAGGATGTTAACCTTAAAATAACATATGTAACTCAAGTATCTTAAATTCGAACTCTTAAACATGTAAGTAGATAATAATCTCTAGACAAACAATGATGGACTGACGGAGCCAAAAATAAATCCTACATTAAGCTGAGCACAGTTACCAACCCTTGAACAACATTTTAAGTGATGCCTCCGCGTGACCTGAAGCTCTATAATGATTTCTTTTTTGCCAAATATTTTTTTTTCTTTTTAGATCCTGATTTTTTTTTTTTTCTGAGTTTTGTTAACTCTCAACCTGTGCTGTTCTTTCTGCTGTTAACAATGAATCTTTGCAGACTAAGATAAAGTAGGACATTCTGGGATCAGTTCAATTTAGCATCAGAAAAGCAAGTTTATTTCATGAGTCTGTCACCCTTTCTGCTGTTGTCTTTGAAATGTTTTGCTGGCTGATATCCCAGGCTCTTAATCCAGCTGCCCAGTAACTGGTACTAGGACACTGAGTCTGTATAACGAATCAACATATTATAAGATCACTGGGAGCTTGCCAGAGCAAGTGGCTAAAGTTTTTGCTTTTTTTTAAAATTAAGAACAATGTTTTATTTATTATTTTAGTTATTATGGCTGTGCATTCTGCAGAGCAATGCAGAAGAAAGAAAGCAAGCCACAAATCTGCAAGAATAGATACAGTATATGGCCACAATATAATAAATATATTTGATATAATTATGTATAAAAAATACAGTATATGTATAATATATATATATATATATATATATATATATATAACTGTTATATATGTAATCATCTGATTTCAATAACTGCAAATGAAGATTATGCATATATGTAAAATAAAGGCACAGTGGCAGAATAAACAAAGCAATATGCTTTCTCTACTGACATGTTCATGTAACAAAAGTAACAAAACATAAGTTACGTCACTTAGAGCTAAATTGGATATTTCGTTCAACATTGTCATGAACGTTAAAATCTTAATTATGTTGAAATGCTTGCCACGGTTATAAATTCCTGCTGCCTGGACACCTGCAGGATAGCCAAGAACATAAAATCACCTTGTTTGAATGCGCGGACTTCAAGGGCAACAAGATGGAAATCATTGAGGATGACGTGCCCAGCCTGTGGGCCTATGGATTCTGTGACCGCGTGGGAAGCGTAAAGGTCCCCAGTGGAACGTGAGTGATGTGTTTCTTTCTGTCGTTTACCACTTCATAACGGTAAACGACTTTAAAAATTAAATATTATAAAGATTTTTGTCTGCTTCACGTGGTTCTACACAAGTAAACATTAAATTAGACAACAATGTAGTTTTTGTAACTTGCAAACCCTCTTTTAGCATCATATTAAATATTTCTGAGTGTCAGTTGTACTCACTATGTCAGCATAAATTGTTCATACCTTGTGAGTCTTAGTCCAAGTTTGGTAGGAAGCATCCACATGAATTATCCAAAACTACAGATTTGTGATGGTTGGTTGGGTTATTTGCAGTCAGTGTACCCTTGTAACAGTAGTTATTTTACAATTTCAGTTGTAATAAACCAGTAAGTATTCAGTCATGAAATGAATAGCTATTTTTTGTCACAGGACATTGGTGCTCTCAGGTCAATTGTGGTCAACCTTGCTTCCATCATAGATGCTCTTAAAAACCTATATATATATATATATACCGCTACTCTTTCTTGCAGATGGGTTGGATACCAGTATCCAGGATACAGAGGCTACCAATATCTATTTGAAAACTGTGACTACAAACACTGGAACGAATGGAGTGCCTTCCAGCCACAGGTCCAATCCATCCGTCGTATCAGAGACATGCAATGGCACCAGAAGGGATGTTTCCTTATCCCCACCACAGCTACCACTAAGTAAACAAATGCAAGATGCCCCTCGCTTGACAGAGACCCATCAGGACCTTGTGTTTAAAATCGACCTCGCCACATTTTTCATAAACTCTGTCAGCTATTGTATATTGCACATTTACTGGATGTCCTTTATTGTATGCTGCAAATAAAAATGATTTCTGAGGTATAAAAAGGTGGTTTTGTTTCATACTTGTAAGCGTGAAAAATCCAACGAAAATGAAGACAATGTTTTAATTTGAGCAAGTTATCAAAAGTGTGTAAATAAATACCACGAGAGGGGATATTCTCTTAAAACAGAGACAACAACAGTAGTGGCCAGCTAGCCTTTTCTAGTAGTGTCTTCTATTTTGCTGACAAGGGCAGCATTATTTTCTACCTCTTCACGGTTCCTTCCATGGTACAGGAAACTCTTTCAAATACAGATAAGGTTATGGTATAACTTCTAGACTAATAATAAGACAGGGCCCAAAAATTCTAATCAGTCTTTTGTTGTCAACGTGACAGCTCCTTGCGTCTGTACTTCCTGCCTAATAGGCAACCCTAGAGGCAACCACTCTCGGCAACAGATTACTCATTTCTCTTTATGTTGAGACAGTACAAATATTTGGTGATAATATGTGTTTAATGTATAGTAATGTATTTATGAGAATATAATTAATAACATAATACACATATAACAATATAATTATATATATATTTTATGTGTATCGTATGCATACAAAGGTGAAAATCACATAGCTTCTTAGTATTATTATTATCTTTTATTTATATAGCGCCATCAATTTACGAAACGCTTAATACAATACATATATTCAAAGGGTATGACAAGTCGAGAATTGACAGACTAAGACAAACCGATACATTAGGTGGAGAGAGCCCTGCTCGCGAGTTTATAATCTTATAAACTATTTCTCATTAAGAAGTATGTTTTAAGGGAAGTCACAATTTCAGAAATTTCACAAATGTATTTTTCCTAGAACACACGTGATCTTTTTAAAGCATAGTTTACAATAAATACACCAAATAACAGCATATCTAAAGTACAGGTCGCATTAAATCAATAAGACCTTACACATTTCTTATTGATAATTATTTGGAACGTGCTTGTCTGCGGTCCGCATTTGTCATATTTTATAGATGGATCAGGATTCTGCAACCCAGATTTTTTTTTCTTTTTATATAATTGCTGTGTCAGCAAGAAATTGATCTGCCTCAAATACAATCAATGTTTTAGTTAAGGAGACCCATAGATCACACATTAAGTGTTATCGTGTGTTAAAACATATATATTACAATTGACCTTGTTCCTGGTGTATGCATTCACATAGACATTTCATAAATTTATATATACATATATATTATATATACATTCTCATAGACAAAACTACATTTTAATTATACCATACTAATATAAAAACATAATCTTTATTCACTCAGATAGGCATGTACCATAGATAGCATTATAAACCACTCTCTTATCTTACTAAATAAAGGCGAACAATAATTTGGGGTGGTGTCATGCCCTTTTCCACATTCCCATCATAAGTTTTTAAGCATACGGCCCAGGCAGACCACAAATTTTCTAAAGGTTGTTTAGTAAATCTTGTTTTTTTTTTTAATTCAACCACATAACTTTTATCTCTTATTTAGGAAGACAGAACGGAGAAATAAGTCACTGTCTGACTTTGGAAGGTTTCCTGGTAGTAGAGGTGATAAGGAGTGTTCAGATTTCCTATATAAGAGCTGGTCATGGAGGGGCTTATACATTGCAAACATCCCTATATACATTTGTAATACGGGGCAGACAAACGCACCCTGAAGATCAACTGTCATCCCCACATCCAACGGTATCACCCATTATTAATGGATTGCATAGCGCTGAAAAAAAAACAGAGAGAGAGAATACATATTTTGGAAAAGAAACTTTGTAATTACGGAGCCCTCCAGTATAACAGTAAGGGGTCTCCTCTGAGTTTATTCAAAGACAGAACACACACATCATGCAGAAGGCTTGCTGCGACACTGTGCGGAACACAAACATTGACAGCTGTATCAAAAATATATATAGGCATAACATATGCGCACAGTCAGTAACACTCATACATCGGTAAGCACAGTGCTAGCAATCATTCATACATTCAACGGGGCATCACAGGCAGGCATGGTGAAGGAGGTCCCTGCCACATCCTCAGGGAATGTCAGGGAGCACAAAATGGGTGTAAAACGCACATTTTCTGGAAGGATGGCTGGCATGAGACAAATGTTTGATATGTGGTAACAGATGTACCCAGTGCTTTGCAGTTTACAGTGTTAATAAAAGACAGATACAATAAATTCACTCATAATAAGTACATTAGCAGAGGAAGGCTGCTGGGGGGGGCAAGAGGGCAGTTGAAGCCAATTGACCCCCTCAGGTAACTAATAACGTAGCATACACCTACACACTCTAACACATTCAGTTACACAAGCACACTAAAATAACCTCAATCTACCATCATCCCTCCACACCTCTGGTAGTCACAGTGTGAACTGCTGCGTGACCCCCCCCCCCAGCAGTCATACAGACATTAGGAAAGAGGCCCTCCCCGCAATCAGGGGTTAGGATCGCCGTTGTCTGGTTTTCTATTGAACGGTATTTAAAGGCTCAGTCAGATGGCATCTAAATCAGCTATTTCGGCTTATATTATTTATTTAACCCTTCATACATAAATGGGAGTTGCTTATTGAGCAAGACTTCGCTACAGCTCTGTGGCTGCAGCGGCACCGCCGACGGCCAGAAGATACACGCTGACACGACTGACACGACTGAGGAAAAAGAAGGGGGGAGCAGTGGGTTTGGGGGGGTGTCGGCCACGCGCACAGGGTGGGAGGGCTGACGAATGCGCGTGACCTTACTGTAAGTGGGCGGTGCCAGCGACTGATCCGCCGCGCTAGACGGTGCCTGTGTCGTGTGCGTGGGCGCGCTACCGGGCTTGAGGGAAATGCGCTGCTAATACGCGAGAGGTCCCCCACCGGGTTCTCCAGTATATGGGAGGGGGAGACGACTAGAGGTGAGTAACCGGAGAGAATGTGTCTGAACGAGGGTGTCAGAGGCGCCTGGGATATATGGCGAGAGGAAGACAAGGGCTGTCCACGGCCGCCAAAGTTTACAGGGAGGCGGTGGGTAACGCTTTACAGGGTGTACGGGACCTCTAGCTGTGTGACGCCGGGGCGCCCCATTCATTGTGCTGCGTACTGCCGGGGTGCAGGCAATGGCCAGTTACTAGCAGTGCAACTAGCCTGCCTGTACAGTATCTATGAATGTGTGAGCAAGTGTGTTTCTGCCTGTACCATTTCTATGATATTTACACACCGCTAATACTTGGTAGGACAGTGCTTTATGTCTGGTTGCCAGAGTTACAGGCATCAGCACATGTTTACGTTCTGTCCATGTGCCTATGTGGTATGTATCCGTTGTATGTATCATTCTATTGGGTCAACGTTGTGTAGATCTATGTGAAATATATAAAATGCAGAAGTAAATAATATGTGCCAAGTAAAGGATGGACCCTTTTCTCTCCTATATAATCTATAATGATATATAATATATGTATGTAAGACAAAAATAACATAAAAGAGCACATGTATTTAAGTAAGGTTGATGAGGTAAGGTATGCATTGATTTGTTAGGACATCTGCTTAGTGATAAAATATATATATATATGATGTATGTGGAACACAATTCCATATGTTTTTTTACATTCTCAAACTTTTCTCATTAGTTTCCCTGCAGATGCACCTTTTAGTGAATATCTGATATTAAAATAAGGTGACAACCCATCATTCTCTTGCAAAAACTAGTTTTTAGATGATGAGAGCTAAATTTTTGAAGAATAAAAACTTTATTGCACCATAACAGAAGTAACAATCTTTTCCCGGACATGGAATGAATACTCTGTTATATGTTATATACGATATACTATGACCAGTCAGGGTTTTAAAGTTCTATAAAATAGTCTCACTCGTTATTCTGATGTTTCAATTATTCCATCAGGAACCACCAGGGACGGTTGTTAGAATATCTGTACAGTGGGCCACAAACTAGGGCTAGTAAATTATAGTATTTGGCGTGTGAGACCCTGACATCAGGGATGTGTTTGAGGCTGCGGAGTTAATGCACTCAATTAACATTTTATGGTTTTATATCTCATCCTGAAAGCTTACAGACTTCACATGGGCATTCTGGCATGAAAGGCCATTATTATTATGCAACCCAGAGCAGCGGTTGGGATCGCTGTGTGTTGTAAGTCGTAGTTCCTGGTTTTGTAATTTTATTTTTGTTTAGTATGCGCGTTTGGAACAATGTAATTCACTGTCTCATGTGGAGGCTTCAACAAAGACTAATAGTGATTACAGGGAGAATCCATAAAACGGATTATTAAAACAATACTTCATTTCTCTAGCTCTACTTAGTTACAGTTTCTTCTCATGCGTTGTTTTACTATACACAAAAGATATTAACAGGTACTACATGTAGCTTAGGTATTAGGTTCCTTCTTTTGGGGGAAATTCCTTGGAAAAACAAATATTTTCCTTGAAGTATTCAATACAGTTCTTTATACATGCAAATGCTTGTGGAATTCTGCAGAATTCTCCCCTGTGCATTTGCACCTTTGAGCATCTCCCATATATTTTCCGTCCTGGAGATGTATTCGCCTGCGCAGATCCGTCGCTGATAAACATATTGCCAGTCCGCTCCATCACTGGTTCTGAATGCTGCATGCCCGGGGTCTTCAAGCAGCCATTCAGTGGGGAGAATTGTCAGACTATGGAGGAGTTGGGCAGCTGCAGCTCCGTAGCTGTAGCTTCTCCCTAAGGTAGTTTTGTTTTTAACATTTGAAGAATACATCTAAAAGTACTCAAAGTTCTGTAATATGCATTCTTCTTTTGTGGGGCTGTGAAGAACAGTAAATTGTCCCTTTAACAAAGAAAGAGGAAGCAGATACTTATTGCAACTTTTTTGCAGAGGCTAACCAAAGGGAAAGTCTCTGAGTGCTAAGTGATGTTGTGTAGTATGTGTGTATATGGACACAGAGTACTACTTTACACTATCAGAGGAAGACTTTTAATATAGATCTATTTAAAATGTTCCTTCATTTACAGTTTGATACCACCTAGCAATATTTGCATTTTCATTGTGCTCTAATGTGTAAATATTTAGACCATCGTGTTTTGTTATAAATATTTAGAATGGCAGTAATATGTCAACTTACATTCCACTTATATGAAACAAGTAGCAGTTCAAATATACATACATCGCTGCATCATGGTCCCTTTGCAGGTATTCGCAAAATGCTCATGTCCATTATATATATTTGTGTTTTTTGTTCAATGATTTAAGGCTGGTCGATTCACTTTGATGAAAAGTTAATTTATAATGTTGACAAGTGATCATCTCTACCTGGGATTAAGTAATGCTTTGGAGAGACTCTGTATATTAAATATGTGATGGCTTGTTTGAGCCCTTTCACACGTGTCATTAGTTACAGTTCCTATCACATAGACATATCCTACCCTACAAAATCATATATATTTTTAAGCAGAAGCGGCTAATGTTCTTGCCACCTGCACAGAATCGTGGAACCCTAAACCGAATGGCTGCAAGGTATTTCTCCCCGCATTTACAGATATTTTTCATTATGCTGCCAGTGCTTGTTTGTTTTTTTTTTAATTTTATTTTATCCTAAAGGAATTGTTATATCTTAAAGCAACTGCTGATGATAGTATAAAGTGTGCCTTTCCCAGTGACTGCAATGGGGCATTCTGCATTAGAAACAAACGTGTATGGAACTGAAGAGCTTGTGTGTGAAAGGAAATGCTGTTTTACTTATTGACAGTATTATATTTAAAGGGAAAAAAAGAGAGACAGAAAGGAGAATAGCTTTTCCAGCGGTTCTCTGTCCCCCCCTTAGTGCTTTCTAGCTTCCCAGGGAGCCTTAGAAACGAGGAACAGAAAAAATAGGGGCTTGGCATCTCTGCATGTTATACTTTATGAAAACAATCTGCCAAGCTCTGCTTCTTGGACCCATGTCAGCAGACTAGTTATATTTTTATTTCAATTTTTTGGACAAGCAGGGCATTATTTTTTAAATCATATTCATATATAAACATTCACTTTAAAACATTTTAAAAAGTGTTATTTGTTTTCTAAAAAAAAAATAAAAAATAAATCTTATAAAATGAGAAAAAAAAATATGTTCATATACCTGTCCAGAGTTTGGATACACCTCTTATGCTTTGGATTTTAATGTATCGTGACATGTATAGGACAAATATTAAACGGTGGGCGTATTTTCCCAAATTATAATATTCTTAAATTTGGTATTCTGAGTCACTGACTTCAGTAGCGCTGACGGATCTCTCCCAGCCCATCAAAAAAGTACATCTTGTAACGCTGCTTTAATTTTCATGCCCATATCCAACTGCAGAAACAAACACCAAATTGTTTTCAGCAAAGTTTCCCCAGTACAGTGATGCATCACATGCATAGGTTTAGCATTCTTAGGGCAAGCTACTGGGCCAACATTAAAAAAAAAAAAAGGGGGGTGGTTTCTGTGCACTGCACCTAGAGGTCTCTCCTGAAACAAGGGAAGCTCTTGTGATGTCATGATGATTTTTAGGAGGAGAAACCCACGGACAGGAATACGTGTATGTTAACATTTTTGGTATCTATTATGCAGTTAGTTAGCATACGCTATACAAACAGAAACTTGGAACACCAATGGCCATTTAAGTCCCCCCCCCTCTTAATTCATAATGCACCTTACTTATAGATATGGCATTTTGCCCAACACCCCCGGACCTACCAATGCATCCCCAAGCCCCAGTGGAAGTGTTGGCAGGAGCAGGGGTTGTCTGTGCTGTGGGTGACCTGGATCCTAACCCTGCCGCTTGTCCACAGCTGGGCTAAATGAAAAAGAAAAACAAAAAGCACCAGCCCAGCGGCCAGAACTGCTTGTCCTGGGCATCGGCGCTACGAATTGGCATTTCTGTGCTAAACCCCAATTAAATCTTTAAAGTGGGGGGGGGGGGGGCGCGGCCTATAATCAAGCCAATACGGTATATCTTCCAGCGTCAACTGCTAGAATTCTGTGACGTAGAATTACGTCCTTCATGGCGATAGATTTAAAAAGATGTAAAACTGCACGGGTATTTTGTCACTAAAAAGGAGTTGTGTTTTCAGCTCCTGGAGTCAGTGACATGAAACTGCAGATTCCCTTTTTAATAAATAAACTCCCAGCTGTCGCATGTACAGTTCCTGGGAAAAATATAGATGAATTTCCAATATAGCTTTGTTGTTATTACTATTGTTTGTTTTCAGTTACAGAATACGTGTTTACGTAACACATTGTTTTACAGCTTCAAATTTGGTATGTAATTGGTTGATTGGGTAACATTAAACATATTGTGATGTTTGAATAAGGAATGCCAGATATCCTATAACTGCCTATAATGGGTAATTTTGGGCTGCAAATTAACTTTTTTTTGGAACCAATAGAAAAAATTAATGCATAAAACAAAATGTATGTGTATATGTGTGTGTGTGTGTGTGTGTATATATATATATATATATATATATACATATACATATACACACACACACACACACATATACAAACACACATATGTATATAACAAATAGCCCTAGACTCCTACCTAAATATAAATAAGGTGACAAATACTAGATTCCTAGTTCAAAAAAAACATGGTGGCCGGTGCTTGGCTGATAGCAAAGTAACAATAATGCTTCATTTTTATTTGCAAGATGCCAAGATGTCAACGTTTCAGTCCATCTCGTGGACTTTCTTCAGGAGAGGGCGGAAGTGCTGGGTAGCAGTGGAGGTTGTCTATGCACAGCGTGCAGACATTCACCGGCTGCCCCCGCTAGACACCAGGGAGTCTGGGGATACATTGGTAAGTATGGGGCGGCAGAGTAGCATATAGGCAGGTATAAGGCATATCTGGGGCAAAGTGGCAAGCCCAGGGGGCAGATGTTCATAACAGGGGGGCAGGTTGGCAAATAAAAGGAAATAAAACAAGAAGGCATGTTTGTCAATCATACTTTTTATTTAATATGAAAAAAACCATTTACTCTCCCTCAGGGGGGGTCTTTTAATCGAGCAAATAGGATATTATTGTGATACAAATAACTTTTGTTCTTAACCCCAGCGTTCAAGCAATCCCTTTGGCTTGGCATTTTGTGTCCTATTACAATCGATATTTGGTGTGGAGGGGAGCATCTAGAATCAAGAAAAAAAAAAACCAAACCCTGAAATTATTCTCACCCTTACAACCACTATAGACCCACAGCAATATATTTTGCTAAAAGTAATTATCCTCCTAGAAACACTTTTTTGCTAGTTGATCATGCTAAATAGGAACAAGGCAAACATTTGTAAAATGCTAAGTGATATTGGGTCTAGATAAGATTTGTACACCATAGAAACAAAACAACGCTTATTTTGAATGTCAAAGCTCCAGTACGGTCACATTGACAGGATGCCTGTTCTCTGCGTACAGGTAATGCCTGGGTGTGTTATTTCCTTTTCCCTGCCGAGATCTTTGTGTATTTAAGGCCTAGCAAGAGATAAGTCTGCAGCCATGCTTAATCTTTTCCTCTTTTTAACGCAAGATAATGATTAGGTATGCGTCTTAAGCCTTACACCGCACAAATGTGCATGGATCTCGTGTTCCTACGTGTTCGTTTTTGAATTTGTTCCTTTTTTTATGTTTATTTCCCTTTTTTAAACGGCGGCTTTCCCAATAAAGGTAAAACGCTTTCCTGTCCAATTACAATATATTGACAAAGCAATTCAGTTAGCACAATGTGCTTCTGGAAATCCATTCTCTGACAAAGGGCTCACCCGTTCTGTGATCATTTTACTACTGGGTATAAGGGGTGCTGTCAGACAGAATGCCAGTGATTTTCACAGGGGTTTTAACACTTCATTTGAGGTTGCTTAACAAAATGGTTTGTTTGTATTATTGTCATTGTATTATTTCCCATTGTTCAGTAAAAGTGACGCAATCATACAATGGAATCCAGTTATTCTGCAAATAGTTTAATGTTGTAGGTTTAATCTGAAATAATTGTAAAAAAAATAATAAAATAAATCGGCTTTCAATTACAAAGAAACCATGTTTTAACCATAATTTTGTATAACCTGGACTCAATAAAAGTGCTGTAATTGTTTCATCAGCCTTCAGCATCTAAATAAGAAAATGCTAATTAAAACTGATGAATATTCAACATACGAAAAGTGTAATCAACATAAATAATTTCATTAAACATATTATGCTAAGAAAATCTTTGTGGCACTATACTGCTTTGATTATGACCTGAAGAGATAAAATAATTATGAAAAAATTAAAAGAATATTGTAAAACAACTTAAACTATACTTTGCTATTCTCTATGTTAGAACTTTTTTTTTTTTTGAGCAGGGAATGTATTGCCTAAAAATACCATAAATGCAGGCAATAGAGACCCCTGGTTCTACAAAAAAAAACGGTTGGTATGAAAACAAAACGCACTTTAGGACAGTACAGTTACTTCAATGCTTGTGATTGCTGCATGGCACCTTTCACATTTCATGCTGTCTATTTTACAAACCCATAGGGAGATTTTGCAGAATTTCTCCATTCAATTTTGCTGCAAGTGGTAAAGGGCTTATCGCTTGCAGCAAGATGTCATGCAGGACATGTGTTCAGACGAACACATCTCTGAGCGCGTGATATATTCATCTCCAGCCAGCTGTAGCCCTCACGCGGTGATCGCTGTGGATAGGTGTCTGTTCCGACCTATGTGCGGATTTGTGGAATGGCCTCCCGTTGATTTCAATAGGAGTGCCCTCCTGTCAATGACTGCTACAAACATCCAGTCACTGGCAAGAAGTGTCAGACCACGGCAGAGTAGGGCAACTTGCAGGTAAGGTAAATGCTTTATTTTTGTTTGCGAAGAATGCATATTACATACTTGAGTACTTTAATATACCATATTTGCTTGATTATAAGACAACCCCCCCCAAACAAATTTGAATATTTTAGGAAAAGAAGAAAAAGCCTGGATATAAGACTACTCTATAAGAAAAAAGCTTTACTAGTAAATATTCTCATGTAAACTATTTTTCCATATTTAATAAAAATTATGATTGAGAAAAATGTATTTTGTTTTTATTTACTTTTGTTTGCCAACCTGCCCCCAGTTATGCCCATCTGCCTCCCAGATATGCCTTATACCCCCTAAATTCCAATCTGGATCCCTGATAGGCCACTCTGCCACCAGATATGCCTTATACTCCATATTTACCACTCTGCCCCCCAGATATCCCTCTTGTCCCCCTATATGCCACTCTGCCTCCAAAAAGCCCTTATAAACCCCCATATGCCACTCTAACCGTCCCCCGACTTACCACTGCATCCCTAGATTTCTCTCCGTGCTGCAGATTCCTTGGTGTGTAGTGGTGGCAGTCGGTCAAGGTCTGCGCGATGCACGCAGGCAACCTCCACTGCTGCTGCTGCTGCCGCCGCCGGTACTTCCCCTCTGGCTTCTATGAATGAGCACCGGAAGGTCACGTGACGCCGGCGCCCCGTCATAGAAGCCCCGGCGGAAGTCCCAGCAGCAGTGGAGGGCAAATACGGTACTTTCTTATATAGTGGGGTGGAGGGGGCAGGGACACCAAACTGTCTCTAACGCTTTAAGAACATTTCTTTTACACAAGACTTCCACTTCCTTTGGTTGCATGTGTGGTTAAAGACGACTGTTGTCAAGATGCAACCTTGTAGCAACTATTGCTGTGTTTTTGCAGCTGCAGGATTTTGGTAACATTGAAAATCAAAGATCTACTGCACTTGACAGCCCCACTATGCATATTGTGGGAAAATGCATATTAAAGTGTGTTGTGAGTACTTTATTTTTTTTTTTGAATAATGCATATTAAAGTACTTAAGACACAGATGCTGCAGCACTTCTGTGATCTGATAATTCTCAGCATTGATTGGCTAATTGAAAGGATCCCTGCCTGCTGAGCCAGAGCCTGGCCCTACTTACCCAGGTCAATGATACGATGTTAAGTGAAGGGGCTTCTGGTCTGACATGCTGGCAGTGGGGGATTACTATATTGCACGGAATTATTGTACGGTACTGTGCACCCCTTCATTGCTGTATTGTTGAAGGGCACAGGCTAAATTCAAGCAGACATGACATGGGCACCCACACTCCAGGAAGCACCCTCCGGGGGGGGGGGTAGGAACTAGGAACTGTTGCCACAAGGGGACTGACCATTTTGACTGTGACAAAAGGTCCTTCGTATTTGGGTCCTAATTTCTTGGTAGAGCAGGCCAGGCAGAAGTGCTGGGTTGAAAGCCACACCTTGTCACCCACATTATAAGCTGGAAGGTCTTGTCTTCATAGTATTTATATGACTATTGGGTCTTGGGTAGGATGTCCTGTAATACAGAGAAAGTGTGTGATAGTTCATGAATGTGAAGAGAGGAAACTGGCACATTGATGGGATTGGTTGAACCAGGAAATGTCATGGGGTAAAAGCCACATAATGTATAAAAGGGTGACATCAAAATGGACCTGTGCAAACTATGGTTGTACACAAACTCAACAAGAGGCAGGAAGGAGACCAATCATCTTGGAGGTATGTGATGAAGCATCGAAGCTATTGCTCAACAGTCCAGTTGGTTTGCTCTATTCGGCTGTTAGTTTGGGGTTGAAAAGCAGTTGACATGGTTGGTTGTCTTTGTATGCCCTTGCAAAATGTGGCCAGAAATGGCATATAAGTAATGTGCCTCTGACGTCGACAATGTTATCGGGTAAGGCATGGAGTTGAAATTATGTTTTTTTAATAGAAGGTGGTTAGTCTATAGTGAAGTCCATAGACATGCTGGCCTATTTTCTATTTGGGGCAGGAAGTGGTTGTAGCAGGCCAGTTGATTGTGTATGTGATCCTTTGACACAGGCACATGTGCCACAGGGGGATACATACCGGATGACTTTAGTGTTTAAACCTGGCCACTAAAAGCATCTTTGTATAAGTTCCTTCTTTTTCTGAACACCCCCATGCCCTACTAGAGGAGTATTCTGGTGTGCTTGCAGTACCTGGAGACGTGACTGGAACATAGCTCCTATGCTTGGGCAGGCAAAACCCATGCTTTGGCTTATTGCTGTATAGAGACAGAGGAGGAGTCTTACAGGATTACAATTTCATTCGATAATGCACCCGAGACTGCAATAAAATGGTGGGGTTGTAGTATGCGTGCTAACTTCCCCTTGCTGGAGAGTGTCTGGTGTGAAGTCTGCTTTATCGTTATGGAAACCTGTGGTTTGTGGACTGTGGCCAGTTTAAGATGACTGTTTTTGGGATCCATCTCAGATTGGTTTGGGGAAATCATGAATCCCAGGAATTCCACAGTGGACACCTCAGACACATTTTGTATGATTTTGTCTATAAGTTGTCTTGTTAACCACGAACATCAAGCTTACATGGGTGCGGTGGTACTCCAGACTGGGGGAACAGATAAGGATGAACACATGCTCTGAAAATGTTAACAAAATGCTAGAAGTTGACAGGGGCATTGCAGGGGCTGTACGGCATTAGTGTACACAAAATGTCCACTCGACGCCCTTGCATGTACAGACCAACTCGTATGCCCTCTGATCAATCTTTGTGACAGTCCATTAGTTCTGATATCGGGGTAAGTAGGTATTTTTGACTGTTATTTTGTTCAGTTTCTCGCAGTCTATGCAGGGGAGCAACCCACCTTTGTTTTTCTTCTGACATAGAAGATACTGGACACTGCAGGTGAGGTGGGCAGACGTATGAACCCTTTGACAAGATTGTTATCAATTTAGTCTTTCGGCACCTTAAGCTGGGGTTCAGACAGGGGATATATATATAGCCTTATAGAATAGGGGCCCTGGAAAGAGAGGGGCTGAGGTTTTACCCCTTCACAAACACATGAGCAAAGGCCTGGTATGCTATAGATATAGACAGTATGAATGTATTCATGCTCAGACATGCATCTGACTGATTCTACATAAAGAAAGCACCCACAGCACAATTGGTTTCTCAGTCTACTGTAAGGAGAGGGAAACAGGTGAGCTTGAGTCTAGGAAGTCTGATGGTCATAGACAAGTAGAGTTGCTCACCTTCTGATGCGTGTTACTTGGCCATACAGTTTCAAAGCATATGCCCAGACTTACCACAGTACAGATGCAGATTAAAGGGTTGTCTATGTTTTTTTCCCTTCTTGTGCATGTTAGGGGTAGGTAAAGAGGCAGCTTGGTGGCGTGGATGACTGTATGTGAGGGACTGGTGGACATCACATTATGTTCCAGGCGCCTGTCTTTTAGCTGTATGTCTGGAAGGATGGTATGTTCTAAAGAGGATGGCGTTCCCTCTCTAGCAAGTTCTTGCTTGAGCAACTCTGATAGTCCATATCTTAATTGATCCAGAAGGGTTGGCTCGTTCCAGGTCTTCTCAATGGCTAATCACCTGAAGTCAATTATGTCTTCCACAGGACACTGACCTTGTTTCAAGATGCAAAGCAAGATTGTAGCAGAAGTCACTCTGTGGGGGTCATCGTATAGTGAGTCTATTGCCTGGAAAAACAAATCCCAAGAGTCCCAGATGGGGCTGTTGGAGCAAAGTTCACAAAGACACACTCTCCTGACCAAGGAGGGCAAGGGCAGGTCACATTGTATAGGGAACTGACAGTTACACAAATTGGGTTATTGTTTTACAGCATATTGTTTCAAAACAAATACACACGTAAGACGGCATGAGCGCTGACAGCATAATCCAACTTTCATCTTTAGTTGAACCGAACTATTCTGGAAACCTGTAACACTGTTAGGTCACCTAGTAGTTACCATAAGTACAGGAAAATTAATAACAATATCTGCTAAAAAGAAGGAAACCTCCAAATTTTGCTCTACTAATTGGGGATGTTGCTGCAAAATAGTGTACAAGTTTGGCAAGTGTAATTTGCAAATCGGCTGATTGTGTTTAACTAAAGAACTATTTATTTTTCTTGGAAGGAACATTCACTGGTCAAAACTTGGCATACTAAGTGTTTTCTTCACTAAGCTGTGAGTTTACAGGGAAGTTGTGGTAAACTTAGAAAAGGAAACGGTAGGTGTCATGTGACAGAGACGTTTTAGTTACTATTTTTGTTGTAACTGCCACAAATATTGCATACATTTTCCTTACAATAGTAGGACCAAAGTGCTATATACATATATGTATACTGGGAGTTCCCTTTTGAGCATTTCAAATCACAAAAGGGCAATTGGCCCTTGGATAATGGTTAATGAAATTGGCAACATATTCAAGAAATCTCACTAGTTTAACTGTCCATTATTCACTAGTCACTTCCAAATGCATAATACAGTCAATGAGAAATGTTTGTGTCGACCATATGTAGGCAGCAAACCCCAGGCATTGTCTATAAACTCCAATGTTTACAATGAAAATGGCAGCTCTCTATTTTTTCTCCATTGCCATTAGTTTCAAAATATCTGGGAATAATGCTGGTGAGTGCTTAGTTTCCTTTCTGCTGGACAACACAGTAAGTGAACCAAGTGTTCTGAAATACTTAGACTTGCAAAGACTTAGACAATCTACTTTAAACAAAAAGCTTGCTCTTTTGGGGAATCTGTCTGGTATGGCAGACTGCTCAACCATAATCTCAGACAGCCAATCTGTAACCCTAATGAAGCAAGCTTTTCTAAATGCTCTCAACTAGTGAGTACTACAAATGAACTCTCTCAAGACAAGCTGGGTATTAGAATCTCACAGACCTCATTTTTTTAAACCAAATCTAGTACTCATCCTATAGAGTCAGAGCTATGTTAAAAAAAACAGCATTGGTCTGATCTATTGGTGAACTAGCCCTCAAGAGCATTAGATAGGCTTCATACAAGAGTGTCTGTTCACAGTTGTGGAATTTACCCACCACTTCAACCTTGTAATGGACCTGTTTTTCACATTTGCTTCTATTTTGAAGTCCCATATCCGTTTCAAGGATTTTTGTATGATGTGTAAACATGTAACGTGCTAGCAGATAACTATGGTTCTTTGGAAGTAATATTGATTTTCTAACTAGTAAATACCGGTATATACTTTATAGCTGAAGAAAGTGTGAGATTTCAAAAAAGCTGTGTGCTTCCAACTGACTTTTTGCACACATTAATGGCAGATCTGTTAAAGCAGATGAGCGAGTTTTGGGACACCTGTTAATCTTTTCAAATCTAATTGCTGCTGTCTGTGTGAGGAATTGGGATCAGTTTTTGTCTATGCATTCAGAAGATTGATTTTTATAATTGTACCTGAGATTTATAATCCTTGCGTATTCTTCAGACCTTCTTTATGTAGGCTGCCCAGAAACCTTAGACTGTTTTCCACATTGTTATGCTGTCTTCTTAACTAGAAAAAGGAAAGTACACCCTCTTTGAATTCTATGGTTTTATCAGGACTATGTCATATCAGGGCATAGTAACAATCATCTGTTCTTCAGGCCAAAAATAGATAAATACAACCTCAACTGAACAACACCACATGACATATTACTCTGTCATGATTTATTCAACACAAATAAAGCCAAAATGGAGAAGCCATGTGTGTAAAAAAAAATATGATTTGATGGGGCCCAGATGTTCAAATGTCAAAAATTGCACACCTCACAAAGGTGGCCTTTTACCTCCCAAGAACCCAACAAACCCATGCACAGGGGGTATCGCTGTACTCAGGAGATGTTACTGAGCTCATATTGGGGACATATTTCAGGTGCGGTAAATTCACACCTGAAGTACAATGTGTGTGGGGAATTTTTTTTTTTTAAAGTTTACTACCATAAAGTTTGACAAAGGCTAATGGTAAAATTACTGCATGGAAAGGGTTAAAATACCAGCATTTAAAATACCTTGGGGTGTCTAGTCTTCAAAAATATATGGTTTGATGAGGTAAATTGCATTGGCAGGCTTCAAAGATGTCCCAAGTACCATATGAGGCAGAATGACCAGATTTCATAAAAAATGGTTTTGAAATAGCAAAATGGTTCTTGTAATTATTGCCCAATAACTTGAAGAAAAAATCAAAAGTGAGAAAAATTCCTTTTTTAACAAAACTTCACCATAATGTTAAAAGACCCTTTGCCACAAAGTGTACTACGAGTAAGAAACAGTCTTGCCATTAAGGGGTTAAAATAATAAAGATTGATTTACCAGCAATAACATGCATTTTTCTGTAGTAGTTAGACTTTTTAAAACAATATAAAACAATCTCCAGGGAAGAATTTTTTTTGGTCCTTAAGTGTATAAGGTAATTTATTTCCGCATCGAAGAAAACTTACTGGGGGCTGCAATTTTTATTTTGGGGAATTTCCCTGCTTAAACACCTCACTGAGCTTGCTGTTTATGGCAATACTAATCAATTCCTATTTGCCTTATAAAAACCTTTCTTCTTTAGACTTTCATCAGTCAGTGCCAGTTTTGTTTACCACAGGGAGTATGATAAGAAGTCATGGTGTTCTGTAGATTAGGCTATAATAACAGAGCTAGCTAATACATGACTAATATGGAGTTGTCTAAAACGTTATACATTAAAAGAGGAAAACTCACTTTAATGTGAGGCTACTAATAAAAAAAATAAAAGTCAGTTTTGCTTGAAACTCTTTATAATGATAATTTTTCATAGTCATGTAACTAAAGATTCACAAAAAAGTAACCTTTAGGGATCCCAAACATATGATTGAGTCGCAGTGTAATGTGATGTCAATGTATTACCATAACCTGTCAGAGGAGCTTGTTAAAGCAGCAAACTGATCTTTGCCTGAGCAAGCTGGTTTAATTTGGAAACTGCATTAGTTTCTTTTCCTTGAAACTTCTTCCAATATTTTGTCTGGTAGCTACTGTGTCTTTTGTGCATGTATGTCCTGTATTGTATGTGCAATTAGTTCAGTCTCATCTTTGTAATGGTCCTCGTATTCCCTGTCTGTCATTCAAGCACTGAACCTAGTCTTATTTTTGGTTGGTTTAGTCTACTTTTTATTTTTTATTTTAATTTTTTACTAAATTTCAATTATTTTTCTGTTTTAGGTGCAACAGAAATAGGCCATCTTAAGATGTTTTTACCGCGAAAAGGTGAGTTGATCAAAATGCATATGTTTGATATACTGGATATACAGTGGCAAGAAGACAGAAATAAACCCTGTGGAATTTCCTGGTTTTCTGCATTGTTAATAAAATGTGATCAGATCTACATCTAAGTCACACATATATATATATATATATATATATATATATATATATATATATATATATATATATAATAATATATGTCTATAGACAAACACAATGTGTACTCTTTTGTGTCATTAACCGTTCACAATGCTGGTGAAAAAAGTAAGTGAACCCTTGGTTGAACCTCCTTTGCCAGCAATAACTTAAAACAAGTGCTTTTGGTAGCTGAACATCAGATGTGCACAATGTTCAGGAGGAATTTTAAACAATTCTTCCTTACAGAACTGCTTAAAGCCAAATTCTTAGGATGTCCGGTATGAACAGCATCTGTAATGGGTTAAGGTTTGGGCTCTGATTGGGTCACTCCAGTAGGCAGATTTTTTTTTTTAAAACCATACTGTATAACTAAAATGTTTAAGGTCATTGTCCTGCTGCATCATCCAACGTCTACTGAGTTTTAGCTGATGGGCAACAATCCTGACATTATCCTGTATGATACCTTAATAAAACTCCTAAATGTTTGAGTTTTTTTCTTATGTCAAAGTAGCTTTAAAACCTACATCCCGTTGCGTTTTATTGGTTGGACTTCAGGTTTCCTAACTCCTGACTCCAATTAGCTTTTATTGAACTGATTAGCATAGAGGTTCACATATGTTTTCCAACCCACACTGTGAATATTTGACTGATGTATTCAGTATGGAAAAGAGCAATGCAATTGTTTGTGTTATTAGTTAAAATGGATTGTGTTTGTTCATTATTGTAACTTAGATGAAGATAGTATCAAAGTTTAATCAGAAGTTTAAGAAAAATGTAAACATAAATGCTGGTAATTCCAAGGAGTTTGCTTACTGCTTTATGTCACTATAAATATTTGATAATTAAATGGATTTACTTTTCCTATGTCAAGATGACAATATGAAGCGGGCAATGTGAAGTGTATCCTTTTTTTTTTCAAGAAAATCTATTACCGTATTTCCTCAATTATAAGACAAGGTTTTTTTCCAGAGCAAATGCTATGACTATGAGACTAAGATCCAGATCCCCCATTTAACACTCCCCCCGGTGTGTAGACGTCTACATGATTCGCGTAGGCAACTTCCTCTGAGGCTGGAAGGATGTGTGGGGGCATAAGGCATTTCTGTAGGCAGAGTGCTCTATGAAATGCCTTTTAATCCCACTCTGCCTCCAGATTTGCCTTTTAACCCTCTATATGCCCCTCTGCCTCCTGAAATGCCTTATACCTCCCTATTTGCCATTCTGCCCCATAATATGCCTTTTAACCCCCCACATGCCAGAGTGGCATATAGGGGTATAAAGCATTTCTGGAGGCAGAGTAGGACATAGGGGGTCAAAAGACATATCATGGGGCACAGTGGCATATAGAGGGTTAAAAGACATATCATGGGGCACAGTTGGCATATAGAGGGTTAAAAGGCATATCATGGGGCACAGTGGCATTTAGAAGGGTCAAAAAAGCTTATCATGGGGCACAGTGGCATATAGGGGTATAAGGCATTTCTGGGGCAGAGTGGCAAGCCTGGGGGAGATGTGCATAACTGGGGGGGTCAGGTTGGAAAATAAAAGGAAATAAAAACAAAATATTTTTCTCAATCATAGCTTTTATTAAAATTTTCACATAGTTTACATGAATTAACATTTACTGGTAAAACTTTATTCCTTTAGATTTGTCTTATATTCAGGCTTTTTCTTTTTTTCCCCCGTAAATTAATATTCAGATTTTGGGGGGTCGTCTTATAATCAGAGGTTGGTAACACAAGAGAAGTAGAGGTGGCCTCCACATTTTGATAATTCTGGGTTCTGTGATAAATCATTTTGGCTCAAAGCACTTTATCTCTATTTTTGCATATATATATTTAAGTTATGGTCCTGACCTAATCAGTATTCAAATGTAAATGATGTATGGTGCATTGAACTGTACACAGATACATAAAGTGTATTTCATTATGTAAGATGGTTAAACATAACAGGACTATGTATTCAGTTACAGTACTGTTCACTTATTTAAGTTAAATATATATAAGGGGCAGAAATACTTTTAGTTCTAAAAATAACATATTAATAAGCCAAATACTTTGTAAGCCCATGTTTACTGTGATGTAACAGTGATTGGATCTAAAGTGAAAGCATGGTGTAAGTGAAGTGCTCCAGGTTAATTCAATTTACAATGGCTAAAATGCTGGAAATTACTGACAAGATATTTGTAGCATTACAATGTCCAAGACTGGTGTTTTCATATTCTTATCACAGTAATGTTTTTGAGGAGGTTTCAATATTTGAGATTTCATATCTGTCATTATCGCTATAATAAGACAGACTTGAGTAACGTAGTATGTCATTGTGTTATTTTCCAATGGCTGTTCCATCTTTTTAACTTAATTTCAGAATTAAACATGGCAACATAGTTGCAGTAAAGTTTGGAGGTACTTCCCACAGATAAAATTAACTGAGAGCATGAGAAGTGATAGAGGAAAAAAACTAATTTTTAAATACGTACAAATTATGTTTGCAAGTTGGTGCAATAATAATTCTAAACTTGAAGATAGAGAAAGAAACACAGCTACAAGTGAAAAGAAAATAGCAAAATATGTTGTATACGGGGAGGTTCTAAGTGGCAGCACCAAAGAAAATGCTGTTCTTATTCCCTGTATTGATTTAGCTTCTTCATATTTTTCTCATTTTGAAAGGTAATTTCCATTAAGTTTTGCAGTGAGTCGGACTTTAACCAATTTGCAGGGTCAGACTTGAACCATCTTAGTACCCTATAGATGTGCATGTACGTCCTTAAAAGGCATTCAATAAAGCCCTTTAGAACGTTCGTGTACGTCCTGACTTTCTTGCAGTCCCTTCCAGGAGACCTCGCTTCTGACATCAACTAGGAGGTCAGCAGAGGATAGGATATCCCCTACAGGGTCTGTCTAGACCAGGGATAGGCAAAGTGTCTTTATAAGGACACCAGTGTCCATGTGAAGGTTTATGAAGGTCCAGAGAACATCATTAAATTGTCCACCACAGACCCCGGCAAATGTCCACAATGAGAAATGTCGGTGCCTTCCCCTAGTCTAGACTCTGCTTTTATATCTTGCCCCTGCTGTCCGATCACGTGCATTGCAAATCCTAAATGCAAGTCTATGGAGACACGCTTGATGATCATGTTGGTGATGTTACCGCAACAAAAGAAAAAATCTAAAGTCTAACAATACTTGTCTGTCTTACAACCAACAGTGCCTATACTCTGTGAAGTGTAGGCCGCTTCTGTTGAAATATCTTTGTCGTGAAATACCGTAGAATAGTATCATATGATGTTGCACCTATAGATTTGGCCGACTCTTCAAGTCTGAATCATTTTATAGGCTGTGTTAGTATAATTAAATAAAATGGAGCTAAATGTGATGAAATTAACAAAAAAAATATTTAATAATTTATAATACTAACCTTGCATATGCATTATATTTTTTTACCTTTACCTTGCTTTTCTAGTATTGACAGTTTCCTACAAAGTCATGGCATTAGTTATCTTTATTATTCTGCAAAGCTTTGCAGACGTAGAGGCACTACTTACAAATAGTCTGGGAGTTTACAATTGCCTTGTAGTACACATTTTACAATCTAAAGGTAGTGAGGGTTGAGTTAACCGTTTGGACAAAAAACCATGGCTGCCATTTTATCTACAGTTTATTTTGATACTGGTGGTTATAGCGCGTTGGCATGCTTCACTTCCATAACAAAATCACTAAGAAAGCAACACAACTATGGACACGTTTGGAATTTGTGTGCTTTCTATTAAACCTTTTTGTGCTTGGTAGAACATCTTTTAACAGATTGTTTGTTCTGTTGCAGGAGAGGGGAGGAATTGCAAGAGAAGTCTTGGGTCACTTTCTGTGACCCATTAATGTGGTGAGCTCTAAAGCGGGAATGAATGATCCCAAAAAATCAGAAATCTGTGGCAACTGATTTCCAATTCCTCCATTAACCCCTTTTCTACAGTAACTCACTTGAGTGCATCCTGGGAACCAGTTTATTTTTCCTGTATCTCATTTGTAAACTAGACCACAGTGAGCCAGAGAACGCATATTTCATAAAACTAGACAAAAGCAGAAACAGGCAATATATAGATTTTATTCACACATGCCTTGGGATTGGACTTGGTTAAAAAAATTACAGAATGTTCATAAATCAGAGGATATGTACCTAAATGCTTGCAAAAAAACTAATACATTTTTATGAAATACTGCCGTGCTGGAGAAAATCTAGTGGCTACGGTATTTAATGTGTCACCCAGTTTTCTGTGTGGTTTCATGTCTTTATAGGTAATGCCATTCCTGGCTTGGGCTAGTAAATTTCCATAAGGATTTGTCCAGCCCTAGCACAATGTACATTGGGGAATGGCAAGAGAATGCAAAACCGCAGTGAACAGTCTATAAATAATCTAGGTGTCATTCAAAGGAATATTAACAAATGTTATTTTCTTTAGCTTTTAACACATCTTACAGTTCATGCACTTTTGGCTAAAGTAGAATTTTGTCTGACATTGTCATGTATTCAAGAATCTAGAAAGAAAAGATGTTTTCTCAAAACTGAAAATGTTTGTTTTCCTTTTAGGTTATAGGTGGATGAGCAGTTGAACTAAAATCTAAATCGCCTGGTATCTTTGCACCTTATGTGGACCAATGAGAATGCGGTTCACGGTGAGGAAGGTACTGTTGGTCATATGCCTCATCATATTGGTATCCTTGGCAGTACACCTTGGCCAGCAAATGCTAGAATGTCAGCAAATTCTTGATGAAGCCTATGGCAGGAGAAATCGCGCTGTAATGAAGCCGGAAAATGAAGAACTAGTCATGATGGACGCAGATAATGTAGAGTACAGGTACAGTAAGGACATGCCACTTATATTTATTGGTGGAGTGCCACGAAGCGGTACAACATTGATGAGAGCTATGCTGGATGCCCATCCAGATGTCCGCTGTGGAGAAGAAACCCGCATTATTCCACGGATTTTAGCAATGCGTCAGGCTTGGTCAAAGTCTGGTAGCGAAAAAATGAGGCTGGATGAAGCCGGTGTGACTGACCATGTGATGGATGCCGCAGTGCAGGCTTTTATACTGGAAATAATAGCCAAACATGGTGAGCCTGCAAAATTGCTCTGTAACAAAGACCCTTTTACCTTAAAATCATCTGTTTATCTTTCAAAACTGTTTCCAAATTCCAAATTTCTTTTAATGATACGCGATGGACGTGCCTCTGTACATTCCATGATCACAAGAAAGATCACCATAGCTGGCTTTGATCTAAACAGCTATAGGGACTGCCTTACTAAGTGGAACAAAGCAATAGAGATTATGCATGCCCAGTGTTTAGAAATCGGGGAGCGAAAGTGCCTTCCTGTTTATTACGAACAGTTGGTTCTTCATCCCAAGCAAACCATGCAGGCGATTATGGAGTTTCTGGGCATCTCGTGGAATGACGCAGTGCTGCATCACGAAGAACTGATTGGAAAACCTGGTGGTGTGTCCCTCTCAAAGTGAGTAGACTTGCAGGGAAATGTGCTGTTTGACGTCTTTGGGTCATGTATTTGTAATTTTAGTGTAGAAGAGGATGGGATAGTGAAATACATGGTCCCATGTGTTATTGAGCTTAGTTTTCTATACACCTCCATCAGTCATTTGAAATGCACCGAACTCATGTCCTGCAAATAGCGGGGACCAGGGAAGGAGGGCAAAATCATATAAGGGATTCTGGTGGATTTCCTCAGCATTTGCATGTAAAATAATTAAATAAATAAATGGGACAGTCGCTATCAAGTGCATATGATAGCTGACTTGTCCCTTTTAACTATTTAGTTTGTTATATTAAACTAATACTCTAATGTGACAACTGCAGCATTGTTTATATGAATCCAATTGATAGACTTCATCTTAGTTTTCTAGGATGGAATGAAGACAAAAAATATTCTGCTCGATGAATATAGTATATTGGATAGACTTTTCCTTTAAATTAAAATTATTTTGAGTTGATGTTCGCAGCAGTAGGATTTTAAATAAACCAAATTCCTAAATCTAGTTTGCTTTTTAATGGATATAGTAATCTAAAATGCCTAGCCGGTCTTGGCATTACTCATTTAGCGTGCTTATTGTTTTAAATCACCTGATTGTGTTAAAAACGCATTCCGTTTCCATGGTCAGCATACATTCTTGTCGTTTAAAACTCACAATTATTAAATGTATTTATAAAAGCTGTATGAACACCTTACCTGTCATTTGACCTGTAACAAGATAAAACACATCAGATGAGACAACACAGTCGTTACAGAGATTTTGGAACGTTGGACATTACGTTTCCACCCCCCTTTTTTTATTACCACATAGCAATATTACTACATTCTACATCTCTATATTATACAGGAATCACTAATTTATAAAATTATTACACAAAAAATCCAGCTGAAAAATGATCAGCGTTTGATGGCTGGGTATTCTCCTTCAGGATGTTTTAGTAGAGAGCAGAATTCATGGTTCCATCAGTTATGAGAAGTAGTCCAGTTCCTGAAGCAGCAAAGCAGTCCCGGGCATCACACTACCACCACTGTGTTTGGGGGATGTTGTGTTAGCGTAAAGACAGATGTAACGGGTCCTAAGACTTCCATAAATCTTATCCCAAAAGCCTTGGGGGTCATCAAGATGGTTTTTTGGCAAATGTGTGAGATGACCATGTGTGTTCTTTTTTGGTCAGCAGTGGTTTTTGCCTTGCAACTCGCCATGGAATCCCAGAGCTTTAAAAATGGCATTGTAACCCTTTGCAGACTGACAGAAGAAGATTTTTTTCAGTAATATCTTTTTTTTAAAGAAAGATTAAGAATCACATGTACAGGCATAGTTGCTGTATCACAATGTCATTGTTACATCATATAATTTTAGTGAGTAAACAGTGAAACAGTACATATTTGGAATAACAGGTTAGGTTTCAACACATAGTATATATGCAATACTTTATAGGAATTAAGGTTGTAACTCATGAATAACCTATGTATGGTGTGTGTGTGTGTGTATGAGGACTGCGACATCTGGGCCTGCATATTGGCACCCAAGGTGGATTGTTAGGTAAATTTTCAAAAAGTCTGAAACTCCAACCATTGGCTCCAATGGGCGATGGACGGATAGCTTTTTCCCTTCTGTAAAATATGGCATTTTGTGTTTACTCTGCTTATCTTTGTCTAATATTAAAACAAGTTTGATGATCTGAAACATTTGTGTGATTTGTCACACCCTGATTTCTTGCATGGGGTTCTTGTGAAATTTGCATGCATGTGCAACTACATAAATAGGGAAAAGAGTTCTTTTTTTGTTTTGTTCTTTTTTAATATTGTTACTATTTTATACCTATTGATGGAATGCCCATAGTTTTCCTTGGTAAAGTGCAAGGTGTTTATATGGCTGTAACAGAAATATAACTAGCAAAATTGTGCCCTGATCCCTGGAATTCAAGGATGAAAATGGTAAATAAGTTTTAGCACCTTGATGAAGTACTATTTAATCCTGTCAGGTGTAGTTGAAGCTCTGTGTATATCAAATTAATATTAACCCCTTAATGACAAAGCCCGTACATGTTCGGGCTCAAATTGCATTGTTTTCAATGGGTTTTGGGACCGCCCATTGTCCTTAAGGGGTTAAATGCATGTGCATTCTATTCTGTTCCATGTATTACTAAAATATAATAAAATGATATAAGGTAGCAAACAATGCAGAAAAGATTTTGTGTCTGAGGGTCTACCTGTTCAGTTAATGTGTATTGATATTGATGCGTGGTTTGTAGAGCTCTAGCATTGACTCTAGACTATGTTTTGTTAAATTTGTGGCTTGCATAGTGTTTGGTTTTTTTTAATTTAGCCTAGTAGTAAAGGTTTGAAATGGCATGATTTTATTTGTGTGGGACATTGTGTGCATGTGCTCTTATCTTTCTAGTAGTGCGTACAGTTCTCTTTATTCTTAGTTGGTGATGGTGTGAAAAGTAGTAAATCCCCTTGAGTCACACTTAGAATGAATGCCCCGCGTTTCTGTAGGCATGTTTAGCAGCCTCAGAATGGCTTTAGATGTGTTAAATAGCACACTGCCCACATTTCAGGTGTGCAGTTTTTAAAATTCAACTGAGCTACCTGAATCGTGCCTAGTATGGGCGCATCTGGGAACTTCTCAGAACCGGTCCCATGAAGATCTCCCCCTCTTGCAGCTTAAGGCAGGTGTGGTTGGCTGCATACTGAGGTAGGCATGGTTAAACCCTCACTCTCTTCAGAGGTCAGTGGCTTCCCCCAGAGTCCTGTAATGAGCTGCGATTTCCAGAGCTTCAGGAGCAAATCAAAGTTTCCAGGTATGGTCGGTAGCTGAGCATCCTAGGAGGTGTCATTCAGAAACAGAATCAGAATTATTTGTAGACTCTAAAGCTGATGCACAGACATGCGCTATACCTTGTTAAACCACCTCTATAGATCCTGCAGCAGTTATGGTGCAAAATGCTCAACGTAGGCCATGTGCCATGGAGGCTAAATATAATGATCTAGATGATTGCTCCACATTTGTGGTAGTGTCCATGAATTTTAATGTGTAATCAACCTGCCGGGGAGCCTTTTGTTTTAGTATGTTTTTATGGAGGAATTGCTCTGTCCTCTAGTGCACTCTCCTGGTGGAACTCGATGCAACACCACTGTTGCCAAAATGCGAACACAAAACAACTGCAGCAGTGTTAATGATTACAAAAAGTGTGTGTGTGTGTGTATGCAAAAGTCCAGGAGTTTTTCAGCCTGCCCCTGAAATCATGATGGCCTCTACTAGAAGAAGGACACATTAATTACCAGTAATCCCTCTTTGGCTCCCATATGGATTAGAGGAAATGTAATATTTTTTTTAAAAAAAACCTTTGTCTTCATCTGGACAGATAGATTTTGTGATAATGTTTTTTTCCAGTCCTGCTAATTCACTTATGCTTTAGGATGTAAAGATGGATAGTGTTAACAAACCATGCAATAATGGGTGTTGTTTTTGAAGGCTAACGTCCAAATGAAGATGTGGTACACATGTTAATTTTTAGGAGACAGGAATATATGCAAGATAAGTCTTAATGGTGTCATATGCATGGAAGCAGCTTGGCTACAATGATACATTCTCAATGTAATTGCAAATTAGAAGCTCTCATATGTTGAAGGACTCTTAATCATGTGCAAGTGGCAGAAATATAGAAATCATAATATATGAGTATTCTGTTTCTACTAACTGTGCTTATGGTTGTAAATGATAATATTGCACGAACCCATACCAATGTAACCACCCATTAGAGGGTTACCACTCATTTATTCAGGTGTAGAGTACACCAAAAAAATCACAGGCAATTCATATTAATATGGATTTATGGATATGGAAGTATTTTTCTGATTTTAATATATTTAGTTAACATTAACCGGTACTGCATCTAAACGATTTATTGCATCTATAAAGTACTCACATAGTTACTAACGTGATTGTGATTTAATTGTTTTGATATTGTAGATGCAGATGTATAAAGTTCTAACGCTAGTCAAACTACTTGGTTCATTGAGCCACCAGATGGCGCTGTATATGATCGGGCATCACTACGTTTTTGTGTGGCGTACATGATGTAAGAAAGACTTTAGCTAAATGGGGTTATTATAACATGCCTATGTTCGCGCATCCTATTTTTCTTAGTAACTGAAGTAAGACACAGTAATTGAAAGAAAAAAATAAACATAAATTAAACTCCAGACTGTGCGAATAACAGTCCAGCTTCAATTTGTTTCCTCTGGTGATTTTTATACCGTTCACACTTTGTTTTCGAACTGCCCAAGGTCATCAACAGACTTTGTATTCACATTGTTTTATACTGTGTATACTTATATACAGATCAGTTCTTTTTCACATAAAAACAGCGCAATTTTCAATTAGATTGCATTGCATTTGCAGAACTGAAAAATCAACAGACCAGGTAATGAAGCCTGTGAATCTAGAGGCTTTGTCAAAGTGGGTTGGAAAGCTTCCAGTGGACATAGTAGAAGAAATGCCTCGAATAGCACCCATGCTTGTCAGACTTGGGTATGATCCCTTTGCGAACCCACCAAAATATGGTAGTCCTGATGCCATGGTAGTCAACAACACCCACAGAGTGAGTATATTTAGAACCCAGAGTGAGTATGTTTATAGTTTTTCTGTGCTTTGTGTGAGTGATTAAACTTTAAGAGGGAAGAATATGACATATGTGCTAAGGCGGGGCTTGACAAATTTCCCAAAGATTCATTCTAAAAAATTGTTATTGGGGCATGTACCTGGACCTGGTTATAAACATGTAATCATCATATAGATCAGTACCCACACACATACATACATACACTGCTCTCTTACCTCATGGAGCTGCCTGCTGCTCCTTGTCTAATACCGTGGGGTCACATTGTCAGCACAGGCGTCTGAATGCCATGCAGACGTGGCACCAGCCTCAGCATCAGTTGTAGCCAAGCAAGAGGGGGCAGCTTCCTGGGCTTTGTCATACACTAACATACACTTACACACCCAATAACAGACACATGCTAACACCTTATGCTCAATAACACCTTACAGTAGCACACATTCTAACAATAAATGCTGACATAAACATTTATGCTAATGAATACTGTAACATAAACAACACCATAAATGGTAACACCACCCTATTGCACACACTGCAACAACATATACTCAGGCACTGGCTAACACCATACATAGTGAATGTTTTTAAATAAAACTATGCACACATACAACTGGATCTACAATACAGTAAACATGCTGCCTCTGGCACTATACATATATACACATACACATTGGCACTACAGTATACATACTCCCATATACTACTCCTCCTCTCACCTTGTGGATGCCATGCCTGTGCCTGTCTTCTGCA
Source organism: Spea multiplicata (assembly GCA_009364415.1). Classification (NCBI taxonomy): domain Eukaryota; kingdom Metazoa; phylum Chordata; class Amphibia; order Anura; family Pelobatidae; genus Spea; species Spea multiplicata. Next base: position 42,594,566 of record VKOC01000001.1, read on the forward strand.
ATCCTGAATCTGGTACCCTAGACTTTCCTGCAGGCTCCTGTTAAGCCGGTGTCGTGAGGAACCCGCTTCACTGCGCCCCCGCAGGAAAGCATAGGGTGCCGGATTCACAATGGCAGCCCTGGTCAGTTTTCACCTCCCTGTCCGCAGTAAGCGGTTTTTAGGAAGCGACTGGAGATTGTGACGCCCTGTGGTAAGGTTTGTTTGCTTAATATATTGGGAGCTCGATTAATGTTGTTTGTGGAACAGTACATTTTGGGAGGGGTGAGACACACACACACACACCTGTTTCTGGATTCCTTTTTAAATGTATAATTATGTTTTTCTTCTGTTTTCTTTATAGATTGCAGCTCTCTAAATATCTTTGCTTAAAACCCTTAACATCTTATCTTTTCATGTAGGTTATGAAAGGAGATTTTAAAACACCAAACAGTCTGAAGGGATATATTCAGGTTTGTTTTGTTGGTTTGTAAATATATAATTCAAACTGGGACCGCATTCTTTTTATGTCATGTAAACTCATTGCAAATGCAGTTTTAATTTGAATCAGTATTCTAATGTAAAACGTATTTTGCATAGCTCTGCATGATGATGATAGCTGTTGCTTTCAGGTATTGTTGCATTCACATGGCAGCTGTCATTGTCCATGTTTACTGATTGATGTGTATTTTTTGCAGACCAATCAGAATAATTCTTCTCACTGGTGACTTTAAATTCAGGTACGAATATGTGATTTTAGATGCAAAACTGTGTTATCCAACCTCATTTGGGACAAATAGTTTTCAAACCTTAAAGGCAACATGTAGTTTTATTTTTAAAACCATAACTAATGTAGCAATTTGCTTATCTGTTACCACAACAGTAGCCTGAAACAAAAATGTTTGTCCATTTTCCCCAATGCTATGTTTGTGCACTTTATTACATCATGTGTCTCTAGTTTTGGCATTTTTAGATATACAAAAAGGGATTAAAACAATAAAGGTAGAAGTATCAAATTGTTTAAATAGAAGCCACAACTGATCAGCTGACCAGGACCCCTTGTGTAATATCCCTTTCATGGGTAAGGAGTTGTTGTTTGGGAAGGAACTGCGTTTGAAGAATAATACAAAAACCCAGCTTTGCAGGTATAGGTAAATTGGAGTTTGCATAGAAACTCAGCATTAAAGCTATAGATAAAACCCCATAAATTACAGGCACAGATCACAGGTTACACACCCCAAAGCCAGCCCTGGCGTCCACACTGTCCACATAGAACCTGACCAGCAACCAGATTAAACACACAAGACTTGCAGTCTTTGTCCCCAAACAGCACAGCATGAGTCAACTTTGTCTCCAAAGAGCCCATCCCATCTTTGTCCCATAAACACCTTGCCTGTGCCATCTTGGTCCCCAAGGCACAACCACCCTGCTTGTGCCATTCCACAAATCAATTATACATCTATGATACACACAAGCACTTTTACAGTCACTCACCAATTGACATTTTCATTCACAAATTATCTCACAAATCAATTACACATATTCATTAATGCATCCACACATTAATTCATTATCTCCTTCATTCAGACAATTAATCCACACATTAATTCATACTCTCTTTCAGACAATTCATCCACACATTAATTTATTCTCTCCCTCATTCAGACAATTCATCCACACATTAATTCATTCTCTCCCTCATTCAGACAATTTATCCACACATTAATACATTCTCTCCCTAATTCATTTATTATCTCACTCTATTTCAATATTCTTAAAACCATCTTCCTCACTATCTACCCCCTCTCCCTTCTCACAATCTACTCTCCCTCCCTTCTCACAATCTACCCCCCCCCCCCTTTGCAGTTCACTTACCTTCCGGTGAGAGCGCGAGGCCTCTTTTTCCCTGTTCTGCCGCGGTGCACTCTTTCACTGCTGCTGAGCACCAGAATATGATGTCATATTCCGGCACTCAGCATGACGCGCCGGCACCGCAACAGAGGTAGAGGCCTTGCGGAGGAGGCGGAGTGTCGCCGAGTGGCTGCTGAAAACTTTAAGCGACCGCTTGGCCCCTCTCTCCTCCGCGTAAAAATAAAAAAACAAAAAAAAACGGCACTTCAATTCCAGGACAATCCGGGACGCGTGGTCGCCGCGGGTGATTAACAGCGCATGGGGGGCCCCAAACCGGCAGTATGACTGCCAGTGGGCCCCCGAAGGTTAGTGGACCCTGGGCAAATGCCCCCTTTGCCTGCTGAATAAAGCGTTCCTGGGCCAGTATGTGCTAGGGAAGTGACAAGGAAAGGAAATTCTCAGGTATGAAATTACTGTTTCTGGCTTCTTTCTGAGAACCAATTTTACTTTGAGAAATGATAAAGGCAAGTTCTAAAGTGTAAAGTCATCTCAACTCATCTCTTATTCTGGAGCCTTCCGCAAAGCTTGCTAAGATCTGCAGCTGTACACTCGCTCCAGGGTAACAGCTGAAAGCACACCAGTACTGGCCTTACTGGATGCTTGTCTTTACTGCACCTGGAAGGTGGATTGCCTGAAGGAACTCACAAATCCATTCTTTCTGTAATTCTGGCTAATTTTCTGAAATTTCAATGCAATTCTTGGAAAAGATGAGCTAATGGAGTCACTTGTGCATACAATAGTTTTAACTGATTGATTCCCATAAAGACATTAACGCTCTGCAAATAAGAATCTATATTATTTATTATGTATTTTATTTTATACTGAGATAATAGAACCATATTACCTTGGTCATATTTGGTCATAGTTTCTAGCTTGTTCAGTCATGTCTCCCACACGGCAAGGTCTGATGCATGGTGATTAGCCCATGTTTATCTTTAGCTGGGTTTCAAGGAACAGCACTGATAAACCATGCTGATAAATAGAAATGAAACTGTAATACTTAAATCCCATGGGATATAATGAATTCCTACCCAATGCAGTTTTTCTCTAACTCTACAAATATTCTCATGTATAAGCAACATAAAAATTAAACGAATTACATCACACGGGGCATTTACCTAGTTCGTTGTGACTTCTGTACAGAACGGAAGCAGCTATTTCTACATTACTGTTGGTTGGAAAATGTATTTAAGCTATTTGTTGCTTTACCATTAGGTAACAATTTAATATAGTGCTTAAACTACTTGTATATTTTTGGAAACTCAACTGATTCTCTTCCTGTTGTTTCCCAGGGACCAAATTACTTTTCATTAACAAGAAAGAAGAAAATCCTTGCACCTGTGAAAGGAAACCAGATACCCAAGCATATTGCTTGCCAAATGTTGCCAAACTGTGACTGTCCAGAGCGAATGTATTTGCACTTGTTTGTACGCTGGGATCTTTAAAATCTGCCAGTGATTGTTGACCTCTTAAATTCTTCCGAACTTGTAGTAGCAAAGGATGTAATCTGTTTTTACAAGTAATTGAATTCAGATTTGTTGTGGCCAAGTATTTTATATCGTAAGACAAAGCATTTTATACTGCATTTAATGCACTCGACCCTAAGCTAAGGACAAATTGAAAGGTTGGGTTGTTTTAATTTGTTCTGCTTAGTATCTCCTGATCATCTATTTAAGGGACTAAATTGCAAGTCTAACATAAAAAAGCTAGCCTTCACAATTAGCATTTATTCAAATAGACGGAATGGAATAAAGGCAATAAAAATTTTATTTTTAGTAACGGTAACAAGGATCCCCAGTGCTTTTAATGGCCTAATAATTGTGTCCTATACGTATTAAGCAAACTAGATAAAGAGGATGTGTATACCCTTTACCATAGAAGTGTTAAACTGAATTAATTTTGTACGTACCTTCTAAAGTTTTATTTAAATTTTTAATATATGACTGTCATTTTGTTTTCTTTTTGGTCATTAAACAATTTTAATAAAGTGCCAACTTTGTCATGAAGATTTATTGTCTAATTTATTAACTTGATGCATAAGTGTTGATATTCTTATTTTCTTTCCAATGTTTTTTATGAAACCTTATATCATATGTAATTACATATAAAATCATAATTCAAACTCAAATCATGATTTTCTTGTTTTTGCTTACAGAGCATCTCTCGGTAATGTGAATCTTGTGACATTGCTAGTAAAACACTGCTACATCTATGGGAAGTCATCTGGTAAACAGAATGATATGTAGAGGGCTGCAGAACGAAGCAGTCCTTGTAGTATATTTTGCTGAGCGGCGTAACAAAAAATGGCTGGGCCCCCAAGCTCCCCTTACACGCAGGCACAAGTAATATGCTCACATATACCATCATACTTACACACACTAACATACTAGCACACACTCATACATACACATATTTACTTGCACACACAAACACACAATGACTTAAAGATTTTTTCCTTCCTTGTCAGTGTAGCATTTCTTGTAACTGAAAGGTTTTGTTTTTTTTCAAAAATGTAATTTCATGTTTTATTTTAATCTGTTAACATACAAATTGTATTGCACTTCTTGCATATCTTGGTCTCTTTTCTGCCATGGCAAAGATGGATTTCTGCCTCTTTAGTGGGTTCCGGTTGGTATCCCACCAGCCAAGAAAGCAGAGAGGTCTGTGTCTGAACTCACCTTTTCACTAGATAAACCTTGTAAGATAATAAATACTGCTGTGAAGTTTGTGTCTCACTTTTTGTCTGCTAACAAATCAAAAATTCAGCTTGCTTCCTCAATGCTCTGTTTAAGGGTTAAACTCTTGAGAACTTTTTTTTGTAGCTGCTGGGGATGATGGGATATTAATCTTTGTGCAGAATGATTTGTAATTTTAATCAAAAAGATGCCTGGATGCCTTTTGGGAATATGCATTACACTACTATGGCTACATACTACAAAATAACTATTTTCCATTACAATAATTTCCTTTTAATTGGTATTTATGTACCTAGCAAAAAAAAAAAGTATTCAATTCTGATCCATAAGTGATGCTCAGTTTGTCAAAGTTACATGCTTAAAACTTCCCAAAGATATATTTATATTTTAGAATGTACATTAAGGAGTTGTAACATTATACAAGACCTGCTTTGTTTTCCAACACAGAAGCCAATCCAATAAATTGTGCTGGCTGGGTCCTTCCAGGCATTAAGCTTTTTAATAAGCTCTGCAATGGCATTCAAAATCTTCTGGTCTCACTCAGACAAATCCTTTATAGATGCAACACTAATCCACATTATATAATTTGTTACACTTGCTTTTAGGTCATATAGTTAACAGACTAAGCATTCCATTTAAATCAAATTGAATTTTGAAGTCTTCTATGGTGGCAAATTGTCCACCTGATGAGTTCCAGCTGAGCCCCCATTAACAGGGTCTTCCTCGCGTTGGAGTTTATTAGGGTGAATATGCTAGGCGGCAGCCAAGTTTAGGTTAAGACAGGTAAGGAATGGAGCCCGGCAGGCAAAATTGTTAAAACATTCAGGACTCCTTACATTATTAAGTTCTTCCAGTATGTACTTTGAATATTTTCTATACCTGAACTGCTCTAATATAACTACACGCTCAAATTTTCCCACTTCTTGGACAAGAAATTCATGAAGCAAATTTAGGACTTTTTTACGCAGATAGTAATTAACAAAAACCATACTTTTTAGTATCTCTTCTGCCTACTTCTTGCAGTCACTTTTTCTTTTGATGTCTCTTTCCGTCTCTGATTCTTGCACTTTCTTTTGCTATATTTTTCTGCACTCTACTTCTCTTCCTCCTTTTTTCTGTTATTCAATTCCTCTCCCCATTTTCTCTTGCTATCCTCTTTTATTTTCTGCCTCATTCCTGTACAGGAATCAGAGACAGATCGAAGAGAAAGGGACTGCGAGAAGTATTTCTTGCTGTGTCTTTTCCCTTTGATCTTGCATTAGAATAAGGCAGAACAAAAAAAGAGTAAATACAACCACCAATTAATTTGAAACTGAATCCTATCAAGACATAGATCCTAGCAACCCCCAAAAAGTACATTGAATTAAACCTTAACTTTTAATAATTTTCCATAAGAGTTTTCTGGTTTCTGTATACAGAACATTCCAAAATGCCTAAGTGGCAAAGAAGAGGTTAAAGATCTATCTCTCCATTTGATGTTCTATAGGATCGTTACTAAGTATAGGTAGATCTGTAGTTTTAACCTCTTCCTTGCCACTTAGGCATTTTGGATTTCTCTACCTACAGAAATCGGAACACTCAAGTAGATGTATTAAGTTTTAATTCAATAAGAACAATTTCCTTTAACTAAGCCCACACGCTCCCCAGAAAAACCCACCTTGTGTACTTCCCGTCTCCAGGGTCCTATTCGTGACTTCAGCTATGTCTCTCGCTGTGTGGCAAAAATGACATCACTTTCCCACATGCACTATAGAGAGAAGCCTTTAAAGAGGCCAGATTAGGTCGCTGTGACGTGGCAGTGTTTAATTTTCCGGTGGTCCCAGTGGCGGACCCAGGTGTTTATCTTCCGCCCTCAAATTGTTAAACAATTTCCTTAACAACAATACTTAAGTATCTGATTCGGTCTCAAAGAAATGTCGCAATTTGGGTACAGTGATTGGTTTATGCAAAAGATCAAGACTGTGCTGAATGCTTTACACCAAATGAAGATACATCTTGAGGTCATGAAACAAACTGGAAGGCAAATTGGGGAGCCAAACAGGTGTTTGAAACATAACACCTCTGAATACAAGCATGTCCAAGCTTTCACATAAAGATGATTCTACCAAAAAGCCTTACTCACAGATATTTGCTGTTTGTGTTCAAGATATAACATGCATGGGCCAGTAACTTTCTTAGTCTCACTGACAGTTATTTCTGTTCAGTGGTGTCAATATCAAATACCAGATGGAATAAGTATCTTGTGATAATACCTTTTTTTTATTGGACTAACATAAAATTATAAAATTAAAAAAAGAATTAAAAAATGTATTATCACAAGATACTTATTTCCATCTGGTATTTGATATATAAATTAATATATTAAAAATAATCTTTTTTTTTTCTCTGTGTAAATGCATGTAGGGATTTGCACTAGCTACTTAGCTTACTAGCAAACCAATGTGTATGTTCGAAACACCCAATGCCAGCTAGCTTTCAGCACTGGCCCGCATAAGACTTTTCTTGTGGGTGCTGTGGCAGGAAAAGGGAGCAACTTAATAATATATCTGCCCACTCCTATGAATGCCTATATTTTACCAAACTGATTCATTTCCACCCATTCTCACCTTCTTACCCTCATCATTTATACCTACTACTTGTCTAGAAAGCTCACCACAGTGCCACCTTTGCCCCCAAAAAGCTTGTGAGTGCAGGGGCATAACTAGGAACCGTAGGGCCCTGGTGCAAAAATTGCACCAGGGCCCCCCAACTTCAACACCTTGTCTGTGCCATCATTGCCCCTGAACAACTTGCCTGTGCCTTATTTGCCCCCTTGCCCCCCCCCTTCCAACATGCACTCTGGCACACATGTAAACACACCTACACAAATTACGCACATTTACTCATACACACACACACACAATTACACATCCATGCTCACATACATACATATAAACATATATATACATACACCTCCCTCCTGTCCCTGCTTACCTCTCACCGCTTTTGAACCAATACGAGGAGACAGGAACAAGCCAATTTTGCACTCCGAACCCCCACTCAGTTCTATCCGAACCCCCAAACACTCTGCCTGTGCTGTCCAAACAGCTGGTTTGTGCCGTTATTGCCCTCAATCAGCTTGTTTGAGCCATCATTGCTCCCAAACAGCAATCTGTCTGTCTGATATCATTATCCACAAATGGCTTGTCTGAGTCTTTACATATGTAAACACACACTTGACCCAGCTGGGGCCCTGCCCCCCATTGCTGGTTCAAACTTGTTCACAGTGGGCCCTTCCAGCCTTTACCTGGCCCTTACCGAACAATTGTGAACTGGCACGAGACAGGAACAAGTGGTCTCAGGGGTCGCCTGGGCCCCATAGAGAGACGGGCCATGATACAAGACAGGCCCTGTAGGTAACCCACTGTCTTTCTCTCTCGTTGACATCCAGTGGCTGTCAAAATGATCAAATCACTCCTGACCGATAGAAGTGATCTGATCATCAGTTGTTTGGACTTCTGCAGCGTGGAACTAACAGCAACTGACCTGAAAGCACCTTTGCCTGCGGGTGCTGTTGGAGATTTGTTTTTTTTAACTCTTTTAATGCTGGTACTCCATAGGAGAATAGCATTGATTATTACTTGGTCCCTACAAGTATGTGGGGACTGAAGACACAAGCATTAACCCTTTCAATGTAGCATTCGCTAATGGGAGTGATCATGCAGTATATTTCAGTAATCTACACGTCCTCAAAAAGGGGTAAGTTGTGTGTATTATACCTGAGGTTTTACAGTATGGAACCTTGTGATAAAGAATAAGAAATCTATTATTTTCCCATCTAAAGAAAGGTAAGAGTTAACCAGGCCTTATTCGTCTTATCTGAGGCCTATAGAACACGTGAAAGAATAGCAACGGCAGTCATAAGCATTAACTTTGCAGAGTATTGTCCTTCGCATCAACAACGTGTTCTCCAAACAGTATCAAGGACATTACCTGTGTCTGTGCCATGGAGCAATATGTAAACATATTTTTTAACATAAGCATTGAGGGAGATTCTCTACACTCCTGTGAATTGAAGCCACTTTAAAGTTGAAAATATAAAATACAGTGTACAGTATATCCAAACTGCATACCTATCTGTACAAAAAGCGGTTTAACCAACAAGCAGTTTTGTTAAACAACCTACGCATAGGTGCTGCCTTAGGTTAATGTCAAAGCAGTTAGGCGGAGTGCACAACATAAGTAGGTTAAAGGAACAAAGTCATGTCTGATTTTTTAACAATACATACGAATAGAAAAAAAAATATATATATATATATCATTTTTGCCTAAAGTTTTTATAAGAAAAACTGTGCCGCATGTCTAAAGTCATACCCTATGTGGATGCTGGTAATCTATCTTACTTTACCTGTGCTGAGGGGTTCAGTGGTCAACCAAACCACCAGTGGAGAAATGCACCCTTGGTGACTATACATATACACTGGCAATGCTTCAATTAAGTTACTCTTCTGTGGATCTATGTCACTGTCATCAAAGCAAAGGGGGGAACAGAGTTGTGGGAATATAGCACACATTTATCCAATCTCTATGTTTTTTGTATTTATATATTTAAGTTAATTGTGTATAACGAGCTCCCCTTCATCTATTCATTTTAGATATTCACCTTCAAAAGACTATTGAAGTCTTCTCAGATCTATCTCAACACCCATCACAGCAGTATGTACCTACTGGTGTCTCCAAGCCCTGGCTTCGTGCCTTTCAATTTTTTTAGAACCTATCTCATGATTCTGGATGTTCCTCTGGTCACGAGAAATTCTGTTGGATTATTTGCCAGTGATAGCACTGTGCTGATACATCATAAATTACAAGCTCTTGCACCATGAACTATTTGCTCTGTGTACTCTGCAAGTAAGTTCACTTGTTGTTCTTGATTAACCCATGATATTTTTGTGACACCGCAGGCCTTTTTTGGTCTGTTCTATTCTAATCATCATTATTTTATGTATATAGCGCCAACAGTTTACGCAGCGATTCTTACGATACCTACACCGATACCTACAGCCATAACATTATGACCACTGACAGATGAAATAAGTAACTCTGATAATCTTGTTATCGCGGCACTTGTCAGTGGGTGGGAAATATTAAGCAGAAAGTGAACAGTTCATCCTCAAAGTTGATGTGTTAGAAGCAGAAAAAATGGGCAAGCATAAGGATCTGAGTGACTTCAACAAGGGCCGAATTGTGATGGCTCTATCTATCAAAAGTGGTTCGAGGCAGGTAACAGAGTCATGGGCAGCCAAGGCTCATTGATGCACGGGGAGGTGAAATCCAATAGACGCTTTACTGTAGCTCAAACTGCTGAAAAGGTTCATGCTGGTTCTGATAGAAAGGCGTCAGAACACACAATGCATCACATTTTTCTGTGTATGGGGGCTGCGTAGCTGCAGACCAGTCAAGGTGCCCATGCTGACCCCTGTCTACTGCCGAAAGTCACCATAATGTGCATGTGAGCATAAGAACCGGACCACAGAGCAATGAAAGAAGGTGGGCTGGTCTGATTAATCACATTTTCTTTTACATCACCAGGAGAACACACGGCACCAGGATGCATGGAGGCCTCACCTCGCAACTTACGGGGCTAACAGGATCTGTTGCTAACATCTTGGTGCCAGATACCACAGCACATCTTCAGGTCTCGTGGAGTCCATGCCTCGGAAGGGTCAGGGCTGTTTTGGTGGCGAAAGGGGGACCTACACAATATTAGGCAGGTGGCCGTAATGTTATGGCTTATGGGTGTATATTCAAAGGGACAAACCCATCCTGGGCCCTGCTCGCAAGCTAACAATTCTACAAACCATTCAATACATTGGACAGCTTCCATCCGATTTCCTGGCAGTGATTGTTAGCCTGTCCCCCACTAACCTTTGTTTTAGAACAATAAAGTATGGCAATATACCATATAAGGGTATACAGTAATGCAACAATAATTACATTTATAACTAAAGTGCCCTTATATACTTCATACTTCTGGTCACATGTATGGTCTGTTATTGCCTAAGCCATGGCTGCTCTTTCTGCTTATTCCTCCCCTGACCTACTTTGCTTTATATTTCCGTTTGTCTGAGCTCTCGTGTCCTTGCTGCGTATCCTAAGTCACCTCTATATACCACACAGTGGCCTTCAGCTGTGAATGGAGTTGTAAAGCATGCTAGTGTGGCACACCTCCGAGCTCGCATTGGCTGAGAGAGATTTACGCTAGCCATATATGGACGGGATGGCCATATATGGAATAATGACCCTCCTCCTAGGTAGGCGGCGACGGGCTAACCTCTGTGCATAGCTCGCTATACTGAACCCTCGCTGCATTGCAACCGGGTGCTTTTGATCTGTGCGATAGACGCCGATCGCAGCTAGAACCGACAGGCAGATCCGGTGATAATGGTCAGCGAGACCGAGGGCCAGGCAGCCGGGCTCTCACTGCAAGCGGATCGGCAGACGGAAAAAGCAATGGACAGTTTAGGGCAAGGTGAGAATGAGGCCCCTTTAATAATGAATGATTGATCTATATGTGGACAGGTAAATCTATGCTGTAGATGTATAGAACCAATTAACCCTGCTGGAATGCTATCATTATCTCTATGTTCTGTATACCAGACTGCAGATCTCATCACGTGTGAATATATATACATGCGTTAGAAGTTTGGAAAGTTTCTAAATGTTCTTCATTCTTGTGCAGAATGGTCATTGACTCATTATAACTATTCGAACGCCGGAGAGAAGTGAGCCTTACTCTATGCTGGTATCTAAACAGTCAATAAGAGAGCTTTTAAGTTACTTTAACACAATACACATATCAGAAATGTGTCATGTGTAGATTAGGTAATTGTGTGATGGCTAGCGTGTGCAAGCCAAAGGCAACCTGATCCATCAATCTAAAGTCTTAATGGAAACTTCAGTAAAGTTTACAGCTTGTGATCACTTAACACGTGTGTGTGTGTACATAATCACCAAGGTCACCTTTAGACTTACTCCTTAGCCCCCTACAGTGAACCATCTATATACCATGCATCATACATACAGATGCATAGATGCTGCAATTTACTAACACCTTTCTAATTAATCCTACAAACGTCCAAGGTTATGTAGAAGAACCTTTACAGTATTTAATTACTAAAATGTATTTTTGTTCTAATTATTAGATGTCACTATTTGTAAGAGGGCTTAATAGATAAAGTGTAAATAACAATTATAACATATTAAGATCTGAATGAATACTATTATCAATAATAGTACCTTCTGAGTTTTCATATAATGAAAAAAGTGTTGTTTTTTTTTATAAACCATATAAATGTTTTATTGTCCACCCTCATTCCGGCAAAAACACATTTTATGAAGTGTATTCAGTGGCAGACTAAAGTCCTTTACTAAACTTTCCTAGTCATGTGAATATGCAGCATATTACACATCTTACCACCTTGGCACAAACTGAGTCAATTACACAGAATAAATGTGTGATATACGCAGGTATGTGTAACGTGTTCGCTTAACACGCCTATGTCACATGTCCCTGACTTTTTAATGGTTGATTTACACACCTGTCTCTTGTGATTTTGGTTATTTTCAGTAAATATAAATGTTACTTTGGGAAATAAGAAAATGATATCTCCGTTCACTATTGTTCATGGAAGTCTAACCATCCAGTACAGATTGTTCTACTAGTTGAGTAAGCCATGGAATCATGATCTGGAGATCCAAGAGGCCATACCAATGTTTCCCTATCACTGGGTGACTTGACCCTCCATACTTCACAATAATGGACTAGATGATATTCTTCAACCTGTTTAGTAATTTTATTCTACAGCCTTTTCCTGTTAAATAGGCACAGCACACTGGGAGGGTTTATGCCAGTTTACCAGCTTGAGAAGAACTCAAGGCAGGGCTGCAAAGGACCAAGACTTTTCCCAAGTCTAACATTATGGAGTTCCTTCAAGATGATGAGTCTCTCAGCTCACCTTTAATGGAGTTAGTTTGGGTCTAAGAGGCAAAACACCTTAACATGTTGTCGTTTCGAGAAGGGACCCTTATAGTTAATTGACAAGATGATACTTTTTATCTCGTTATAACTTTATTTATTATTTTTAAAGCTCCCAGTTCCCGAAGTTGTGTCCCTCACCCATGCTCATATAATATATATATATTTATTTTGTATCTTTAACAACAAACATATAAACTGGGAATAGTGATAGATCCACATGAGTGTCACATGTCGACTTCTAATACGGTTTTCAGAATTTAGGATGGTTTTTCTTAGCTTTTTCAGACTAATCCAGACCTTCTTAATCCTATAATGTATTGTTTTTGATTTTTGACACATTGAATAAACCATTCATGATACAATCCCCTTAACAACAACTGTTGTTTTTTATGTGACCTTTCCTATCCCCTTTGACACTAACCTTTTGACTAATTCCTTTTTGTCATGTGCTTGGTGGCTTGCTGACCTCTTCTCCATGTTAGGTCAACACCTGTCCAAACTGAACCAATGGAGAAAAAAAGCGACTATATATTTATTATTGTATCATATGGTTAAAATAAATCCAGCAGCGATGAGTTCTGGTTACTTATTGGTAAAGTGGCATCAGTCGTTGAAACAAGGTGTTGTTGATCATGCACATGAAAAGTTTATAGCATGAAGGTAGCTAAAGTGCATCTGTGTCCAGAAAAGAAGAGTTTATTTAAGTGATACAACAAATGTGGCGCTGGGACCAGGTTCTCCACCAGCCCATTTGTTTCAGTGATAAATAGCAAATACTATGTTTTAAGTCATGAAGTTAAAGAAAAAGTCTATGGGAAATATCAGTAAAACTGACGTAAAGCATAACTTTAATGCAGTAACCTTTCCCATATTTTTATTTTTAGGAATGACTTGAAGATTTAAAATATCGAGATATGTATTTTTAAGTATGTTCTTCAAACATGATGCCAATTGCTAAATTAAAGTGCATTGGTGACAAACCCTACAGTTCGTAGTTTTAGTATACTAAATTAACCTATATAAATAATCATAATCATCTCTACTCATTGTTAGTCTTATGTCATTGTCACAGTCTAATGTCCCATGTAGCCTCCTCAACAATAAATGCATATTGAAGTACTAAAATATACTAAAATATATTACCTTTTAGGAGAAGCTGCAGCTTCAGAGCTGCAATGCAAGACCCTCCACGGTCATGTTTTTGTTTTCAATGGCTTTAGGGACTACCCATTGTCCTTAAGGGGTTAAAGCAGCAAATCAGTGGCAGGGAAGTGCTCCCATTGAAATATTCCATTAATCAGCACTTGTTAGCAGATCCTTAAGGTGATGAATTATGGACCATGATGTATAAAATGACTAATTAAGTACAATAGTACTAGTAATGTTTTTTTTTTTAAAAAAAACTTTCAACATTTTCAACAGTCACATAACACAAATCTATTGTTGTACACAACAAAGACACAACTAGCCTCTATTAGAAAATGCTTATCTACCTTGCCTGTAGGTGCATGTATGTTTTAGAATGTAAAATGCTTGCTACAATTCCATATTAGATGTGTATTTGCAACATATATGCAACATAGGTCAGTGTTGACTAATGTGACATCGACTATGGCTATATAAAAACTTTCTAAGCATCGTGGGGACAAAAGTTCTTTATTCATATAGACTGTGGGGAGAAACCAGGAAGTCAAAAGGAAAAATAACAGCAATATCTAAGAAACGTCAACGCATTTACAGTGCTTTTATTAACCGTTTGTGCGTTTGTGGCTGGAGCAACACAACTCTTCCAAACACAAATGTGGCTGATCTGTGTCTCCAGTTCCAGCTCAGATGGAGGGAGATTACTACTGCAGATGGTAGCCCTCCATCATGAAATGACTACTGTTTGGTATAATGGGTTACAGTCTGATGTCATTGGGCTAAGACAGAGGTGGCCAACAAGTTGATCTTCAGCTGTCGTGGAACCACCATTCATCACCATGGTGATAAAACCATTGTTGAGGAAATCTCAACCTTTGTCTACCCCTTTCCAAAATATAATATCTGCTTGTGCATGCTTCGTGAATGATGTGTAGGCTCTTTAACCTTGGAGACACAGATTAGAGCAGATATGTAAAACAGGGAACCTTGAACAGCTGTCATCAAGTTCTAGCAAGAGAGCAAGACAAGTTTGAGTATGAAAAAACACTAGCTTCATCTAAAAAAAATGATGTCTTAAAAACATGTAAAAAAAATTAAAAAATATTTACAGTTTTTGTATCCAAAGGATAACATTACTGATGTCAGAGACATGTTTGAACAGTTTGTTTCCAAGCCGTGGAATTTGGAGGGTACCTGAGCAGAAAAGCTTTGAGTCTGCAACATACGTTGCTGCAGGTCGTTATAAGCAAGCGTTACAATATGATAAAAATATTCACCTTAAGGGGGTAACTCTTGGAATGTGTCAAGCGTTCTGCAAACATTGATCGTGGTCATACTTTACCTTGAGGTCAAGATGTGGT
Organism: Spea multiplicata; assembly: GCA_009364415.1. Lineage (NCBI taxonomy): Eukaryota > Metazoa > Chordata > Amphibia > Anura > Pelobatidae > Spea > Spea multiplicata. The sequence continues at coordinate 42,609,670 of VKOC01000001.1, forward strand.
TATTAAAGAAAAAAATATATATTTTATATTATGAATTCTCAAACTTTAAATTCCAAATTAATTGGAAAAAAAATATATATATATTTTTCAATTAGTTACATTTCTGGATTCATAGTGTGCAATATACCATTTTCTTTCATTTATACAAATGGGATTAATTTGAAGGAGACAGAATGCTTTATAATATGTATTTTAATTTATACAAACTAATACAGTGTTACTTCTCTATTATAATAAATTAAATAGCTTCCAGGGAAATGAATTCTTACATTTTGAGATATACACATTTCATTAATTCCCAAACTGCTCTTTGGGAAAAAAGGCTGTTTGATCTACTTTTACTATTTTACATCACCGTGATGTCAATGCTGTACTGCAGAAAAAAATAAAATGACTCATTTTTTCCCCATTTACTTAAAAAGAAGGTCCCAAGACTAGAAAACTGGGGAGTAAAACCACTGATTACATAGGAGACTTCTACAAGTCAGTGGTTCATACCTGCTTCTTATCACCAGTGTTATTCCCATTTGGAATTTCATATACCTAAAATAATATAATTATTATTATTATTTATTTATATATATATATATAGAATCAACAGTTTATGTAGCACATACTTTTTTAGTAGATGCATTCAAAGGGCACGACAAAACTAGAACTAAAAGACTAAGGCGAACTAATAGAACTCTAGATGGCCTTTTCTATTAACAGTTCTTAGATTTCCTATCATTGCTAGATATTATCAGGCACCAGTAGGCACAGTCACGGCAAATATCATGTTGACAGCTCGGTGTGTTTCATTTAAAATGTCTGTTAGCACCAGTTTAGCAGATTTAAGGCTTCCAATTTGGTTTTACTACTGGGGTAATCTGTCCAGTTCTGGAGATCACATCAACAGATTTGAAATATTCCTATGGAATTCTGTAGTGGAGAGTGTGCATGGCTCTCTATTTTATTAAATATTATATATATACCGTATATATATAATTATATATGGATATGCCGGTGTGTGTGTGTGTGTATATATATATATATATATATATAATAAAGAAAATGATTTAACATTTATGTCAAATGCCTTATTTCAGGTAGGCTAAACAATGTTACCTTCTGGACCTTTGCTTAGTTCTTACAAGACATATGTCCATTACCAATTCTGCTGGAGTATCCATACTTTTCTAGATTTGCATTTGTACTTCAATAGAATAAAACATAAATGTATATTCTGCACTTTTGACCGACACACTACCAGTCCTGGCTATGCTGCCATCTCCTGAGTATATATACCATTTGATTACAGACGGCACGAGTGTGACTGGTGGGAAGGAGCTAGCAGAGGTCACTGCAGTGGATGAGACCAAAGGGCACAGCGCTCCTGATGTGTTTGATCTAAAAATTCAGCTGCCTGGAGGGGATATTGTTGACATACAGGTGAGAAAGTGTGTTCTGTCCTGTAGGATTCCTGATGCATCAAGATCAGAGCGAGTATTTGTTTGGAACAAACTCAAAGGCATTTTGTACATCACTTAAATAATTCATATTGAATGCTTCAAAAGAAAAAAAATAATGCACTTTTTTTTTGCGCTTCATAAAACATAACACGTTTAATACTTAAGAAACCTAGTGATCCATTGTCTAAAAATGAAGCCATAGTGTAAGCAGCACTACATTCTATTCATAATTATTATGTTTCATGTTTTTAATGTACGTCATCTGGATTTGCTTTTGCCTTTTTTTTGCGGAGTCTGATTCTCTGCCTCAAACACTGTAGGGGAGTAAAGATTTTACGGTAAAAATAATATACAGTAGTCCATATTAGTTCCCACGTTCCAAAAATGAAGTTGTGTTATGCCAGTACTGATGTGGATTCATTGTTGTTGGTTCATGTGTTGTCCATTTATGCTCACAGGTGTCTCCCAAAGAGCTGGTTCAGGAGATAATCCAGGTGCTCATGGAACATGAAGATTCATGTCACAGAACATGCTTTTCACTACAGTTTGAAGGCAATGTGCTGGATAACTTCTCTGAACTTAAATCAGTAGAAGGAATAAAAGAAGGGTCCATTTTGAAAGTGGTGGAAGGTGAGAAATGTCTGTGGAACATCTAACAAGACTTGAAAACCAATATGAGATATATCTAATTCTAGACACGTTCTCAAATGAGAAACACTTTTATGTATTCTTCATGTTAAAATACTTTATTAATTTAAAGCTGATCATCACCAAAATTGTTTGATGACATTTTATGATATAGTCAGATTGGATCCAATGGTATGATTGCTTTGTTCGCCTTAAACATATGGTTCTGCTATATAAGTTACACTAATATATAATGCTTTACATTTTGATGTCACCTTCTGAGTGCTATCAACGCAACAAGTTTGCGACTTATTGAGAATGTTTTTTCTTTTGTTAGAACCATACACAATCAGAGAGGCTCGTATCCACATCCGCCATTTCCGGGACCTGCTGAAAAGTTTGGATCTCACTGATGCCTATAACGGTGTGGACTGCAGCTCTTTGTCCTTCCTGAACAGCATCTCAGAGGATGATATTGGAGGTATATAGTGCACCATGGAACGAAGACTCTCAATTCAGATACACAATCAACAGAATTAGCCTTTATATGCCAATTACTAAATATTTCAGTATTTCAGAAATGTAGAAAAGGGTTCTTAATTATCTAATGGAAATAGACATTTAAACAGTTGATAGCATGTACAGGTCAAAACCCCAGGTGAGCTTGGGGCATATAAATGCAATATTAACAAATCCTATTTGGTATAAACGTTCTTGTGACACAAAATATATCCAGAGAAAATGTAGAATAAAGTTAAAATATAGCAAGCTCAACTACCTCGTTTTATTAAATGCCCTTAAATTACATTCACCAATATAACAGTAAGTTGACAGTAATTGTTGACAGGAACATGAATAATCATCTATTTCAAAATGTCTACATACAATTAGTTTATCCAAAATTTTTTTTTCTTAATCTCAGATTAAAATTACACCTACATTGACAAAGTTATCAGCAGTTATCACATGAACAGGAATTCCATAACTACGCCGCTCTTCGCACTTACAGCGCAACAACCTTTTCTCTAAACATAAATCATGGCCTCTACTTAACGTAAAAGGAATAGACCCATCTGGGGGTCTTTACATTGGCCTTGACTATACTGTTTCTCAATGACTGTTTATCTTGTTTTTTTCAACTCCATAATTTGTGGTGGATGTCTTCCATTCTAGATTCTCTTGGACATGAAAACAATGGCAAGAAGAAAAAACGCTCCTCGGCAGAACAAAGTCTGGAAGCCATTGATTGCTCTCCTCCAGAATATATTCTTCCTGGGAGTACAGAGCGTCCCTTACAGCCACTTCAACCACTAACTTTGGACAACAAGGTATGTCAGTGATGTCATCAGCAGAAATTCACTAATAATCGTATTGTTTTGCTTTAACTAAAACAATTCATTGGGCTGCACTGATTAAACTTTAGTTGTTATTACGTCAAACCTCTTGATATGACTTGTAATATACGCCATTACCCTTCCAGTAGCAAAAACTTTTTAGCTCATACACACAATAGCCATGTAAAGTCAACTGCTGCGGATAAATATCGCATTGTAAATGTAAATGTCAAGGTCTTTCCGTTTCACAAACATGTTACTTTCTTTCATCTGAAAGAATAATTAACATTATTCTCGCAGTCGAGATTGTGAAAAAAAAAAGCTATCCAACGAACAAACATTGCATAATAAGGCTTGCTCAACCAGTAAATCATTTTCAAAAAGCTGCGGTTTTAGAATAAATAAAATGACAGTATTGCAATATTACTCACACCCCCCTGTGAAGAAGAATGCATAGTAAAGGACTCTGTGACTACTTTCATATGCATTCTTCCAAAACTGAAAAAAAGAAATAAATAAAGCACAGAAGAGACTGCCCTGCTTCTGCAGCTGCCCTCTTCTGCCATGGTCCATGGTCCATTCTAGCAACTGGCTGGCTGCTTGAAGCAGCAATAAGTGGCAGAAAACATTTGCATAAAACACTGTCCATGAACACATCCCCCTCTGCCACCTCTGTACATGTTAACACTATTTAATCTTTGTTATTTACAGCCACCCCGGTGCCTGAAATCCTTGATGATGAGCGGCTGGAATCCTCCACCTGGCAATCGCAAAATGCATGGAGACCTCATGTACTTGAATGTTATAACTTTGGAAGATCACTACATAAACATCACTGCTTCCAACCGGGGATTCTACATCAATCAGTAAGTGTTGTCCCTGCCATGACTTGGTGTTTATGTGTCAGTTGAATCTTCCTTATGTTTTAACTTTGTGTTTGATTTATAGGTCCACCGCAGAAGTGTTCAATCCCAAACCAGCTTCTCCAAGCCACTTGAGTCACAGTATTGTGGAACTGTTAAATCAGGTTAGCCCAGCCTTCAAGAAGAATTTCTCGGCGCTACAAAAGAAAAGGTAAGCTATAGAAATAACGCTCACATATGTAATATCCAATAGTCAGGGCTACATATATATCTATCTATCTATCTATCTATATATATATATATATAGATAGATAGATAGATAGATAGATATATGTGTTTATATAGTGTATGTATATATATATAGCGTGTTTGCAAAATCATAAATTCTAATTAATGCGTCGTCTCTGTCCATCTGACATTGTACTGACAATCAAGTGATAATCTTTTCCATGGCTGAATAAATAAATTACAGTAGTAATATTAATATAATACATCTTCTCCAGCAATACAATTGCTGAATGAGGTCTGAATAAATTACAATAGCGATATTAAATCTTCCTAGCAGTAATTATTAACAATGAATCTAGTCTTGCTGAATTTAGTATTTTAAAAAAAAAAACTTTTCCATCCAATAAATTAATATTGCTAGATAGAAGGGAATGGAAGATGGAACAGGGATTTAGCAATTAGTTTTAGAAAAGATTGTAGCCTTCGTATGAAATGGAAATGGATGTGCAATTTTACCATGTTTAACCCATTTTTCATAGTCCTATGTAATGGTGTTTACAGATTAAAATTAGCAGATTAAAAACCCACCTTTTTGGTATACTAAAAAGCCATTTTAACTTCCTGGGTTTGTAGAATTATTAATTTCTTTTAAGTCATCTCACCAAATTAAGCTGATGATTATTATGAATTCATTCAGATATTAAGGCGAAATATCTTCAAACCATTTACAGTGATTACCGAACAGAAAGCACACGCTGTAGGTACTTTTAATACGTTAATTAAGTTTCCTTTTATTGAACATTGAATGGAGGAGTGATGTCATTACTTCTGGAGAATTTTGCCATATATTTTGATTAGTTTGGCCTTTTCTCCTTTTATTGCCATGGGCATAACAAAGTGGGACTTCTCAGTTTAACAGAACAAGAAATGAATACAAATGGGTTTAGTTATTTTCATACCTGGGAACTCCCTGGGTTTGACCGGGAAACACCGGTTCTTCAGGTCAACACCCAAATCCTCTGGGTCGCAGGATCTTGGCACGCCCCACTTTTTTGCCCATTTCCCCTTAATGGGGGTGTTTCCCGAGATGTCAGCAGGTACGCCCACTGACATTGGCGGGAACACCCCCGATGTCAACACCCAACATCAAGGGGACCGCCCACCAGCGTCAGCAGGCAGTCCTGGCTGCATACCGCAAGGGTAGGCTCTGGGTAGCCGGGGCCCAGAAGTTCCCAGGTATGAGTTTTATTTATTGTGATCAAACTGACAATATAAAATGATATAAACAGGGTGCATCGACATCCACTGGAGAGGATAGCAACGCCGTATCAGGTTTACAGTTGGGTCGCACCAAACACCAACCATATCATCGACTGTGTCAGAGCAGAGGATGCATACAACTCACGGCTTGGCTATGAAGAACACATTCCAGGACAGGTACTACGATCCTATGTTGTGGGCCATAGGCGGGACGTTGACATTTACAGAGGTGCTGGCCTCAAATTCTATTTTAACTACTATCCTGATAGTGGCAAAGCTTCACATTTTGTGTCTTTTTTGACTCTGTATAAGTTAACAGAACATTTTTCTAAAGGGGGGTTAGTAGAGGGACAGTTCAGTTTGTGTGTGTGGATACATTACCAACTGAGTGAGCTTTGTATCTTAAAGTGCCAACTCCAGCATAATGAATAGCTCAAGCAATGAGATTTGTTTTAAGAAATCTCACTGATTTCTGATTTCTCACTAAATCCATTCTATCCTCTGAAATGCATTGTGAATATATCTACTAGTTCATATAACTAATTAACCAGCTAATAACAAATATCTTCTTCTATCTGAAGACCAGAGACTGGAATGAAGAGTTACAGACAACAAGAGAGCTTCCGAGAGAACTCCCTGCAGATCAACTGTTACGCCAAAGAGCCAACTTTAAGGTAACGACATTTGCGCACACACACACGTTTTTTTCTGACTTTTGAACGCAAGGTACCTTGAATGCTCGTACTCATTTTCTTAACTTTAAAGCAAATGTTTACAAGAAACACATACTATAAATACAAGAAACCCACGAGTTAGAAACCAATAAAGACTAGCTTAGTTCATGCATTTTGTAGGCTCACTTAGGCTCATCTGTCATACTGTCATGTTGTGGAAGAATAATATGTATTTTCCTTTATATTTCATGGGTTCACAGTAACAATAATTAACATTATTTTGTCTATTTGCTGTCTTATAGATAAACTCTGATTTTGTTGGTGCATGCACAAGAGGAGCTATGGCAGTCATTGATGGTAATGTCATGGCTATTAACCCTGGCGAAGAGACCAAAATGCAGATGTATATTTGGAATAACATCTTCTTCAGCTTTGGTTTTGATGTGAGGGATCACTACAAGGACCTAGGTGGAGACCATGCCGCCCATGTTGCTGCCAGTCATGACCTCAAAGGAGTTCAAGCCTACAGTGACTTGGACATTGAGGAGCTGTATGTATTGGGAACTGTAGTTCTGGATTATAGAGGATACAGAGTAACTGCACAGTCAATCATACCAGGGATCTTAGACCGCAAAGAAGACCAAAGTGTAGTCTATGGTTCCATTGACTTTGGTAAAACCGTTTCGTCAAATGTTAAGTACCTCACCTTGCTTCAGAAAGCAAGTAAACCATTAAGAATTATGAGACACGTTGTGTTGAATGAAAAGGATGAAGACATTAATCTTTGTTCATCTGTGGAGTGCAAAGGGATCGTGGGTAATGATGGACGCTACTACATACTAGATCTCCTTCGCACCTTCCCACCTGATGATAATTTCCTTCCGCCGAAAGAAGAATGCACACAAAAGGAATCCATCTTCCGATTTCCTAAACATTATCGCCACCAACTATGCAGCTTACGTCCAGAACTGATTGAATATTTTGTTCAGTACAAGTAAGTTACTAATTTCCAGACTGTACATTTTCATAGCCAAAGAATGCAGAAATATTACCCCATGCTTATATTTTGGAACTATCGTTGTTATAAATCCATGCAATTATCAGTTATAGAGATGTCGGGCCATACACAGTCCTGACAACATACTTGAATACATTTCACATTGAAAATTAATCTGACCAATTAATCTGACCAATGAATTTGAAGATTTATGGGGACATTAATAATAAGATTATCACTAATTGCCTGTTACACAGTCTTACTTGCGTTATTATTATTATTATTATATTTTATCTATTAGATGTAATTAGAAACACATATTTATAGCTGTGAGCTAATATAATAAAAGATTTCTCAAAATAAAAAAAATAACTCAGTGCATTCATATTATTTTTTCAGACATTGTTGATGTGAAGCTTTAATTAAAATTGCACCACAATCTACGTTACATTTTCTATTCATTATAGCCATTAATGGGTTGCCACAATACAACCTCTTAATTAGAACGTTTAAATAAAGATTCTATAACTCTCACAGATATGCTCAGTTTATGAAGATCATCATGGAAAAGACGAAGAAGGGAGACGTAAAGTGGAATGAAGAAAATGCGAATGGTGGTAAGTTTCCATTATGTACTGATTGAAGGAAATGAAACTGTAGAAAGAAATGGCTATTGCCAGCGATAAATTGAATTGCCTCTGAATGAAAATGTATCGCTAAATTTTATCAAATTTTTTTTGCCAACATCGCTAGAATCGGAATTTAATAAAGATGGGTAAATTTGTCTCGGATAATTGATTTTAGTGCAATATAGCTTAACCGTCCCTGAAGCCTCTCCGCTGCAGAAGAATGAAAAACTATTACTTGAATAAATTACAATATTGTTGTCAGCTTAAGCTGATAAATCTATGCATATTTTAGTAATGTACTTTATGATTTGCAAAAACCGTCGGAGCTACGGCTCCCAGACTTTAACCGTTTGCCCGAGCAGTATAACTCGGCGCTGGAACATCGGGCTTATATTTCAAAAAGGGAGATGCTATGTGTTGTTGTGTCTGGGTTTGCAAATGGGTGCAATGGCTTCTAATAACGTAGGGTATTTTATAGTGAAAAACAAAATGATTTATAAAGCTGTTGAAAATGTCTGTAACGGGTGTAAAATTATTAATGGCAGCTCGCGGCTGTACCGCGCACGGTAGGTCATTACCGTTGTAATTGTTGAAACGGAGCACTTGAAAACATAAATCATCGCGTGTCACTATTCTTTTAGTTGAGCCGCAGGGAGCGGATGTTATCAGAGAAGCCTGTCGAGAAGTCGGCTCTGTCGTGGATTACATTTTTGATATCCGTTTTAATTCGGATGTCTACTCATCTGGTAAGTTCCATTTCAGATTGCGACGGCAGGAAATCATCATTTCTGGAACAGTAATAGTTATTCTGCTATGTTGTGCGTAGCAATCAAATAATCAGATATCTATACCCAGGACATAGTGGGCGCGTCGTAAATAGTCCTAATATCCAGTCCTAATATCTAATGGAAGCAGGCCAGCACCCAAAACATGTTAAAAAAATGACTTAACAATCAAAATGTCCCTTATCAATAGTCTTCTCAACCTATTTTGAATAGTAAAAATAATGTATAATAACACTAGAGGAAGAAAGTATATAAAACGTCACTTTTAGCCGCTGTTAAGTGGAATACGCACTCAAGGCAGATAAAAATCGAAATAAGCTGATTTTACCCTATTTTTGCACATTACCAGAGAGTTACAGCATACATTTGTATCAGATGGTAATGAAGTGACTACAATCGATCAACTTAGCTTATTTAGTTTCTAAGACGTAAATAAATGTGAAAAATCGTGTTTTGCTCAAGACATCTGCAAACTTAAAAACTGAAAAACATAATTTATTTTAGTTTGGTTTCGGTGAGAGTTACAGCTCTCCTTAATGAGACTTCATATTTTCCCATCTGTCCGTGAAGTAATAACTACAGAAAAAAACACAATAAGTGAAATTGATCAATTCATACAATGTAGAAACAGGGCAATTACCCAAAAATTTGTTTTACGCTACAAAAACAACTTAGAACTATACAATACCAAAACGAATTACAAATTAATTGCGAGAAACACGGAATGAAATAGCGATTAGAATTTTGGGTTAACCCAAATAAAAAAGCATGCTAAGTATTTTTATTAGTTTTAGATATTGAAACAATCTCTTTCGTTTGTCTTATTTAGTTGTGAGGTTTCCAGAGTCCCAAATCCAAGCCAATGAATTGCAGAAAAGATTACTGAGGGAAGCTGCCTCGTTCCTCTTGTCTGTGCAAATTCCAAATTTTGTAAGTTGTTTTTTTTGGGTTTTTTTTTAAGTTTGAAACAAAATATCAGTTTCATGGATAAGTTTAACAAGTTTAAGATGACGAGACTTGAATTCAAATACCATCTTGAGTAACAAATAATACACTCTAAGTAAATTTATTATGTTCCTTGCTGAATATATATTTTATTACGTTATATTTTCTAGAAAAAAAAAACATGAATTATGAAAACTGTTTTACAACAGGTCGCATACAGATGCCATTATTTAAAGATGATTGAATGCCAAAAAAATATTTCTGCACTATGTAGTTTGCAATAAAAGTATGTTTTATTTTATTTTTCTCTGTCACTAACAGATAAAAAGTTGTTTGGATCATGTCGTTGTCCCCTTGGATGGTAAAACACTTACAGAGGCGATACATGCTCATGGGATTAATGTCCGGTACCTGGGGACAATTGCTGAAACGATCAGTCAGATGGAGGATCGCCAGTCCTTGGACCATGTTTATGTAAGGACCATTGTGTTTGGTCAAGTGACACATTTACATATATTATTTTTTTTCCACCAAACAGACTGAATATAGTGTATAACATTTTTTTGTGGACATGACAAGAAAGTGAGATGCAGTTTATATAAATGGCTTAGTTGTATATATGTGATAGCTCGTCTGACGTGGTTGCTTCATGTCACAAGCTGAACTTGAGGAATATCATTTAAAGGCCTCATGGAAGAATGTTCCACCCTTTTCTGAATTTAAGAAATTATGGCAATCCAAAAGGACCTTAAAAAAATCCTAACCACACTTTATTTCCCTTACAGAGAATAGTAATCCTGGAAATAGTTACTCGTTCAACCAAACTCATTCTTCGCAACTACCTTCAGGTAAGGACGGGGAGATCCTTAACCATTTAACCGTGCCAATAGAAATCTTATTTATTTGGCATTTAAATTCAGGTAGTTTGTCCATGGTGTTCAAGGCTTTCCAGTCCTTTGGTTTATGTTTTTTGTAACTTATTGATCCTTGCTATGACTAGCTAAGATAAATATGACATGTACTAACATGTCAATCAAACATGATGATGTGTCATGGAAATGTTCATTTATCTTTGAAGGGATACAAAATTATATACATTTTAATATTCTTTTTATTTTTTTTTTCACTTGGGTCAGTCTTTCATTGCCTCAAGTGCCTTGACCTCTCAAAGTACCACTGGGTATCTTTCAAATGAATGTGGTTACATTGAACTATTTTGTTTTGGAACTTCTTGAGGTTTTGCTAGGCAACCAAAATATTATCTACAATATATGTATATATAAAAGCTTGTTTGAGCAGGGCCCTCCTCACCTGTTGTCAATTTCTTATATTACACACTACTTGTTATGTCCTGTCTACCCATTGTACAGCGCTACGGAATTTGATGGCGCTATATAAAACAATAAATAATAATAAAAAGTGAAATGTAACAAAAGTATCTGGTGAGCAGGATTGTTATTTAACATATGAAGAATGATGTATGGGTTTCAACTAACTTATTATTCTCCTGCTAATTTTTGCGCTGCAATATTAACTATTTTTTATCATTATTATTATTTTGGCCAGGGTGTGGAAATGTCTGCCTTGTCGGCTGCAGTGAGTCATTTCCTTAATTGTTTCCTGAGCTCCTATTCTAACCCAGTGGCTCACTTGCCTCCCGATGAGCTGCATTCTCGCAGAAAGAAGGGCAAGAAGAAGGTTCGGCCGCTGGAGAATGGAGACAGCACAGCATGGACCATTATGACTCCAGCTGATCTTTGGAAACAGATCGTCCAGAAGGCCAAGGAGAATTTTGATTTCACTCTGTCATTGTAAGATACTACTCCCTCCGAGAATGCTTCTTTTTTTATAGATAACTTATGAAGTGCTTGGTAAATTATGTATATAAACTTTTTCCAGCACAGCATAGAATCTGTGAATTAATAGTCAACATGGTTTCTGGACAGAATGCATCTTTAACCCCTTAAGGACAATAGGCAGTCCCTAAACCCATTGAAAACAATGCATTTTGAGCCCTTACATGTACGGGTTTTGTCATTAAGGGGTTAATATTTTTTTAGGTGCAGTATAGACAACAATCAGCAATTTATTTTTGGGGTGTCATGTCAGCCTAAAATACTTGCTATAAACTTGGGAATTTGTCGATATGCTTTGGAACATTGATTGCCCACACTTTTGCCCCTTAATCCTATAGCAGATTGATTGAGGTTGGGTTGAGGCTGTCTGCGATGAGATATGGCTTAGCTGTGAAAAAATCATGGCATATGGCATGAGATAAACAGCATTGTCCCTGTCTAGAGAACTATGTGTATACTTAGCAGTGTGATTTCTTTTTTTCCGTATTATTCTGTTTAATTAGCCCAGGCATTTCTGTATGTGTTCATTGTGTCCATCTTACTCCATTTTCCTTTAGATTGTTCCTCTGTAACATTTCTCCCTGGTCTGTATTTCAGTGACTCTGTGGACCAGCTTGCTGAGAAGTTGAATCTGCAGAAGGTTACCCTTCTCCGAGAGTTCTGCATGAAAACTGGAACACAGGTAACTTATAGGCCTAGTAGACCAAGCACCAAAATCCTTGGCTGAGAAATGACATCCATGTGGGTGTCTGCGGGTGTGCAGACAGCGCTATGCTACATTATTAAATTATTGCACTAATAACGGTGCGTGGCAGGTCTGGTCTGTATCTATAATTGTTTCTTATGATGGTTTTCTGGTGGCCACCAATAGGACCACAGCTGAGTTTGGTAGCCACACTAGCAAATTACAGGTGCATAATATACAATTATACAACTAAGACTTACAATAGCATACAAATATTTGCAACAACAAAATAACCTGATGGCACGGTCTGCACAACTGCCATCATTTAAGGTAGCCACATGCTACCGAGTTGGTGGCCGCACTTGAGAAACGGTGCTATATATGAATAGTAATTTGAGACGTCAACACATTTTCTATCTAATTGCAACATCATCTGAAAGTACAGTCCATGTATCAGAAATTCCCAACTTTAAGGCAAAAGAATCATTTTCACTATAAAGCATTCCATTACATGCTCTTTAAACTTTTATCTGTGAAAAGGCTGATGCTGATTTTGTTTCCTAATACAAACAATGAACAGTACAGGGTTAACGTTATAGACCTTGAAAATACATTTTTAAAATGCAATTTACAGGAAATAGATAGACGTGGTCTCGGAAAGCAAAAAGAAGTATAGTGTATTGTGTATGTCCTTTTTATACGCTTGGGCCCTGGGGCTTGAAGCTTGTGGAATGCGTCAGAAGAAACTGCAAATACAAGAAGAAATGCAATTACATTCTTGTGACTTTTATTAAAAGTACAGGGTGTTAGAAGTGCTCTGTGTTATAAACCTTTAAGAAATATGCAGAATGGATTTAGTCGGTGACCAGTGATCCCTCAAATGTTTCATAGATAACATTTATATAAATGTTTTATTCACAAATTATTTAAAATTATAATTCTTTATTCTAAAGAGCGTTATGTTATTAAACTGCATATCCCGGAGACTTTGTAATGCCATAAATTAATTATCCCCAAGGCACATGGATTCAATTTTATATTAATTTTATATTACAAGAAGTATATAGGACTCTTTGAGAGGTATGCGTCATACATTACGCTAGGTACATGTGCAAGAGCTTAGAGATATTGCATATATACGGCATATGAGCTTGACTTGCAAATAAAAAGCATGCGCAGGTTTGTGTATATGGTCACAGCTTACTGGAGAAGAAAAAAAGACATTACTTTTTTGGTTCAAAGGAGAAATTTTTCCACCATCCCACAAAGTGTTATTTTGTTAAATTTATCTGGATTTCTCATTCCTTGCCCTTTAGATTCTTTTGCGTGAATACAATTTTGAAAGCCGTCATAAGCCGGCTCTGACAGAGGAGGATATTCTAAATATGTTTCCCGTGGTCAAACATATAAGCGTCAGGGCCAAGGAGGCGAGAGAGCTTTTTAACAAAGCTCAGGTCACCATCCAGCAAGGTAGGAACCAGGACACCGCGTATTTTCCTTCACAAGTCTACAGTTGCTTCTTCTACATTTTACACTTTGGTCGGGATAGAGGACATTTAACCTTTCCAAAAACTGAACAAATGTTCCATTTTTAGATGGGCACATGTTAAAATAACTATTATTTGTACTATGTAGGTGGTCTGAAAGAAGGTATAGTCTTCCTGAACGAAGCTTTGCTCCAGTTTAACAGTGTATATGGTGCTATACATCCTGAGATTGCGTTATGTCTGCGTCTTCTTGCAAGAGTCAAGTTCATTTTGGGAGATGTAGCTGAGGTGAGTGACATACACACACCAGCGTTAGCTACTTAGTTCCAAAAGAATACAAGTTTTGCATAAAAAGGGAAGATTTACTGTTCTCTATATTAAAGTACCCAGAGAAAGTAGAATTGTAGTTATTTTAAATCAAGTATTTAATTAAAAATTATTTAAAAAACTAGCTTTCCAGGCTTATTGAACATGTTTTTTAATTTTGTACATTCTTTTTTAGTATTTTCTGTGATTTTTAAGGCAAAATTGTTCCCAAACTGTTTCTAAATATAATTGTTATAAAATTGTTTCTAAATGTAATTGTTATATATATTTATGTTTCTAAATATAAAATTCTTTCTAAATATAATTGTTATATAATCGTGATAATGTTTCAGTGAATTACTTTTATGATTTCTTGTTTGCCATCAGGCGCTGGATAACCAGCAGAAAGCTCTCATAATGACAGAGAGGACCCTGGGATATGACAGCACAAGCACAATTCAGGATTACGTATGTCATTTTTACATTGTCAGTGAGCTTGTAGACGAGTTATTATATGATGTAATACAGCAGTGAGGAATGAAGTAAAACACTGTGTTGTAAGTGTCTGTTTTAACACAACATTGGTATCACTATAAAACCACCCATTTTTTTCATAGAAATCTTTCTCATGAAGTTTTTGGACATCTTATGTGCCTTTGGGACATTTTTTAGCCTTAATGGTGTAAGGGCATTAGTCAACACACGAGCACAATTAAAAGACTTAGGGGAACTGCATGTGCATAACAAATAACACAATATATTTACTTGGTTTGTTATTTTTAAAGGTTTATTCACAACACTTCCAGTAGTAATGGAGTATAATGGTCAGTAGAGTCTTAATAATACATAATAGTTAGGGCAGTTACACAGGACATCCAAAAGGAAAGGTAGAGTCTGAAGAAGAAAGAGGAAAGTTAAGGAAGATCTTCCATTTTCTTGGCACACTTTGGTGAATATGCCCCCTTTAAGTCAATTCAGTTCTTTCCCAATTTCTTCTTTTTGAAGTGAACCATGGCCATTTTTAGTGTTGTTTATGTTATCAATATCTTTAATTCATTAGGTTCTTCTTGCTCTATACTGCTTTGGCAGTGGACAGCTGCCAGTAGCTTTGAAACTTTTGTACCGGGCTAGGTACCTAATGCTGATGATAGCCGGAGAGGATCACCCGACCATGGCTACTTTAGATGTAAGTAAATCACCAAAGATAGTGTTTAGAATTTTTATATATATAAAATGAGGTATTACTGTATTGCAATGTGTTTGTGCCTTGGGTAGGTTGAACTATAATTGTAAACACAATAATATACTATTATCTTGTTCTTACAGAGCAATATTGGTGTGGTACTCCAGGCTGTACTTGAGTGTGACTTATCCCTAAGGTTTCTAGAGAAAGCCCTGGAGACCAATAAGAAGTTTTATGGAAACAAGTCACTCGATGTTGCATTAAGGTAATGAATTGTTACACTCTTTTTCCCATTTTGATATATGGAATATTCTTCCCATGATTAGTTCTATCTATCTGAATCGGGTTTTTGAGGGCCAATCACCTCATATTTCTCCTAAATGCACTTTGTTAGTTCATCTGAGAGGAACTATACATATTAGCCTCATATCTTTCTGTGGCAGGTGTGCCCCAATACAATGTTTTGAAACCTTGTTTAAAGTCTGTTAAACTTTTTGAGCAATTGAATAAAAACCATCTATGGTCGTTAGTGGTAAGAAGGCTCTGGATGGAAGTGGTGGAAAACATAATATGTCACATGAGTGACTCGTGAGTAGTCTGTGGTTTTGCGCTTTATTTTTATTACTATATTGGGCAACCACAGATTGGGATAGGCATATGGTCATGCCATGGTCAGACCAAGAATTGATTAAAGTTTGAGTCTTTATATCAAGACAAATGGGCAGACTAGATGGGCTGAATCTTCTTATCTGCTATTAAATTCTATGTTTCTATGTATGTACTATGAAGCAGAGCCCAAAAAACCTATAAAGGGTTAAATCCTAAGTGAGACACATTTCTCATGATCTTTACTTTTAC
The DNA here is from genome assembly GCA_009364415.1 of Spea multiplicata. NCBI lineage: Eukaryota > Metazoa > Chordata > Amphibia > Anura > Pelobatidae > Spea > Spea multiplicata. The sequence continues at coordinate 42,625,838 of VKOC01000001.1, forward strand.
TCTAACTTACATGTTTGTGCTATATGTAATATACTATTACTAATATACTATTAACATTGTCCAATACTGTGTTTATCTTAATTTAAGGTGTTTTGTTATGTAAAGAACTCTAATGCAATTGTGTCTAATCACATGAGAAATCATGTAATGTGAAAGTCTTCACCATAAAACAATGTTTCATTTAAGAGTTTAAGAATAAACATTTTTTTTTAAAAAAAACTTAAACCCCCCCCCAAGAAAAAGAAGTTTATGATAAATTTTCTAAAGGTCATACCTATGTCATTACATAAGCTTTCAAGACCTCTGAGGTCCATTTTCAAATAGCCAGGACACTCATCCAAAGAAGAGAACCTAGAGGTATTGAAGGCTTATGTGACAGTTGATCCGCTATAAGGTATTACGTTCCATTAAATACTTAATCTACACTGGGACCAGTACAGAAATATCCATTATCATAATACATATCGAATGTGTAGTGCCCTGCCGTTGGTAAAGGTTGACAAACACCACTGTTGAGATAAGAATGTGCAAACAGATATTCAGCAGCAGGTGATACAAAGTCCCCACATCCCAAGGAAAGGTTTTGAATTACTTGGTCTGACATAACACAGCTGGCTGGGTCAGTGACCGAAGCAAAACATTTACACGCCAGTTGGGGTTTTTATCATGCAGCTGTTCAGCTATTCTTTATATTTGTTTTATTTCCCATTTTATGGGCAACCTATATAATAAAACCAGTTGATCCAGCTTTTCAGCAGCCTTCTTTTTGAGGAACAAGGTATCTTGAAAAATACGTTGCACGTGTGTGTGTGTATAGAACAAAGTGGAACAATTATGGTACAATTGGGATATACTGGAATAGAAGATGACCGACCCTGCAAAATAGTCACAAATATATGCGATGGTCCCCATAATGTGTCTGCCCAACTTAGTAGACAGACGAAGAAATCTTGTCCTGATGTCATGCAATCACTGGTTTGTTTCTCTTCTGCAGTCATCACTTGATAGCCCTGGCCTACACATCTAAGGCAGAATTCAGAACGGCGATGCAGCATGAAAAGGAAACATACACAATATACAAAGCTTTGGTAGGTAGCACTATGGATGCTCTTTATCAGATAAAACAATAATACTGTTGAATTGTTATTAATTGTAGAATGCCCAACTCAAAGTTTAATTTGGTGTAATTTACTAGCAAAATAGGTTATCTGCACATATCTAGAAGACACAAAATGAGGTGAATATAACATATTTTGCTCAAATGCCTATTCCAGCTGGGTGATTCCCACGAACGTACCAAAGAGAGCTCTACATTCTTGAAGCATGTTACACAACAGGCTGTGAACCTCCAGAGGACAATGAATGAGATCTACAAAAACGGATCCATTGCCTCCTTACCTCATGTCCAGGTATCTACTACTTGTGTGATGGGATTTGGAATTTTCATGTCAAAAACGAAACGTTCTGCTTACTTTACTTGCATATGTTGTACGATTTCCTCATTTGCGAGAGAGTTCTACTGCTAACCACACCACAGTACTTTGTGGTTATCTACAGGGCAGTTACGATGTCAAGTATAATAAAAGAGAGAATCTTGCTTAGTAAATTAAAACTGTTTATTGCCTTCTGTGGTTGAAAAATAGTACATGGTAAATGAAGAGCCCAACCAAATATCTGATAAACACCATATATATTTTACACTTCTACCTAATGCACCCAAAACTGTTTTATGTGCACTGAACATTTGATGTCAAAACAAGGGCAGAAACTAAGTAATATAGCCATTTTCGTGTCATAACTTCCTATGTAGGTGTGTTGGAGCATTTAAAAACAACTCAAACTAAAAAGATTATACAAATATAAACCTCGGTGTATTGCGAATGAATAAATAAATAATACTTTACAATAAAGTTCTACAACTCACCTTACAACACAAGACACACTTGCAGTCTTTATGACACTTGTGAACAAATAAATTGAATAAAAGTCATTTATATAGTCATTATATATTCCAATATCTGTCATCTGCTACATAGTGTCAGTATACTATTTGAATAAAGGATCACTGCAGTTGACTACTTTGTCAAAAGCAGTCCTTAGCAGCAATGACAATATAAGTAAAATTCCTGAATATTGATCTTTTTTTAAAGGTGATTTTGTAATATTCAGGATAATAGAACCGGGAATATATTTGGTCAAGGCATTTTTTTTTTACTATAGCACAGGAGGGAGCATCGACTTTTCACAACAGGCAACAGATAGTTGCAAAAGACAGCTTCTTCACCTAATGGGGAAAAAATAAAAACAGAAAATGCTAGGAAATAAGTACACTGACAAAATGCAATGGTTTGAAATAAAGAACAAAAAGTTCTTAAATGAATATGTGTCATCAATAGAAATATCAAAAGAAATTGAAAATTCTTCCAACTAGTTCTATTTGACAACAAATATAAATTGGCTTTAGGCCTTTTGCCTCTGACAGCGTCAAATGTAATACTCAGTGTTGGATGTATGGTGTATCTAAAACAATGCTGGTACATTACAGATGGTGTTGGTGTACAGATGAAACCAATACCTCCTCACTTTCAACACCTTTGATCACAGATTAAATACAGAAGTAAAATTTAGATATGAGCGTTAGATCTTAGCTATCTCTATCTGCCTGTCTATCTTCATGTGTTGCACTCTACGCTGTGAATATTGACGTTTGACTTGTTTCCTTCATCTAGATTGTGCCTCCCGGGGTTGATGTATTGTTGCAGCATCTGAACCTTCTGAATGGCATCATTCGGATCAATCTAAGGTGAGCTGAAAAGTGATTTGTGATATTAAAATATATTTTTCTATATGGCAAGCAGAAATTGCTCATTTGCTTTCTTTTTTAATTTACAGCCTTCCTGAAGTAAATGGCAGTGTCAACACAAAACAATTAGAGAACCGGGATTCTCTAGATTCTATAGAGCAACAACTAGAACAAGACCCTGCGCTGCCAGCAGAGCAGCAGGAAGCAGATACATCAGGAGTGCAGGTAGAAGGTGATACAGCACAGAATGAGGATGCTGCTGAGGGGCAAAAGGGCATTAGCGAGGAGACAACAGAACCAGCTGCTGAGAAAGAGCATGTCTTGGAAAAGCAGAAGGAGAATATCTCTGTGGAACAGGTAGAAGCCATAGTTGAGAAGCAGAAGAAGGAAGAGGGAGAAGAACAGAAGGAGGAAACTGCTGAGGAGCATAAGGATGCTGTTGGTGAACAGAAGGAGGACACTGCTGAAGGGCAAAAGAAAGATGTTCCAAAGGAACAATGAAAGGCTGTAGATGAGGAGCCTAAAACAAAGTGAGGGTATTGTTTAGGAGCAGATGGAGGATGCAGCTGACAAACATAAGGATTATGTATGAAAAAAGATGATGTTTCAGAGTAATAGAAGGAACATACAACTAAGAAGCAGAGAAGGCATAATGATCAACATTGACCTCTCCTTGAGATATTGCATTGCCAATCACAACTGCTCTTGAGTTAGTGGACAGATTTTGCATCAAAGAGCAATGCGTTTACAATTACAGTCTTGCTTACCAGGAAGGCTCCGGGAGAGCGAGCTTCCTTGTTTAATCTTGGGATGGTTATTTGTTTTTAACCCGGTTTCTATATTTTAGATATTAATAGAGCTGATTGGAAAAAAATATACATTTAGCACAGAACAATCAGAATTATCAGCTAGGATTTTTAATGGTGAATTTCTATGCTTTCTAAACAATAGGAAATGCTTGTTTTTATATACTCTGCTATTTTCAAGACTATTTGAAACTTTTATAACTGTTGCTTCAAGGGACAGTTATAAAAGCACTTTGTTAATGACATGTATATATTGAAGTTGATGTGGTAAATTTTTAGAAATACAGATCTTCAAGACACCAACTTGGTAAGTTGGTTTCTTAAAGAAGTTATAACGTGTGGCATTAGTGCCAGATTGTTTAACTAAGTTACCATACTATATGCTCTGTGACACACACCTACCTGACATGTAAGAAAAAATGATCAAAGCTTTTTGAAATGCAAAGGGTACACTCAGCTATCAAGTACATTAATAGTGCTTATGATAGCCTGAGGGCTTCCTTTAGTTTTAAGCCTTCATGTGCCACCAACTTTCCCCAGCTAATGTGTGTTAGATGGTGCTCTGGGTACCTTAATATCCTGGTTTTGTAGTCCAAAGTCAGACTGATTTGGAATTGGAAAGTTAAGCCTTACTTTTATTATTGCAGGGAGTGGCTATGGACAGTTTATGTGTTTCATACTTATGTGTATAATATAAATTCTGCTTGGAAAGATGTTCCAACCGTGTCATAACAATTATTGTATTTATTGCATTATGAGTGATACCTGTCACAGTTTCTCAACAAAGTTGGGGTCCGTGGACCCCTCAACCTCCATCGCCCACAGCGATCAAGAAGATAAGAATAGCGGGTCTCTCTGGGCATGTTTCAATTGCGGAGTGATGGTGTATATATATATATATATATATATATATATATATATATATATAGTATATACATACATACATACACACACATATGAATCTTGTCTGGACATTAACTAGGGCCATTTTATAAAGCATGCACCTCTTTCTGCATGTCACAAAGTTTACTAATACATGAAAAATTACTCATATTTCATTCTCATAATGCCCAAGCAAGCTAGTTTGTCTACCTTTCTCAGGAGGAAAATGAACCCCTTAAGGATAACGGGTTGTCCTTAAACCCATTAATGACAATGCATTGTGAGCTTGTATTAAATAATGCCAAATTACTTTTATAATTGTAACAGTTGCATATGCTTGGGTTTTTATATTGTATTATATTTTCATATTTTTATTATCACAAGGAGCACCTCTTAGCTAGGTAAATGCTCCATTAGCATAAATGTGGTCTCACTAATCCAGTTGAGTTTATGTATAAAACGTGCAAAATTTGAAAAGTGGTTTAAATCGCTATAGCAACCATTGGTAATATTAACCGTTAACCACTTAAGGACAATGGGTTGACCTTAAACCCATTAAAAACAATGCATTGTGAGCCTGGGAGCTTTGTCATGAAGGGGTTAATGTTGATTAGACCATTTACACCACAGTCTCTTTCTTTACATAAACACCAATGTCTTCTCACCTGTGCCTCACAAGCCGCTCTGGCAAAAGAAACATCAAAAGTGATCAAGAGAAATACAATAAAAAATGGCTGCTTTACTTTTGTAGAAATGCGTCATTTAGCATTATAATTCATATTTTTTTCTACTGCTTTTAAAAAAAAATTTTTTTTACTTTTTCTACGCATATTTTGAATTTTTGAGTGTCATTTAATAAATATAAAAATATGGAAATATGGTCTTCATTCATTATTATTGCTCCACTATCAGGCCTGTATTAAATTATAAACCACTGATTCAGGTCTTTTCTCTGGGAAACTCAATGAAGCTCTTATTTGGGATACACGTGCCTAAACATTAATAAGGTACCTAGCAAAGTAGGTTTTGGTACTTGAAGCATACATGGGACATATCGGTGCCACATTCTCATCACCAAGAAGTCTCCAAGACACAAGATCAAGCTTCACAAGTAGAGGATCATGGGTAGATAGGTACTCACATGAAACAAAAATATAAGTAATATTTCCTTTAAAACCATAGCACAATAACTAAAGGATATAAAAAGTATTGTGTGAAATCCACTTTAATAGACACTAACGTCACCCATGTTCTTTGATTGCAGCAGCTACTGAATCTCTAGAATTTCCGAGCAACTTTTAGGGCCTAAAGGCAAAGGGTAAGGCAAAAGGT
>VKOC01000001.1:42631760-42694273 GCA_009364415.1 Spea multiplicata
GGATTGGTATGCGTGTGGATTGGTGTATGTGTGGATTGGTGTAAATGTATGGATTGGAATATGTGTGGATTGGTATGTATGTGTGTGGATTGGTATGTGTGTGAGAGTGATGGGTGTTATGCTGTACCATTTCCAATGAATTTTTCATTATATAATTATGCTCTAAAGTACATCATAACTCCCATCACTCTATACTGTTCCATACAGTGGCAGAGCTGGGAGACAGAGGCCTTGCACCCCCACTGCAGGACTCCTGAAAGGTAAGTGAACTTCAAAGAGGGAGAGGGTAGATAGTTAGGCGGGGATAGATAGGGAGAATGGGTGAGATGGGGGATAGGGGGTAGATAGGGCAGAAGGGAGTGAGAAGGGGCAGATAGGGCAATCATACTCCTATCATGCCAAGTCTGCCAGTATATCCTGGAATCTGGGTATGCCTGGACATGATAGGAATGTCATTGCTGTTAACAATCATATATATATATACACAGAAATATTGTTAATATACACAGGCTTTTAGTTGTCCGGGTGCTCCAAAAATAGCCAGATATATGTTACCAAAGAAAAAATGGGCACTCACGGGTCTTTGCCTTGAGAAAGGACTGGAGGTGGTCCGAAACGTTGGCAGTGCTGATTGAAATAAACTAGTGTTTAATGCACTTTACTGCAAAGACCCGTGAGTGCCCATTTTTTCTTTGGTTACATATATATATTATTAATATTGTTATTTAATTGTTTTGTCCTATTTTGGTGTGTTACTTACTTTAAATAAAAGTGTTAGATTTCTTTTATGGTGTGGGGGGGTCATATTTGGTTTCGGCCAGGTAAATGCTGCATTTTCGGTTTCAGTCCAGAATTCGTTTCAGGGCATCCCTAAGCCAGACAATGAAGTAGTAGGCCTACACCACATCAATGTTTGGCTTAGTATATAGTGATAGGAGTTATGCTGCACTATTGTCAATGCCTGGCTCAGTGTATAGTGATAGGGATTACGCTCTACCACTGTCAATGTGTGCCTCAGTATATAGTGATAAGTGTTATGCTGTACCACCGTCAATGTTTATAATGATAACAGTAATGCTGTACCACCTTCAGTGTCTGCGCCGGTATATAACGGTAGAAGCTATGCAGTTTTAAAAAGTGTATGTTTGCCACATACAGGATCCGCCCCAGGTGCCAAATACTCTAGGTACGCCCCTGAACAATTGTATGAAATTATTTTATTTGCTTGTCATTCCTATTAACTCTTTAACAGCACCCAGGGGTAGCTGTTTATATGGCATGTCAGTGTCAGAGTATAATGTGCTATTTTTTCATAGCTCCCTGCAGGCTCCGTATAAGCATCTTTATTAGAGATACTAAATTTAAACGGATGAGGATGAAGTCACTTGAAATATGCAGAAATTTGCAAAGTTACAATCCAAAGTTATTTTGGCCCCATACTGTGATTAAAAAAAACAACAAAAAACACCTTAAAGATCTCAGAATTGGTGATCCTCAGTCTTTTAGTTGATAGAGATAAAAAGAGGACAATTAGAGTTTCAAGACTGAAAGCTCCATTCTAGATTGCACGTCCCAGGCCAGTAATCAGAGTGCTTACAGAGATTTCATGCAGTTGCTATATGATATTGATGTAATTAATCAGAGTGAGGACTAAGGTTCCATCAGATACTTTCACACTGACAAGGGCACTTTGTCAAATACTTAAACGTGCCTGTTTTCTAACACGCTCCATCTGAAGGAACTTTTGCCTTTCCAATAATTGCAGTATTAATTAAAACCACAATACTGTCAAATACTGAATATATTATTCTACGTGTTTTACAGTTGACCAGATAGTAGCCACCATTAAATGTGGTCACATACCTATGTTGATACTGCTAGACCACGGCATGTAAAACATGAAAATTACTTTAATTTTTCATTGCCGATAATCCCATTAACTAAGGATCACAAGAGATGCGAGACCAGGCTCAGTGAATCAGCGTGCTCTTATCTTGTTCCTCCCTGTATGACCCATTTATTTATTGCTATTTTGTGCTTTAAATAAGCTGTTTGAAATGGCCTGTAAGTATCCTCACTTTGTAGAGTCTGTGATCGTGCTCAGAAGCGGTTGGCATTATTAGCATTGGGTATTCAGCTGCAGGCTGTTAATTCAGATTCACATTAGAATGCTGTGGACTTGCTGCTATATGCAGGTTACAGAGCAGATAACAGTGCCATCCGCACAGTCTGATTAATCTTATTGATCTGTAGCAAGAGTGTTAGATAAATCATTTAATAAAACTCGCTACATCAGAGGAATAATTTACATCTCCATCTTCCATGACGAATATTTGAAAATGCGCAGCCGAGGGTCATAAATTGAAAAGTGGATATATATTTTCTCCGTTTCAGATTCTAGTTTGTGGTTTTAACAAACACGGATATTGCTCACAGTATCGAGTCCATTGCTTTTTTACATACACACATTGACGGATTATGTGCAAGAAGTGATCCTGGTGCGGAATTTGAATATTGGTCTTATCACCACATTGACCGATGTGTTTCTGCTTATTGGAACATCCATTTGGTTACTATGGCCATACGACAAAGTTTAAAACTTTGCATTGGAATCATATTTATGCATAACCCCCACTGTCTCATGTCCACTTCTTTAGTTTGTGACTCACATTGGTGTATAATGTGCTAGTGCTTTATATACATACCTAGGAACTTTTCAGTGTAGGCTATCCAAAGCTCATAAGAGATAGTGGCTTCATGAGGAGGCAGGGCTAGCCATATGTACTGTGGGGCAAGCTTTACATGTGGCAGTGCTAGCCACAGACAGCCTTAAGGCAAGTGGTCAGGCAATAGCAGAGAAAGAGGAATTCACGGAAACACAGCTATACCCTTAGACTCAGGGTCAAACCCATTGAGTTTCCAGGTACATTTTTTTTGGTTGCATGTATGCATCATATTGGATCAGATATTTAAGTTCATATCATTTGATAAAAAAATAAAGTTGTAAAGTGAAAACCTCAGTAGTGTTGCTGACCTACACTGTGGTGGGTCCCTGGGGGTCTTATGCTCACCCAGAAAAATATGAATAAGAAGGAGCATTTTAAAACCTGCTTTTTTTGACGTAGGATTTCCTTTACGGGCTAAATGCTACTGCAGAAAAATTAAAACTTTATTATGTTCCAAAAAACTGTTCCAGAACATTTACATGCTATATGCATGGGTTCTTATGTGCTACATAGTTTTTATTTGTAATAACCTTGTTTCTCATTACGTGCGGAAGCTTCCTTGAACAGTTGTCCTAGTAGGACTGTACTAGAGAAATGGCTGCCATTTGTGTCAGGTTTTACACAACTGGTGGAATTTGTTTTTGCACTAGATGTTTGGGCACCTTCTTTTTACATTTTTTAATTAAATATTTGTTTATTTAGATAGCAGAAATCAGACTGGGATCTCTCTTGTAATGAGTCTGTACCCCTAAAAAAATGTCCCTACATTTGCAAAATATAAGTACTGTCGGTATTATATTATGTCCTAGTGGTCGTTTGGGTTGCTTTGTAAATGGGTTACCTATCCATTATAGGGCAGAGTTGCTTCTTCATACAGGAAAAGTTCACTGTACTTCTCACTTTAGTAAATATATGATACATTTGGAGAATTGAAATTAAGCCGCTCCCCCCACAAACTTGGTGTAGCTAATAAACACAGTCAATGCAATAATTACCGTAGTACAATGGTGTGCACTTTTATCCCTTAAGCTATTTCCCCTTAATAAATATAGCTCAAAAGCTGGAATTTCATGCAGTTAGGCTTAAAAACATTGTACAAAGTTACGTTGGTCACATTGTTTTAAAATTATCAACAAAATCATATGATAGAATGCAAAGATTTCTTTATAAGCTAGAGATAAAATAGCCAATAAAGTTCTGTGTATTTTGGTCAAACAGGTGGCAACCCTCTACTCTCTATGATGTTTTTTGTACGGCATATTTTTTAGTCATATTATTAATAGAAAATAATACTACTAATAAAAACTTTCAATCTGTCTAATGAGGTTTTATGTATGCCATCTAGTGGTCAAACCTAAGTATGTCATCTTCAGGTAAGGTTGTGTTAAAGCCGCGTTGGCTTGTGGTTTAGGACAGTTGATGACTTTATGTCGCCTAGCTTGAGGAGTTCTTATGTTTGGAGATTATTTATTCCCTTTTCTAAGAGACATTGTAAGTATGGTCAGTTTCAATTATTAGACAACACTCAACAACACCTTTTCTCTCTAGGATTTGGGTCTGTTAATACTATTTTGAGTAGACAAAGAAAGTTATTGTTTCTTTTCAGGTTTTTTTTTACACCAAAGTAAACCAAGTAAAATTTTATTTGTTCTATATTATTTAGTATATATTAAATCTACAACTCATCTAAAGTGTAAAATGTAAATGAGATAATATAGTATGTCTGACATTTGTCATATTTTGCATAAGTTTTATATATAAAATTATTTTGTAAATTAATATTTTTATGTTTAATTTTAATTGTTACGGAAAATAAATATAAAAAACCCCAGATAAAATATGTAGTAAAGAGAATGCAGCTTATAGGGTAGATCAGAGGCATGGCATATTTCAAACATGAAGCTTATCAATTTTCATAAGAGAATAGTTAGAGTGAAAGATTTGTGAGGACCCTGTTGTTCCTATACATAGAAACATAGAATTTGACGACAGATAAGAACCATGCAGACCATCCAATCTGACCATTTCTCCTGATGTAAGGGATTCATACTATCAGTCATTGGTCTGGTCTCATAGTGAGGATAGCTTTATGTCTATCCCATGCATGTTTAAGTTCCTCCATTGTATTTGCGTCTACCAGTTCTGCTGGTAGACCTTTCCATTTATCTACCTTACTCCACAGTAGTAGAACTTCCTTACATTACCTCTAAGCCTTTAGACATGTCCTCACGTTCTAACATTGCTTCTCCTTTCAAATAAGCTTGCCTCCTGTACTTAGTTAAATTCCTTTAAGTATTTAAATGTTTCTATTGCATCTCCCCTCTCTCTTATCTCCAACCAATACATATTGAGATCCCCTAGTCTTTCCTGATAATTTCTTGCAAACAACTTTTTTTTTGTAGCCCACCTCTAAACTCTCTCCAAAGTCCATCTCTCCAGCTGTCTGTCAGGGGTTTGGGGATCTTGGTCTATTTTTTTAGATAGTCATGACTACCTGCAGCCACTAGTGGCCACCCTTCCATCTCAGGAGCGCCTGTTTATTATTCTGGTCAGCTGAATGGGTATATACCTGGGTCTGAATATACCTGGGTCTTAGCCCTGCCTTTAATTACCTGCTGTGCTCTCTAATCTCAGCCTTTGCATTGTGGTATATACAGCTCTGCTGTTTCTCTGCTTCCGGGACCTGTGCAGTGTTCTGTTGAATTCCACCTGTCTTGACCTGGCTCATCTTGATCTTGGCTTCTGGTTTGGCTCTCCTTCTTGATCTCCTGGTGTTTACCTGTCTTGTATGACTGTGTGCCCTGCTATGAGTCCAGTGTGCCCTGTCTGGGGAGCTCCAACCAAGTTCCAGTCTGTGTGGGCTTTTCAGGTGCAGCGTCTCGTCAGTGGACTTTCCTAGCTCTGTTTCAAGGTCACCTATCAGAAGTACTTATGCCATCTGTTCCATGGTCTGTTATGTGAAGTCTGCATCCTGCAGTGCATCCGCCTTTGTGCCTGTGCCTTTATCACGCTTGTTAACCAGTCCTGTTTCAACTGTTCTGCCAGCACACTCCAACATACATTACATTACATTTATTTATAAAGCGCCGGCCGATTCCGCAGTACTGTTACATTCATTAGAACAATTTATAAACACATACAATAACAAACTAGTGCAAAGGAGAAGAGGGCCCTGCTCTTGTGAGCTTACAATCTAGTCTTAAAATATAGACTGTTGCATATATAGATAGACAGCCTTGTGTGTTTCCTCTGCCTTTTCTGCCATCTCTAGCCTTTCTGTATCCTGGTATGGCAACATCACAATCATGTTGCTCATTGTACCAGGGCTCAGTAACCCCTAAATCCACACTATCATTTGTTACCAATGGATTAAGTGCAGGGATCCTACAGGCATTAGTACACATCACTGCCAAGCTACTATTTTTCAACCTATGTGTCACAACATGTTGTAGTTTAGCTTTTCCTTTATCTATGCTGACCCCACCATTTCCTTCCCAACTTCTCAATTATTAAGTCAGCTCCTTTTTACCTACTTCTCAAAACTGTAACCCACCTAGACTATATTCAACCTCCCCACGCTCTAGTTTAAAATCTTCTCCAACCCTCTAACCATCTACTCCACCTCATCATTGAGGTGCAGCTCGTCCCTCCTAAAGAGTCTATAGCCAACCACAAAGTCTAATAAATTCTCTAAAATCTCAAATCCCCAGGCTGTTTTTTACCTTTTGTACCTTTTGGGACCAAAGCTGTTTTAATACTTTTGTGGTGCTTGTGTTTAGATGTAATTTTCTCCTCACTCACTTAGTGTACCCACACAAGTTAAATATTGTTTTTTTTCAGGACAAGAAGGACTTTCTTCAGATACCATTTTTTTGTCTAATCCTTTAATCTAATTTCATATTAAAAAAAAAAATATGATGAAAAATTTAAACCCCCCACTTTTTCTCACTTTTATTTGAAAAATCTTTTACTCATCCAAAAAAGCTAATGAAAAAAACAGCTAAATAGATTCTACTATTTGTCCTGAGTTTAGAAATACCAAATGTTTTGTGGGTTTTTTTTGTTATTGGGCACTAAGTACAAGTAGCGTTTTGTTATTTCAAAACCCTTTTTTTTCAAATCTGGTCATTCTGCCCCAATGCAATTTACCCCATCAAACCATATATGGTATTTTCACCCTTTCCATGCACTAATTCTACTACCACCCTCTGTCAAATTTTAGGGTAGTAATTTAATTTGTATTTTTTGCACTTCAGGTATGGATTTACAGCTCCTGGTATACATCACTTTCAAACAAGACCCCAATATGTGTTCAGCAATATCCCCTGGAGGAAGCTTTAAATAAGAGAAGTCTCATCTTCTAACTCGAATAACTAAAGAGTACATATAATAATTGGCATCCAGTAAAATGCATTTGGAGTCCCTACTAAATGGATTCTAGTATGCATATAAAATTAAAATATGGCTGGAGTGCTCCTTCCAAGGCCTACCAATCATCAGGGACGTAATTAGAAGCCTCAGGGCCCCGGTGCAAGAATCTGTTAAGCCCCCGCCAACCAAATCTACCCCTTCTCACACTACCCCCTCTCCCACCCTTCTCAGGCTATCTACCCCTTCTCCCTCTCTTCTCACTATCTACCCTCTCCCTACCCCCCATTCTCAATATCTACCTCTCCCTACCCCATTCTCCACTATCTACTCCTCTCCCTACCCCCCCTTCTCCACTATCTACCTCTACACTCTCCCTAACCCCCCTTCTCACTATCTACCTCTCCCTACCCCCCCTTCTACTATCTTACCCTCTCCCTACCCCCCTTCACACTTCTACTCTCTCTCCCTACCCCCCTTCTCACTATCTACCCTCTCCCTACCCCCCTTTGTAGGTCACTTAGCGTGCAGTCTTGTGGTGGGGGCGCGAGACCTCTGTCTCACTGCATATGATGTCATATGCCGGCGCTCACCGTGAAGCCCCGGCACCCGAGACAGACGCCTTACACTCCCACCACTGCAGTCGGGGCAGAGCTGAGGCAGGTGGCAGGGAGCAGAGGAGACAGAAGGGCCCCCCTAACTGGCAGAATTCCAGGACCCGGTCCCAGTCATGACCCGGTTGTTCCGCCACTGCCAATCATATACAATGTGTTATCTCATCTTTGTTTTTTTTCTTCAAAATAAGCACATTTTGATTAACAATATATCCACTGTTTTTGCCCATGTGTCAGGCATCACCCAGAGTTCCACAGACCGCAAGGCATGGCCGCCCCTTTAAGATGTCTTCACCTAGTTCTGCTATGGACCGAACCCTACCTCTCATCTGGCCTCATCAACAGGCTTTAAAGATCAGCTTCACCTCCAGCCCAGTATCTGGTTGTGTACTTTTGCTGCTGGAGGTGCTAGAATGATATGCCTGATTTACTGGACTTTGACCTCTGCTTTAATACACGTTTATGAACCCTGTCTTCCGGCCCTGACCTCTGCGTCTCGTTGACTCTGCTACTGGATATTCCCTGTCTGGACTGCAGTACCTGTTTTGCCACGTGCACACTCTCACTGCTTATGTGATTTCTCTATCCTGTTGCTCTGAGCAGTGTTATTTTGCAAGGGTGTGCGCAATCTCCTGCAACTGGGCTTCAACTCTTGGTAAATCCTAACACCATGACACATTTCTACACACAAGCATTCAAACCTAAAACATCATATAGTCAGAAACATTACCATACCTGGGAACTTTTGGGCTCCGGCTACCCTAAGCCTACCCTTGCAGGATGCCGCCAGGACTGCCCACTGATGTCGGGGGGTGGTTCCGCTGACATCGTGGGGAAACACCCCCCATTTAAAGGGCAAATGGGTGGGGAATGGGGCATATCAAGACTCGCTCCCTACAACCCGGGGATTTGCGGTGCTTCTCCCAGAGTTGTCCAGGCTAAACCCGGAGAGGCCCCAGATATGAACTTTTCCTTGCAAGCCAATGGAGGTGCAGTATTTTATGTTAATATTTATCATACTGCCAAGGAATACAGAGCTAGACAAGGCTTTTGGTAGGAATTACAGACATCAGAATATCAAACATGAAGAAGCAGTATACGTAAATGACAATGTCAAATATTTCATATAGCCAAGGATTGATCAACAATCTAACCTGGTACCTACACATGCCTGCTTTAGCATTCACAGTTTAAGGTATTTTAAAAGGCACTTGCTACCAGATATTTCCTTCAAATGATTTCCCATTACATTTTCTCTAAACAGAATTTTATGAGTTCTTCCATATGTAGGTACCTTCTCTTTCATTATAGTTAAAGTCTCAAAGTAATAGAGGCTGAACTCTGGTTTATTTCAACACCAAAAATATTAGATGTATTTTATACCTTTTTTTTTATTTTACACTTCAACTGATTTTAAATATTCACTTGCCATCTAATCATTTGTTGGCTGACAGACAGACTTTAAAATGCAAGTCATGTATAGTCTACCAAAATATAATCAAATATTTAACTTTTACAGAGCTTGCCAATTTTATCTATTTTAAACTACCCGAATCTGCTTGGGAAAACTATGAATCTAGCCACATTACCAATTTACCTTAATAGAAATGTATGTTTTTTTTTTTTTAATGCTCCTGCTTCTATTATCATTCTTAAGAGAATATTGCCTTTGTTTAAAAATGTAAATATGTTTTCAAGCTTTGGTAAACATTTATAGGAGGATGATATGTAAGGTGTCATTGATAAGGGAAATAAATGTAAGTGATTATATAGTTTTATCCTTTCTTTAAAACACACACAACAACACTGACGCTTGTAAGCCATGGCAATAAATGCAATTCCTTATGTTACATGTACAGGATAGAATTAAGTATAAAAAAGTATTAATGAGGCAAATTTGACTTGACTATTTTTTCTCTCAGCTAGGTTTGAACATATTAAGTACTAGAGCAGACCACATGGGGCAATTGGCTAATCCTTCATAAAAATCTGTTATAAAAAAGTGTTAATTGCAACACTGTTTTTACAGTGTTCACTAGCCTCAGATTTTTTAAAGCAACGTAGCTCTTTAATGCACAGAAATTATCTTCAATTATATTGGCGGCATTGAGTAGAGACTTATCAGTAACAAATGTCCTAGAAAAGTTTTTTCACTCAGATGTCTAATTTTACTCTTGTCTATGGCACTACTCTTGTTTCAAGAGGTTCCCTTTCCAACTTTCCACTTCTGCTTTTTTATTTTTACTTACCCTCCACAACTTAACTTGTGTTTCAACTGCTTTTTGTAAAAATCTATATCTCTCTCTGCTTGATTGCATTCTCCAACATATAAGTGCTAACTGATAACATGTTTTTATAAGAGCGCATTAAATCACTCAATAAGTACCCCTTATCTTGAATCTCTAAAGCCAATATCACTACTGCCATTTGAAAAACCAATGATCTTATTATATAACACTGTCTTTTTATTTAAATTATTTATTCTTCTTCCATTTACTATAAACAACTCCTAGGGCCAGCTGGAGGATTTCCAACTCCCTAGCAAGGCCAGACAGGGATGTTGGCATATTTCTCTGTAGGCCTTCTCTCCTGACCTCAATACTGGCCATCCAATTACACATGTAGATGTGGTTCCCAATTGCAGGGGCCATTTGATGCACAGATCTCCTATTCAAATTCCCGCTGTGCGTCTGTCAGTCAGTGGCACTGCAGACTGCCACACTCAGACTCAGATGATGGGGAGGAACATGTTTATTGAATATTAAGTGAGTCATGTTAAGAGAAATGGTATGAAGATGATGGGAAAAAATGGTAGTGGGTTTAGAGATGATGAGAAGTTATGTTAGTGGGCATGAAGATGGAGGGGGGTGATTGTGGTGCAATATAATAATGGTAGGGGTGGTGGAAATTATGATGATTATTGAGGTTATCAATATAGTGGTTGGGGGACAATGATTGTGTTGGGGATGGGAAAGAATTATGATGTTGTGGATATGATGGTCAGGGACAGCTCTACACATACATACAGACACCTACTCTAACATATAAATACACATACACATACTCTCTAACGCCTTACACAACATACTTACACATTCATTAATACACACACAGTCACCCTAACACCATACACTTACATGTACATACATTCACACACCACTCTAACTTCAAACACTGCACACACATTATTATTATTTATTGTTTTATATATAACATCATATTTCATAGTGCTGTAGAATGAGTGCTGTAGAATGACAGGATATAACAAGTAGTATAAAATATAATAATTTGACTTACAGAAACAGGTGAGAAGAGCCCTGCTCAAACGAGCTTACAATCTAGAGGGAGGTCATGTGTATTACAAAAAAGGTAAAAGTAAAAGAGGACCAGCCACACTAGTATAAGTATTGCAGGAGATGGAATAGGAAAGGTAAGCCAAGGAATATGGGAGGGCATTAATGTGTAATGTTGTAAGCATCCTTAAAGAAGTGGGTCTTGAGAGATTTTTTGAAATAAGTGGGATAGGCTAGGGCATTCCAGAGGATAGTGGCAGCCCTTGAGAAATCTTGCATGTGTGCATGAGAGCTACAAATCAGAGAAAAGGACAGATGGAGATCATTGGATGAGTGGAAAGACCAATTAGGAGTGTATTTAGAAATGAGTGATAAGATGTAGGTAGTATATGTATAAATTCTGAAGTGCACAGATAGCCAGTGAAGAGACTGACAGAGGAGAGAAGTATTAGTAAAGCAATGGGAGAGGACGATAAGTCTGGCAGCAGCGTTCAGATGTGTAAAATGGAGACCAGTTAAGACAGCGTTACAATAGTCAAGGTGGGAGATAATGAGTGCATGGACAAGAACCTTGGTGGCATATTGTGTTAGGAAAGGAGGAATGCTGGCAATGTTTTTTTAAGATAGAAGCAGCATTTTTTAGAGGCACACTGAATATGTGTGTGTGTGGGGGGGTTGTGACGGGACGTCCTGTAACCTGACTGGGTACTCCCGTCAAACGTTCCTCGTGCCGGGACACCAGCAATTAACCCCTTCAGCACCAGGCAGAACCACACAAAATTCTTCATCAGGTCCTCATTTGCACACGGCTCAGTACTTGCACTCAGCCCAGTAGGGGTTCGCTATTGTAGTCTGTGGGGAGGATGGTAAACACGGGCGTTTCCCTGACTTGTGGCTAAAACCTGCTGGATATCAGATCCAGGTGCAAATAATGGCCATAGAGGTCTCTGTCCTGTACGTCCTCACCCGATGGAGAGTAACACCACACATAAACCCCTTCCCAAAATGCAGTAACCCCAAATCTTTGTCCGAGCTACCCAGTCTTTAGAGTCTATTGTACTTTGGGAAACGTGACACTCTGTACCAGGGCCCATAGTCTGTAGGAAGGAGGCTGGCACTCATGGCACAGATGTTTCTGTGACATTTCTCCCCCTTTGCAAGGAGACCCCAGATGGGTTGACTCCAAAGTTAGTCAGTCCATCCGGTCCCAACTGGTCCCTTTGCCCAATTGCCCCTACACGGGCAGTGCTCACCCGGCCAACCTCTGCCTCTCACAAAATGCCACTGGAGAGAAGTGCCGGCTGCCCCTTCTCCCTGGCGTGCACCCTACCGCTGAGGAGTGATGTCGCCTGTATCCCCTCCAGGGTGCTCCGGCTGTTGCAAGTCTGTAGGAAGGAGGCTGGCACTCAGGCCCCTCCAGGAGCCCATGGCACAGAGGCTTCCCTGACAGGAGTGAATAAGAGGTCAGAGTCAAGGGTGACTTCAAGGCACATACATACTCTTACAACATACTTGCACATACATGCATACACACACAGCCACTCTAACACCAGACACTGAAATATGCATACATACACACACTACTCAAACATCAAACACTTACACATAAAAAAACCACACAAAGGTCCTCCAACAGTATACACTTGTGAACCTTTTGGAATTACCAAAGACTTTGTCTTTTAATATATAATATATAATCTTTATCTATTGTTGTTATTATCCATATTGAATACATCATTCAGGTTGGAAAAAGTATCTGAACCCCTAGGCTGATCACTTCAAGAAAAAGATAATTGAAGTCAGGAGTTGGCAAACCAGTCCATTCAATGAAATGGGATGGGAGGTGTGTTTAAGAGCACAAAAAAACACACAAAAAAACATTCAAACATTTTAAGTTAGCTATTATCAAGAAGCAGCTGCTGAAGTGAACCATGCCTCACAAAAGAAATCTCACAATCATTAATTGTTGATTAGCATAAAATTGAAAAGAGTTACAAAGTAATCTGAAAAAGTTTATATATTCTATCAGTACACAGTTAGAAAATTGTTTATAAATGGAGACAATTTAGGACTGTGGTTACTCTCCCTGGAAGTGGGGGACCCAATCATGATGACTCCAACGCAGAATGCTCACCAAAGTAAAAAAGAACACAAAGAACAGATCATTGAATAGGCATTTGTGTTCTATGTGACTGGTTATTTGTCTATATTATTATTAGTTTTTTATATGGCACCATCACATTTAAATTGCTGCACATTGGGTAAACAGAATATAACAAGTTGTATATAACATAACAATTTGACTTACAGAAACAAGAGGTAAGGAGAGCCCTACTCAAACTAGTTTACAATCTAGAGGTCTGAGTAGGTCTTATCTAAGTGACTTTCCCACCTGAAGCTCCTCTGTATAAACTTCTCTCCATTATCTGTCTCCGATACAATATTCTAGTAATTTCTTGGCCTAACCTGCAACGTATTTACATGTTTAAATTGACATACCTCAAATCCACCAATGTGATATATCCATCTTCTTTAAAGTATTAACTTCACATGTTATTGGTTGACAGTTTATATAAAATCGCACAAAAAATGAAATAGAGACAGCAGTGATCTCATATGAACTCTATAATGTGTTGGGGGGGCATATCATTTAACTTGATACTTGTATTACTGTCTGTTAACATAGTTAGAATTGGGTCACATATTTAAGGGAGACTGAACACCCGCTTGGTGTACAATGAATGTATCACCTGACCTTCACTTAGCTATTTTTATACAGAGTTCCTGAATATTTAGTAACGTAATTGCCTTTCCTGTGAAAATTCAAGACAAGGTCATACCCACCTGTCAAGTAATCTCTTTGAGCTCTACCACCA
This sequence comes from Spea multiplicata, assembly GCA_009364415.1. NCBI lineage: Eukaryota > Metazoa > Chordata > Amphibia > Anura > Pelobatidae > Spea > Spea multiplicata. The sequence continues at coordinate 42,645,638 of VKOC01000001.1, forward strand.
CAGGGATGCCCTGTCAAAAAGATTTAAACAGACCAGCTTCTCTAATGATTTACATAATTACAAACACCTGCATAAAACATGCTGAGGAAAAAAACACCGACTGAATCTTTCTTTCAGTTTGCTGTACTGTCAAATGTATAAGGCATTCGCTTCTGTAGTCATTCAAACAGCCAACAGGCCATAACACACATGAAAGAATGCCTAGTGGGCCGCTTATATTACTTAATTACAGGCAACTTTTTCACTCTAAGCTTTAAATAAGGGGTGCAGCCTATAATCAGAGTTTACATATTTTTAATGTCCCCCTACATTATCCAAATACTGCTTTTGTGTCCCTGTCTCCTTTCACGCTTCTTCTATTGTATCTTCTTGTTCTGTCTTCTTTCTTCCGCTGTCTGTCTTCCACATGTCCCCATGTGTTCAGTCTTCATTCCTGGGGACTTTCACAAAAGCACAGAACTTCCGGGCAATTAGAGGAACGAGGGAAAGGCTGTTCTTGTGACTCTGCTCTGTTGCGAAAGTACCCTAAGAAGCCCCAATTTTACAGACAGATTTGCAGAGAAAGAAAGGCGTTGATAATGAGATTTTAGTAATAAATCTTACATTAATCTACAGACAGCCAGACAAGCCAGAAGGCTTGTTTTTCCCTCAGAAATCTCATGGTGCTGACACATCCACAAGGGATTCTGAGTAGGCGCATGCAAATAAGGTCAACAATAATCACCTTTTGCCTCTATAAATTGTTGACCTTATTTGCATGCGCCTACCCAGAATCCCCTGTGGTTTCTGAGGGAAAAACAAGCCTTCTGGCTTGTCTGTAGATGAGTGTTTAATAATGCTTCTACTACCCCTTTAATTTTAAGAGGAAAGAAGATGGCACACAAAAAAGTTAAACTTTCTGTGTCAGAAAAATAGTCTTGAAATTGGTATAATAGCACCCATTTACCTATTATTATATATTATACTATTTGCAAAATATTTTTTTACTATGCAAAACCATTGTGTAACATCTGGGAGAGAGGGAGAAGTTGTTTGAAGTGGAATGACAGAGCCTGCTTATGCAGCAAACCAATTACTTTAATTACAACTTGGGAGCACTGCATTGAAAACACAGCACAGAGCAGATGCTCTTAATTATTTCACGAGCACTTGTCTAGTTTGTGTCTCACTCCTGGTATCCTGCGATTTTTCCTCTAGATTGTAAAGTAATATACATGGATTTGGTCTTAACAACCATTTTTGTGAGGGCTCTTGTCATTTTTACATGCTGCGTATCACACCTATATGAATGCTTCCTTAAATCATATGGGATGTATAAACTTATAGAAGGAAATAAATTAGCTACCATATTTATGCATTTTCATAATGTGGGGAAGCACTTTATAGGTAATGGTAAGCAACATGTAAAATTAGATATGCCCTGGAAAAAATTACCAGCGTGTCGACTCGCATGGACAGAATATGCTGTATTATGACCAGAAATACGCGTGGAATGTTGTAGAAACTACTACAAAAACTAATAATGTGTGTCACTATGAACTCTCCAAAGGGTCTGCGTAAACAGAATTTCTGGTGGATAGAGCCAAACATGGTACGGTCATGAGAGCAACCAGTGGAAAGTGCTCATTGGTCCTCCTTCACAACTTTGCAGCAGAATGGCTCTTTACAGACCACACATACCAATAATCTGGTTTCCTTTACAAGGGCACCCAAGGGTACCTGATGTCATGTGTGATAGGTATGAAGTGCAACAGGGCCTCAAGTCAATATATAATGGCATGTCACCAGAATTAGGAATCTGCACTCACTCCCCACAGGAACTCAGGTGCTTAGCTGTGCCAGGAAGGGCCAGCTCCCCAGTAAATCAAAAATAGAAAAAGGCTCCAGGCACGCAGGGGTTCCATCAGACAGATTTAATGTAGGAAACAGATAACAACGTTTCGACCTCACAATGAGGTCTTTATCAAGTGATAAAGACCTCATTGTGAGGTCGAAACGTTGTTATCTGTTTCCTACATTAAATCTGTCTGATGGAACCCCTGCGTGCCTGGAGCCTTTTTCTATTTTTAATATATAATGGCATGTCCCCCCAACTACATAGCTATGATATTTGGGTTAATCCTCCAAACATTTCTTATCCAACTTCCTACAAAAACACTAAGAATTAGCTGTGTAAGGTTTTGATAAACATTTGAATATAATCTCATGTATCACATGTACAATGTGGAGATCATAATGATTGGTGACTAGTTATAGGTTGCCATTTTCACAGAACAAGGTACAAAGTAATGATAGGATAAAAAATGGATACCTTATAAGAACCAAGAAAGCTGGATGATATGTCCTTTTGTCCTAGATTCAGAGACAATTTGGCTGTGTATTGTAATCTTACTGTTAGGACAGCAATTTACCTGGGCTTGGTGTCCAGAAGTATCTGCTGTCCGCATGGTCTACTGCTCGCCAATGCTAGTTCACCTGCTATCTGGCAGTACTGGGTCACCATCCATCAACTAGGAACCGGACCTAGATGAGTTCTGACCTGTCTCCATTTTCCCTCTCCTGCCCAGTTAACTACTAGTCGTGCTGCGTACTAGCCAGTCATAAGTAGTAGTTCAAGGTACTGCCTATCTGCATAGGATACCAACATTCCTGTACTTCCAGACCAGTAGTAGGCCTAACATTACAGCTGAGCCACTGAATCTGGGGGTATGGCTAAAGCCATTACAGCCCTTACCAACTTGTTGAGGACTACATTAAAGAGTTCCAAAGACATGCCATAGAAACTGCCTATAATGAACAAGCACTTCTAGATCAATTTCGTTTGGGCATGTCGGAGGGGCTTAAGGATGAACTTGGGAGAACAAGAGCACCTAGTGCTTTAGAAAGACTCATTCAACTCTTTCAGATGCACCAGTGCTCATGTGAGAGTCATCTTAAAAAGAATTTCACTGAACTACTATACTTCCACTCGCTTAGAAGCAAAATCTGCCGAAGAACCTGTGCATATCGGCCTAGCTCCTGGTCCTTTAATCCCTTTAAACACGAAGAACAGAACATTGAATAGGCATTTGTGGTCTATGTGAATGATTAGTTGTCTATATTATTATTAGTTTTTTATATGGCACCATCACATTTAAATCGCTGCACATAGGGTAAACAGAACAAGTGGTATATAACATAACAATTTAACTTACAGAAACAAGAGGTAAGGAGAGCCCTACTCAAACTAGCTTACAATCTAGAGGTCTGAGTAGGTCTTATCTAAGTGACTTTCCCACTTGAAGCTCCTCTTTGCAGTGAAACCTTAAGTCTATTACCTTTTTGGCAAAAATTTACTCTGGAGCCAGTGGTTGTTTCATGAACCCTAATGAAAAAAGATAAAAATGGAAGAGGCAAAATAGGAAGTGGAGCTGTGTAAAAGGAGACAGGGATGTGAAGTAGTTGACAGAGAAGGTAGGGAGACATTGAGAGAGAGTTAGAGTGGGTGGGAGTAAGTGTCAGAGTGAAAAAGCAAAAAAATGCAAACAAAAATGATGATGATGATGATAGGAGTTATACTGTACCACCATCAATGTGTGGCTCAGTATATAGTGATGGGTGCCAAGGTTGGTCTTTGGGGTGTGTGACCTGTGATCTATGCCTGCAATTTAGGGTTTTCCATATATTATTTGATATCCAATGTGGAGATCATAATGATTGGTGACTAGTTATAGGTTGCCATTTTCACAGAACAAGGTACAAAGTAATGATAGGATAAAAAATGGATACCTTATAAGAACCAAGAAAGCTGGATGATATGTCCTTTTGTCCTAGATTCAGAGACAATTTGGCTGTGTATTGTAATCTTACTGTTAGGACAGCAATTTACCTGGGCTTGGTGTCCAGAAGTATCTGCTGTCCGCATGGTCTACTGCTCGCCAATGCTAGTTCACCTGCTATCTGGCAGTACTGGGTCACCATCCATCAACTAGGAACCGGACCTAGATGAGTTCTGACCTGTCTCCATTTTCCCTCTCCTGCCCAGTTAACTACTAGTCGTGCTGCGTACTAGCCAGTCATAAGTAGTAGTTCAAGGTACTGCCTATCTGCATAGGATACCAACATTCCTGTACTTCCAGACCAGTAGTAGGCCTAACATTACAGCTGAGCCACTGAATCTGGGGGTATGGCTAAAGCCATTACAGCCCTTACCAACTTGTTGAGGACTACATTAAAGAGTTCCAAAGACATGCCATAGAAACTGCCTATAATGAACAAGCACTTCTAGATCAATTTCGTTTGGGCATGTCGGAGGGGCTTAAGGATGAACTTGGGAGAACAAGAGCACCTAGTGCTTTAGAAAGACTCATTCAACTCTTTCAGATGCACCAGTGCTCATGTGAGAGTCATCTTAAAAAGAATTTCACTGAACTACTATACTTCCACTCGCTTAGAAGCAAAATCTGCCGAAGAACCTGTGCATATCGGCCTAGCTCCTGGTCCTTTAATCCCTTTAAACACGAAGAACAGAACATTGAATAGGCATTTGTGGTCTATGTGAATGATTAGTTGTCTATATTATTATTAGTTTTTTATATGGCACCATCACATTTAAATCGCTGCACATAGGGTAAACAGAACAAGTGGTATATAACATAACAATTTAACTTACAGAAACAAGAGGTAAGGAGAGCCCTACTCAAACTAGCTTACAATCTAGAGGTCTGAGTAGGTCTTATCTAAGTGACTTTCCCACTTGAAGCTCCTCTTTGCAGTGAAACCTTAAGTCTATTACCTTTTTGGCAAAAATTTACTCTGGAGCCAGTGGTTGTTTCATGAACCCTAATGAAAAAAGAAAAAAATGGAAGAGGCAAAATAGGAAGTGGAGCTGTGTAAAAGGAGACAGGGATGTGAAGTAGTTGACAGAGAAGGTAGGGAGACATTGAGAGAGAGTTAGAGTGGGTGGGAGTAAGTGTCAGAGTGAAAAAGCAAAAAAATGCAAACAAAAATGATGATGATGATGATAGGAGTTATACTGTACCACCATCAATGTGTGGCTCAGTATATAGTGATGGGTGCCAAGGTTGGTCTTTGAGGTGTGTGACCTGTGATCTATGCCTGCAATTTAGGGTTTTCCATATATTATTTGATCTATAGTCCTTCAATGCTGAGTTTGCTTGTGATTTTCACCTGATCTATACCTGCAAGGCTGGGTTTGTGTGTTATTTAGTTGCTCTATACCTACAGTGCTATGTTTCCATGTGTTATTTGTTTACTCTATACCTGCAAATACAGTGGTTGTATGTTTTATTCAGATGATCTATACCTGAAAAGCTGCATTTCCAGGTGGTGTTTATTTGATCTTTACCTGAACTACATGGGGGAGGAAAAGAGAGATGTGGCAGACTGATGGAGGGGACAAAGGCACTCCGGCGGTGATACTGGGGGGCCACCACAGTGCACCCGAACACCTAAGGCTGGCCTTGATTATGACTTGCATGTTTGTTTCGGGTTGCTCGCCAGCCACGCACCATTGGGCAAAAACACAAAAGGATGGTCAACAACAAAACAGCCTGCAAAGTACTTTTTTTTTAAATTGTTGTAGCTTAGCCTTTCCGGATGTGGGTGTCGATGTAGCAGAGCCTGTCCTGCTGTGTGGGTGTGTTTGGGTGCCGGTGTGGCAGAACCTGTCCTGCTGTGTGTGTCTGGGTCACGGTGTGGCAGAGCCTGTCCTGGTGTGTATGTGTTTGGGTGTCACTGTGGCAGAGCCTGTCCTGGTCTGTGTTTGTGTGTCACTGTGGCAGAGCCTGTCCTGGTGTGTGTGTGTTTGGGTGCTGGTGTGGTAGAGGATGTCCTGGTGTATGTGTGTTTGGGTGGCAGAGCCTGTCCTGGTGTGCGTTTTCAGTCATCTGTTTCCTGGCTCTTACTGTAGGAATAAATTTATCTATGTAATTTTTACTTATCCAGAGATACAACACCCTCCTTCAGAGGACAAAACTTTCTAGGCCCAGAAAACGGTGAGAGAAAGAGTAAAGGTTTTGTGTTAGTTTCTCTATTTCAAGCTGCATATTTTAAATTGTGGCTTCAGGCATCCCATGTATGATTACTTTTTTTTAGTGTACTGATGTACTCCCAATCCCATCACATAAGATTCTATCTTATACTATTTGCCTAGCACTAATGTTCTCTTTATGCAGCACACATAAATGCAGAGGAGTTAAGATTCTGTCTATTTATTTCCATAAAAAGGCACAAGATCCTCAGCAGCAGGCCCATTGTGCTCTTAATCTGGCCCTGCCCAAAAGATTCTAAGTATTTGTTTATGTCATGGACAAAATGAGAGAAATAACATATATATATCATACAATCACTTCATAAAAACATAGTTTGAATAAATATGCCTACTTAATAAAAACAAACAACGTCTCCAGATCATTTTAAAAATCTGGTCACCTTAGCTAAAAGACCATATTTTCTATAAATGAAAAATGAGTGCAGACCACGCACACATACATTTCTGATAACCTAGATAGAAAAGAATAAAAAAAAAAATGCCATTATTGTTTTTATAAACACACTTAACTAAAGAGGTAATTTATTCTTGACTAAATTCTTAAATTAAGTGTGCTGTTACACCTAATCTGCTAAATTGAACACTTTTGTAAGTAAATGCATTTGAAACCGTTGGTGGAAAGAATAAAATTACAGATCTTAAAAGATGTATTTGTTTATCACACTTAAACTTAAACTGCTATAAATGTTTTGTCTGGAACAGCCCTTTAGGGTTGTGTTATATGACTGTATGATATTTTGGATAAGTAATTAGTGGCAGTATAAACAGAGATCTATTTAGTAATTTAAGTAAAAAATTAGCGTCTTGGAGAAATTCAGTTAATATTATTCAACTATTGAAGAAGTTCCACTTCCATACAAAGTAGGAAGTCATACACTCTCAAGAAACCCTGTTCAAGTGAAATTGCTCTCGAACCACTAATGTGTTTTAGAGCAGAACCCCTAGACAATCCATATTGATTCTCAATAAATCAGTATTACTAACGCAGATAATGAATGCGAAGGTCTCTGCATTTTATTAGTAAACGTGTAAGACACATGCACTGTCTGGAAGAAGAGGGCTTATTCTTGCTCACGACCAATGCAACTCGGTCCCCATGTTATAAATAGAAGCACATGGAAACCCTTTGCTGCTTAAGTGCCTATTGCTCTAAAATTCATTAAAATGTCTATCAAATGGTCATCACACAGGAAAGAAATACATATATTTTGATCTCATCCTAAAGAACATCTTTTATAAATGTATCTAAAACTAGCCAACATTGAGTTAAAAAATCCTTCAGAGTGTTTTATGGTCATGTTGTGCTTTGAGGAGAGGGGCTCATGTTTAGTGTTGTGTGCGGAGGAGCTGTTGGATCATATTGTGAGCAAACCATGAGAAAGGGCTGCCAACACAACAAGGAAAGGGAGGGAGGATGGGACAAACAATGTGTGGTAGGTGACATAAAAAATGGCGCCAACCTTAGTGGCGCCAACCCCTTAAACAACCCACCGTTAACCCCCCCGCATCATTCAAAAAATGCCGCCAAAGCCTAGCCCAGCCCAGCAAGGCCCACTCTCGCCCATTCTGAGCCCCGTGACCTTCAATCACGCTGGCTAGGGAATACAGCAAAAGTCCAATCTTTGTGCAAGATTTTATATGTATAGAGATTTTATCTAAAGTACACATGATAACGATCTTATTTTCATCTTGTTTACATAAATATGTTCCAAACTATGCTTTTATTAAACAATATTCCACGTTCCTTTAATCAGCCTTGTATGGTACTAATTAGTCTATTAATCTAAACATCCCCATATTTACAGTCAAAAAGACAGTGTTGAGCTTGTTCTCCATTTTCACAGAATCTTTCCTTTGTTATATTTATTTTTTGTATGTTGAGAGAGCATTTTGCCCATCGTATACCAGATGTTTTGCTATGTTATTAGGTTAATACTTGCATTTGCTATCTACATTACCATTTCCCGATCCTGTCTTACTGTTGCCATGGCAGTGGTTCATTTGCTAGCAGTAGCCGTTTTTCATTGTTCAAGCGGCCTATAATTATTGCAGTCTTCTGGCACGCCAGGGAATGTAAAAATCCCGGCCTATAGAGCTGCAAGCAGGATATTTCCAGTAAAAGTAGAAAAGTGAAACACATTTAAACATGTCTGCATAAAGAAGGATACTTTAGTGTTAGGGAATGTGGTTAAGGAAATAACACGGCATTATACAAACTTTTTTATGTGACTTTGTAACCTGTTGATTATTTCTGTGACTGAGTAAGGATTTATTTTATTTGCCTATATATGTACCCAGCACCCAGATTGTACCCACAATGGTCTCCTCTTGGTGTCTCAGGTCTCCTCTGAGTTAGTGTGCCTCTCAATTACATACATACAAACGGAAATTCATGCGTGTCCTTACACATAAACATCCTTGCTTACACATGCCCTTGTATTCCCAAACTTCTTTGCCCTTAAAAATACTTGCTCTTACATGAACACCTTCAAAACACACTTACTCTCTTTGCTCATTCTCATAATTTCTTTCTCTCTTTATTCTACTTACCCCACCCTCTCTCTTTATCTCTGCTCTACTTTCTTTCTCACGCTCCCCTTTCTCCCCCTTTCTGTTTACCTTTTGCTCTCTCTCTCTCTTCTCCCTACCTTTCTCCTTTCTCTTTATATCCCCCCCCTTATGATCCTCCTTATTTATATTTCCTCCTTTGTCTTTATCTCTCCCTTTTCTCCCTTCCTCTCTCCTTCCTGTTAATCTCTTCCCTTTCTCATTGACCACTCCTTTTCATTACCTCTCTTTATTTTTGTCTCTTCTTTTGTCAGGGTCCGGATCCCGGACCCCAACATAGCACTCACCTGAATACCCGTTAGCCGCGGGTATTGGATCCCGCGACGCTTCTCTTCCCTTCTCGGCAGCCGGTGTGTCTGCCTCTAGAGGTGCGCAAAGCTCAGTGCTCAGTTATTGTGCCGTGTATTGCGTATCCTGGCTATTCCTTTGACGTTGCTGCTTCCCATTGTCCTGACCCTGGTCTACTTAACGGCTCTCCTGATCTTCTGTGTACCGACCATGGTCTACTTAACGGCTCTCCTGATCTCTGGTACCGACCCTGGTCTACTTAACGGCTCTCCTGATCTCCTGTGTACCGACCCTGGTCTACTTAACGGCTCTCCTGATCTCCTGTGAACCTGACCCCGGCTCTGTATACGGACTCTGCTATTATCAATACCTGTTGTTTCCCACCTGGCGTATTCTACCTGCATACTGGACTCCTCTCTCGTGCTCAAGTAGTTCTGGGATGAGGGGTAGAGGGTATCTATTTTTCACTGTGATATTGTTTAGCTCTCGGTAGTCAATGCAAGGCCGAAGTCCTCCATCTTTTTTGTGGACGAAGAATATTCCTGCTCCTGCGGGGGAAGTAGAAGGTCGAATAAACCCTTTGGTTAGATTGTCATCAATGTATTCTTTTAACACCATGAGCTCGGGTTCCGACAAGGGATATATACAACCAAACGGAATGGCTGCTCCCGGGTAAATCTCTATGGGACAATCGTAGGGTCGCGACGGAGGAAGTTTATCTGCCCCCTTTTTTTCAAAAACATCCTGGAAGCATTTATAAGGCAGTGGTATCTCTTGCGGAGAAGAAGAAAGGTGTGTGAGACATACTGCAGTGTTCCTCAAACAGGTTTTATTACAGTGAGTAGATGAAAAACGAAAAACCCCTGACTCCCAATCAATCAAGGGGTTGTGGGTTCTTAGCCATGGGAGACCAAGAATAACAGGTGATATGGGAGAAGGGACAACATCAAAACACTAAAGCTGATTCCCTTTCCCGTATGTATGAAGCTCCAGTTCCTCATCCTCCGGATTCTGACACAGTGTTATCCCCCACACATTTTATTGCAGTCACACGCACAATTTGGGACTCAGTCCGACATTTCTCTGCAAGAAATCACCCTGTTAATATCCCAGGATTACAACATCGTCAAGGTCTCTACTACCATCAAGACCTCATCTATATTCCAAAGGAGGTTCGTCTTCAGATCATGCAAGCCTTTCACGACACACCTATAGCGGGACATGGAGGAATCACACAGACTCAGGATCTCATTCAACGTACTTTCTGGTGGCCAACATTAAGAGAGGATGTAAAAGCATTTGTTTCTTCCTGCGCTACATGCGCTCGCGCTAAAGAGCTAGCCATATGACCCGCAGGTCTTCTGCAACCTCTTCCAGTACCCTTCAAACCATGGACTAACATATCTATGGACTTTATCACTGATCTCCCTCCGTCCAATCGCCTGACTACATTACTGGTGGTAGTGGACCGTTTTACAAAAATGGCTCATTTCATTCCATACGAACCAACCAGACACTCGAACAGTATCTTCGGTGTTACACTACTTACCTGCAGGACGACTGGTCCCAGTATTTGCCCCTGGCTGAATTTGCATACAATAATCATATACATCGATCCATCAACATGTCACCGTTTTTTGCCAGCTTTGGATATCATCCTTCCATGCTACCCGGAGGACCTATGTCTAGCCAGGTTCCTTCCGTTTCTGAACATGTACATAAGCTTACCACGAATTATCTGCTTTTACGCGACACCCTGACCAAGGCACAGTATCGCTACAAGCATTTCGCAGATCGCCATCGTAGTACTGCTCCATTGTACCGTCCGGGTGACAAAGTCTGGCTCTCCACAAGGAACCTCAAACTCACATGTCCTACGAAGAAGTTGGGTCCCCGGTATATCGGGCCTTTTACCATTCTACGTCTTGTCTCCTCTTCAGCGGTGAAGTTAAAATTACCTGAATCTATGTCCGTTCATCCGGTATTTCATGTCTCCCTGATCAAACCTTGGAGGTCCAATCCGTTTCCAGGACGACACCCTACTCCACCTCCTCCTGTACTAGTCAATGACGCCACTGAATATGAGGTGGAGGAGATTTTGGATTCCAGGTATCACCGTAACAAACTACAATATTTAATCCGATGGAAGGGATATGCCCCAGATGAGGATTCCTGGGAACCTGCTCACACCGTACACGCCCCAGATCTACTTTCTTTGTTTCATCGTCGCCATCCAGAACGACCAGGTCCAGAGACAGGCCGGAGGTCTCTCCTTAGGAGGGGGAACTGTCAGGGTCCGGGTCCCGGACCCCAACGTAGCCACTCACCAGAATACCCGTTAGCCGCGGGTATTGGATTCTGCGACGCTTCTCTTCCCTTCTCGGCAGCCGGTGTGTCTGCCTCTAGAGGTGCGCAAAGCTCAGTGCTCAGTTATTGTGCCGTGTATTGCGTATCCTGGCTATTCCTTTGACGTTGCTGCTTCCCATTGTCCTGACCCTGGTCTACTTAACGGCTCTCCTGATCTTCTGTGTACCGACCATGGTCTACTTAACGGCTCTCCTGATCTCCTGTGAACCTGACCCCGGCTCTGTATACGGACTCTGCTATTATCAGTACCTGTTGTTTCCCACCTGGCGTATTCTACCTGCATACTGGACTCCTCTCTCTTCTCAATCCTTACATCTTTCTATCTTTCCCCTTTTGTTTTATCACTCCCTTTAATTTTAGCTCTCTTTGTTCTCTCAATTCTCCTATCTATCCTCCTCTTTGTCTTTATCTGACCTTTTACCCATCCTTCTGTATATGCCTCATCCTCTTTCCTCTTAAGCTCTGGTCCTCTTTATTTCTCCTCCTCTTTATGTCTCCCTTTTCTCCCTGCCTTTCCCTTTTCTCTCTCCCCCTTTCTTTGATACCCCCTTCCCGTTTCTCATCTCTTCCAATTTCTCTTTATCTCTCCTGTTACTCCCTATCTCCTCTGTTGACGTTATCTCTCCCACTTCTCAATATTTCTCCCACTTCTCATTATAGCTCCTCCTTGTTGTCTCCATCTCTCTTCTTTCTCTTTATCCAGCCCCTTTGTCCCAATCCCTCCTCCTAATCATCTCTCCCTTTGTTACCTCTCCACCTTTTCCCAATATCTCGTCCCTCTCTCCTTTGCCCTTTGCCCCTAGGCAGTTTCAATTACAATGTCTGTCACATGCTCTTCTACTTAAAGCAACACTATCATGTATTAAAACATTCATCATACCCCCCTCCCCTTTACTGAGTTCCCTTTCATATAGAACATTTTTCAAAGAATGAGATACCAATAATGTACAGTACTTCAAAATGTCCAACAACTTTTAAATCAGTGTAGTTGGGACTATGAATTTACTCTATAACATAATCATTGTATTTCTTTGGCATCTTCATTAATCTTCCATTTGAAGTACAAAAGCCCTTACAAAGAGCTCAGACTCTGGTTTCCCTTCAAACACGGGTGTATTGCTGTAGATTGTGTTCAATAGCTGCAGGTTGTGGCAGTTGTGTCACTTCTCAGATGATGTCTGGTTCTTCTGAATCTGTCATCATTATGTGTAACAACTGTATATTTCTTCAACTATTGCTGGTTGCCATCCTTGATCTGTCTCCATACGTACTCTCTCTTCTGTAAGTACAACTGGTAAATTTGTGGCATCCCTGTTGTAGTATTGCCTTTGTTTTTTTTTCTGTAGACATTTAAGCTTCTGATGGACTTTGACAAGTGTCCATGGACAAAGTAACTGTTGAGATTCTAGCAAGATGCTCCTTAATACCCAGCAGTTGTATATGTATACATATATCTATACTCTATACCAGATTTTGGCCATTTGACTGTGGATATCCTGGACTAGAATGTATCTGTTGCATTCCCCACTATTTTGCAGAAGACTGCAGTTCTTTCCTTGCATATGGTCAGAAACACATTGGGTTTCCATGTCTGGGATTTTGACATGTTTAATCACTTATGGATACTTTGAGAAATAGTACATTTTTAAAAAGAATGATCTTTTCTAAAAATATCTGTGCCATGGTAAGTAAGGCATTTCATGAGACCACAGTGTCTTTTTGAAAGCTTGATAGGTTAGCCTAGCAGTTTTCAACCATTTGTTCAATGCCTTTGGACATACTTGACCAGTACATTATCATTCTTGCTTTTGAGCATTGGATAACCTGATGAGCATCATGGAGACGGAGAAGCATTTCTGCTCTGGACCCTTTTGGTTATGAGCACCCTGACTAGACATAATCCCCTTTCAGTAGCTAGTGAGTATTTTATGGCAAAATGATTGTAGGGGACCTGGCAGACTCTTTTTCTCTTTGGCCCACTGTTTTTGTGCATTTCAATAACTGTATTTATTGTTTCATCTTTGTGAGATGCATTGACCAGCAACTTTAGTAGTTCAGTACTCTGCAATTTCTTTCGCATATAGAACCTTCTCTTCAAATATTTCTTCAGTTGTGTCAGAACTGTCACCCCTCCACTGCTCTAACAAAAAGTGTCCACTATGCACAGAAGCATCGTGGAATGTAGGACACAGCCAAATAATACCTTTGCAATTGTGTCCTAGTGGCTTTGATAGAATTGCTTCTAGCGTTTTGTGATCTGATTGTACTGTAACAGTGACTCCGTACACATACAGATGACATTTCTATTTGATCATCGTTTTGTTTAGCATGTGATGATGCATGTGATGTGAGTGCAATTGGTCTCCCTTGTGCATTTGACATCCTCCAAGACCAACCTTTCATATGTTTTGATACATGTATGACTCAAAACTGGTGCTTACCAGAACTTTCTTCAAGTGGTTCAAAGCTTTCTCATGCCTCATTACATCTTTCTAAAGCAGTCCACGAAGTGATGCGGTCAAAATTGCCACATTTGGAATATAATGGGCTAGATCATCCCTAGTAAATACATAAATCCTTTCTTATCTTGTGGTGGCGTCATGTTACTTTCGCTTTATCAGGCTTCATTGCCTTTGCTGAGTTTTTTAAACTTGATGTTAATCTTTTCTGCCATCTACATGACTTGAGATAGTATATGGCAGCTATAATTAAGGCTCCTGGGAATCAGCGTAGCTAAATGGACAGGGAGCATGTATGTGTGTGGGTGAGTGCATGCTCAGGGCATGTGTGTTTTTGATTGGGGTATGTAAATGTAGGGGCGGGAGTCACTAGGGGATAAAGGGTGCCCTCTGGGTGACCCCGGTCACTGTCATTTTTCCAGAGACAGTCAACAGACTTACCTGCTTCCCACCCTCCCTCCCTATTTTTTGTGTACTAACTTTCTTTCTTTTGTCACAGCTGGCGGTTTGTGTGTCCTTGCCGGTCTGGTTTTGGTAAGTGATGGAGTTTGGATGCTGGTGTGAAGGAAGGCTCAATCCTCCCCTAACCTCTGGTGTTTTTTATTGGACGTGCCCACCGAGCTTATGGTCGGCTGGTGGTTAGCATTAGTTCTGGGACAGCGGAAGTTAGCTGTCAATGTTATTGGACGTGCCCACCGAGCTTATGGTCGGCCGGAGGTTAGCATTAGTTGTGGGACAGCGGAAGGTAGCTGTCATTTTTGTTTGGACGAGGGGGGAGGTGAGCACCTGTGGTCTGGATTGTACAGTGGTGAGCGGCCGGCAAGGACGGGGTTAATTCAGTTCCTGTGTTGGCTATGTTTGAATGTATTATGTGTTATGTATATTTGTATTTACTATTTATTGTGTGGTTTATTGTGTATTTATGTTTATTGGTTTATGGTGTTTAGGCCAACACAGTGTTTGTGGTTATTCTTAATAAAATATGCTGTGGCCTGTTTTATCCAACTTCAGTCTCTGTGTCGTTAATTGGTGGGGTTTAGGTGGTAGTTGGTTTGTGATGCACGGTACACACTACCCACATACATGTGATTAGCAATGTTGTAAACTCCATCAATATCACCAAAGGCTTCATAATTTGGAACAGCTCACTCGTAGATTTTATCCCAAATGGTACAGTGAAGGAAAAAATTATTTGATCCTCTGCTGATTTTGTACATTTGCCCAGTGACAAAGACATCAATTTATAATTTTAATGGTAGGTATATTTGAACAGTGAGAGACAGAATAACAACAAAATCCAGAATAACGCTTTTCACATAAGTTATAAATTGATATCCATTTTACTCAGTGAAATAAGTTTTTGACCCCTTTGCAAAACATGACTTAGTACTTGGTGCCAAAACCTTGTTGGCAATCACAGAGGTCAGACGTTTCTTGTAGTTGGCCACTAGGTTTGCGCACATCTCAGGAGGTATTTTGTCCCACTCCTCTTTGCAGATCCTCTCCAAGGTTTCGAGGCTGACATTTGGCAACTCGAACCTTCAGCTCCCTCCACAGATTTTCTATGGGATTAAGGTCTGGAGACTGGATAGGCTACTGCAGGACCTTAATGTGCTTCTTCTTGAGACACTCGTTCGTACTTTGGGTCATTGTCATGCTGGAATACCCCATCCACAAGTCATTTTCAATGCCCTGGCTGAGGGAAGGAGGTTCTCATCCAAGATTTGACGGTACATGGCCCCATCCTTCGTCCCTTTGATGCGGTGAAGTTGTCCTGTCCCATTTAAGAGAGTTATCCTAATTTCAGCTTGTTACCTGTATAAAAGCCACCTGGGAGCCAGACATCATGCTGATTGATAGGGGATGCAAATAAATTTATAACTTTTTTGAAATGTATTATTCTGGATTTTTTTTGTTGTTATTCTGTCTCTCACTTTTCAAATAAACCTACAATTAAAATTGGACTGATCATGTTGAACTAATTAAGTTCAATACTAAATCTATGTAAAATGCAAAGGATGGGAAATGACATTTGTGGATCAGGTCAAGGTTCTTATAGATAAGTGTGTGATGCATATGCACCATAAATGACCGATAGACATCCTGCATCTACATACTTTGAAGTTCTGTGTCTAATTCTGTTTAATTTCTCCATGCAAGAAAATATTCCTGGCAGGTGTAATTTGTACGTTGGGGATCGAATAATGTTTCCTGCACCAGACAGAATGCCGATATTTTTATTTACATTTCAAGTTAAAAAAACTATAAACAATGAGTCACATTAGTACTGTGATTGATGAAAAAGTCACTCACATTGATTGCCCAAAATAACTTGATTAATCTAATCCCTTCACACATGTACATTTCATAATTGAATTTACCTTATTAATATAATTAATGAATTACATTTGTTTTGGACTCACTGAAGACTTTTAGCTACATGATGTCACTCAGAAATGTCAAGTTTGTTTTGTTTGCTGAATTGAGACATGTGTTATGTTCCATAAACACAAAGGACAAGTGTCTGGGCTTAGATAAAGTATTTTACAAACAGTTCTTTGTTGTCAGCAAAACGATCAAGCAACTGAATATGCATGGAAAGAAATCAGTCTCGGGAAGAATAGGATCGTGGATTAGAACACTGAGTACAATGTTCTGTAGATGAACACAAGAAAGAAAGCCAAAATCTAAGGACAAGGAGCTGCACAAAAATCTTTAGAAATGTTCTTTTAGCTTTTTTAATGGCCTTATTTAAATAGAATGGAACACTTTATCTGTTACTGCGGGGATACTGACAGTCAGAATAAGTCTGTATATACCAAAAATAAAATACAGCTGTTAGCAGCCCTTCATTCAGGTTTAAAGGGGAGCTCTCATTAATTTTGTAATATAAGCATCACAATAAAAATTAGAAAAAGTGTATAGATTTCTGTTTTAAAGAAAAAATAGTTTTCAGATAATGCAATATTTGCAGACAGCGGCATATTTGTTGGGTATGTGTTCCTGTTTTGCTATCTTAGCCCAATCAGTTAGACAAACACCCTGACTCTTTATCATACTGCCTTGTCTGACCCACTCTGAGACTCTGACTAATAAATGTCTATGGAGAAAAAGACTTTGTTAGCATTGCCATATATAATCGGCTCAGTGTGGTGTTTGAGCAGGGGACTTCACTCAATGTATGACACAACCGTCTATAATAGAAGACCCCAGTTTTGCAGATAAAGTAAGCTCATTAACAAACTGATGTAAAACCAAGTGCTAAACTATATTACTGTATACCGTATTGTATTTAAGGCTGAAAGAAAAACATCTAACGTTCGCTTCAATGTGAGGACTGTGGACCAATGCAGGAGGCAGGTGCAGCCGGGTAGATCAGAGATCTCCTTTTCAGTGACCTGCAAAAAAAATATTATTGCCAACTCTACCCTACCTCTGAATATGATGCTGCTGTAATTAAAGTGGAACCTTTCAGCAACTGCTAGCTAAATATGACCTTCCATTAATGTCCTTGCTGATGACAAGAAATAAATCCTTCTGAAACACATTCAGTTTTGCCATAGCAGTCCATGGATAGCTGGAAGCATGAACTGTGACTTCTGCGTTTTAGGGGATTTTAGTG
Source organism: Spea multiplicata (assembly GCA_009364415.1). Classification (NCBI taxonomy): domain Eukaryota; kingdom Metazoa; phylum Chordata; class Amphibia; order Anura; family Pelobatidae; genus Spea; species Spea multiplicata. Next base: position 42,662,994 of record VKOC01000001.1, read on the forward strand.
TTTGGGAGATTCAATGGAGAGATAAATATCTTTATCCGTTCATGAGGTATCATTCAGCTTTAAAACAAATCCCACAAATTATATAGTTCTATCCATATAACAATAATTTAAAAAAAATACTGGATAAATATAGACTTCAGGAAGAATTGTGAATCTGTAAAAAGCGTGTTATTCTACTCCAGCTATTTTTGGCTTTAGATGGGAGAGGAGATGTGCGAAACAAAGACATTCCTTGCTAAAATGTTGATATATCAAATTGAATGGTGAAAAGGTGGCAAAGGTGGATTTTTCCTTACCTCTTATAATACTGACTGTAGCTACATCTGCAGCCTGATCGTTTCTCCTACCTTCCATTTATCAAACATTTATATTAGATGCCGCTTCTTATTCTTACAATCATTCCTTATGTGAAATGGGTTATTAAGTTAGTAACGTAGTTTCAACAGACATTTCAGATGAGTCTCCACAAATGGGTGCAAAATTGAACGATATTAGGGATAATTCCTAAGGAAAGAGAATTTAAAGGTACACTTCAGCAATCATATGCTGTATCAATTTTGGAAACGCATGGAGGCATTTCGGAAGAATTCCCCCATATGTGTTTGCCCCTTGCCTGCACTGCATTTAACATGCCGGTGTTTCTAACTCACTTAAGTACTTTATATTCTGTTTTTAAATAATGCATACCTAGTTTAAGTGGTAGTCATGGCTCTTACATATATTACAGGACCCGGTTGTAGTGTCCTGTAATAGTCCAAATGCTCTGAAAAATACCCCTTGTCTTATAATCGGGGTCGTCTTATTATCAGACCTCAAATAGGTCTGACTATGAGACTAAGATCCAGATCCTCCACAGCGATGCAGGGGACCTGGATCCTCCCCCCCAACTTACCGGTGCTTTTGAGTCCCCGATGCTTAGTCTGGGCAGCGTGTAGAGCTCTATGCGATTCGCGTAGACAACTTCCGCTACACGCTGTCCGGACTAAGCACCGGGGACTCAGGAGCACCGGTAAGTTGGGGGGGAGGATCCAGGTCCCCTGCATCTGTGTCCCCGGTGCTTAGTCAGGGTAGCGTGTGGAGCTCTATTCGATTCACGTACACAACTTCCGATACACGGTGTTCGGACTAAGCACCGGGGACTCAGAAGCACCGGTAAGTTTGGAGGAGGGAGGGGAGGGAGTGTTAAACAGGGGGCATAAGGCATTTCTGGAGACAGAGTGCTCTGTGAAATGCCTTTTAACCCCCTTAATGCCACTCTGCCTCCAGAAATGCCTTTTAACCCTCTACACACCACTCTGCCTCCTGAAATGCCTTATACCTCCCTATATGCCACTCTGCCCCATAATATGCCTTTTAACCTCCTAAATGGCAGAGTGGCATATAGGGGTATAAGGCAATTCTGGAGGCAGAGTGGCACATATGGGGTCAAAAGGCATATCATGGGGCACAGCGGGATATAGGGTGTATAAGGCATTTCTGGGCAGAGTGGCAAGCCTGGGGGCAGATGTGCATAACTGGGGGGGCAGGTTGTAAAAAAAGCAAATAAAAACAAAATATTTTTCTCAATCATAGCTTTTATTAACACATAGTTTACATGAATTAAGATTTACTGGTAAAACTCTTTTTCCTATAGGGTCATCTTATATTCAGGATTTTTCTTTTTTTCCTAAATTAATATTCAGATTTTGGGGGGTCGTCTTATAATCGAGCAAATACGGTATGTAGAAACTGCACCTTTTAAACATATGTGGTGCTTGGTGGAAATAAGCTATGGAAGCTGTGGTGATTAATAGTTAACGGGCGAGTTGGGGAGATCAGTGACCTCCAATTTAAATGGCCTATTGAGCAGTGATAGTACAGTGAACATGATCACCCAAAAGGGCAATTGGGATACTTGTAATTTGCTGTCCTCCTGGACCTGTAGCCCTATGCCTCGTAAGTAATATTCCCATAATAAGGTCATAATTCAGTTGTAGAGCAGTCCGCTAAAGCAAGACACCATTACACGGTAATTATTATTAGTTATTATATTATTATAATTATTACTAATTACTATTATCGCTGCAATGTAAGAGGGAACATTGTACCATTTTTTACATTTTGTTTGTGCAGCTGGGTTTTATTTTTGCTTTGTACATTTTCTTTTATTTTTTGCAGATCACATATCAATAACCCACAGATAGGGGATCAATTGCATGGGATTTAACACTGGGTGACCATATAATGCTAAGTTGTCACATTTTTTATAGGTTGCAACCAGGGCCAATGGTATGGACAATGATATTCTTTAGGTTATCTTCCTACCTATAAATCAGGTGTGTGTAGAGGAGGTTGGGTATTTCTCTAGTTCCCACATCCATAGCAACAAGATACAAAGTGGCGTAGCACTTGGTATCGGTCACTATGGATGGAAATCTAACATCTGTCATTTTAATTAGCTATATTACATTAGGCTTATGTTTTCTCAACAAATATCAAACAGACCCATGCTTTGACAGTTTTGTCAGCATAGGCAATTGAACCAAGCCCTACGTGAATTATATCGCTCGGTACAAGACATTCCGAATCTCGGGCTCTTACAGTTGTGTTCTACCTGCAAAATATGTAAAATGTACATGTGTGCACTTATTGTAGAAAAGCTATACCCTATCGTTGATATCTAGTGGTCTTAAATCAGTTATTTCCTTTCCAGAACTGACTTTGTTAGGTCAACATAGGCAGAAAGGTAGATGAATGTAACACACACATTTATTACCGTAATCAGAACGGTAGATGAATGTAACTCACACATGTAATAATCAGAACGGTAGATGAATGTAACTCACACATGTATTAATCAGAACGGTAGATGAATGTAACTCATACATGTATTAATCAGAACGGTAGATGAATGTAACTCACACATGTATTAATCAGAACGGTAGATGAATGTAACTGACACATGTATTAATCATGATTCATTATGCTGTATTAGCTTCTAGTTACAAACACCAAACATTTAAGGGTACACTTCTAAGTTCACTCTGTACACACATACTGCAAAAGAAAAAAAATATGTATTGCTTTCAGCAGTAATTTGTTCTGCTAATTAACAGGATTACTTTGATAAGTTAGTTTCATGGTTATATAGATGTCATATTATGTATTGTATGGTGAATGATTGCCCCTATTTCTTGATTTTCTAAGTAAGTTATGCACAGAAGTCAATTTGGCTTGCTCTGGAACAGATTGTGAGTAGAAGTTAGAATAATTTCCAACCCAGTAGGGTAGATGATGATAAAGTGTAAAATGGCTTTATGCTAATTTTGCCTTGACTACACTAATGAGAACTAATTGTGGTCCCATTAGGGCAATTTGCTCTACTAATGCAGACCACTGCCACCATTTCAAACCTTTCTACCTAGAAACAAAATGCCATTGCTCGGAGCCCCCAGGCAATTTTTTGCACCAGGGCCCTGTGGTCTCTAGTTATCGCCTGGAATGTTATGTATAATTACCGTAAGTCTAGATGGCAAGCTCTCAGGCAGGGTCCTCAACTTCTGATGCGTCTGTATGTATAAATGTATGTTTGTTATGTATGTGTATAATGCCCCATTTAAATTGTACAGCGCTGTGTAATTTGTTGGCGCTTAATAAATAAAATATAATAATAATACTGTCCTTCTTGACTCACATCATGATGTAGATGCCGGAAATGTAAAGTTAGAATAACTTGCTTCAACATGGGCTTTGTAATGAACGGAAATATTGTCATACTCTTTATGGTATAAAATACAGAGAATATTAAAGAAAATATTTTAAAAAGTTAAAATTAGGTGTGAGAATTGTAGACACACCTCGCTAAAATCACCTTCACCCAAGCATCTACTTTTAAAAGTTTATTTAACTGGGTCAGGTTTTTATCAAAGATATTTTTCAAGGTAGAAAAAAAATATATCTGAGCATCTTAAAGTACTGTCTCTTGCTTATTTATCTATTTAATGAACTGATTAATGATAAAGTCACACACAGCATTTTGTAAGATAAGTGACATTTGTCTCTAAAGAACGCTTTCAGCAGTGGATGAGCAACTAGCAGTCAAAGATCAGATAAAGTTAGACTTAGGGAACAGTAGTTATAATTATTTGCAGAAAAATGGAAGTACAAGTAATTATGTTCTAAGTCCATATAAAGAGCCTCCTGGGGACATCTGCAAGTGACACAAGGTTATCCTAACATTTTACTGAAACTGGTTAAAAGTTTGCATCAGAAATGTTGTTTTTTAAAAAAATATATTTTCTTATTATTTAAAGGTAATTTCAATCAAAGAGTAAAGCCTAAGACAACGGGTAGCCATGAATCCATAATTTTAAAATATAGAATGTTGATTCTTTTCACTGGAAATTAGAAACGTGAAATTAATATCACAATCTTTGCTCAGTCTCTCAACTTCTGTCCTTGTCTCCGTCAACCTACTAATTGACTGAACGTTTGCGAGCTTTACTCTAGGTCCTCCAGGTCTTCTGAACCAGTATGCCTAAGCTGTTTTCTTATTTTTTTTAACCCCTTAAGGACAATGGGCGGTCCCTAAACCCATTGAAAACAATGCATTTTGAGCCTGTACATGTACGGGCTTTGTCATTAAGGGGTTGTCAACAATAATGTTATTTTTAATTTTGTATTCATCCATATTTCAATATCACTAGAGGACCTGTTCATGCTCTATAATAAATTGTAAAAACTTTCTCTGTGCTAGAAGCCACTGTACATCAATGAATGAATATTTGTGTTACTTTTGTGGAATACTACGTTGCAATTTACAGATAAATGACTAAACATAGCATTAGAGAGTTTAAACTGCTTTTAAATTATGTTGCAATGTAGAGGCTATTTAATATTTAAACATGCAGATCTACAAACTAGTAATACCTCTGTGTTTTTTGCAGCTTTATGGTGCCAAAATACACATGCATCCAGGTAATGATTAAACCATTGTATTGGAAACATACTACACATTACTAAATCACTACGAGTGCATGGGGATGCTGTGCTCAATGGAAAATGGGCTATTCCACTGCTTTTATTCTGCTTTTTCCCCTAAATTTGTATTGGGAAACAAAAGACTACGGTATCCGAACAAAATCAACTATTTAATAAAATGACAGGCAACACCTTTATTTCAAATCCTGCTTGAAATTACTATCACAAAAGGACAAATCGGATGAAACCAAAACCTATAATGTGCGGATAAAAGGACAGTTATCAAACAGGTTTTTGGCATTAACAAGGGATCAATGTAATTATGGAGCTGGTGCCACATCTGTATAAATCATTATGAAATGTTATGTGACTAAACAAATATTACTATCCATGAACATACTATTAGACCAACACTGTGTAATTTTAACGAAGTTGTCTTTTGCCTTTCAGACTTTATTGATCACATCGTAAATGCTAAAAAATTGGCTATCCAATCACAAAAGGGGGAAATCTGTAGCTGAGTTATCTACAGAGCGCTTTCTATATGGCAGTGGTAGCCAGGCTCTAATCTATACTACATAGGAAAAGGTTATGTGGACACCTGCTTGACAAACATCTCATCCCAAATTCATGGGCATAAATATGGAGTGGACCCTTTGTTTGCTGTCCCTCACTCTTCTGGGAGGGCTGTTCACTATGTGTTCAGATTTTCTTCATTTCAACCACAAAATCATCAGCTTAAGTCCGTGTTCCATTCCATCCCAAAGTTGTTTGTTTGCAGTCAGTGCTCCAGGCGTTCTAGAATTTGCCAGACCCTTAATCATCCATTGGACACCCACTTGGTGAAGTGTTATTCATCACTCCGGATAATGCTTACACTGCTCTATAGTACAATGGCAGTAAGTGTTAAAGCACTCCAGCCTTCTCTTGTGTGTGGCTGCTCAGATGTGAAAAACTATTTAACGTAGCTCCCGATCAACAGTTTTTGAGCTGCTGATATGTGGCCTACCACTTTGTGGGTGAATTGTCATGGCTCCTAGACATTTCACAATAACAGCAGACTAGGGTAGCTCTAAGAGGGCAGAAATTTGACAAACTGACTTGTTGGCAATTCATATAACAACTCCACATCAAAAATCCCTGAGCTCTGCAGGGACTTTTTTTCTATGGAAATTGCATTATACCGTGCTTGATTTTATACTGTCAGCAATGGGTAGAAATGAAATAGTAATCCAGAAGTAGACGGTGCATCCATATATCTATGTATCAGGAATCAAGAGCTGTCAATACGAAGTCAAATCCCTAACTGGCAAGTGCTTTATATTAGCTGGAGACTAAAGACATTTTTATTTTGCACATTATAGCTAAGCTCCTAATTCTTAATTAACATTTAAACAGTTTAAGTAATATTGGCGCAATACTCTTTTGTGGTATAATTAAGAACACATACGCCCCAAACATATGGTTTGCTTGCATTTAATGTGCCCAATATACATTCAGCAAGGAAGCCACGTGTCAAGCAAACATGAATAAATAAAACAAAACTGTGATATACGACATGCAACCACACACATGAAAGATCATTTTACAATTTTTTACAATCAAAAACATACATGTTATTACCTGCATAACATAAGAACAGGTGTGATACCTGCAAATATCTCTTGATATATACAAAGTTTCAAAGTCAATGGTTCTTCATTCAGAGGACCCTTCATCTGGTAATTCTGAAACCTTAATTTGTCTGCTTTTAGGAAATGCATGTCTTGCTGGTGTTATTCTGTTTACCGGGGGTAGTTCTATCCCGTAAACAACTTATTGTATCTCTTCAAAAAGCCAAGCAACTTTATACAATGATGAGATCATATCTTGTCACATAATACACCATTTAAGAAGTATATTTTTGGAAAACTGAGCTGTTTTGATGTGTAAAATTCAAGCTGTTTTATGAATTAAATGTGCTGTTTCATAAACATAAATTAAAAGTTGGCAATATACTAAAACCTGTCCTTGCAAACTGAAATATGCTATGGTAGTGAGAGTTACAGAGAGAGAAATGGCAAAAACACAAACAATGAAACATATTAAATTCTACAAACGTAATTTTACCAGGGCAAGTCAATTGTTGAAAACTTACAGTTTACATATTGGCTCCTGTCCAGTCAGTTAGCCGTGTTTGAAAAGAATATATATATATATATATATATATAATAATTATTATATATATATATTATATATATAGTTAAACTTTACTACGGGACCTTATCCTAGGAGCTAGGCAGAGAAAAAATGTAGCTTTGAAGTGAATGCAAATCAATTTCATGCAGTGATAATGTCAAACTAATTTAGTATTGACAGCACGGATATATTTGATACTGTAGTCCGACTGTTGCAAATAAACAAAACTAACGTCTACTTTGTTCTTGTTGCTAAGTGGTCTCTTGGGGAAGAGGTAAGACCAACCATAGTCTCGCTTGCCTCCCACAGTTTCTTGGCAATGCCCGCATCCTGAACATGCGGGCGCAATTTGCATGGCTTGCAGTCTGAGAAGTAGCCTCCATTGTGCTGGAGAATTTCATCTGACACTGCGCAATATATGACAGTCTGAGCACCATCCTCGCAGGAAATGAAAAACATTGAAGTGAAGACGTACATCACTATCCGGAAGAGGATGGAAAACTGGGATGTCCAGCTGCCAACAACATAACCTGTCAAGAGGAGACATATAAGCGTCAACAGTATAATAAGTACATATGTTATGCCAAAATGAGTTGTTTTGGGAAAAAAAAAAAGACACCTGCTCTAACTAAAATAAAAATGAAAGATGAACTAGTATTGAGAAATGATGTACAGTTCGCAGCTAATGCACACAAAAATATCTCTAAACCACTTCAGAAAAAATGAAGTTCAAGCAAATTAACCAGGGAAGTAGCACTTGAAAAACTAATCAATCACAATAACTCACTTAATAGAGACATCCTCTCCTTTATAAAATGATAAGTGAAAGAGTATCATATGCCGGCAAAAAGCTTGAAACCTTAATTATAAACCATGGCTACACATCACAAAACCTGTACTGAACAAATGGAAAAAAATACTGCAAAAAGTTTTTCTAATGATCTATTTTCAAATTAAACTTGGATCGCAAGTTGGAACACGGTGTTCACTAAAAAACAGGAGTGATGGGAGTGATAAATATATTCCATTAAAAAATCAGCTGTTTCCAGCTACAACAGTCATTTACAATATTAACAATGTCTACATTTAAAAGTGACCTCAAATGAATGGTCGTTTATAAATATAAATTCAGTGTCCTTTTATTTTTTTTAAAGAATAACCAAGTATTTGTTTAATGAAGTTCTAGCCTGTCTTGCAATACAGTGTGCCAGAAAATAAACAAGCAACGTTCATCAGTGAAACACTGCATGTTCAGCGAAGCAAATAGTTTGAGTAACTTGGTACAAGTCCCTGAGCACCTTGAACTCTACAAAGATCAACGCAAAAAGAGCTTCTCCAATTCTATTAACTGGGATTAAATACCCGGTTGGTTCCAGAGGGTTTCAAGGTTCAGCAACCAAGTGACATGTTCACACCACTAAGAACTCAGCAGCACAAGGGGAATCTTGCAACTGCTTGTCATATGGGTAATATTGATAAATGGCTATATTCATTCTTTTCTTATTAGGATTACAACTCATTTCCTGAAAATTCAACATTTCAACTGACCTGGATGAACAGCACATGCTGTGACTCCATGTCTCCCAGCTTGTTGGGCCAGCTCCTGAGTGAAATAAACATTTGCCAGCTTGCTGCGACAATATGTGAAAAGAGGAACTATGTTATAGTTTAAATCGGCAAAATCCAGTTTCTGATACTTGTGAACGTTGGAGGTGACCGTTATAATGCGGCTGGGAGTACAACTAATAAGGCGCTCCAGCAAAAGGTTGGTAAGAAGGAATGGTCCCAGGTGGTTAACACCAAAACACATACTGAAGTCATTCTCTGTCCAGTCTAACACTGCTGGAACTCCTGTAAATTACAAAGTAAGATGTCAAGCTAGCCTATAGTATGAAAAAATGTTAATAACCAGTAGAATATTAGTACATACATAAAGACAGCTTCTTAAAATATTTTAACCAGTAAACAATTGACGCATAGGAGCCACTTTAAAATAATGACATGAATATTCTGAATCCATGCCTAGAATAACATGAGAAGTGCAGCCATATTTTATAACCAGAGGCCGCTCAATATTAGAGGTGCAATGCCATGCAGATGTAATTCAGGGACGTTGATGAGACACTTGCTCAATGTCTCCTGTGGCATGGAAGAACACCAGATACAAAAACATGAAACACGGGGGTAACGGAAACAGATTCTTTGATATTCTGCCACTTACTTACAAGTCTGTGAGCGTACGGCCTGACCTCCACTGAAATAATATGCATACTCCGGTTTAATTTCTCAATCAGCCTTGTATGGAGATTGAAACCAAGCATTTGTTTCCAGCTAGATATTCTGAAAACACAATTTCTCAAACAGAATACACTATCAACTTGCATAATTATTATTCTAATTAACATGCATTGCATTTTAATCGATGGTATTATAAACCTATTCAACAAAACACAACGGACATTTGTTTGGTGCAAAACCAATAGCGCCATCTAGTGTACCAATCGTGTAAACGTAATGAACACTGCAGCCTTTTTTTTTTTTCTTCTTCTTCTTCTTCAGTGGTCAAGTGAATATGTGCACCCAAAAAAAAACTATATACTGTTATAAAATGAGAAAGGTTTGTTCTTCTTCAAAGCTGCATTCCAATATATACTGAATGGAAAGATGTAACATGAAAATTTACAACCGGTCCAAAAAACCCTGCTGCACCACAAAAACCTCATAAAATACAGTGCACCAGGGTTTCTTTAATGAGCCATGCAAATGAATACTTGTACGTTAATTCTTTTGGCTTCAATCCACTAACATTGATCCACTTGAGCAAATAATTGCTTTCAGCACTGGTTACAAGTGGAGAGAAGCAGTGTCTTCATTTGCATGTCATTACCTAGACATTCCAGTTCTGTGTGAAGCGTTATGTGCTATGTGATTATTTAGTAAGTCAGGTGTTTGGATACAAGTAGTTAATCCTCAGTAGTACATTAAAGGAATAGCAATGCAACTGATGTGGCAATAGGATTTGATGTATTTATAATTGCTTTGTTAAAGTTAAAGGCCGCAGCATTTACTGACCAATGAAGAAAAAAAGGTCTCACAATATAGCTTACACAATATAGGCATCACAATGTGTTTTTACTTACCACTCATGTCTGTGAGGAGTGATGTACTGCACAGTGAATATTTATTTTCAACTCCCTAACTTCATGGAGCATAGTGCTAGGCAAGCCCATTGAACTACTGCAAGAAGCGCTTGCCTGGCCTGCAAACGGTATAGTTAATGCCTTCCTTACAAAGGTTTTTTTGTGTCATAATTGACGTAGGTTTGTTGCCATTTTTACCAAGGGGTTTAATCAAGATTCCCCTTTCCCATGTTTGATGTACAGACACAAATTAGGGCTTTCATTTGAAACTATAGGTGCCACTGATGAACAATAACCCAACATCCTCTGATTATAGACATACCCCATCATTTTGTTATGTTCTATACAGCCACATCCATCCCTCATAGGAGTATCCTATAGGATAGTATGTTTATATTTTTAATTCTTCTGACTTAAGATGTTTGGGAGTAGTGAACTAGGAAGGGGGGGTTATAATGTTTACATGTAGTGCTAGGACAATGGGAAGTAAGGGCTGTATTTAAATTATATATTTTTTTAATTGAACCGTGCAATATGGATAGAGATCCCTTATAAAAAAATTCCCTCCAGCCAGTACAGCTGCATGGAGATGTCCGTGCTTCCGCAAAAAACGCATGACGTACAGATATGTCCAAAACATAACCTTGGCACACAATTTGAGAACGTACATGTACGTAGATAAGGACGGGGTTAAATCTGTGGGGTACTCTTATTGGGGTCATGCAGTGCTGGTACTATAAAAAAAACCAACAATATTTTGGCATAAACTACAATGGGGTAAGAGTTATTATTTGTTGTATAATGTATGGGTTAGATTGCTTGAGGTGCCAAGTATAACAATCACTAAATAGCTCCCAACATAACTATGCGTACGTAGCAAACGGTAAGCCGAGTAGATGGTACAGATTTACCTTCATGGTTGATGAGGATATCTAGCCTGTTCTCGCTTTTGAGGAACTCTTTGCAGAAATCTCGGATGTTTTGCAGATTTGCCATATTTAGAGGCAGGAACCGTACATTCACGCTGGTACTCTCCCTCTTGATGTGTCGCAGAGCTTCCTCCCCTTTCTGCTCATCGTCGCTGGTGATGACGACACGGGCTCCTCGCTTTGCCAGGGCTATAGCCGTCTCTTTACCAATCCCAGATATCCCACCTGATATTTAACAAACAATCAAACATTTCATTACTCTGAAAGATAGTAGTAATCAGTGAAACCAGTTTTATACAGGGATCATGTTAACTATATGTTATGGGAAAAAATGTCAACCTATAAAGATCTTGTTTTCAAATGGACACTCAGGCCATCATACATACTTTAAAGCGTATGATAGCCAAGAGGGTCTCATAACTTTCCATGGTGTCCCTTGTTTCCTCTCCCGGCTCTTTTCCCTGCAGGAACAGTTCCCCTTGCGCATCCTCAGAAATCTCTCCAATTAATCTAATTTGGAGTCCTTTCAATCAGCCAATCGGTGGCAAGAATCGTCAAACCAAGGAGGAGGAGGTCAGCTTTCATCTCAGATAAATGCTTTTGTTTTTCTAAATTCGTATTCAAGTAGTTTAATATGCATTCTTCTTTACCGGGGCTGTCATAATCGGTTTTCTGTTTTAAATAAGTAACAATACAACTTCAAAGAAAACAGGATGCCTATTCTATTGTTCGATGACGTCAACTGTCAACTAGGAAAAATTGAAAAATAAACTGAAGCAGCATCCTACACGATCCTGTTTTTGTGTAATTAAATAAAAGAAATTGTGCAGCAAAGAAAGCAGTAGCTTGCAGAGCACCACAGCTAAGAGATGACACTTCCACTGTGGGAGTCGAGTGGATTGACACAGCTCTGAAGACACGCCAGGAGTCACACAGAGAGCAGGTGGCACAGATAAAGCTTCCTTCAACTGCCTATGTCTCTGTCGTTACCAATTCATTTACAGACATCTGAACATCCATTCTGGACAAATGTACCTTTTGGAGAAAGTTTTGGTCAGCTGGCATTAGAGAGGTCCGATGCAGCCAGCTCACAGCATGGCCTTCTGTAAATGCGCAATGCCAGAAGAAAACATCAAGAGTTGCATGACACAGAGAGAGGGCTTTTCAATGGTTCAAAAACCGACAGTATAACGATAAAGCCCTTGAGCCATCTAAACAGTAAGGGATAATTTCCGTTAATCCGCTCGCTGAGGATGAAATCCAAATGAACACGCTGCTCATATTCCAGAAGATAGGCATCAAACAATCTTGGCACCAGTGTCACTAGCAGACAGAGAATTAATAAAAATACTCCCTAAAAATTCAATCACCGGAGCTAAAAAGACATACATCTCAGCATAATGAGAACTGTAAATACTCCACGATAATAAAAAGGAGGAAACTGGATTGATGCCATGGAGCAGAAATGGTTAAACAAAATTAGATGAGACCCAGAGATATTGTGCAGTGATTAAGCAGACACAGAGCATATTATTGTGCATGAAATGGAAGTTCCAGCCATTATACGCACATTAATGCAAAACGGAGAGAAAGCTTTAAATAATTATGGTGTCCTCTTTCCAAGTGGGAACGCACCTCTTAGCGTATGACGTGCTTGCCGTGCTGATTTTGATGGGAAAGCTTTCCTGTCATTGATTGGCTGCTTTAGAAAGCCAATCAGTGGGGCAAAATAAAGAAACGAGGATGGTGTGTTCTTCTGAAGCTCTGGAGCTTCAGCTTCTTAAGGTAAGTGATCTTTTTTCTGCACATTCAATGAATGCATATGAAAGTACTTCGGGGACTCCTCTAAACAAGGGCACTCAGCCACTTTTTGCAGAAAACATGCTCACTGGATTTAGCCCTTTAGAACACATACCGATATCAGAAATTTTAAATACTCCCTGTTTAGTGAATAAACCACTCTGAGTGGAGATGCATCAGGGAAGGTGAATGAACAGCGCATGAATGGAGACATGGTGGAAAACAGCTGATGATCACAGATGGGGGAAAAGGATGTAGCGAAAAGTAAAGGAATCCCAGGGAAGGCAGGAGGAGCACAATGTTGTAAAGAGATCTAAAAATACCTTCAGGGAAATTATCAGCAGATGAAACTCACCGGTTATAAGGACGGTTTTATTATCAAGTCTTTTGGGATCAAGACACATACGCCTGCTCTTGAAGCGCCGTAAAAGTATCGTGAGCAGTAAAGCTCCCAGCACAGTCGCCAACACATACATCGTCTTCTGCAAAATCAAGACACAAATATTAATCAACGTGAAAGATCACATAGATGTCCACCAAACAGTTGGATCAGGGACTTCTTATGTTTATGCACTGGCCGAGCAACGGTCCCATAGAGAACCACGAGTGATTTCATTCTTGTGCTCCTGAATTTAATTTTTTTTTTTTGCTTGCCTGTGCTAGTTACCTATTATAGACTTTGAATACCACAACACTATGTATCTCAATGATCCATTTCCTTTGATGGCTACTTATACTGATCATCCCGATTCAATTGCTTCTGCGATTAAAATCCCATATCAATTTATATCGCACCATCATATGCTGAAGCGCTGTACAATGGGTTATGTTTGGCAGCGGAATCTGAATTCTACTTAAGGATATGTCCAGGTTATTCTTTGCTTATGTAGATTGACAGACTGAGTGATCTGTAATACGTTGAGTGTAAATTTGATGACTGGCTCCTAAAGCAAAGTAATATACTGGTATAATTATTGCTCTAAATCTGCACCGTATTAACTCCCACTCCTTATTACTTATAATGCTACAAGGCGTGCAAACTTAAAACGAGCAATAAAAGGTTAATAGTCCGCTTGTGGTGACAGAAAGGTTTAAAATACGGGGGGGGGGCATATTATTAACCTATGTACTACGGGGAATGACTGCACCTGACACCTACGAGGACAGTTCCGCTGGACAGATGAACATTCAAGCTGCTTCCCGTACACTAACTGGACAGTGTGGACACAACCCAGCTGCCCATCACACCTGCTGGCACAACGACCATTCACCGGCACAATAACGCCAGAAGAGACCTCTCCAAACACACGCTGTTACTACTTCCGGGATATCCTGACAGCTTATTGGACGCCGTGTTACTCTCCTCTCCGCTTATTGGACAGATTTTTTCCTAAACTCCGCCTGAACATAAAAATGACACAAAACATGGCCAATCCTCACCAGCCTTCTCGTTTTACCGGAATTCGGTCAAAAGAGAGCTTGATGGTTTAAAAAAAAAATCGCCGCTAGTGTGTAGTACTGCCATTTGAATGGTGTCAATTATATTATATATACCTAATTAACATTTTATGCCCCCCACGTGTACCCCCCTGTATACCCTGTCCCTGTAGTTATGAGGCTACACCCTCACCCCCATACATACACATATACACGTACACTGCCCATACACACACCTGCCCACACACACAAACATACACTGCCCATATCCGCCCCTATACACTGCCCTTACACATGTCTGCCAATAAACACACATATACACATGCACTGCCCTAACGCACGCCACCTGCCCATACATACACACATATACACTGCTGTTACACGCGCCTGCCCAGTGCCCACACACATGCACACATACACTGTCCTTAAACACACCTGCCCATACATACACACGTATACACTGACCTTGCATATGCCTCCGTTTACACCCATACACACTGCCTTACACAAATCTGCTAATACACACACACATATACACTGCCCATACACACATACCTGGCCCATACACACATATATGACCCTGACTTTTGTTTATGCTCATTGCAAAACTTAAACAAAAGAAAATCTGATATCCAAATCGACATAGTACCCATGTTACTGTACACAACAGCGTCGCCAGCCATAGGTTCTGTATAATTGAATAATCCGATAATTTGCAACAATGCACTGTATGTACTTACAACCACATTTTTTAGACTAAACGGCTAATCATAGTATAATACGAGTAAAACTGTCTCAAGGACGTAAGGGCAAAATGCCAATAAAATTGCTTCTAGGGTGTGACACTGGTTATCAATCAATTAAGTTCAATATTGTATTTTTCTTGGAAGGTGAGTGGGCGTTTTGCTGTTAATTTAGCTTTATAAGCCATTAAAGCTGTTCTTCAATGGCATACTGGCTTACTCATTAGTTATATTAATTATTATATATATATATATATATATATAGCTAACTGCTTACTAGGGTTTACAATTTAAAGGGAGGTAGGAAAAAAGGCATTAAGTATTATTTTGTATGATTGTAAAAATGCTCTGGTGTCTCATCTGTATGGGTGCAAGATCATCTACTTCTGAATGCCACATTATGCTGTCACATAGAGAATAAATTAATCAAGGCAGTTCCTATGGGATTGCAGTGATAATTCTCTGCATTCAGTTTGAACATGTTGTTGATCAGCACCAGTCTCGTGGAGAGCGACAGAACGTGTTCTTCACGTTGAAGGTGTTAAATTTGCTGCTGCAATAATTTAGAAATATTTTTAGGATAGCTCTCTTCTTACATTATGTACATAAAGGTTTTAAGTCATATCAATTATCTCGAATTCTGCGCATTGACTGAGCACCACATACAAACTGTTACTGAAAAGGACGCTCTTATCTCCTAGCTTGAGCGAGAGAGTGTTGAACAATTGCAGCTGTGTAACGTGGCGGGTATACGCTTGCCATATTTTCTAGAAAATACTGGCATGTTTTCCTATGTATTTATAATATCATTAACTTCTTTTTTTTACAACTTTTCGGAAAATTACTATTTAGCAGTAATGATTAGTACGTCGCCACAATTTATGCATAAAGTAGATGAATTCACCCCCCCATTATTACAAGAATTTGTGCTTGTAGTGCATATCTCCAATACATTTGCAAATGTAGATATAGAAATATTATGGTGGTTTAATAACATATGTATAACACAATAACACCTACCCACACACCCTTACCTGGAGCTGCTCACACACTGTGTTAGTGGCCGTGCTATTACCAAAGGGTCATGTAACGTCACATTCTGTTGCCCCACTGCGCTGCCACCTCTGCAAGTAGACAGGCCCTGTTACAAGAACTTTGGACCAGCAATTGCGTCTGTTTGGAGTACTACATGGTTAACCCTTTAAGTGGCTCAGGGGGTCAACTGAACTTTCTCAGCTATGCAGGCAAGGTCATAAGTGGTTTTTTTGTAAAATTTCCAAACAAATTCTAGAAAAACACAATAGAACATGCATAATGGCATGTATATAAACAAAAAGTAACCTGTTTTAACTACAATCTGTAGTGTTTGTATTTTATCTGTATAGCTTCAGTTATGGCCCAAGTTCTCAGTCCCTTCTCTAAGTGGGAGATGTTGTAGGTGACAAATGTCCCCTGAACCAGTGAGCTGTTACCGAAAAAGAGCAGTAATTTATCAAAAAGGGAGAAATAACTCGATGATGTCTGAAAATGGAAAATTAAGATGACTCTCAAGGGTGTATACATATATATATTTGCAGTCCATCATCCATGAAAATATATATATATATATATCTATATACATGGATGATGAACTGCAAATATGTAATATTAAGGAATTAGTGACATATTCCCTTTAAATAAGATGTTAACATACAATAATATTTAAGTAATTATTATTCTACGTCCTGTAACATAGTCGTTACCCTTGGTGATGGTGAAAAGAGACTTTGTATTGTCCGAAAGCTATTAAGCTGTAGGTCAGTTTCACAATATAACAATCAATCTGCAGAGTGATAAAATGACACGCAGGATAAATTAGGTGCTGATTAAAAAAAAAAAACCAGTTCCCTTAATCTTTTCTAGCACAACACCTTGGAGCTGGATGTTATTTGCAGATAACTTACAAGTTAAAAGAGTCATCAACAATAGTACTGGCTGATGATCAGGTGATTTGCATATGATTGGAAAGCACTAACATGGCCTGCCACCCAGCCATCAATCTTGCAGCAGATGTCCAACTAATGATATGTGTTCTTCTTATGAAGCTACTTACTGCTGTACAATTTGTTGTAATCTAATTATTCTGTGAAACATGGCTCTGGGGGTGGATGCACTGTAGGAGTACAGGCTTATTATGCTGTTTGTCACATTCACATTTTTCCAGCACTGTGAAAAAAAAATACGTTCTGTTATCTTTTCTCAATGCTCAAGAGGGATTCTAAAGATCTTCTTTAAAAGTTTATTCTTTGGAAGTTGAAATGTCTCGGTGTGGCAGACAGTGGCATAACGCAAAATCCTGCCCCTCTACACCTGTGTCAAGGCGTCCTTCCCCAAGTGCGTGCCCTGTTTCAGATCTAAATCGCTCTGTCTTGGAACATGTTATTTAATATGTGAGATTAGTGCTACTTATGCGATATATTATAGACCCAATAAATGCAATTCTGCTCAAAAAGTGAGCCAGTGGTATTTAAACAAAAAAAAAATAGTGTGCTTAGTGATACAATAATTAGACATAATTAGCAGCAGATTAAAGCAGGTTTCAAAAAGCCCACTTCTGCAACATTGATGGGGGGCCACTAGCATCTGTGGTCCCCCTCTCACACCACAGGATCTGCAGAGGTTTGCATTACGTCCTAGTGGCAGAACAAACAGTGTCTAAATAATTCCTATTCTGAAGAAATCTCCCGTGTCCTCAGCCGTCCTTACAAAGTCTGCCTTACAACCAACTTCACTGGGGATGAATAACATCGGGAGGAATAATGAAGCAGATGCCAAGCACAGAACGTTGAAATAGCTGCATACAACCATGTTACCCTCCACAATGTAAATGCTTGCTTTAAAATAAGTATGTCCAAAAATATACAAACCAAATGCACACGCTATAGGTAGTTTAGCTGTGACCACACCTGGGGACTCTCCGGCTTTTGCCTGGAGTCTCCGGGTGAAGGGCCATTTCTCCAGGTCTTCGGGTCACTAAGGGGAAACTCCAGCTCACAGAAGTGGTGTTGTGGCACTTCCCACTCACTTCCCCATTAAAAATAGCAACGTCAGGTATGAATATGATAGGTCAGTTGTGTAACACAACATAACGTAAGATGTGTTGCGAAGCCTTGCGGAGGCTCCAGTTGTCTGGTGGTGCTGTGCTGTCCCCAACTGGTGGCTGGCAGAGGGACTCCATCTCCTGGTGGGACTGTGGGTGTCCCTCAGGGCAGGTACGGTTCCAGGGGGGTGCGGAGGAACCACAAGGCAGACGATGTGTTGGTGACACTGAGGAGGCCCCACAGGCCCACCAGCTGGGCAAGGGTCCAGTGGGCCTGCAGAGGCCCCATCTGGCGGGTGCGTTCAGGCCCTCAGGCGAGCCTGCCCTCCAGCAAGAAAGATCCCCGGTGTGGCCGGCGGGGCTCGGTACTGGAGCAGGAGCCCAGCTGCAAGGCTGCATTGGTCCTGGGAGGCGTCTACTAGGGACAGGCAGCCTTTTCCTCCATGGCGAACTCCACCGCAGGCTCCACCAAGATGGTGGCGGAGCAGGGTGGAGTATGCACGTGGATCTCGCAAGACCGCCCAGCCCGGAGCACAAGGCCCCTGAGAATTAGCATAGCTTAATGTACAGGGCACATGTACAGTATGAGTGTTGATGAGTGTGCAGTGATGGGTGGGTGCATGGAGGGAGGCATGCATTCAGAAGGGATATAGGGGGGAACTGTGGGTGACCTGGGTCATTGCCATTTTGGTAACCAGCTAGCAGTCACTTCACTCCCCATTTCTACGTTCTAACTTTCTTTTTCTGTCACAGCAGGCGGGTGGTGTGCCTTGCCGGTCGGGTGTTGATGATGGTGGATATGGAAGGTGGTGTTAGAGATGGAAGGCAGGTCTCAATCCTCCCCTAACCTCTTGTGGTAAGGTCAATGACCTTGGTCGTGCCCACAGTGCTTATGTTTGGCTAGTGGTTAGCACAGGGAGCTGTTTGTTGTATTGGGCGAGGGGGAGGTGAGTACCTCGGTGGTTGCAAGTACAGAATTAGAGCCGGCAAGGACGAAGTTAATTTATTATTACTGTGTTTGTTAGGTTTGGCTGTTTTTTTCAGTGTAAATTATTTATGGTTAATATTTATTTGTTTATTTGTTTCTCTTGAAAATAGGCTAACACAGTATTATTTTGTGTTTATATATATATACAATTGTCTGTGTATTATATGGGTAGGTGGTTGGTGGGTTGGTAAGGGGTGGTTGTTTTGCCCGGAGCGCAATCACCACTTCTTCATACATATAGAAGCTATGTTATGCCCATGCTTCCTTTAGAAAGGTAGGAATAAACGAGTCTACCTTAACATTTAACACAATGCAGCAAATCAGCACAACGTTAAAGGCTTTAACATTGAAAAGAAATAGTCCTGCACACTGTGAGCTCTTTTATACTAAAGATTATGAAAAGCTTTTGGTAATTTGAATGCACAGTTAACTTGAACAGGAGGCAAACCACATAAAATATCTGTTCTGGGTTTTTTTTTAATGTGACCAAAATGCTATGTTTACAGTGAAAATGTCAGGAATGATTCAAGAATAAGGCGCTTTTAATTCCCCTTATATTCTAATTTCAAAGATTGCTTTTAAGTCCCGAACAAAACTGTCTGCCCATATTGCAGCTGACCAGATGTCCTGCCACACATCTCTCAGATCTGAGCTGTCAGAATGTTCTCTCACTTTTTTTCTGCTGTGAAAATGATCCATGCAGCTCCCGATCATTTAATGATTTCTCCTGTAGAGAAAATGCATTGTTGTTGAATGTACCTGGTGCCTACATTATAAGGATTTAGTGAAAATAGGGAAAAAAGCATCACATTCACAAAAATTCAAACAAAACCCCAAAAATTAAACCCTTCTAAATGAAAGGTTATCTTTATAATTTATTAATGCTTCATTATTTATGGTGATTTAAAACAACATTCGTTATGACGCATATGTATCACTCATATAATTGCATACCTACTACTTGCTTAAATAACCCAGATTGGTACAGAATGTAGCTTTGGGGCAGTTGTCCCTAATGTAGCTGCCTTTCCTTACAGTTATTTGATCAAGAACTAGCTTGTTTCATATAAAGGTTTTTGAAGAAAAAATTGTGATCAAAAGATTGTTCACTCTGCATTTAATTCGATTAAAGATCTTGAAGGAAAATTCTCTTTGAACTAAAAAAGAGTTTAAAGTATCTCAAGTCCTTATTACAAATCATAAATCAAGCAGAATACCAAACAGAATGTGTTTAAACATTGGAACATATGAAAACCAAAAAAAAACAGCCGCTATTTACATTTCCCTCAACTGATATTGCTATTATTTTAAATATTTGTTCACTTAAAATTCCATAATATAAAAAGTTCTGCAGAGTTGTACAATGGGCAAATAATGGCATATCCTGGTATGCTGCCCAGCACTCCATAGTGTTTCTGAACTGGTAAGCCAGGGAACCTGATTACCCAACAGGGTGATCTGCCCCCGCTATGTGGCAGAGGGTCAGCCACATCTCTTGGAACTGCTGCCCTAGGCCTAGTCAGCCTGGGTAAGAATACGTCACTGCTTTAGGGAATACAGACTGCCAGATACCCAGTTATATAGAATAGTTGTACAAAAATTATAGACGAATACATATATCAATTTGTATTGTGGTAATTTGGTACTATTATCATTAGTTGTCTTAATGATCAGTTTTATGCATGACTAGATAAAGTATTGAGTATGTTTGTATTTGGATTTACCAATTTGTAGCCTTTGCCCTCCATTCTTCCATAACTATGAATAATAGTTGGTAGGTTTGATGAGCCATACCATGGGCCATTATCAAAATGGGAATAATTTTGTTTAAGTTAATAAGTCTTTGGGCTGGTGAATCTCATGGAAGCGTCTCTCATTTCCTTAAGCTCCCTGTTGATGAGCCATACCATAAGCCATTATCAAAGTGGGAATTGTAGTCTTTAAATGAATTGGTCCTTGGGCTGGTGAATCTCATGGAATTGTCTCTAATTTTCTTAAGCTCCCCTTTTATGGAAATGTATTTATTGTTCCATCTATATCAGTTATGTTTTGGTTATACTTCTAAAATCCCCTTTTAGCCACCAACCAAATCAGGATTAATGTATTAGGATTGGCAATACTGCTTTTATAAAGCTTTTCATGGGGGTTGACCTAATGTTTCTCCCAAACTCCTTTTCTGGTTGCAAGGTGAAGCAAACTGTTACTGTCGTCCTAAGGGCATACATTCATTTCACAAGTTCTGGTCACTAACCATGCTAATGGTAATTGTCAAAAAGCCAACCGCAAAGTCTTATTTGGTTTAAATCCAGTTTTTGCCATCCCAACTTTTGCCAAAATAATGTCTATATACAGATACTAAATGCTGCTGTTGTTTATGTACTTCAGTAATCATTTGGATTGCTTGCCGGTGGTGCCAAGTTGTCACATGTTCATTGGAAACCAACTGTAACCGTAGCAAAATTGTGTGTACCTTATTTATCCATACTTTAAAATAGGGTCCCATTTTTAATTTCCTTTAATTGAAAAGCTTAATGAGCAGGGCCCTCCTCACCTGTTGTTTCTGTAAGTCTAATTGTTACAGTATATACAAACAAATTGTCATGTCCTCTTTACCCATCGAACAGAGCTGCAGAATATGATATGCAATAAGTAATAATAATGTCATAATGAATGGGTATAAAAAAAAGGGTCAGTATACATAACCCAGATATCAGTAGATGATTGTTTTCCTGCAAATAACCCCTCGTAAATGCAGAGTATGCTTAAAATAGTTTGTATTGTATTTCTCTTCACAACCTTCACAATATTCATTAGAGCCTGTCTCAAAACTTACCACACAGAGACAAAATCATTAAACTCGAATGTTTGTTTATTTTTGCTACGTTATACCAGTGCGATCAATCTATTTATCTTTGATGACACCTCCAATGCGTCCAAGTTGTACCCTGTGGCAAAATAAATACACATCTAGAAAAAGCTGTTACCACATCCAATAATACAACATTATGAATCAA
This sequence comes from Spea multiplicata, assembly GCA_009364415.1. NCBI lineage: Eukaryota > Metazoa > Chordata > Amphibia > Anura > Pelobatidae > Spea > Spea multiplicata. The sequence goes on from VKOC01000001.1 coordinate 42,685,261, forward strand.
TGATATACGTTTTCCTATTTATACGTATGTGACATCTGCATAGGGCTGTAACTTTTGTGTGGCGAGAGGGGAAGCTACCCTTGAGCTAGATGAGAGGCATACGTGAAACGCCTGATGGCAATGCCCCTGCATCTCCTTCTGCTTCCTTTCACCTCCCAAAGAAGACATGATACCAAGTAAGATGGCGCCTCTGACCCTGCCCTAGGTGACAGGAGCCCTAGTTATAGCTCAATGTTTACATATAGTGGAGAAGCAGCTGTTTATAATTTAAGGTACTTTTTGAAAAATATATATCTTGTAAAGACCACAATGTTTAGTAGGGTTTGGGTGTAAAATGTCCCTGGTGAAATACTTTGTGTTATGAACACTATCGAGAGTCCAATTCCAACATATTAATTTTTAAAAATGACAGAAATGTCCATATTTAATTATATGCCCTCTAATTACCAGACCTGGACTAACATCCAAGGCACTGTGAGGTGTTCCTGAAATCATGAAAATGACTTAATTTGCGCTAGCTATGTACAATATAGTTAGGTATATGGATGAATACAATTACTAGGCAAGAGTGGATTTTTATTTTCATTATATAGAATATCTTACAACACATCTTCTATTAGAGAGAAACACAGACATGTCTTTGTAGAACCCAATGATAGCCTTCTTTCCAGCCCCCAGAACATTGTAAACATTTTAATAAAAGTGTGACACACAGACCTATTATGGTGGATATCCAATCTCATGGAGTAATGATCACAGTAGAGTCTATGAGAACAGTCACATGGATAAGGATAACAACTGGTAAAAAAAAAATGCATCCATAGTATATTATGTACATAAAATTGAGGCTACCTTAAGGTAGAATTAAATGGCCGCTGTGGTTATGTGAAGTAATCTACCTCAATGACATGCTTCAGTAATTTCTAATCTCCTTTGGTATTGGGTATTCTACAGCGGTATTCAGGCCAGTAAAAGTGCTTTACTGCTGTAGTAATGGTAATAGAGGTAAGCGTTTGCAGGATTTCTTACATGAGATTGCTGAAAAAAAGCTTTTGCAGCGCTCTCCTTTGTTATGCTAGGTCTAATGCAATACCTTATGTATATATCTAAATTATATAGAGTCTTATGACATCAAATAATAGTTGATTTGGTTACTTAGTTAATTTGGACAATCTTTTTGAGCAGTTGACCACTTAAAGATCTGTATGTTACAAAAAAATGCAGGCTTTGCCTTTTTCCCTAACCCACAGCTCATTTTGTTTAACCGAACACATCTCCTTGGACGTGATATACTTACCGCTCCATCTCTGGCTTGAGAAACGTTGCTTGGGTTGGGTTGTATGTCCTACCGATTTCAATTAGGGTGCTTTTCTGCCACTGATTGACAGCTTTAGTGGTGTAAATCGCTGGACCACGGAGGAGAAAAGGAGCTGCAGCTTCTGCCTTAGGTAATTTTTTTTTAACCTTTCAAATAATTCATATTGAAATACTCATGAAGAACTTTAATATGCATTCGTCTTTGGTGAGTTTGACATTAAACAGTTCCTTTGAGAAAATAGAACATTCGAAAAAAGCAGCATTCCTCCCACAGAGTGAATAAGCTAGAACAAGGATAAGTAAATATATGGCTATGCCTTCACGGGTCCTATGCACAGCGTAATATTTTGTATAAATATAAAAAGCAGGCACTGAAACACTAGATTATTTAATTTTACAAACTGCTTTAGTTGTCATATCACAAAAATGTGTTTTCAATAGATCCACATACTTAATCAGAGTACAAATAATTCAATGGGTACCACTGATTTTTTCACGTTGCTTTTTCCATTCAGCTGTGGTGATTACACCGAACACCGTGATACGAGGAGAAAGTTAAATGTCACTGCGGAAAGAAACATACAATATGAAAGCGGTGAACACCTGTAGAGGCAAAGAATTCTGTTTGTATTCTTTGATCCACAGGATGTTGCCATCTTATCTAATGGTCAATCTGATATTTGTTGGGAATCATCCATATACTGTACGAGGTTACGTTTTGTTATTACACACTATTAGAAGGATCAGTGGGTGATGCTTTGGTTTACTTGGACAAGTAAGAAAAGCTTTTTTGTGATGTCTGACCAATGGATTTTAGAATATGAGGAGGTTTAATGCCCTGGAAAATATCATATGCATGCTGACGTCAGCAAAATTAACTAATGGCTGAGAAAAGAGATCCAATATTTTTCAAAATACCCCATATTATTTTTTTATGACAAGCAGCCAAAACCCAAAGGGTAAGTTAATGCATTATAATATCAGTATGTCCTCCTGGGTAAAATTATACTTCACCAGGTACCATGCTTTGTTCTTTTTGGAAGAAAAAGCATGCAATAAGCAGCTGAAATTTGTCCAGTAAAGTGCATCAAACAGCTACATCAAAAGCCAAAAACATGTGTCTCTAATGCACAGAGCTTTAATTCAAGATCCAACCATTTCATTTTAACATGGTTTGGTGGTTGAATTATGTAGAAGCCCCCCGATATTTTCTATTTGTACTGTACTGCTAAAATGAATATATATTTTTTATTACTCAGAAATACTGAGCTTGTTAGCACAACCTCCAGTTATATCGCATGTGTGCCAGAGTAGGGCCCCCACACCAACTGTTTAGTCATTAATCCAGCTGTTTTGCTGATTGTCCCACTGAAACAGAACAATGAAGGCCGAATCGTCCCACTCATTTCAGAGTCTTGACAGGTTTAAATACCGGTATGTTTTCATTAATGGTTAGAATCTTCCATTCTCTTGTTTCTTATACACATTCCAGCACCTACATCTCACAGTCTTGTATTATCTTATGCAGATGCCAACATAGATGGGCAGGAGTGAGCTGGGTGACGTTCAGCCTTGGAGCTGCACAGAGCAAAATGCTTGGATGCAAGATTAGAGATAGATTCCAATGAACTACCAGACCTCTAGTTTCGAAGAGTTATTTTAAGGGGTATATTCCCAAAATCTCAATATCCAAATGAAAGAGCCTGGTCAGTATAAGATGGGGAACGTGAGACCACAGACTACTGTTGAAGCCTGTATAGATCTATATAGAACACAGTTCATAGAACAACAGTTATACCTTGCCCAGTTTGCTCATGATTTTGGTTCCTGTAGGCTATTGCTCGGTTTGGCACTGATAATGTATGTCTATGAAGAGATGACTTGTATTTAGGGACTGGACTCCAGCAAGACTGTTGAGATACCTTGTGAGAAAGCATCCGCTCTAAATTTACTGTAGATTTCATTTTTTAAATTCTTTAGTTTAATAGTTATTAAACATTTTATGAAACAAATATTAATATCACCAAGAAAGGAAAAATGTATTTTCAGTGTATAAGACCAGGCTCTGATTTGACATAGTGACATGAAGATTCTTACTGTACATTTTCAACTGCCCAAGTGATGGTGGTGGTCTTTCTATGAACCCAGAAAATTATGCCTGGAAGAAAAGGTAAAAATAATATACAAAGGTGATCTTTTCAGCTGTTGAATGCAATCACGAAACATTAAACCATTATAGTTTATTTATTTATTATCATATATAATCATAAAGCACTGAGAACAATCTGAAAATTACAAAGGGGGGAAAACTATAAGGGAGTAGTCAAAAAGGAAGGCTTCATAGGTTATTAACTTATTATTATTTAGTCTTCCTAAGCAAGTTAGCAAAGCAAGCCAGGGCTTAAAAGGGAAAGCATCTTTTCACTCCTTTAAACAGTAATGTGGGTTAGCACTGACACTGCGCAAGTAAATATCCTGAAGGCTGCCATTGTAGACAGTCATGTAATATTTTGGGTAACTTTCCATGCTCACATACAACACTGAGCTGATTCTGAATATTAATGTAGTCCGGCTTGTGCAATGAAATACGTTCCTCCACAGACTTTAATGGGTCAAAATGTCAGACTGTGTGCAGTGGCGTAACTACAGGGGTCGGCCCCTTGTCCCTGTCTCCTTGTACTAGAAAGGGCCCTTCCGACCGGGCTGCGCGGTGAAACTGAGGCTGCTCACATAGTATTTGTAATAAAAAAAGGGGGAGTTTTCCTTGAATAGCGCTCCATTAATAGGGTTTTGAAAAAAAATATTTGGTGAATACAAGGTTCTTCTATTGTACTGTAGTTTGATATTACAAATACCTTCCACTCTGTGTAACCAGTGAGTTATTAAAAAAAAACCCATGGAATAAAGGATTATGTGATTTTGCTGAATTCAGCAAATATAACATCAGTGGATGTACGTCTTAAGGGAAATGGAAGTATGATTAAGTAATTTTTGCACTGGGGTTGGAAAGCAATCTGCTATTGTGATAAATAGTGCTAGTAACCAACTCCCAAGGTGATTGTAAGAGGCTATAACCATATGACATGGAAGACTATCCCTATGTGCAAATCTTTATAACAACAATAATTATAACGATATAAGGACGCCAAGCTACAAACTTTATACAATACTTAAAACATTAAACATAAAAAATAAAGCAAATAAACACACATTAGAGACTGATTGACCTGCCAAAAGAATTCTGGGTAAAAGATGCAATGAGCACATTGAATAAATGACTAATTAGCACAGCACCTAGATGAGCTGTGCATTTCTCTAGAGCATTAATTAAAGTTTTTTTTCTTCCCTGCCATCCTACTTAATGATGTAGGAAAAAACAGAAAACCCAGCCATTGTGTAGATTTTCAGAACATTACCCAAAACGCTAATGCAGTGACCCAAAAAAAAAAGCATTTTCTTCACTGCAAATCACATAACGTATGACAGTCCTTTATTTGTAAGCCAATAATGGATGTAAAAAGACAGTGTTGATTTAAGTGCTAGAAAGATCTTCAATAAAGCAAGGCGAAGTTAAGAATCACACTCTTTTTTTTTTAATAAGCCTGGCAAATCAGTTTCCCTCTAAGGATTCTGAGATCAGATTGAAGAAGAGAAATAAAAAAATAGCCCTGACTAAGCAAGACCAGAGCTTTAATAAAATATGTTCCTGTAGTGTGCAGCCTGCAGCCACATGAAAAAAAAAATAGTTTTAGTGTTTAAATTTGCAATAATTCAGCTTTATTTATAGTCCACAATCCACATAGCCATACGGGAAGCATAGTGATTTTCTTGTAACCAATAAGCATCTTTGCTAACGTTAAGATTTGCTTATCTGATGTTGGCGGAATTTTTTCCTGCATGTAAATATTTGAGTTGAATTTAACTGGGAACATGTCCCCTGAGCAGTGAAAATATACAGCATTGTATGTAGCACTGCAGTATTTAAACAATAAATCATTATTTTATCCTCAGGGTACCTACAAATAATGGTTGTGTGTTAGTAACCGAAAGTCATCTGAGCCGCGACAGTGACTGCGTGAATGACTGCATTGCATCCTTAACCAATTAGAACTGTAGGGTTCTGTAGCACAGAGGTACTGATTTATTGTCAGGTTCTTACTCCTAGAGAAGGGATATTGCAGCTAACACTGGAAATTAGCATTTCAATATATCTCCTTCTCCCAGGCACAATTTGTTGCATCAACATTGTGAAGTTTTCTCGGCAGATTATCTTATACCTTGAGGGGACATATCTCTGATATGATTTAAAAGAAGCGCAGTTAGGTTCGTGAATAGGAGGCTGTGCTTAATTTATTTTAACGGTCTGCGAGCCAGATGGGTATTGGCGTGGACTGTGGCTTTCGCTCATATTTCAGCCCGGGTTTGGAGACATTCTTTCGTGAATAAATGAGGTCCCAGCTACTTCTGATTAATTGCGGCACTGCAATAGTAAATGATCAGCAGCTGAGTATAAAACAAACACAAAAGATTAATCATTTTCCTTTACAATCACAGCATTGGTATTTTGTATGTGTACAGAAAACAAAAATAACTGCAGCAGTGAGGTTTTGTAAATAATGCTAATCATTTCATTTATTAGTTACTAAACGAATTTGAAAAAACAAATAACAATAACAAGGATCATTTAGCATTTTAAAGAAGATTAGTGCTAAGTAGGCTTGGTTCAGATGTGGCATAGTTACATAGTAATTTAGGTTGAGAAGACACTAAAATACGAATATTATACTACTTCTATAATCTATAGAGGTAGATATTTTCTTTAAAGACCATTCTTTACCCAATGGCATAGAAAGTCGGTTTGCACAAATGGGTTCATCTATGTAGTGCGTTGTCCCTTCCAGTGAAAAGAAATTTAATGAAATGGGGTTTGAAGTCCAGAAGAAAGTGCTTGAGTTTGCAAGTACGCTGGTGGTAAGTGTCATATGGAATGATGCATGTACCTGGGAGCTCTCCTGTTTTCACGCAGATGGAAAGAATCAAGAATAAGAAAGCAGATCAGGAGTTAGGAAGCTAAATTTGAGGCCAGTGTTACCTCAAGCAGTGACATAAAGTGTCAAGTTTGGATGTTTTGCCCCAAAATACCCAAATGCCATCTCGATCCAAATGTTTAATAGACTAGTAGGATGGAACTCTTAATGTCATGGACACAAGAGTGTCACTAATATGACATCAAGATTTTGGTGCATACATACCTGGGAACTTTCCAAATAAGCTCCCAGATAAAATGGCTCTCATATCGGTCCTCAAGGAAACCTTGACTTGTCATTATTTAAAAATACACCGAGTCACCTGCATCCAAGCAAGGATATCAACCATAGCATACTGGTAGCAAAAACATAAATTGTGAGTCCTAAATATAATAGCAGTGTAGAATATGAATTAGTATGTTCTTATTATGTGTGACCCTTAGAATCTGCCCCTTCACCCCAAGATTGGGGGAAAACCCAAAGTTCAAACAAACATGATCTGTCCCACACACTCACAAATGTATTTTGCTTTTTTTTGCCTAAACCTATATTTGAACAATTGAAAATGAAATAAAGCTTGAAATTCATAATTTGCCTTGAATTCTTCCTTAATCATTGCCTTCCAATTTCTTTTCTCCTCCATTGTGAGTTTTTTGCGTTAACACCTATTTTTTCTTGTGGCCTGGAGGTCAAGAAATTACCCACTGCAAATGATACCCCTCCTTCCAGTTTCCATGGTTACTCCGAAGTTCTTCTTTGTTTTTCTCGGTTTCTTGTATTAAATTAAGTTTCACATTGCCTAAAAGGGAATTTTCATTTATTTCCTTTCTTACATTTTATATTATAACCTGACACCATAATTTTTTATGACTCCATGGCCACACCATCCACGCTTTTGGGAGTAGTTAGAATAAGTTGCCTTTGAGCTACAAGAGAAAAAAAGTAAAAAACAAATTGAAATGGCTCCTATATTTCAGCATATTGTCTATTCTTATTTTTCGTAGTGCAATAAGGCATCAGAGAGACCCCTGCATTACCTATTTGTTTCTGTTCTGTCACATACAATTCTTATGCACGCTGTGTCTTGAAACTATTAAGAAAGCTTTCATTAAAATCCACACCCTTAAGTTTCCTGAAGAACAATTGGCGCTGAATGCATCAATGCGCTGTGCTTTTCTGTAATATAAATTTCTTTTAGAAATCATATTGTTCACCTTAGATATCACTGGCAGATTGAGGTAGGGACCCTGGGCTAAGGTTACTTGCTGTCTAATGGGAGGGAGGGATTGATCTATGAAATTGAGAACTCTGGGTCTGGTGCATCCAGCATATTTATGCCGATACATATCTGAACAAGGAAGATATCAAAAAGGGTCAAGCTCAATATGTGACACTAGCCTGTAGTGCATTAGTTCAAATCACGGTCATAGAAATTACTTTTAATTAAGGTTGTTGACTCACCCTACATCCATTCCAATTAGATGTTGAATCAGTTTGAATTCAGAGGATATACATCCACGCATGTCTGACTAAACCCAGTTGACATTAAATTGTGGTGACAAGCTGACAAGAAAAGCAAAATAAATAATGTATCTGTATGTATATAATAAACCAGAAGAGAGAAAGATAATGAGAAAGGGTAAAAGTATGCTTCTGGCAATATGATGACCAAAAGTCTAACCCTTAACAACTAACCTTATACAATATACTTTTGGCTACCACTGTTATTTACTCAGATTTTGTTTGCACCTTTTAAATTGTAAAATACTATATAGCTACTGTAACGCTATCAGTTATAATGCCATTTTCCAATTGCCAAACTTGATTCATTCCAAAACCTAGTGCTACAATCAGTTCTGATAATGCCAAATATGAACACAAGTATAGAGGGAAGGCTCTTGAAGCGTGCATTGGTAATTTGTGCAATATACAGTTTTTACAGTCTATGTACGAGTGTCAGCATGCCATAGATAGTTGAATAATTATTGTTTTTTCTTACGCACAACTTCTATCCATAGCCATAGACAGGCCCGGACTGGGAAAAAAAATAGGCCCGGGCATTTAAGCCTGAGCAGCCCATATTTATTTATTTATTTATTTATTGTTAAAGCCCACCCTTCATGTACCATCTTTGCATTTAATCATTCACACAAATCATTAACACATTCATTAATGCAGTCTCACAAATCATTCAAGCAATTCATCCTCACATGAATTCATTAATTGTCATACACATTCACACAATTCATTCACACATTTATTCATTCTCATACGCATTCACACTACCCCCTCTCTTCATCTTATCTGCCCCTTCTCACTATGTTCCCCCTTTTCACTATGTAACCCCCACCTTAAAATAGGCCCAGTCTGGACCGGACTGACTGGTCCTATATGGCCACATTAACGCAGAGCCCCTTAAGCCCGCCGCAACTACCCCCTCCTAACTATCTACCCTCTCCCTCTTTGAAGTTCACTTACCTTTCAGGAGTCCTGCGGTGGGGGTGCAAGGCCTCTGCCTCCCAGCTCTGCCACTGTATGGAACAGTATAAAGTGATGGGAGTTATTATGTACTTAGAGCATAATTAGATCATGAAAAAGACATTGGAAATGGTACAGCATAACACCCATCACTCTCACACACTTACCAATCCACATTTACCAATCCACAC
>VKOC01000001.1:42694373-42745159 GCA_009364415.1 Spea multiplicata
CCAATATATATAAATATTAAACCCTGCTGTCAATATATAAAGAAATATTAGAGACTGCTGCCAATATATAAATAAATATTAGCCCCTGCTGCCAAAACATATATAAATATTTGCCCCTGCTGCCAATATATACATATAAATATTAGACCCTGTTGCCAATATATTTTATGGTGAAAAAATTGGACCCTACGAAAGCATTACCTTGGGTCCCACTCAACGCTCCCTTGCATGCAATCACTCCCTCTGCTACCACACCGAAAAAAATATATTTGCCACACTGACTGCAGATCAGGGGAAGAATGTGAGACTGCACATTTTAATAATATATTCAGAATGAAAAATGAGTAAATAACACAATACCATTACTTTTCCTCTCACTGAATTCTAGGCCTAGAAAGTTTTGTCCTCTGAAGTGACTACAAATTCTGGATAAATAAAAATTACAAAGTTCTATTTAACCCTACAGCAAGTAAAGTGCCAGGAAACAGATGACCAAACACATATCAGGACAGGCTCTGCCACACTGACACCCAAACACATACACCAGGACAGGCTTTGCTGCAACATGGACACCTACATCAGGATTGGATAACCTACTAATAGTATAAAAAATGCTTCCCACATTGCTCTGTTTGTGTGTATTGCCCCCTTGCACTTGTGCAATACACCCTTGTGTATTGATTTATTTGATGCCCCCAGCCAGCCCCCCTCCCTTGTGTATTGATGCACCAATCCCTTGTAATGGTTAATATGATGGCATCCATACCCATGTGTATTTACCCCCCCCCCGTTTATGTATCGATATATGTGACATCCTTCTAACCACCCTGTTGTGTAATTATGTCCCCAGTCACCATCTTTTTGTATTATTTAATTTTCCCATGGGAGCCCCCCTTGTTACTGTCCCTCCTTCTGTCACCTCCACTATTTATTTAAAATAAAATACTTACTTTTTTGCTGGCCTTCGTTTTTCCACTGTAACACCACAGCTCTTCTACCTTGTGCTCTTCTCCCTGTCACGCATTGACAAGCAACTGTTCCGTAAGAGCCCGCCCCCTTGAGCGCCACAGCGCATCTTCAAAGGGGCGGGACGAAGAGCCTCAGTCAGTGATCGGCATGCAGGCAAGCCATTAAGCGGCCAGCGGAGGCGGTTTTACAGCCGCTTTCAAACTGACAGCTGCATCAGCTGCAATTAGAGCTTGGTGTGCCGGCACACCGGGAAATGTCCCGGTTTCCCGGCGGTGGGCCGGATCATTAGTATAGCGTTTCAATTGGGGGGGCACAGCATAATGTAGGGGGGCCATGGCCCTCCTGCCGATGCCACTGCTCACTACAATACGAAAAGAGGGCCTGATTCCCAAACAAAAATGTCTGTGTTAAGCTTGTTTCCCATTTAACTCTTTAAGTGTCACAGTGTTGTACAAGGTGTTCACATCTGTTACTTAACCCCTAATTTACTATAAAAAATGATATGATGGTGATATTTTTGTACTCATCTGCAAAACTAATGAAAAAACCTGCTAAATAGATTCTACTATTCGTCCTGAGTTTAGAAATACCCAGTGTTTCATGTTTTTTTCTGCAAGTTATTGGGCAATAATAACAAGTAGTGTTTTGCTATTTCAAAACATTTTTTCCCCCAAATCTGGTCATTCTGCCCCATGTGCTATTTTGAGTATCTTTGAAGCCAGCCAATGAAATTTTAAATGCTGGTATTTTAACCTAGGGTGACGACATTTTATTTCTGCCATTCAGGGACACACTATGAAGCGGATGAGATCACCCCCACACACAAGTTATGGCAAAATTATGGTGTTTTCGGTCACATGTTCTGCCTCTATTGGAGGATACAGTGATTGCAATTTAATAGAACAACTAGAAGGGGTGATACAATTTCCTTCTTAAGTGTATAAATAAATTCTAACACAAATAAATAACACAATCATTCTTATAAGTAAGTTCTTATTAATACATGCCAATACATGTGGTTTTATTTGTGCTCCCTTTGGCCATTGTGGTTCCGGTGACTGCTGGAGAATGTCTGTCTGTAGACATTGAAGATTGTTGTAAGGTAAAAATGCAAGTGAGGAGAGTTACCGCAACACAAAATAAAAGGAAAAAAACAGCAGTAAAGAAAGAGGACGCAGTATTGGCCGAAACATTTTTTTTATACCAAGTGCACATGCACAATTGTATCTATGTATATATATATATATATATATAGGATTGTTCGATCATGGCTAAACATTAGCCATACTCCTTCACATTTTAGTAAGTACTAACCAAATATGAACATGTTGCTTATGCCCTGTGCCAAAATAGTTGGTTTTTTTACTTTCAGTGCAATGATATGAATCTGTAATGTCATCATGCTGATGGTTATTTAGGAATTAAATATTGTACTATTTACCATCCTTACTAAAACATTTAAACCTTTATACATAAAGTGCATTATTAGCTAAGGGCAGGCCCGGACTGGATTGGCGTAGGGGCTGATGGAGCAGCAGCTTCAGGCCCCTACCTTAAAATAGGCCCAGTTAGGACCGGACTGACTGGGCCTTTGCGGCCGGCCTTAGGGGTGTGCGGCCGCACGGCTTAAATTGAGACATCGGGGGGGGGTTGTTGTTTTTTTACTTTATTTAACATCCTCCATGTTAAATAAAGTTTAAAAAAAAAACTTTATTTAACATGGAGGATGTTAAATAAAGTTAAAAAAAACCCCTGATGTTTTAATTTAAGCCCTGTGCGGCCGCACACCCCTAAGGCCGGCCCAGGTGGGGGCTGCCCGGCCCCCTGCGGTGGCGGGCCCGGTGGCAGTTGCTCCTTACTCCGGCAACAAGGTAAGTAGGGTTAAGGGAAGGCTGTGGGAAGGAAGAGAGGGTACATAGTGATAAGGGGGAGCATAGTGAGAAGGGGCAGATAAGAAGGGGAGGGGTAGATGGGGAGAGGGGGAGAGGGGGTAGTGTGAATGCGTATGAGAATGAATGATTTAATGTGTGGATGAATTGTGTGAATGTGTATGAGAATTAATGAATTCATGTGTGGATGAATTGCTTGAATGATTTGTGAGACTGCATTAATGAATATGTGTTAATGATTTGTGTGAATGAGTGAGTAACTGTGTAAGTGTTTGTATCTATCATGAATGTTTAAGTGATTTGGGGAAATGCAAAGATGGTACATGAAGGGTGGGCTGTTTGCCGACAAAGATGTCTTACACTGGGCTGTTAGGGGACAAAGTTGGCTCAGGCTGGGCTGTAATATGTGTGTAATCTGGATGCTGATAAGGTTCTATGTGGGCTGGCTTTGGAGTGTGCAACCTGTGATCTATGCTGTAATTTATGGGGTTATCTATACCTTTAATGCTGAGTTTATTTGTGAATTCCAAATGATTTATGCCTGCAAAGCTGGGTGCGTGTTATTCTGTTGATCTGTATATGGTATGCTCTGTTTCCATACATTATTATTGTATACCTACAAATAGAGGGTTTGTATGTCTGATTCTGTTTATATGATCTATACCTTCAATGCTGAGTTAACATGTGATTTTCAATTGATCTATACCTGCAAAGCTTGATTTTTGTGTTGATTCTGTTAATCTATACCTGCTATGCTATGTTTCCATACATCATTTATGCATACCTGCAAATATAGGATTTGAATGTGATCTCTACATGCAAGTGCTGTTTATATGTGTTTAATCTATAGTTCACAGGCAGGAAGGAAAGGAGAGGTATGGCTTAGTGAATGAGGGACAAAGGGACTGGGAATAATTTCAGGGGAGAGGACCTCTCAAAGTCATGGTCAGGGTGAGAAGGGGGGAAGACTACACTGACTCTTAAAGTCTTCCCCTAATCTGCAGTCAGTGTGCCAATTTTTTTTTTTGTGTGTGTGGTAGCGAAGGTAGTGATTACATGCTATGGAGAGTGGAGCAGGGCCCAAGGAAATGTCAGTGTGGCAGAGCCTGTCCTGGTGTGTGTGTTTGGGTGTCGGTGTGGCAGAGCCTGTCCTGTTGTGTGTGTCCTGGGTGGCAGAGCCTGTCCTGGTGTGTGTGTGCTTGGGTGTCTGTGTGGCATAGTCTGTCTTTGTGTGTGTCTGGGTGACAGAGCCTGTCCTGATGTGTATTTACTCATCTGTTTTCTGACTGTTTACTTTACTAAATTGAACTATTTAATTTTTACTTATCCAGAGTGGGACTATTTTTTGTCCCAGTCTGGGCCTGGCTAAGGGTTTTTACTTTCCTCATTAAATACAGTTACTGCACGTGGGAAAATTATGTGAGTCAATGTGTTTACCTAACTGGGTGTAAGTTTTTACTTAACATTGGTAAACGTAAGTGCTTTTTTTATACATCTATATCTTTTTATATCTCCATCTGGTTAACACTTATCATTTTTATTTGTCGTTGGAACAGATCTCTGTGTTGAACTATAAAGTTATATAGGTAAGAACAACCTTTTTTTATTATCCTATAAAGTGCATGCTACCAAGAATAACATTGTACTAGTATAATGTTTACAACAGGCACATTAAACATGTTGTGAAAAGCACAATGCAATTTTTGCTTAATTTTCACTAAATCATTTAATCACTGAAAATGACACACCCCACAAAACAATAACCTCCAAGCAAACTGTTTATATTAGCCAATGAGAATGCATTCTCAGGTTGTACCCATTTAAATAATTAATTGCCTGGTTGGATTGTTGGAGTCTTGTTTGCTTTCTGTTTAAACAGAGCTGCAAGGCAAATCCCGAGCCTTGGTGATCCTGACAATGCAAAACTGGAGGAGTTGAAAGACAGGAAGCAAGGCAAAGTATAAATTGTACGATTCCACTTTTTATCTAAATAGTTTTTTTGTTCTGGAATACCGTGTTGGGAAATGCTACTTGGTGCATAACTGAAACAAATGTCCCAGAGGCTATATTGTTATGTTAATTGTGAGTAAGTAGCCTACAGGATAGTGGATCTAAGAGAGCAACTGGCAACACTGAGAGACATTGACAATATAGAGATGAGCCTACTCCTTACTGAGCAAGCACTGGCTGGGGGTCAGTACTGTTGAGAGGAGAGACGTTTTTCTAGATGGGGTTAATACGGGGTCTCCCCAGGCCAAGTTGCGCCGTCAGGAGTTAAAGGGCCGTGCGAATGACTCTATTGGTCACCTGCAGGGGCCTCCTCTGACATCAACCAGGGGTTAACTCATGTGATGCTTCATAGATAAGGTAGGCTAGATGGGGAAGGGACCATGGAGATTAGTAAACGAAGATTCTTTGTGTTGTGTATCTTCGTCTTTGTCTTGCCCCCGGCATGTTCGTATGTTCAGTATTCTGGCTGAACAACGAAAACGCACCCTTCATGTTTGTTTTCATGTTCGCCCGAATACAAATGTACAAGTCTAGGCACTACTAGAAGAATACGTAGAGCAGCCAGGTGAAGTCTCGCACTACTAGAGCAGTAAGTACAACAGGCAGATCAATATACTCTCTAGTGCAGATGGGAAAGAAAATGCTAGGGAAGCTAGACAGGTCGTTGTGGTAGGAGATTCATTTAGGCAGGGTAATCTGCCACCAAGACCCAGAAAGTCAAACAGTATGCTGTCTCCCGGATGCTTGGGTTCAGCATGTTGTAGACCAGGTGGACATTTAATTGGGAGGGGCTGGTGATGATCCAACGGTTATAGTCCATGTTGGTACTAATGACAAAGTCAACAGTAGGTAGGGCATCCTTAAAAAAGATTTTATGGCGGTAGGTGACAAACTTAGGAAAAGGAGATCCAAGGCAATCCAGGAATATTACCTGTACCACGAGCTACACTAGGCAGCAAGAGCTTAGGGAGATGAATGCATGGCTGCAAAAATAGTGTAGGAAGGAAGGATTCGGGTTTTTAGAGCATCTGTTGATACAGCCTATGTAGACTTTAGTAAGACATTTGACACTGTCCCTCACAGAAGACTTATAAATAAATTGAAGTGTATGGTTATGGATGCCAGAATAGTTGAATAGATAAACCAATTTTTGAGTGATAGGAGGCAGAAGGTTTTAGCTATTGGTATATATTTAGAGGAAGGACGTGTCACTAGAGGGGTACCTTAGGAATCAGTAGTGGGACTTGTATATTTTAATTTTTTTATTAGTAATATTACATAAGGTCTTAATGGTATGGTATTTTTGTAGATAATACAAAGGTCTGCAACAGGGTACACATTACGGGGTGGGATAACTCAAATGACGCATGAGTTAAGTAAATTAGAAGAACAGTCAAGAGTGTGGCATCTGCAGTTTAATATCAATAAATGTAAAATAATGCACTTGGGACATAAAAATCCCAAGGCATTGGTGGCACTGTACTGTCAGTAACAGAAGAGGGAGACATAGGAGTAATTATTTCTGATGACTTTTGTATTAGTAGCAGAAAGAGAGAGGTGAACATGCCACTTTTCAGGCCTAGAGTATTGCATACAGTTCTAGAAACCCCATCTCCAGAAGGATATTGACACATAGGAGAGAGTTCAGAGTAGAGCTACTAAAAGGTTAATACGTTTTCAGGACAGAAATTATCAGTAAAGATTAAATGATTTTAATATGTATGGCTTGGAGTAAAGAAGGTAGAGGGGGGATGCAACATAAATATTTAAATACTTAAAGGGATTTAACAAAAAACAGGTAGCAAGCTTAATTAGAAGGAGGAGCAATGTTAGAACAGGGGGTCATGGTTTAAAGTAGATGTAAAGTAAGGAAGTTCTACTTTACTTTACTCAGAGGGTAGTAGATAAGTAGTCTTCCAGCAGTAGTGGTGGCGGCTAATACAGTGAAGGAATTTAAACAAGCATAGGGTACACATAAAGCTTTCCTCACTATAGGACCTGGCCAAAGACTGATAGGGGTTTAAATTGCTTACATTACAGACTAGATGGGCTGAATATATAAACTGTATATATAAACTATATAAATATATAGTATAGATAGATAAAATGCACTCCCATAAATGTATATAACTTTTAGAATTTTCATTCTCCGTTATATTATATCTAGACTTGTGCATTCGTCTTCGTGCGAACATGAAAACGAACACGAAGCGTGCGTTTTTATGTTAGTCCGGAACAATGAAGCGAAGATAGCGGCAGTAAAACGTACACCAAGATGAAGACACACGACACGAAGAATCTTTGTGTTGGTCTTCGTCTACTAATCTCCCTGGTCCCTTCCCCATCTAGCCTACCTTATCTCCGGAGCATTGCAAGGATTGACGGAAGCGGAAATCCGTAGGTTCGCCGTCAGGGGTTAAGGTACCGTGCAAACTACTCTATTGGTCGCTTGCAGGGTCCTCCACTGGCATCAACCAATTGGTTGATGCCAGAGGAGGACCCTGCAGACGACCAATAGGCTCACTCGTACGGCCTTTTTAACTCCGAACCTACGGATTTCTGCCCCCTGTTATAAACCATGCAATGCTGCTGAGATAACGGGAGCGGAAATCTGTAGGATCGCCGTCAGGGGTTAACTTGGCTGGCAGAGACTACTGGTCTCCCTGCTATATTTTTTTTGGTCGTTCGTACAGACTTTTAACGGTTGTAGCAGGGAGACCAGTGGTCTCTGTCAGCCAAATTGCTGGGCCAGGATTTTAAAAGTCTGTACGAGTGACCCTGTTGGTGTCAGCAGGGGCTCGTCTGCCATCAACCAATGAAGTACAGGTGTACTTCATTGGTTGATGGCAGAGGGGGCCCCTGCAGGCGCCCAATAGAGTTGCTTGTACAGACATTTAAACTCCTGGCGCCAAAGCTACTGCGTAGTCCGTACCGCGTTAACCCCGTATTTGTCACGCACAGCGTATAATAGAACCTGTAGTCAGGTAGAACAGCACGTGCAAGTCCAATACACATATAACAGGAGTCCAGTGCAGAATAGCCGATGAGCAAGCCAAGGTCAGGAAGCCGGAAGTCAGGATCGTTGCAGGGTAAGCCGAGGTCAGGGAGTCAGAAGTCAGAATCGTAGTGGAGGAAGCCAGAGTCAAACGCCAAGGAAACAGGAACAGGAACAAGCCGAGTCGGTAACAGGAAATCAAACAGGAACGCTTACTGAGGAATAGACACTATACAAGATAGGTACAACCATCAGAAGGCAAGGCTGGGAGGTTTCTGAGTCTCTTAAATAGGCAGAGGAAGTTTGGGCATTAATTAGCTTTTCCCGCCAAATATTCAAAGTGCCGTTACGTCACTTCCGGTCTGCGGCCATCTTGGGATTGGCGAGATCGCAAATTCCTAAAAGGAGCGGTAGTACCGGCTGGCGCCACTACGTGGCGTGCAGAGGAACGTGTGCACGCGGCAGGTCCGGATCTGGCTCCAGTAGGTGGCGGCTGCCGTGTGGAGTTGCAGGGTCTTCCCCGTCCTCGCAACGGCGGAAGCTGTCTCGCGGAGGCGGGAGGTCTCCCTCTTCTCCGCGGCGTTTGAGGCTGCGGCAAGGCGGGGGTCTCCCCCTTCTCCATGGCGGCTGATACTGCTGTGGCGAAGCGGGGGGTCTCCCCCTTCTCCGTGGCGGCCGCCGATCCGAGGACCCGGAGGGACCGGCAGCCAGGTACGTGACAGTATTAACCCCTTTTAAAAAAAACAGAAAAAACGAACATGAAGAACGCACATGAATATTCCCCACGAACAGAAGACAGGAACAGACGAATATTCGCAGAATACGAAGATTTTCCCCCCCCACGAAGATGAACACGAAGAGTTGGCCGGCGCCCAAGTCTAATTATATCTTACTTTGATTAATATTTTGTAATAAGTCCCACAATGCTAATTAACATGTTTCACTTTATTGATTCCATTCCCCTTGATGTTGGAAAGGAAAGTCTAAGACAAAAGTGATATGTGGAAATGATTGCCAGGAACTGCAAGGTATTTGAAGAGGGGCAAAGCAACCCTTAAAAAAGCATGGTTGAAGCTCAATAGCGAGCAAAAACGCATAGCATGAAGAGGTTGCGACTATTATTGGACTTTCTTTGATTTTTTTGTTAATTCTACTCCTGAGCTTGGTGGTCCTTCTGGAGGTGCACAAAAAGACACAAGGGTATTTATTTCAAGTGTTTGTGGCACTCCAACACAATGTGAGTGCATAAATATTAATTACAAAAGGCCAACATCTTTATAGATTACTATACAATATTTTAAATTGTTTCTTTTTTTGTATTACATTATACTGTATGTTTGGATGGGCAATATGGCAACACTTGCGGTGACATCCTCTTCCTCGATTGGAGGAATGGGGAGGACCTCACCGCAGCAGCGCCATTTTGGTGGAAGTTGCTGCCGAGTTATATCCACGGAGATACTAGATTAAGGATTGAAGATAGGATAGAGAAGAGAATGGAGACTATAGAAGATGAAGAAGATGCGGAAGTGGTCGACAGAAACTGAAGTGGTTGGCAGAGAAGGTAGGGAAACTTTAGGGAATGAGAGTGTGAAAGAGATTGTGAGAGAGTGTTACCATAGCTACACTCCTCTGACTCAGCCCATTGTCCAGCCCACAACCAGCCTCTTCTGGCTACTTAAGCAGCTAAATTCACTTACTCCTGGCCCTTGTGTTGTTCCAGGCTGCAAGTGCAATCTCTGTGTCCCCAAGTTCTTGTGCATGACCTGGCTTTCTCTGACGCTCCCTTCAACGGTTCCTTGGGTTTGCTAACTACTACAGGAAATGTGTTCGTACTTTTTCATGTATTGTAAAGTCCCAAAACAGACAGTAACGCCTCTCTCTGGTCCGCAGGGGCCATCAAAGTCATTGAAGGCCGCTTTTGCCGCAGCTCCTATGTTGGCACACCCGAAACCCGAGCTCCCATTCATATTTAAGGTCGATACGTCTAAGACAGGAACAGGCGCCCTCCTGTCTCAACATCCTACTCCTCAGAACCTGTTGCACCAATGTGGGT
This sequence comes from Spea multiplicata, assembly GCA_009364415.1. Taxonomy (NCBI): domain Eukaryota; kingdom Metazoa; phylum Chordata; class Amphibia; order Anura; family Pelobatidae; genus Spea; species Spea multiplicata. The sequence goes on from VKOC01000001.1 coordinate 42,704,293, forward strand.
ACTTCCAAATAGCTAAGTCCTGCCGGAGGGACCAACTTCTCTGGTCGGTTTCCCATCTCTTCTGGTGGCCATGAATTAGCAAATATATTGTTGCCTTCGTAGCAGCCTGTCTAGTCTGCGCGCAGACTAAATCACCCTGTCACATTTCCAGTGGACCTTCTCCAACCTATACCCAATGGTGAGAGGCCATGGTCACACCTTGCCATGGATTTCATAGTTGACCTTCCACTGTCAAACAGTAACACAGTTATCCTCATGGTTGTCGACCGCTTTTCTAAGATGATATAATACCATTCTGTTTGGTATACCATTCACTGCCTAACATTCAAAAAGCTCCCATCCGCTAAGGAGTTGGCTACAGTCTTTATCAAGGAGGTCTGTCGGCTACACAGGGTTTCCAAAGTCATAATTTCTGACCGGGGTAGCCAGTTTGTTTCGAGATTTTGGAAGGCCTTCTGTGCTCAACTGGGTATCCAACTCTCCTTCTCCTCAGCCTACCACGCACAATTGAATGGGGCTGCGGAGTGGGCTACTCAGGCCTTGGTGCAATTCCTGCGGTGCTACATCTCGGACCATCAGAGCAACTGGTCAGATCTTGTCAGGGTCCGCTCTCTGCTGCCTGAACCCTGGCTGTATCATATATGTGGTTGCTCCATCTGCTACCTCTAGTGGCCACCCTCCTCCCTCTGGTGTGCTCTGGAGCTCATTATCAGGTACAGCTGCACCTCATTGCCTGAGTAAAGCCCTGCCTTTAAAAGACCTGCCTTGCCCTTCAGTCAGTGCCTTGGCATTGAAGTTGTAGGACTGCTTTGCTCTGAGCCGCTTCCTGTTCCTGTTCCCGTTCCTTCCTGTGCCTGTTCCTGTCTGAGCCTGTGCCCGTTCCTGCCTGTGCCTGAACCCGTCCGCCCTGCCAGTGGGCCTCCGTTCCCGTCCGCCCTGCCAGTGGGCCTCCGTTCCCGTCTGCCCTGCCAGTGGGCCTCACCTGTGCCTGAACCTGTACCTGGACCTGAACCTGCCTGTGGGCTTACCTGCCAGTGGGCCCGCACCCGAGCCTGTGCTTGAACCTGCGAGTGGGCTTACCTACCAGTGGGCCCGCACCCGAGCCTGTGCTTGAACCTGCCAGTGGGCTTATCTGCCAGTGGGCCCGCACCCGAGCCTGTGCTTGAACCTGCCAGTGGGCTTACCTGCCAGTGGGCCCGCACCCGAGCCTGCACCTGTACCTGCACCCGAGCCTGTACCTGCCTCAGCTCCCAAGCCTGTACCTGCCTCTGCTCCCGTCTCCCTGCCTCTGCTCCCGTCTCCCTGCCTCTGCTCCCGTCTCTCTGCCTCTGCTCCCCGTCTCCCTGCATTTCCAGTTCTGCTACTCTGTCTGTACCTATCTCTCTGTCATCATGCATAAAGGAGTACAGACAGAATTTCCCGTATCCCCCGCACATGGACTCCTACCAGACCTGGTCGCCCGGGTCCTGACAGATCTGCTACCCAGGGCGGATATTGCTCATAACAGTACAGCCTCGGCCTCCACCCGGTTCTCCCCTTTCATGGTGAACTCCATGATTCCCGATAATTTCCCAGGGGATTCCGGCACTGCAGGATCATCTCCGGCAGATCCATTCCACAGGGGTGCAGGTCCGGGAGGGATTATAACGCTCACAGTGTCAGGAGCTCAAGGCCAAACGTGAACGCCTACCTGCTCCTTCCTATCAGATAGGGGAGAGGGTCTGGTTGTCCTTCAGAAATCTTCTCTTCCAGGTGCCCTCCCAGAAACTGTCTCCCTTTTATGTGGGGCCTTTCCGTATCCTCTGAGAGGTGAACCCTGTGGCCTATGCCCTGGCCTTTCCTTCCAATTGTCTTTTGGTATACGCTCTTGGATCATGATTTGGCTTTGTTTGCTATTGTTATTACAATAAAGGTGCTTTGCATTTTACATTTTGTGTCTGTCTGGTTCCTAGTCCCTAACAATAACACATCATGGTTAAAACCACATACATATTATTTTTCGTAAAGGAACATTCTAATCCCCAAAACTGTATTTATAAGTTTTAAGTAAAAGTGAGACTTATACTTCATTTAAATCAGCTACTCTGTTAAAACGAGTAAAGATTAGCTATGTAAACTTTTCGCAAAAGCTCAGTAGCTCTTCTATTGGAGTGACTCAAGCTGTCGCCAATTACATGGAAACTAGCAAAATATCAGCGTTCATATAGTATACACATACCTCCCTAGTGTCCTGTTTGGGTGCTGTCCTGCTTTTGCAGACGTGTTGATCATGGGCTGGATGAGGGGATTAGAGGTTCCTCCTTGACCACCCATGAGCTGTGAAGGTAATAGAGATCTGTGTTTGTGTAACCTCCATGTGACCACCTTACGTCGTATTGAAGCTGATTGCCGATACATCTTATCTTGTGTTCTGCTTCAATAAATAGTGAGGTGGTGGACATGTAAAGCCGTGCCAGAATCATCATGCAATGGGGTGTGCATTAGACTTGTGATTCAGATGTGTACGCATTTTAATTACATTTGCAAAGTTTGTCAATTTGTACAAATGTCCTAAAACGAGACAAGACCCTAACTAGTTTCGTCACTCTCACACACACACTTATGCTCTCTCACACTTTCACCCACTCTCTTACATACTTTCTCACACTCATTCACACTCACTTTCACTCTCTCTCAGTGTCACCCTTATCCACCAACTGCTTCCATGCCTTATACTCTTACTTGCTCCTATTCTGTTGTCTTTTTTTGGTCCGCTTCTGTCTGTGCCTTCTTTCTTTGTCCACTTCTCCACGAACCAGGTCTCTCAGAACACTTCCCCTGGGCAGACCCTATTGCCCAATTGGAGGAATGGGCGAGAAGTACTCAAAGAAGCCAGAGTAATTTAGACAGATCAGTGGAGAAAGAGGTGCAGAAATTCTTCTTTTTCTCCAAGTTTCTGTCTTCATTATTCTATACAAAGAAAGGGGGAAAGAAAAATAAGAAAAGACAAGAGACCATGGAGACAGGGATACACAAAGGCAGTCAGTGCAGCAGGTAGGGAGACATTGGGAGCGAGAGAACATGATTAAGAGCATGAAAGTGTGAAAGAGAGTGGGTACTGATAACTTTACCTCCAGGTAGGGACACCTCAAATAAACGTATCCTTTCATAAAAAGGGCTAAAAGGGGTTAGATGGCATAGACAAAAATGTAGGGGTGAAGGTGGACAACCCTGCTTCACTCCAGATTTAATAAAAACATTCTGAGTTAAAAAGCTGTTGGTTAAAATTTCACTAAACGATCACATATAAAACATATAAATACGCTGAACAAAATCATTTGGGAATGCCATTTTCTTTAAATTTCTGCAAAGTTGACTGGACAGAGCTTCATTTTACTTTATTTTCGACAAAGTATTAAAAATGAACATTTTATTTGTGATCTGCCCAACTGGTCCTGCCAACTTCTGGCCCTGACCCCAGAACCACACTTCCCCACCTCTTGTCACACTTCCCAAGACAGATGTCATGATTTGGGCACCTGAAATATTGGGCAGTAAGGGTTTATCAATGTATTTATCCAAATGTCAAACTTTAGTGGGTAAATCAAAATAGAAAAAGGCTCCAGGCACTCAAGGGTTCCAGCTCAGGCAGGTTTATTGAAGGACAACACCAACAACGTTTCGACCTCACAATGAGGTCTTTATCAAGTTGATGTCTACATAATTTTCAAAATCATTTTGTGTGTCCGTGGATACAGTCAGATCATTACTGTATTTTTATATTTTCATGCATAAAATGAATGTTATCATATCACCTGACACTACAAACAGGACGACAATGGACTGCAAAACTGATATATATCAAGTAGCTACATGATTATAAGTTCAGCAGCAAAAGAGGATTACAGATCTCTATCAGACCTTGTAGTGTAATGTAAACCAAAGAGCCAACAGGTAGAAAAGATTGAACTTAACCTTACTGACTTTGCTCTAGGAAAATGATAATAGAATTACATCTTAAGACTTCTTATTCACAGAGAACAAAATATTGTTGCTTTAGAACACACTATAAAATGTAATGATTTCCCCCAGGCAGGCCAAAATTTGTTTTTATGTTTTACTTGCATTTCCACATATTACACACCCTGAGTTTCCACAGTAAATATTGTATTGTATGCCCTGATTGATTTATGCAATCTCTTAAGAAAATGTGTATTGGACAGTACTGGATAGCACACATCGAGAAAAACATATGTATAAAGGATCATTTGGTGCAGTGGTATAGGTGCTGCATAGATCAAAGCGATCACTGGAATAAAAGCTCCACTTTTTGAAGTGCATTCTCAGGAAGGGCAGCATAACTGGTGAAGGATATGGTTTATAAGAATGATGATTAAGGGTTAATTTGAGTCGAGTCAGTAGGTGGACATCATAATTAGCGGGAATTAAGTAATTTATAAAGTGATGGGTTTGGGTCAGTCTTTCTCTTTACTCTAACATCAAGCATCAGGTGGAATTACGATTTGGGCAGGACAGTCACGATTTTGGGTCTCTGTCCCGCCTATCCCTACCTTTGTCCCGCTTTGCAGGGGCAGAGGTAGGGTGAGTCGAGAGCCGTTATCACTTCAGGTGCAGCTGCAGAGGGTGCACAGCCGCTCGATCAGCAGGACTAGTTGGGAGATTATGAGGCCTTTCACTTAAGACCTCCCTTTACTGCTCCGTCTTCACTACGCACCAGCAAATAATTCTGAGCATGGGTATATGACATTATCCCTGCACTCTGCACCAATAGCCTGCGCGTAGTGTTGAGAGAGCAGTAAAGCAAGGTCTGAATTGACAGGCCTCACACTCCCACCATAGGATGGAGAATGAAGAATGAAGGAAGAAGGATGGTGGAAGAGGTAAGAGATGGGGAGAAAGGGGTGTAATGGCAGTGTATATAAATGTATGTGTTTGTAATCTTGTGTGTGTGTGTATGGGCAGGTGTGTGTAAGAGCAATATAGGTACTTGTTAGCTGTGTATAAGGGCAGTGTATGTGTATATGTGTGTTTGGACAGGTGTGTGTAAGGGCTGTGTATGTGTGTGCAGGGGCGTAACTAGAAACCTCAGGGCCCCGGTGGGAGAATCTGTTAAGGACCACCCCAACCCGTCTACCCCTTCTCACTATCTACCCTCTCCCCACCCCCTCTTCTCACGATCTACCCTCTCCCCCTTCTCACGATCAACCCACTCCCTCCCTACCCCTCTTTGTAGGTCACTTACCGTGCACTCCTGTGGTGGGGGCGCAAGGTCTCTGTCTCGCTGCGCACGGCTTCACTGCTTAGCCCCAGCATATGACGTCATATAGACGCCTCATGCTCCCAACACTGCAGTCTGGGCAGCACGGAGGCAGGTGGCGGTGGTGGGGAGCAGAGGAGTCCTGGAGTTCTGTCAGTCAGAGGGGCCCAAGAGGTGGCGAACGGTCGTTTTCAGCAACCGCTCGGCACCCCTTGGGCCCCCCTGACTGGCAGAACTCCAGGGCCCGGTCGCCGTGTTGACTTCTCTTCCAATGACACTCAGCCAGCATAATGGTGGATACCTGGCTGGCTGAGAATCATAGGAATTGTAGTTCACAGACAGTTTCTGCCAGTATCTGACAACCCTACTAAATAAGAATTTATTTTAAGTTACTTTGTGGCTCTTTAAGGTATTCTAAAAGAAACCCTGACTTACCAGAGATAGAAGCTGCAGCTCTGTAGCTGTCCTCCTCCATGGTCTTATGATTCTTGTCACCGATTGAAAAGCTTGAAAAGCACTGAAAAGACCCTCACCCACAGAGTTTGCCAAGCCAGCATTTGAGCTAACTGGCGGTAAGTATATGATGTACAAGTAATATAGCTGTGGCAGGCAAAGGGGTAAATGCATATGGGGGCGACCCTGCAGAATCTTATTTTCTGAGACAATAAGAAAATACAAAGGGACCACATAGCAATCATATGCATTAAGGTGAATATGATGGCTTGAGTGCCGATATAATGTCCAAATATGCTTAAATTAATTTTGTTGCATTCATTTGAAATTATATATATATATATATATATATATATAAAACATTAAATGGCAGGTGAAGGTTGCAGCCTACTCTAGTCTTCACTTTTTCTGCTGCTACTTAAATCCAGTCTTCAAAAGATGTAGGGGCATAGATGTTTTGTTTTAATATCTATATATCTATTATAATAGACATATGACAATTTTAGAGCTGGTCCTCTCCATCTTTTACTCGTTAAGCAAGGGGGGCCCTCATCCCGAATACAGACAACTCCCAGGAATGTATAGGACTGGTCTAAAGCAGCAGTTTGAAAATAATGTTATTACTACAATAATTGCATCCTGATGATTGATACACCCAATGGAGGTTTTTGTATAAAATGCATTTGTGGTGACAAGTTTGTAAAGTAATTGCAATACCAATTAGCAACCAACAGAGCAGTTGATCAGCAGATACATTCTATTTGTTCCTTTGGGGAATTCATTTAGTTTTCTCACTTTCTGTTTTATATACAACTACCCAATGTGTTTTTACAAAGCCATCAATTTAGGGCTCTGTAGTTTCTATTTACCAAAGATTACAAAATAAAACACCAACATAACAATATTTATTTGTATGTTATTTATTTGTCAGCATAAGCAACGTTTGACAATTGAAAAAATTAAAAAGCAAGAAAATGTGAAAGCAACTTAACATTTATTATTAATATATATTTACATTTACAGTTGTTTATGCAGCAAAATGAGTACAAGGAGTTAAATTAACACAGTTTCTTGAAATAATATTGGTGGGGAAAAAAGACAATGCATGAAAGTGTTACAATAAATAGTACATACATCATTTTTTACAGTGCCAATTTACAATAAAAGTATTCTTAAAGAGTTTAGAATGCACTGAGTGACTGAAACCAAATTAGCTAGATAACTATATAATGAAAGATACATATATAAATGCAAATGTATAAAATCAAGAGTGATAGTGGTATTACAGAAAATGTGTAAGTACTTAATTCATTTGGAAAATAGGACATATGTTTTTATGTACCAAATTTATTTAAATTTAAACATATTTTTGCTGTATAATTATTCTATCATAAATTAAGGCTGCACAATTAACATACAGTAATTCAGTAATATACCAGTTGTTACAATGCAAAATGGTTTACAAAGTATCTAATACACCTCTTAATAGCTGCAATATATTTAACATAATAAAGTAACATGGTGATCATTTTTCTGCAACAATATTTGTATTAACTGGGCGCATTATAAACTAAGGCACATTTTCACATATTTTTAGAAAGAATTTTAAAATGCTAATAAAATCATACATGCTGAGTTAAGTTGATTTGATTTGCTTTCTTCCTCAGTTCCCTTTTTTATTTTATTTTTTAAAAGAATTGGATTGGACAATCCTTTGTCCATCTTTACACTCACTAAGATATCTGGAAAATGCACAGGGCATTGAAACTAAATACAGAATATATGTATTACATATTGATTATATCTTCTGTATAAAAGGCAGCATTCATTATATTACTGTTAAATTTTGTTTATTAAGGAAACCCTGTTGTCAAAATGACTTGGGCATCACTAGAGGGCCAAAGGTTTGCACTATACGCTGCTGCTAGCTAAAATGCAAGTTAATATAAAGGTCAGAAGTTGAACGTGATTGGTGTATGGATCTAATTTTTCACTTTCACATCATTTACTGCATCAGTGCTACACGAGGCGATTATAGCACATAGTCATGCTCAACCTAGGCATCATTACAAAGATTAATGTATTTGAGTACTCATGCATGCTCACTCTAAAAAAGATCAATATCTAACAATGAACTGAATGACAGGATAGTGAGATGGTGATTACTCAGAAAATATTTATGAATGTTTTTTGTCCTGAAGCATAGCAATTTAGATAGCATACTATTAGTCAAAGATTCAGCTCTTTATAGTGTACTCAAGTCACCTTTCCGCCTATGCCATAATATATGACATTGTGGCCAAACAGCTTTTGCTCAGCCAGTGACCTGCCTGTGAACTTCAAAAACTTAAAAGGGAAGTTGCAGTATCTGAATTTTGATGACATCACAGCATTTGGAAAACTTTCATTTACAGATGCTAATGTAAACTGACTAATACCCCCCCCACACACACACACTTCCATGATAAGCAGTTCAGAAATAAAGAGAGATACTAATGAAGGATATAATGTCGGGAGACCTACAGAAATGCATACATAAGGACAAAACACAAACACTGAGTAAGAAAGAATAGAAAAGCACAATGTAATATATACTAGGATTTTGCTCTCAGGCATCATTAAAAAGTACAGTGTTGGTCACCATTTATTGGTCACTCAAAACCACATCCATTCTCCAAAATAAAGTTATGTATTTCAGTTAGGATACATGCATTCAGGACATTTCCACTGAAAGAACACAGAGACATTGCACCATCGTGGCCACAAAATGTTACATGATTATTAACAAGTCAGCCCCTTCTGATATATTCTGATATATGTGTGTGGTGGCAGTATGGATTTCACTTTACAGTACTCTCAATACATTGGCCATGTTCCTATATACAGTAATTCAACCACATACAGTATGTGCCTAGCATATATATTATGTATATATACGCAAAGCCCATGTCTTACGGCACCTATTATAGGATGCAACATACATTTGTGAATCTGAATTTAGTTCCCTTTTTTTCTGGGACTGCTGGAGTCAAGGTCCACATGCATATTTTTAAAGTAAAAAAAATGGCTCAGTGCAGACGTTCATTATTTTTGAGTATCCTACACAAATAGAAAAGTTACTTTAACCTGAATTGCAATGTTCTAGGCGGGGGAATTGTTACGGCTTAATCTAGTCTAGTATAATAATTCCACTATTATTATTATTATTACATATTGATTTATAAATCTAGCATTCAGCACTGTACAATATGAAGCAAAAAATGTTTTAGGACCCCAGTATGATGAAAACGTTTGCACAAAGTAAATAATTATTTAGATTTTGTGAGACATGCATGTTTCAGGCCACGTGTTAGTAGGTTACAAAAGTGTCATGCAACAGGTTATTGAATAGAAGCAAACCTGGAACAATAATAGATCAGATTTAGACATTCATTTCTCCTCATAACTGCTCTAGTTTTGTTCTAGTTCACATTGTTGCTATTAAGGTAAAGGGAACATATATAGCAAATGACAGCTCCCTGTCATTACCAAATATAATACTGTAATATAGGAGATTTCGTCTAAAGCACAGGAAAGGGTTTTTTACAGTAAGGACAATAATGATGTGGAATTCTCTGCCTGCAGAGGTAGTTTTATCAGAGTCTGTACAGACGTTTAAACTGCAACTGGATGGATACCTGGAAAAACATAATATTCGGGGATATAATCTTTACTTATGGGGAAACAGTTTATTGATCCAAGGAGAAATCTGACTGCCGTTTTGGGGTCAAGAAGGAATTTTTTTCTCTGGTTAGTGCAAATTGGAAAGAGCCAAACTGGGGGTTTTGCCTTCTTTTGGATCAACAGCAACAAATGAACAGATATAGGAAAGGCTGAACTTGATGGACGCATGTCCTTTTTCAGCCTATATAACTATGTAACTATGTAATATTTACAGTATATAGAGTACTGTGCTAAAGGTGGTCAATAGCAACACCGTTTAGAATTTTCTGTTTATGTACACAGGAATCAACATGCAATGTGCTTGTCCTTTAATGGAGTTAAGGCAGCACAGTTTCTAACTGGGACCAGCATTTTCCTCCCCAGCTGATGTTACCCAGCTGACACCAGGTAGTGTGAGTTGGAGCTCAACAACAGCTGGATGGTTACAACATGGTTAAACACGTTAGTAATTTTCATCAGTTAAGTAAGAAGTTAGTTGTGGAGAAAAAAGAAAATGCTTTTTCAAATTTTTGACAGTGTATTTTATAATAAAGGATGCAATTGTACTTTGCATAGTAGATTCGGCAATTGTTGATACATTATTTTTAATAAACTCAGACAGGTATGCAAATAAAAATATATTTTACATTCTATAATATTCCTTTCAATGAAACATGTCTTCAAATAATGGGAGCTTTGCAAAAGATCATGATATTTAAACAAAATAAGGAAAATGTTCTTTTCACATTTTATGGCTTTTAAAGCTCATGGAGGCATCTTGATATATGTTTTTAATTTAATTTGCCATGAAACAAACATGACAAGACAAATATAGTATTTTTATTAATTCATTCATTGAATATCTAATTCTTAATCAATGACGAGTTGTTGCAGGTCATTCCAGTTTGGCCAGTCTCACTAAAAGACCTAAACAAAAATCTATAGTTGGAGAAGTTGTGATTCCCCCAAGTGTTTTGTGATTACTCATTTGTCAGCTATAAGGATGTCTCCTAGTAGTCAGATTAGTTGTTTGGAGGTTCTGAAAATGTATGAAATAAGGCTGTTAGAGGGTCTACTTGTAACACAGCCTTCATAAAGTTACTCCAATATGGATGTCATATGGGACACTGCCATAATTTATGTACTAATCTGCCCACATCTCCTCTAACACAATGCAGTCAAGGCCATGTATAATTTCTTATGTAATTTTATAAGGGCCTCTCATTGCAATCATTTTTATTTTAGGTAAATAGGCTAGATTTAATGTCTGAGATAAGTCTATCACAAGTAATTGAATAGCAATGGTGCCATCGATTGCAATGAATAAAATGAGGTCAAAAGAAAACAATAATACATTGTATCTTGGTTAGGGCACTAGTTTGACCAAGTGAAAAATATAATGTAAAACATAAAGAAGATATGCATGTTACCTGTCTGAAAATATATATTATTCCACAGATATCTATTACAAAGGGTTTCTCTTCTACATATTTCTGTTCCTTCAGTGTAAAATATGTAGTGATTACCAAAATTATGCAGAGAAAAAACATCCAACTTGCTGTGTAAACGTTAGCATATTTGAATTTGGAAGCATTGTCTTCTTTTGCCATTTCTGTGTTAAGTTCATTGCTGCAGAATGTCTGCAAAATGAAGCTCTTTTGTGAGCCACGGAGTGGCAAGGCACACAAGTATCACTGTTGCAGCCACAAAGTGAGTCTCTTTTTCAAGGAGGCACGAAAGGTGGGGTTTAAAGAGATTAGCTAAAAATATATTACATTTGTTAGAAAATGAACATACTTTTGAACAGTTACAGACTTGCTCAAATAGTAATAGTAACCTTGTTAGTTAGGACAATAGTATTGGAAATTTACGTTTTCGGTCTACAAAACAATATACATATAGCTGTATATGAAATAGTTAAGATGGGTACTGGAAATTGTACTCTGCATAATAATGCCTTTGTATACTGTAATCCATAGAAGCTAATGATGCTTGTTAGTAGACCAAATATTTATAGATTCAGATGTTGAGTCATATAAGCTTTTCAGGTGTCAGAGATCCCTTTATCTGATGGAAGGGACCTTTTAGGTGTCGTTATGCCTCATTCTATGAATAAAAATCAGTTTTTGCAAACAAATTTGGACTATATTCCCTGGGACCAATACAACAATTTACATTTTGTGTCAGTGTATCACAGATGTGTCTCTCAAGTCTTTTGGAGTCTGATTGTGCCTTATAAATAAATAATAAGAATGTAATCATAGTGAGACATGAAATATCCATTAATCTGCCTCAGTCTATTTCTAAAAAAAAATCATCCTTTATTTATGGCCAAATGCATTAACACATGGGAGTAAAAGGGTGACCTCTACAAACTAATATTAGAAAGCCCCTTCTTATGCCATAGGATATCTATTATCACCCTATTGTGTTTAAAACTTTTCAGTGGCTGAAACAGTAATGACTCTGTCAACACTAGCACATAGTTAGTAAGTTAATAAAAATGTGTTAGAGATTGTTTAGTAATATTGGTCTCTTTATTGGTCAGTATTTTTTAAGACATACATCCATAACAGTGTTAGGACAATAAAACATTTAAGGTTGTAAGACATGCTCTGTCAAGTTTGTCATGGAATGTGCAAATGGGTATGGTAATATATCATTTTTGTATGGTGTAGATAGAATATATATATATATATATATATATATATGCCTTCAGACCATGACAAATTTTGTAGTACTTCTCACGTTACCCAAGATGCATTCCAAGACAGAGTTGTTACTTATTGTGCAACTTAGTGCAACTGAATCAACAGCAGATCGTTAGCAATATGTTAGTTGTTAAAGCAAACCATCTGGTTAATACATACATGTTAGTTTTGATTTGTTTTTGTTAGTTTAACAATATTAGTTCAAAAATAACCGTAATTTACATGAAAAGAGCCACAATGTAAAGATGTCTATAAGAAAACAAATAAAAATGATAGATAGATAGATAGATAGATAGATAGATTGTAAACAAATGTGTAAATTAAAGACTTGATCAGTGAATTATTTGAGCTACCAAGCACACAGTAAGTTTAGATCAAATACAATACATACTTTTCTATATGTTAAAACTATATATTAAATGACATTAGATCACTGGTTTGGTCACCATGCCTTTTTGTCCCTAGTATAAAACCACCCCATTGCCATATAAATAAAGGAATAGCTTGATAGCAGCCTTTTAGTAGCATATGCCTAAAACTCATCATATGCTACAATCATGCATGAATTAACCGGCTCTGAAACTGCAACGCTATATACTCCAAGGAATGACTGCAGATAGACACTGAGCAGATGTTTCAGAGATCCTGGAGTTTGTAGGCATATGTAATTATGTTTTTAAGTGGATATTTCCACCCAACATGTGGCCAGCTAAATCACATTTACTGTGAGCGGCGGTAGTTTGCCTGTTAAGTGACAATTCCTCAGGCTAAAGTTTAGTTTTTAAAACAGTGAATTCAGACTTCATATGTCAAAGGATTTTCTTCTGTGTCTTCTTAACCCTTCAAGTACCAAAGTGCTTAGCACTGCAATATAGAGGTGCGATCTAAAGATGTATTTAAATAATGTATGATAATGTTGTTCTAAAACTTCATGGTTTGCTAAATAATTATAAAGGGCAGCGGCCAACAGAACAGTGAGCATAGTGGCATAGGAAAAAATACACGACGAACCCCTGATGTAAATTATGCATAAGTATTAGACACAAATGCACTTACAAGTTGTAATACAGGACATTGTTCAGTGCTATATATTGGCAGTTATTTAAGGGGGAACGACTAAAACGTATTACTTTTTCTGCTTTTCCTCCTTTTACACTCTTTTCATGTTTTTTTTATCAACACATACACATATAATGTGTTACATATTAACTTATGAAACCTTTACATATGTAAAAGTGAATTTACATATCAAATCTCAAAAAAAAAATGTTTTTTTGGTCACAAAATGTAAAACGGTTAAAGCCAGCTCAAATTTGTATCCAGATACACAATAGGCACATTTTGTAACCAGCATGTAAATAGTGTTCTAAAGTATAAATTATTTGATGTTATCAATAATCCAGTATGGACAATGTTATTGATTGTTGTACCTTAATAGTGTGCCTGCTGTATTCAGCATACTTGGTTACATCTTAAGTACTCTCTCTCCATGTTGAACCAAAGTAATATTACTAATACTGCAATGTAACATACACCGCAGCTGTTTTTATGTGGCATTGGAAGCAAGCAGTTGACAACAATAAAAGCATTGGCTATTGATATACAAAATATTATGCAATGTCAATGTAGATTTACTTAATGCTGCATACTATGTGAAAATACCCAAGTTTATCATTTACAAACTCTTTAATAATCTGTATCAATGCGCATGGATGGTGTTAAAGACAATGTAATTGGCATGCGTCAGTATAATGCAATGATTAGGCAAATTCTAACAAAATCGGTGAAGTTAAATAATGATTCATTAGTTATAATTTAATGCCAACATATGACTTATAAAAAAAAAGAATGGAGCCACAAATAAAGTGCCTAATGTACTTGGCAGATATTCTGCAATTTATGAAAACTTTGTTTTTAGATGAGACTGGCAAGTTCCGACCAGTGGTTAGTAATTTCTGTTAGTAATAAGAATTCAATGAAAAATGGATAACATCTGCTTTGTGTTAAGAATGGTTAGTAGTATTAGGTGTATTGGAAAAAGGAATTGTTGGAAACAAACTGATGTATTGGAAAGACAATACATGCTTTGAGTGGACCTTCAGTGTTTTGTGGGTTAGTATTAATACAACTGGGAGGAAAGATGTTAGTGTGTTTGTTATTTTATACATGCCTCTGGTGTAAGAAAAAAGGAAATGATTGTGAAGTAAGATAAACCAAGTACACATATCATATCAACATGTTAATATAACAACACGTTAATAAAGTATGCATTGTTCCCCTAGGTACTCACAAGGTCAAATGTACTTGAAGGGTTAATTGTTAATTTCACCATGAGAACTGGATAATATGGAAGGTTAGCTGTAATTAATTTAATGCTACTTACTTAGCTAGAAAAGAAGTAAAAGAAGTCTCAATTCATTGGACCACATAATATTACATTATATATCTGGACCATAGATTACATGCTATTAAGTTTTCAGAGTTACCGATGGCAAGTTAGGATATTTCATTTGACTAAGGTTTTGGAATCAGTGCTTTTTCCAGATGGCTGGTTTTATAGTAATTCTCATATAATTTCCATAAAGCTTTTTTTCCATTTTAGAATGATTGTGTTTAAATTGGACCTGTCATTTGCTGTCATCATGCCCAGCTATAGTATGCAGCATTTTGGACATCTACACAGTGATATCACACAACGCATAAGATGTATCAGATGTAACTTAATCCAATGCTATACACATCACATGGACACCCTTATACCATACTATAACCTACTAATCAGCCATAGAATGCTCATTTCATGTTTGTTAGGGGAATCTTAAATCATGACGGATAGAAGCACTGGAGGATACAATAGGAAGCCTTGATGAATGAGAAAAGCAAAGGTCTGCTTACATTATAACAGTGATATTTATTAAAAGTTACGAACCCAGCCCTTAAGAGTCACCAAAAGGTCAGAACTTTAAATCCTGGACTACTAGTGAGTCTTGAGGACTGAGGAATACTTAAGGGGTACAAAAGTTGCACAAAAACTGGAGGTCTCAGACAATTCCCATAACACATACCGTTTGGCTCACCCCTGACACTGAAAGAGTGAAATATTCCAGAATGAGAAACTTATTGTCAAGAGTAGTATACTTTTAGTATATATCGAGGGTCATGCTTTAGATTAGTATTAGATACACCACAAAGAAAGTTAATCGCATAAATGCTCTGATCGGAGCTTTCTGCATGCATTGGAAGTTAGTAAATATTAGTCACTTAGTATTAGGAAATATTTCAAGGAAATCATTCTATGAATCCTTATGCGTGCATTTTGCGTTAGTATTATTGTAGCAAGGGAAGGAGTAAATCTTGTTAACCGTTTGGGTGCCAGAGGAGGTTGAACAGTTCATTTTCACACCTCTGATACTCAAAGGGCTTCAATACATTATGGACTATTTGCATGCATTCAATGTTTAAAAGCAAAAAAGATAAAAGGCATGCAAAATATTAAGCTGGTTGAAAAAAATAAATGAAAAGTGTTATATTCCACAAAGATCTAGAAAGCGGAACTTCAAATTTCTTGATCTGCCAGTGCACTAAAGCAAACTACTCCACAAGACAGCTGAACAGAATAGCAGTTGCTAGTCTAATATTTTCTTAAACTTTTGTTTGTAGTCAGAGGAAAGACTGTGAATCACTTGTTATTAATTTATTGCGTTAATATTATAACGTAACATTGTTTTCTACCAAAATAGATACTAATCAGAGGTGCCACGGAGCCTTTATGCATATACATATAATAATGTGTTTTTAAGCTTAAATTTACATTGTAAAATGATAAATGTAAATACTTGATATATAGCCCCGCGTGCAAAGCATTTTAATGTAGTGGCTCTTAATGATAAATGTAAAATAATTGGGCTTTAGCTACTTTTAAAGATGTGCTGTCATTTTTTTGGAGCCCATAGCTATATAAAAATAAAGATACCGGGAGCTATATTGATTTTTTAGCAAATTTCATAAATGGTAAAGCAATATAGTAATAAATGTACTTTTGTAGCATTCATAGTTTATATATTACCCAGCGAAAAAAAATCAATGCTCCTGGCAATCTTATTTCCTCAAATATATTTAAATATTTAATAAGATTGCAGCTTTGCAGACATTTCCAATACATGCATGTACTAACGTATTAAGGCAAATAAAGATAAGGTAAAATAACGGTTTAATGTATTATAGTGTGTTAGACCTCCACGTCCTACATTAGTCTATCGGTAGCCTAAAATCAAATATTAAAACACAGAAAGTATTTCGTTAGTCTCAAAGTTAGTGCAAATATTAGTAAATATGGTTAGTATGCTTGCATCACAGACTCAACATCTTTTCCTCTGAGTTTTCACACTTGGGTTGTACCACACCACCAGACAATTGAAAAGACAAAAACAGGCAGTTACGGTTAGTTGGTTCACTATTTAACAAGTTAGTAGTAAGATAGAGGTAGGCAGAGTCAGTAACTTAAACAGTTTGCTGTTTCTCTGCATGGTTAGTAAAAAAACAAAAAAAAGAGGTTAGTAGAGCATGCTTTAGTTCCTGGTTAGTTTGTTAGTTGTTTGTAAGTGGGGTTAGTCAAAATTGATTCAAAGCTGTAGACTCAGTGATTGATTTTACTGTGTGTCTTCAGTTGTTAGTAAGTTAATATACATGCAGGTCACCAATAATAATACGACTGGGATGCACACATAAATAAAGGGCATTATGTTCTAAATCTTTTCAACTCTTAAAATAGAAGTGAGTAAAAAAAAATAATCGTACCATATTTATCATAGTAAAATCAGTAACAATGGTTATGATGGTTTTCCATTCCTGAAATACTATATATACCCCTATCCCCCCATAAAAACACAAATACACAAATGTATAAGACACTTGTCAACGCTGGCTAATCTTGTTTAAACTCGCATCATGACAACAGAACAGTGACGTATGACCAGCTGTAGCCCAACAAGAGGTACAGGCTGAGGTTAATGAGAGTTATGAGCAAATGAGTTGTTGATTGACCAATAATCAATACAATGAGATATTATTTCGCCTCAATGGTAATAATGTCCTTTCATTGTTCACTGATCATTATTCCCATTAATTCGCTAGTGGGAAGTTTCGCAAAGCAAGAAAACATTGGAGAGTGAATTGCAGGTATTTGATTGATTTGGCCTTATCCGTTTACATTTTGTGTACGTGAGTGCACACTGAAAAAAAGAGTACAATCCAAAATAACATTCTTGGCCAATTTGCTTTTCTAATAGTCAAATCAACAAGCAACATGCTATACATTACTCGTCCGGCAACCATAAAAGGGTTAAAAAGGTGTCAAAAAGAGGAATAAGCATGTCCATGAACCCTACCAGTATTTACTTTGGAAGGAATACAGGAATAGCAACTATAAACAATATGGTTAGTACTAACACTTTCATACAATGCTTTTCCTTTAGTTATGCAGCTTGATATATAACTCTAAATATAAACAACAAGGGGTATTCACTAAATGTTTTTTGCAGAGGAGCTGATAACATTCCAAGTCACAGTCTTTACTATGCATTATGAACATACCTGGGAACTTCTGGGCTCCGGCTACTCGGAGCCTTCCCTTGCGGGACACGGCCAGGACTGCACACTGACGTCAGCGGGTGGTTCTGCTGACGTTGGTGGGCAATCCTACTGGTATTGGTGGGCTGTCCTGCTGATGTCGGTGGGCGGTCCCACTGACGTCGGTGGCGTTCCCACTGACATCAGGGGAGTACTCACTAACGTCAGGGCATTCCCGCTGACGGCAGCGGGAACCACCCCCGTTTAAAGGAAGGAATGGGCGGGGAGCGGGGCGTGTCAAGACTCCACTCTCACGCCCGGGAGGATTCCTCGGAGATCCTGAGGAGCAGCGCTCACCCGGCAATCTCCAGGTCAATCCCGGAGAGTTCCCAGGTATGATTATGAATGGCCAAACTTGGTGAGTTACTCCTACACGGAAAGCTCATCTGACCTGGAATATTACGTAGCTGTTAAAAATTCTTAAATGTAATCTGCACAGGTGCAGTGGGATTGTAGAGGAATTTGGTATTCCATTATTATTCCAATATTTCACAATATTAGCTTTTCTGCTAATACAGTGAGCCAATTTAAACATGCATGGGATAGCCATAAACCTATCCTGAATCTCAGATAAGACCAAGGAGTGATGAAAGTCTGTGTTCTTATGTCAAAACAATTGAGTAGCCTAGACAGGCAGAATGGTTCTTATCTGCTGTCAAATTCTTTGTTTCTAATCAGAAATTTAAATGTATGTTCTCCTTTTTCTGGGCAATTTTTTAGTTAACTAAGATGTACCATGCTAAATGTCCTTGCCTTTAAAAAAGCAATGCACAAGTAAAACAAAAAACCTTTAAAATATTACATTTCTAATTACAGCCTAAAATCTCACTGAATTATTGAGAAAAAGGCTACGATATCATTTTTGTGAGCTCATAAGTGGCAATTATTTTAAAATATGTAATTTAACAACCTTATCAATTCAGAAATTACAGTGTGAGGTTTGTGCAGATAACATAATGACATCTTTTATGATATGAAGAGTTAAGAGTGCGCAATATCACACCCTGAAATATCTGCTCCCCTTCTTTAATTCTGACCTTTAATTGTCATTTTAACAGCACGAGTGCTACACCGTTTTTACAACTGACACAGTTACAACGTCTGGAAGATGAACAATGCAAAGTGCAAAGGAGTTGTGCCCTGAAATAACTGCACATATTTTTATCTGGCCTGTATGTAATTGACACTCTCACAGCATGAGCAGTGCCAATTTTTTTATAACCTCTGGGAACCAGATGGTAATTAACTGCAATAAAAAAAAAGAAAGAACATAACATTCTTATTTAAAGGAACGCTATCATCTTTTTTATTATCAGGTTTTAAGTATATGGTAGTTTAGTAGCTAAGTAATTATAGGTGCCAATTTTGTATTCTTAACATTATCATAATATGGTAATCCTACAGGTAGGGATGACTTTAACTTTTAAGGTCTGTCTTTCTTATTTTTAATTAAAGCACCAAATCCAGCTTTAGAACTATATTTCCATCAATCGCATGGGGTAAGGGTTTTTTTGTTAAGCCTTTAAGTGTTATTTTATGATATTTGATTTTTTTTTTACTGATATTTAAACTGGTTTTTTTTTTACAATTTAGAGATTTGGATGCTTTCATTTTAGGTATATAACAAAGAATAGAATAAGAGATTTTACTATGTTTCTGCTTTGCATCTATTAAAATATACATCTCAAAATTCTTTTAACTGTCCCTATTTGAGAACCCCTTCTTTCCTATGTCAGTGTCCATTACTTGGAGTTCTACTAATTGTATTCCAAAGCTCAACATCAATAATACAATAGTTCAGCTTTGGCAACTGCATATTAATTTAGTTTTGAACATAAAATATATTGGGTCTTCTTACCAATGGCTTAATCGTTTTAAAGCTGTAAAAGGGTATCAAGGAATGGTTGCTAAGATCCTACACACAACACCTTTAAAAAGTCTGATTTTTTTTGGCTTCTTCATATGTTTGGATATTATGGTAATATCTCATATGTCTTGTGTTTAGAACACCAGGGAGTGTAGATGGCATTATTGGAAAGGACTGTGGAGACTATTCTATTCATGATTCTGAATGTAGCCAACCATTTCATCATTAAAAAAAAATAACTGTTCACTCTTCCCTAGCTGCTGCGTGAGGTGGTGGTATGTTAAGTTTAAAAGAGAACATATCTTGTTTATAAGTATGAAGCAGATGCACGCTATTTAATGATCACAGGGACCTATAATATGAAAAATATGTTTGAAGTTCAAAGTATTTACAGTGGGAAAAATGCGCAGACTATATGTGCTGAGTGGTTTTTATCTGCCAGCAAATTATTTTTTCTTGTTTTTATTTTTGCTGGAGAACCCATGAAATACTCAGTTTAATACAAAATTGTCTCTGGTTTCCAAATTTCATGTACACAATATAATTCATGATTTCCTATATTATTGTATTATTTATTATAATTTTTGGACTTCAGATATTTGAGTGTAATGAATTGTTCGCGTTATGTGTCGAAATGTTTTCAGACGGTCTTTCCTAGCTTTTCCTATGCATGGTTTTCTTTGTAGTGTCTATTAAGGCCAATTAATATTTGAAAAACATGGATTCTATCATCAAAGCCCCATACAATATAATGCCTATTTCATCCATAACATTTGAATGTATAGACTATTGCCTTTAAAAGCATTTGAGTACCTAGTGTTCAAAACACAATTTACAAACAGGTGGAGAATAAACAGAAGATATGGGTGGGTCCAGCAAATTTTAGACTTTCAAACAGGCTTTTTGCAAAATTGAACCAGAATTCATCAGAGGCCCGCAATACCCTGAGTGCAGCACATCTAATGCATCTCATTTAAAAGCTCCTCTCTTTCACTTATACCTTGCAGAAACAAAAGCTTGTCATAAATGGAGCATTAAAAGCCGGATACAAATAAGCTTCAACCAGGATTAACAATTATGTTCTGCCTGAATTTCCATTAGATATTCTTTATCAGTCTAAAGGGGTTTTCATATTAACATACAATAGTCAAGGTCCTTCCTCTAATAATTCTTCTTTCCAAACCTTAAAAGAAACTAAGTCTTGCTAACCATGTTATTGTCTGTAGAAGATGAGTAATCTGCAAATTCAAGCATAATAGAAAAAATAAACAATCAAATAAGAGCAGATGACATTGAAGAACTAATTAGCTTAATTGTCTCTAAGCATCAAAGGACTGCGAACGCTTATTTCAGGGTAGAATATGCATTCTGACTTTTAGTTGCTAATTATTCCCATAAAGGAAACTACATTTTCTAAGATAATCTGCTCAAACAAAACATCTGCAGATCATTTGGAGACACACAAAGGTTCTGAACAACATAAAGCACCTTGAAAAATAATAGTAAAAAAAAATGTGCTTGTGGAGGAGCTTTCTTCTAACTTACATATTGCGTTTCAAGGACAAAGATGAAAACTAAAGTAATTCTTCTGGAGTTTTGCTTTTTTAAAGAAAATATAATATTTGATTTCTCAAGACGTATTTGATTTCTCAAGAAGTATGAGACTCAATATTAAAACCTTTATCTCCCGTTAGTGGTCATATAGTCATATGATCTTGTATGCTATGCATAAAGATGTCTGAATTCCTCACACATGAATAGCCAGAAGCAAGTTACAACTTTCAGTATAGACCGTACCCATTTTATACAGAATACTGATGGCTCATTTGGCCGTGAAGAATTAAAGAACATTAAGAGGATCTCAAAGTACTGGATTGTCTCAGGTTCACAAACTTTATACTTCTTGTTTTTCATTCTCACAAGTAAATATAGTTAAATTATGTACTATGAAATGCTATACTTATTTGTCAAGCTCCTATTAATAATTAATAAATAAATAAACATACGGTTTGATTATTGCATATATAAAGACATTGAAAATAATAAGTGTACTAAGTATGCAAACTAACATTGGAAACAGTGCTGAAACAACAAACTCAAACAGAAGCAAAAAATAAATCCTCCCTATTATTTCCTGAAATGATAGATTCATTGGTATTTGAAAGACCACAAACATAACCCAACATATTTTTTAACTTAATGGCCTCAACTCCCTATGACTAAGATGTGAGCTATTCTGCCAACAAAGCACTTTGCTTTCAATTTGCTTAGACTCCCACTAGAATTCCCACTAGTTTTTTGTTTTCTTTTGGTTTTTTTGTATCAGAGCAGATACACATCATTTTCTATTTTCCACTGTTGGCAGACTGAAATGAACTAAAATGTGTGTTACAGATTTCACATCTATACAAGCATCTATCATCTGTTTAAGTCTAAAAATAAAATAAAAAAGAATGATCAAGATCAAATCGTAGAGGTGTACTGTACGTGTGGAATGATGTCCCATAGCTTCTTCGCTGCATGGGGAGACTGTATTGATTTCTGGAAATAGTAATCCTCAGACAAAGCACTTATCTGGAAAGAATTGAAATAAATACTCCATCAGATGCCATTCAGTTGTGCCTGCAATGATGTGCACCAGTAATTCAATTCTCCTTTCTCCTAATTACATCTGGACTCAACTCTCTTCTTAAATTCAAGCTGATTGGCAAAGTAGGTGGCAGATCATTGTCACAAATTGTATACGCTTGGGTCTTTAAGACGTAAAGGATGATATTGATTAGTGTTTGTTGACATTCACACGGAAGAAAGAAAATAATTGGTTGAATGAGATTACTGAACATTCTGTTCATTTCCTTCACACAAAGAAGGTGTGACTTATTTCTGCAGGTTTAAATTTAGTATAATGCAAGATAAAATGACACCTCCTAAATTACAATTAAGCTACTTGTGCTACCTTGTGCAATTTAACAGTGACAAGCGACTGGCAGTCATTAGCTGATTAGTTAAATTAAGTCACTTATGCTCAGGATGTGCCACACTCTGCCAGCATCAGGTTTCAATGTACAGTCTAAAATGTTGCAGAATAAGTCTAGCAAAGGTACATGGTTGAATAAATAATTAACCACTGTATTTTTTTGTAGTTTTCCAATCCTCTGCTAAGCATTCTTTCAAAATTTCCTAGGAGACTGAAACTGAACATCTGAATGTAAGTCTTTATTCATCAGTTTATTCCTGTCTACGCCTTAATTGGGAGTTTACTTAGCTAATTCACCTTTCCTTCGACAATCATTAAATCCTAACTTTGTGGCGTGTCCTTGGGAATCATAGATGAAATGCCGAACTAGAGCACAAGGTTAATCAACTGTACCTCCATTACTATTAATATAATTTCTAATAATACAGAATAACTGAAGGTTATATCCCAATTAGGAAATGGCTACATAGAATGAGAACAAAGCTTTCAGAGCATGAAGGTTCACAGTGATCCAGCAGCTTATATAGATAGGTTTCTGTTGGCACAGAAAAAATGCCCAATGCTTCTACTTTTTACAAATTTAGCTCTACGAATTTTGCATAACCCTTTTTATCACAAAGTTTATGCAAGCTGTTTATCGATCATTTAACAAAATGTCTATTAGAAAACCTTTTGGCTGCCCAAAAATGTTCCCCATAAGACCTTTTGCTGTCTACACTTGCAAATGTTTCTGAATCTATCCTTTTTTCAAAATTACTGTAATAAATTAAGAAGCATTAACTGTTGACCTCTAATAATCACCTTTAATCGTAAACATGTCATTTGATATGTAATACTCAGCCTTTCTGAGTTATTTTTGGAGCAAAATACTTAATCAAATCCACTCAAAGTCACATAATGTTAGGCACCCTACAGTTTGTAATGAATTGCTCACCTTACAATTAGTCATGAATGATCTGAAAATGTCTTTCTCCATAGAGGTGATATATACTTAGTCATGAGAAAACCGGCTCAGATCAGCAGTCAAAGGAAGCTGCAAGAAAGAGAACAAAAAGCAACCAACGCAGCAAAAAGAAAAAAGCATGCAGCACGTTCTGCTTATGGAGATGGTTTTATTATTATCGATTTCCCACACACATGCTCTAACTGTTTATGTAAAGAATAAGCTATCTGGTCAGTTGCGAGGCACAAGTGGGCCTCTCTGATTCTCACAGTACAATTTTTTAGGGGTTTTCTTTTGTAGCGCATTTTTTAATTAGTCACTAATTATGAGGGGCATACCTGTGCTAATTGTAGGGTTTACACCTCTATATTTATTGCAGAAATATCTCCAATGCTATATTTATATTATAGAAATATCTCCCGTGCAATTAAGATTATAGTGATCATGTGACTGCTTCATAGTTTTTCATTCTTTCACTCTTCTATAGTATCCCATTGAATTAAGATTATATTGTTTTGACATATTAGTTTGTATTTAACATGCACATACTGGGGAGTGCGCTGCATAGTGATGTTTAAATAAATAATTTAAATTATGAAACAATTCAATGTTTTTCATTTATAATTTTGGAGCCTCCAATATGTTCCATATTTGTGTCATTAGAACTGTTTCCTGTAGCATTACTTTGGCAAAGCAAGCAATTGGTTGCTTTGCCAAAGAAAATAGGATCTATAATATATATAAGACATAACAATAAATGAACATTATAAAAACAAAAACTATTCTATAATCAATACTATCCTAGGAAATTGTTCAATGAAGTACAGTATGAGCTCTTAAAATTCCGGGTGCACACCTACTGTCTTCCTTTTATAATGTAGGAATGAGCGGAAGTCACGTTCAATTCTGAGTGTTGGCATCTTTATCCCCTTTCATTCTGGTGGCAAATGAGTTTACCGGTCTCTTCCAGTGAATGTCATTATATTCTACTGTAAAATAACATTAGCTACTAGTGTCAGTATCTACATTTCCTAAAATTATTTAATCATCAGTACAAACTTACTTGTTCATGGTTAACAATATATATATATATATATCTATATATATATATATATATATATGTTTTATGCAGATTTTTTTCTGGATAATGGATCCATGACTGGACTTCAGTTTCTTAATTTTACACCACAAAATGGTATAAAAATTCTAATAACTTTTTAACGGTTCATAACTGTCTTAAGAAATATTTGATACTCCTTACCTTGTTACTTGGGATTTCAGTAACTAGTAACTATTGTCTTCATTTCTAATGCAAGTTCTGTTGAATAAATATTTAGAGCAGCTTTTATATATTATCTCAACAATACTGGACTGAAAATATTTTACAATGGCAACGTCAAAAGACATTTTGGCACTATAATGGGAGAAAAAAATGTGTTAAGTGCCAACCAACCGCTACTAAAACCCTATAAGTTGTAAAAGGTTATTGATACATATACTGTATGGCTCCCACATTTAATTCACCTTGTATGTAGACATGAAATAGAAAAAGAGGTAGTCTTCTGTTGTTTTTGCGTTGTAAATGTGATTTTAAATTCATTATGTAGCAGGTTTTTATAAACCATTTATAAAAAAACAAACATTAAAATAAAGTGGTAATTTTGGATTATATGTAATTCATTTGTCCTCTATTCTGTTATGTGTAGTTGCAATATTGTCATTTACATTTTTCTTTTTTAAATATCCCAATACTTCAAGGACATTTATGTCGACAATAAAAATCGCTAAATCATTTTTGTTAGATAATCAATGTATAATATTATACCAACAGGAGTCTAATGATGTCATCACTATTAATGAAATCTGTTCTACTGATCTGAGCTGTTTTGAGTCAGTCTTTAATAATTTAATGCAAAAAATATTCTTGCTTATAGGAGAGGATTTTGATTCATATCATAATTGATAATTAGGTTGAAGACACACAAGCAGTACGAGAGAGCAATTTCTGTTTTCTGGTACAAAGAATCGGATCAATATAAATGCTGTCTCTATTTTCAATTGTGCAACTAGCTTATATGTGAGGTTAGGAGATAAGCAATAGATGGAAGGAGCATCTTGGACATTTCACTCTATTGCACAGTAATTGGTGGAAGTTAATTTGCCACACACAAAGGGCCACTGTGCAACACTGCCCCTAATCTACTCTTAATTAGTCTACATCAGTATGATAATGGTTCCCATTGATCTTGTTATCTATGCCAACATCCCGGCATTTATGACTCACTTACCCTTGCATCATCCTTCAAGTGAAGCCCCGAAACCAAATTATCAGCAGGAAGACATGTATTAATTTGTTAGAATAGAAGAGAGCTCTGGATGAATGGGCCATCATCGATTTTACAGAAAATCTAAAAAAAAAATGGATTTATGGTTAAAATTAAAATATATGATTACAAAAAGATTTTTCATAAATCTAGTTACCACTACTACACAAAATCAGGACCTTTCTTAGTGAATATCTTTGTGAGTGTAATAGACTACACATGGGAATCCATGAAGCAGAACATATCTTTTCCCCACCACTACAAACAGACCTCAATCAAAAGTCCTCAGGCTAGACTGGAATGTTGGTCTTTTCTAGAAATGCTTTCTTTTGTACTTAAGATACATGTTAGATAATTTTGTTATAGTATATATATGTTATATATGTTATATGTTATATATATATATAATATATATATATATATATATATATATATTTATATATATATTATTCTGTTAGTCCAATAAAAAAGGTATTATCACAAGATAACTTATCCATCTGTTATTTTGATATTGACACCACTGGACTAATACGGCTACAACCTTCTCTAATATATAATATATATATATATATATAAATGTTAAATAATACATATATTGTGGCACAATACAACAAAATAAAATGCTAATTTCTGTATTTTCATTCTATACACAAGCAAAATCAGTGAACACCAAGACCAAGATTGACTTTGAAGAAGTCTGCATTGCTTCTGGCTCCAGACTGCTGATCATACTTAGTCCTGTGCTTTGGCAGTCTACAAGCTGTTGGTGCAGTTACTCATCACGCCATCTAAATAGTTCATGGTTTATACCAAACGGCAATCTTTGTGAACTAAGATATGAATCAGTATAATACTAATATAATAATCTATTTTTTCATCAGTTTAAGGAAAATATTGAAATTAAAAGAGAAATGTAAATGGATGTTTGTGTCAAAAATAATACCCCTCTGTTTGCAGTGATAATGTCTACTCTACTGACAAAACATAGAATCTTCATAAAATAAGAACATTTGGGCACATATATACTAACAGCTGTAGATCCTCAAGCATTCCTTGGTCTTATTGCTAGAATAGCCCTATGTATAACCAATGCATGTTTAAATTGCCTCATATCTGCTTGAAATCTTTAAAACTATATTGTATATACTAGCTTTTAACTGATAGAATGCTTTCATGCGTTACATCCAGGTCGGTGATTTAAATACTTATATATGCAAATAATGCAACAATAGACATTAAACAAGATACGACCTATGAATACAAATGTATTAGAAATACATTTAAAGAATATAATTGGATAAATAACATTCCATAACCTTTCATGAGCTGTATGAACATCTATAATGTGACTGCATATAAACACACCATCAGAGGTGGTAAACAACTGGACAGAAAAACAGGGGTTCGTTATGTGTGTCTTATTGATTGAATAAACATAACAAATCTTATAGGTTACATTTTATAGAAACTGAAATGGGGTTTTGATGGTCTTTGAATGATAATGAAGAAACGGTGTCACTTGTCAAGTCTTTAAACTATATGGGGGGAGGGGGTTACAATATCATCCTTTCTTGGGTGTTGGGTATATCAAGTCCTTCCCGAGGAAAGTAACAGAGACTTGATGCAGCTTCACCTAACCTACACATTTTGGCTGTAAGTGCGAAAAAGCTGTCTGTAGTCCAATTGACTATTAGCTTGTTCGCTGTTGAACTCCTCACTAGACACAATTATATGTTCCAGAACAGCTTGCAGCTTCTACTCTATTAAGGGCGGATTTATTGATTATGCAGGTTCTCCGTCTGTGATTACATTGTTTGTCCAGTTTGTATTTGAGCTTTCATGTATAATCAATCCTTTAACAGATTTATATGGTTGTTGGATAAACTTTAAAGATAGCGCTAAAATAGTGAGTGCTGTCTTAGATACACACTGTTGTGAATATCTCCAACATTTTCTTTACAGGGGGTTTCAATGTATGGTGGTGATCTCTCTCATAACATTTTTCTTATCCTTTTTGACATCTTCTTAACATTTTCCAATTTTGTTATGAACCACTCAACTTGTTGCCTTACTAAAAATGATCTTTAAATTTCCCCTGGATATCAGCATGAGCTTTTTTTTCCCATGGGTTTTAACAAATTGTTATGTTCTGTACTACTTATTATGTTCTGTTTACTCATTAGACAATGCTGTGGAATATGATGGCGCTATATAAAGGATCGGCCAGTATTTTGTCAATCAAATGAAAAAGTATACTACTTCTGAAGGTGACCACAATGGGGCATTCTTGCTGACTAACATATACTGAATCTATTGCATATGTAACTTAAGTTTTATGTGTATTAAACACCAATAAAATAAAGCACTCCTGAACTTTTTACAGTCTCTATAAAAATGTTTTTACACACATTTTATGGAAATTTGGAATTTTTAAATACCAGAAATTCAAGGCAAAGTTATTTCTTCTGTCCAATTAAAGTAACTTTTGGCATGATAACGTATTTTGCATGTCCAATTTCCATTAAAAAAAATAACTTTATAACTTCACTGAAGCTAAACCTTTCTCAGCATGCCCTAAATTAGCCAATGACATTTTAAAAATTTAATGAATAGGCCCATGGTGCGCTGTAGCTTATTGAAAAAAAGAAAATGTGGTGAAATGTCATTAGAATATTAAGAGATTTTCCACCAGGGCACTTATATTAGTAGAGTTGGACATCTAGATGACAATTGTTCAATTAGCCTGAGTTATAGGAATTTCCGGTCACCTAATCTTTAAGGTTCAATACATTGTTGGTGAAAACAGTAATTTTCAAGTTTATTTGCAGCTTTTCATTCTCACAAAGCCCTTTTTACACATGAAAACATGGACATTTTGATTGATTTCTGTTCCCAGCAACATCATTTACAGACATTATAGAGACGCTTATATGATTTGTACATACATACAAGTGATTAATTCACAAGATGAGTTTGTAGACAACTTGAAAACTTCAATACAAAATTAAAACCTAAAAAAAATGACTTATGACTAAGGCTTGTTCATTTATTGGTCACCAAACAAAAATATTTCAAATTGAGAGATGCACCCAAAATCGTTAAATACAGCGTCTCTAACGCTCCTTTACTTTGACTGTATGAGTGATAGGCACAGAATTTCAAAATACAAATGTAAATCAAGCAGAATTTCATGTCCGCAGACTATGTTCTAGATACTTTGCTAGCAACAAATAATTTAGTAATGTTAAGACGTAGCTTATACAATTTCCCTTTCGGGTAAGTTATTTTCATTTCTTTATTTTTCATTATATAATCTTAATAATGAGCGATAGGGTAAGACTTAATGTTTGTTCATTGTACCTATTGAACTATGCACTGGAATATGCTAGTGCTATATTAATTAATAAAAATAATAATAATTCACTGTATCTAAACATTCAGCACTTTAGCTAATTATTATAATTATAGTTTTCTGTTTATATAAGCAAATTAACATATGTTATATATTATTTTGTAGCATTGACTGTATTGTAGTGTAATATATATATGTACAGTTTTTATTCCTTAATGTTTATAAGATGCAGCCATTTCTTTTTTAACATAGTGAAAACACTTTTTTAACCCTTTAAGGACAATGGGCGGTCCCTAAACCCATTGAAAATAATGCATTTTGAGCCCGTACATGTACGGGCTTATTCATGAAGGGGTTAAAATGTAGCAATAATTACGATGTGGAAATATTTAGTGGCATAATAATATAATAATATAAAATGTCTATTTTAGCAGGCCTTCTAGCCTTGTTTTGACATTGTATGACTTGGGATATCCATAATCTGTATTAATTTTTTTTTCCATTTTGTAAAAGACAGGCATCTCATTTTCAACTCCTCGCTATCGTTAAAAACTTATATGAATCTTTAATGTAATTTCCCCGGGATCATAAATCAAAATTAATTTGCTTTAAAAAGATTTTTTTTAATCTAGTTGTAAAGCATTTGTTTCTGTGTTGATACAACATTTCTAGTTTTATGGAGTATGATGTAAGTGCTTTGTGTGGCTATTACAATCTGTTCAAACAGTGAAATAAAAATGCTGTGTAGTATTGGCTCTGTGCAGCAGCTGTCAGATATCTGGAGCAGATAGCTCTGCAAATCTTGTTCTCCCTTGGGATCGTAGAACAATTAAATTCACATTTCTGCCAAATCAAAATGGAACAGATGAATAAGCTAACGGAGAAAAAAAATTAATAAAATAGAGGGATTTAAAAATTCGAACCTATTAATTAACCCATGTGAATATTAAACCCGTTCCCTTCAGAATATTGACATTTATTAACCTTCTGTTTGCCAAGAACAAACTACAGAGCTAATGACTCTATCGTGCACAGGACTCATGTGCGCTGTGTAAAGCACATTCTTTCCTAAAGCAAAGATCCAGATTTAGAAAGAGAAACAATAGATTTTATTTTGGGAATTTTTTCTTATACGAATCCTCCCACATACAGTGACTTCGCACTGTGGGTTGATTACAGACGCCTCAAATGCCTCTAAGTAAGTAAGAAGCATAAAAAAAAACAAAACTTCAAATCCATTGTATTTTTTCTTTTCATTTTAAAGTCTCATCCCTGAAGCAGTAGCTAAAAACTCAGATAAGCCCGCCGGACAAATGGGTATAAAATATAATGTACCTTACAAACTATGATGACATTTAAAAAGAGAAAAACATAGCACTGTATTACAAATATTTATGTATATGCAAGTAAACACACTCCTAACATATACATATACATGTAACACTCATCTACAGACACATATATATATAATGTGTGTCAATAAATATATATATATGTATTATTTACAATATCTATCTGTCTGTCTATCTATCTATCTATATATCCATCTATCTATCTATCTATCTATCTATCTATCTATCTATCCATCCAACAGGATGTCATATTTTTACACTTAGAGGTAGAGCCAGTAAAGATATTCTTAAATATATGGCTCATGCTCCATAGGATTGGGTGTTGGTTTCACTAGCCGGTGAAATATGATCTGAATAAATGTTGTGTGCTGTTCACTGCAATGTCTTCAGCACTTGCATGTTTCCCCCTATTGTATGAGAAAATGGTGGTGTACTGTTACACAAAACAGAAAAGATAGCAGGAGATAATGAGTTTCCACTGCATTAACCCCCTGGCTGCTGGGAAAAAACTGCAGTTCTCTAGCCACCTATAATATAAGCGATCTGAAATGAATCATATTTACCTGTTCATAGGTGCAAATTTAAACAAGGGTAAAGCTGGGGAGATTTC
Organism: Spea multiplicata; assembly: GCA_009364415.1. Taxonomy (NCBI): domain Eukaryota; kingdom Metazoa; phylum Chordata; class Amphibia; order Anura; family Pelobatidae; genus Spea; species Spea multiplicata. The sequence goes on from VKOC01000001.1 coordinate 42,735,469, forward strand.
TGAAATACAAAAAAAATATTACATATATATATATATGATTGTTTACTATAGCGCCATTAATATGTTAGTACTCCTAATAAGCAATCTGACCGTTAGAAGCCTTATAAAAAAAAATAAAGAAACATTATAGATTCAAATAAAAAAAATTCTAACCAATTACTACTTTGAACAGGTTACAGTTTTGTGCACCATTTACTGACCTTCCAATAATATAAAATATTTAATATTTGATACATTTTAAAATGACAAGATGACTCTAAAAGTTAAAACCTTCTAGTCTATATTTAAAAGGAAAATACCTGTCCTTTATTGAGATTTTTGAGGTGTCCGAATGACTTAAAAGCTGAAAAAATTCATTTCAGTTATAAAAAGATGTACCGTATGTAAATATTGCCTGGACAGGTAGATAGATTGATAGATGTACTTGGGTGTTTATAAAGATCACAGCCAGCTGGAAGTCTAGCTGTATGCATGCGGTACGTGTTACCGATAAGTGTTGGAAATAGATAAAACAGAAATTTTATTAGGAATATATCATTTAAGAAGCAACATTTACAAAACAGAAATCAGTGATGCTTTGTTCAAGAGTATTGCGTCTATAACATTAGGACGTTTTGCTCTCATTGGTTGGAGAGTACTAAAAGATTGCAGGTCAAATCCTTTCTACAGACAGAGTAGCATTGCATACTTATCTAGATGTAAACATGATTTGAAACAGAACCGCAAAATGGTTTAAATGAAAAGCGTGAAACAGACCCTATAGAAGTAGGAGAGAAGGCAGGGTAAGCGTAGTTTTACCTGATCTCTGGCAAATCCTCTCACTTTGATGGCAGGTATCGCGGCCAAGCGTGTGATGTCTGGTGAAATACACGGATCGTTCCTTTGTGCTGAAGCTAAGGTCTTAAGGAGAAAAAAAAGATAGAGCGGAGATTTTGTCTGTCAATCTCCTCCCACTATTCTGTAAAACGGATCTCCTTATAAGCACAACCCACAGAAAAAAAAAAAAAAAAGCCGAAAAAGGATAAGAAAAAAAAAAAGAAACCCGCTGCAGATACTATTAAAATTTAATGCCAAATATATATCCAAGTCACCTTCGCAAAAGCTTGATCTATAAAAAATCGTTTGTACTTTTCAAAGAGTAGCTTGGCTATTTTGACCAAGGAGATATAGAGAAGAAGCTCTGCGGTTGTGGCGTGTGCCGAATACAATGTGCTGCTTTCCAGCGAAGGAGTACAGGTCATTGCATGACAATCCTGTGTAATTAGTGTCTACGTGAATAAAGGGGGACCACTGAAAAGCTTCGAATAATCAACCCATCTGTACTTTGTTGAATGGGCTGTGTCGAAAACCAGCTGCTTGCTTATTCAACAAAGAATGTGTGTCTATTATTCACCTTCTGCTGGAGCCTAGAGTTAAGTACCATCTGTGCTTCCATAGCAACATGGCTTTTACATCGAGGGGATAGTAGGGATGTTTTTTAAAAAAAAATGGAAAGCTATAACGCTCTTTTTTTTACTCTATTTTCCAAAACCATCTGTCCTCAGATCGACATTAACAGTCATTTCAATTCCATTAAGCTGAAAGCCATGCTTCACCTTTACTCAAATCACCTAAATGTCACAATTTAACATTTTCGCTGCCTGCGAGACATTGAGCCATTTTATCTCAGAAGCTTCTCTGGTGTCAAGTTTTAAGTAAGTTTTAGAATATCCCAATTGTGTTTTTTTTCGCATGTGTTCTGCAATATGCATGAGCGTTGCAGTCCTTTGAAAGGAAATGGACTGTTAATATTTAATTATTAATAAAGTATTTTTTTTTACTAGAGAGACACACTTAAGAATGCTTTTTTTTTATTTTATTACCAAATGTTTTCCTTCTTTATAATACAATGTTGCCAAAATGAAATGACATTACAAACTAACTAGCAAAATAAAATAAAAAGTAATTAATGAAAACAAAACTCAGTTAATTATTATTTAAAGAGTATTTCTTTTCTGACCTTTGATCAGAAGTAAAGTAAAATTCCAATGTAAAAATACTTAAAAGCCAAGCTTTAAATCCTCACTTTGGTAACTGCTTTATATCCTCCATCTCTATTCTGTGTAGACACATTGGCATGATTATATGCGATATTAGGGAGAGGTTGTCTGAGTTAAGGCCCATGGGTCAGAGGAGACTCACCAGGGCATTTAACCTTTAAACTGTATGAGAATTAGACTCGATTTTAATTTAACATACATTTGTTTTAGCAGGACGCAGGTCAACATCATTCGAATTTTAAAATGTATTGCATGTCCAGCGAAAAATATTGTGCAACATTTCTTTAAGCAGATCCTCATTAAACAATGTCAGGATTAATTATTTAACTAATGCCATAAACATCCAAATGGCACACATATTTTGTATTGGCTTTAATCGAGTCTTGAAAAAGAAAGGACTTATATGTTTACTAGAGTCACAAAATCCAATCTCTATCCATAGATGATCACTTATTATCTTCATGCCTGGGAACATCATATGTTAGTGGGGTTGGAGTTCTAAATCTTTTCCCTGTGATACAATCATGTTATGGTGCAAGAATAACAGGGAATTTTTCTTGGTACTGCCAACAATATGAGTCTGGACTCAGGGTGTGTATACTTGAGTGGTACCCAGGAAAATGTGTTTTATGAAACAAGGTATTGGGATAAGATGTGTAGCGTATAGCTAAATGTGGTATATTTGATGGGCACAGAGTGGCTTGTTGTTTGTGGATTTATATTGGTAAAAAAATTAAAAATTATTTAATGAATTTGAAAAATGTTTCAAACATGGCCCTATTTATCATTTCAACGTATGGACAGACACATGGCATAACATTTGAACAGTAGTGTATTCTCGCCTAGACCAACTTTGCCGCCTAACCAAACGCCTGATTGCCCTAATGGGTGATCAGGTTCCCAGGCAGGCCACTTATGCTTGGGTCGATGATCTCCCTTGTAACTTGCCTGAATACACTATGGGGCACTGTGCCAAGACGGCACAGCCTCCATAGTTACCATCCTCTGTGCCACATATGCTTAGTGCCAAGATTTTATATCATATCCTGGCACTCAGCATGGTAAACGGCAGCTGACGAGGTAAGTGGTAGGGGGCAGCTCCTAGCCACTTTTTTAACTACCATCTACTCAGTAATTCTTTAGGATAGCTCAATGCACATCCCAAGTTTCCTGGAATTTCTTTACGGTGTCTGCGTGTACTACTTCCACTGGGAGTTTATTTTAGGTATCTACTAACCTTAAATTCAAAGTCTATTGAAAAGAGACATGTTGTATTTTACAGCAACACTACAGTTATAATGTTTTTTTTTACAAGTGCTCCAGAGAAGAATAACACTATACATACTGACAGCACTAACTAACCTGGGAAATTTGCTAAAGTCATAAAAGTAAATATAGATGATGCCCTTTCATCATTCCATCAGTTCCATGCCACTTAAACTTTATTTAGGCCGGTTAAAAATTTAACGGTAATTACTTTATGAGTAGAAATAATAGTTATCTCAAATGTTGCAAAATAATGTTGGTTTGTTTATTTTTTTAAAACCAACACATAGGAAGATCAAAGCAACAAATAAATGATGTCATAAAAAATTACATTTTAGATAGGTTTCTTGTGATCTTAAACTCGCATTCCTTGAGTCTCCAAAAAAGATTATATATTTCAAGGTGGCTTATTTATTACGGAATACATAACGTCTCACTCGTTCACAATTTACTGGGCGGCAGCAAGAATGAAAATTAGTCAAATGTAAAAAATAGATTTAAGGACACATTACAAGTGCTCAAATCTAAACCTTTAACCCCTTAATGACAGATCTTGTACATGTACGGGCTCAAAATGCATTGTTTTTAATGGGTTTAGGTACCGCCCATTCTCCTTAAGGGGTTAAATAAATACTTAAAATAATCATGAGGCTTTAGCACTGTATTTTACCCAATGTACATAAGTTCACCTGCCTTTACGTGGCAGGTGAGCTTATGTGCTTTGGCCAAAATACAGTACTAAAGCCTCATGTCAATTAAGCATATGGATTTGTAGGCTTGCATTTGAGTACTGATGATTTCTTCTTCAAATGAGCTAACCACGTAGACTTTAACCCTTTAATCTCCATCACAAAGATTCCAGTGTACTGCATTACTGACAATGGAAAATAAAGGGTTTTTCAACTAAATTGACCGTATTCAAGCACAGATTTCTGCTGTGGGATCTGTGAGAAAAAGCACTTGTTGTGATACTCAGATAACATTATATCATGATAAAATATGAACGTGTCGGCTTCAGAGTCTGACCCTGAAAATCTGTCCATTTTCCCTGAGACCATGAGATTGGTGTTAGATCTCTGTCTGCGAGATGCCAGCTGTGAATATATCTTTATTACTGCCTATGTTACCCTAACATAAGGGTTTTGTTATATATTTGTAAGAATATAGTTTCCTGAGATAATGCTGATTTACAGTACGTGCAAATGTAATTTAAGGATTCTTCTTAGTTAATGCTGTTTACCAAAATCAATCAAGGTCATCCTTTACCAGACCCCCTTTTGCTGATCTAATATAATGCATAAATATATCAGTCAAATATTCTCTCTCAAGAAACGGGTACAGACATGGGGATAAGACTTAGCAATGCACCTGTATTCCAATAACTCAGTGTGCTACATCAGAACCATCCCACGTATTGAGAAGGAGGCAGGCAGCTGGCAGAAGTGTCCATGCATCTCACAAAATGCCAACCAGAGAAGAAGGAAAACACACAGGGCGATCCTCATACATCACATTCTGCAGCACATTGCGTAATGGATTTTTTACCAGGGATCTTTAAACTACGGTTGACCTTTTTTGTTGTTGTTTTTGAGTTACAGGAAAAGAGATCATATACTGTTGTTTTCATCTATTAATACTCCTGGTGGAATAGAAGGAAAAAAAAACTTTCTACCTCTGCTTTAGTCGGTAACAGCATAGCTTACACAATTTGAGCATCCACTGATGTCTCAATCCCAAAGCATAGCAACCCAGAAATATAAAAGGATCCGTTATATTGTGAATAGGAATCAGATCCACTGCATTCAGGTTCTGGTACTTATAGGCAAAAACCAAAAATAAATCACAAAACTCTCCATATTATTTACAAATTATACAACTGTATGGCTAGTGTTATCTGGAATTTTCTATACTGTAAATTAACTTTTTTATACATCAATGTCAATGAAAAAGATACGTAGGTTTAAATAATGCAGATATTTTAAACACCCCACCTGCTGTTTGTGCAGAAAACAATTCTAGTTGTAGTTCTGGTGTACGCAACAACATGACATGTAACAATGTTACCTATGAACTATGAAAATACCTTGAGAGTTCCGACGGAGCAGTTTATGGAATATCCACTCAGCTAAGCAAACAAATGCTACTCAGAGGTTAATGTATGAATCTGACATTAAACACTTACCTTGCTAGCAACATTGACACCTAAGGTCCTGTATGTATACCTTGGAGACCGTGGGTCAAGCCATGGTTCCTCAGGTCAATTTCCACTTTGTGGTGTGTGGTCATGCCCTCTTTCCTTCAACATTATGCCTACTATTCACCCAAGCTTTCTGGAGATTGCAGTGCCCATACATGTGGCTGCTCCTGCCAGTACACAAAGCTGCTCCCCAAGGTGAAGGACAGTTCCAGGTAGCCTACAATGGGAAGTTCCCAGGTATGCCTGTATGGAACACTTATAGACTTTCTAGACACAAGCCTAATGTGCTTCCAGGAATTGTTTTCCTCTTTTTAATATCTCCTTACTATAGCCAGTAAAGAAATCAAGTTAACAGAGATTTGTGGAGATTTTGTAAGTATTTGAATGCTAAAAAATATTCAAAATTGTGTGGGGTTTCATAGTTTATGATGTTGCAGGAAGCAATCCAAATCTGTGAGCATGAAATTGCAAATTCTTCATTGAAAGACTTGTGGGATCTAAATAAATTGGTTAAGGCACAGATCTCTAACCTTTCTTACATTCATTATAGGTTGTGAGGTATACAAAATCCCCAAATTAATAGCCGTTGAGTCCTCAATGCAGCCATATTTGGGCAAATTTGAACCTAGATAAAAGGTGTCATACTGTTAAAAAATTAGCCGTTACTTTGCCATTGCAACACACAGTAAATAATTAAAGAATAAGTCCAATGTTTTATGCTTTTCATTATAAAATCAAATATATGTAGCACAAAGAGGTATGAAAATATACCTACATAAGAGCATCGTATCAAGGCTACTAAGGGCCAGGCTTTTCTTTATAGGAGAACAGCAGCATGAAATGTATAGTATTGAAGTGAGATTTTTTGATGTGGGGATCAGAGAGGTTATTCTTTGTGTTTCATCCATGAACCGTTGGTGCCTCGGCTAAGCAGTCAAACAAGATAATAGCAGTTTGTGAGAAGCAGAAAGAAAAGTGTGAGTAGATATCATGTGGGCAGAGCACGTTCAGTATGTAAAGGTAACAGTGGTGAAGGGGGTGTCTCTGTATGTAATAAATGGATTACTTGGGTGCTAGTGTTAACTCACTGGTACCTGTTCAGTGATATAGTATTGAACTGAGATTTTTGATGTGGGGATCAGAGAGGTTATTTTTTTTGCGTTTCATCCGTGAACCGCCCGTGCCTCAGCTAAGCAGTCAAATAATAGCAGTTTGTGAGGAGCTGAAAGAAAAGTGCAAGTAGATACTAGGTGGGCAGAGCACGTTCAGTATATAAAGGTAAAAGTGGTGAATTTGATAAATTGAGAATTTGGTTGTTGGTGTTAACGCACTGGTTCTTATTCTGTGATTAAGACCACAGGTATTCCTATCAAGGGCATTAAAATATAGAAATATAGCAACAATTAATTTGTAAATAAGTGGAACTGCCTCCCAGCAGAATCTGTACATGTTAATACAGAGAGGGAATGTAAGCACGCATAGAGTTGTCATACCCAGTTAAGGATTTAGTCTTTTCAGCAGGAATAATGAGTAGTCTAGATTAGCCAAATGGTTCTCATCTGACATGAAATTCTATATTTATATTATATATATATAATATATATATATTTTTTTTTTTAACCATTTAAAAGATGGGGATATAATATTACAGCCCCGCAAAACCCCTGCTTAAGGCCGAGGACCTGCACGCTGCTAACGGCAGTGTCTGTCAACATTGCCCTTGGCACTGATCACTGCTACTCTCTCTCTGCCTTACTGTGGTACGAGATAAGAGAGAAGCAAAGAAGATAGCTGAGGTGAGTAAAAAAAATAAATCATTTTTTTAATAAATTTGTCTTTGTAGCTGCTTCTTCAGAGATCAGCAGTCTTTGTACAGCTGCACATTTTTTAATGCTAAAGATTGTTTTTTTAACACTTAGGTTTGAGAAGGGTTAGAATGAAAACTTAGGGTGAAAATTAATTAAAAGCAACAAAAAAAAAACAATTTTAACCTCGCTTTGGCCAAAAAATATGGCATATGAGGTGTTTTGCATATCAGGACAAATACCTATATATATATATATATATATATATATATATATATATAGTATATATATATATATATATATATATATGTGTGTGTGTATTTTCATCTGCGCTGGCTATGTATGATTTTTTTAGGTAAAACACAAAAAATTGGGGGAGGGGTTAAGATTTTCCTGTTTTTAAATATTTGTTCGCACTAAATTATGGTTTCTCAAAAAAAGTCCTTGTCATAAGTTAATAATAGGAAAGTTTGCAAGAGAGTTGTGGTTTTGACTCCAAACAAAATGGCTGAGCTAGCCCTGTGTAATGCATAGTTTAATGTGTTGGGGAACGTTTGACAAAATCTCACTGATTTAGCTGTGCATTATGCAGGGCCAGTTAGGTTCTTCCTGCTGCAGAAGCTTATTGGGGTTGGTCTTGTCCTGTCCTGTAAACTAATCTGTTAGCAAATACTCTGAGAAGGGCTACTGAAATGGTGCATGGACTACATGATAAAACTTACCAGGGAAGGTTAAAGGATCTTAACAGATATATAGCCTGGAAGAAAGATGTGACAGGGCTGATATGTAAGAAACTTTTGAATACTTAAAGGGAATAAACACGATAAAAGAAGAGAGAGATTTAAAAGGAGAGATACTGCCACAACAAGAGTCTTCAGCTCGAGTGGCAAAGGTTTAAAAGTAACATCAGGAAATATTACTTTACTGAAAGGGTAGTGGATGCATAAAGACATTTAAGCAAGCATGGGATAGGCATAAGGCTAAGCTAGATATAGGATAAGGCCAGTGACCAAGGAAAGTATTCAGAGGCTTGGCAGAATGGATGTGCTGAATGGTTCTTATCTGCCGTCACTTTCTATGTTTCTTTTGCGCCCGACTCAAGAATGGAAAATTGTGCTCCCTCAGCTATTTATTTTACAGAGGTTATTTTATTGACACTGGCTGCTATAGGGGCAGCGGTGGCACTAGCGGTTTTAGGGGCAGAGGCCTACCATGTCAATGCCTGGCTTAGCGTATAGTGATAGGGGTTATGCTGCACTACCGTCAATGTCTGGCTCATTGTATAGTGATGGGAATTACGCTATGCCACTACCAATGTCTGACTCAGTATATAGTGATGGCTATGCTGTACCATATCTGTTCAGGAAATGTATTTATTAACTTTATTAAACGTATTTAATTTATTAATGTTAATTAGTTTTTCTTTCAGATTTCTAGTTTTTCTAGTTGATATACAGTAAAAAAATTGTGAAATAAATATTCTTGCCAACATTGATTAATTTGTTAATTTGTGTGTGTGTGTGTGGGGGTGAATGAATATACAGGTTTCGACCCGGGTGACAAATACTATATGTACATATTAAAATTCCGTCGCTGTATTAACATCACTTTGATAGGAGGTTGTTATCGCTACCTTTTCAATTTTGATATTTTAATACTGTTCAGTAGCACTGAGGCACATTATGGTTCCAACTAGACTTGGGCACCAGGGGGCTCTTCGTGTTCGTCTTCGTGCTCGTCTTCGGCAAAAAAAAAAACTTCGTATTCCGCGAATATTCGCCCGGTCCTGTCTTCTCTTCGGGCGAATATTCGCGGACATTCTTCGTGTTCGGGTTTTCTTCGTTTTCCCCGGTTAAGGGGTTAATACGGGGTTAAAGCCGCTCTGGCGCCAGGAGTTTAAATGTCCGTATGAGCAACTCTATTGGTCGTCAGCAGGGGGCTCGTCTGCCATTGGTTGACTAGCCCCCTGCTGGCGACCAATAGGGTCGCTCGTACAGACTGTTAAACTCCTGGTGCCGTAATTGTCCGGCAGATCCCGCTGGTCTCCCTGTTCTATAATTTATTAACTGATAGAACAGGGAGACCAGTGGGATCTGCTGGGTAAGTTGCAGCATTGGGATTTTAAAAGTCTGCACGAGCGACTCTGTTGGTCGCTCGTACAGACTTTTAGGCTACTGGTGCTGTAACTTACCCGGCACATCCCACTGGTCTCCCTGTTCTATCAGTTAAATGTCCGTACGAACGACCAATAAAGTCGTTCGTACGGACATTTAACAGATAGAACAGGGAGACCAGTGGGATGTGCCGGGTAAGTTGCAGCATTGGGGTTTTAAAAGTCTGCACGAGCGACTCTGTTGACTTTTAAAACCCTAATGCTGCAACTT
>VKOC01000001.1:42752913-42781045 GCA_009364415.1 Spea multiplicata
GAATTTAACATGTTTATAACCAAATGCAAGAATACACACACACACACACACATTTCTTGTTGAATGCTCTTCAAAGAAATAACTGTTTAATCATGTAAAAATCTAATACTAGTAATGAAACAATTATAGATGTTGCACAGCTTATGACTAAATCCTTATAATTCTTAATCACTTCTAAGAAAATATTTTTTGCAGCAATACACTTTATTTACCAATCATTTGTTTCACAACGATTTTACTTCAAGGAGTTTAAGACCTATGCCAGACATACCAATCTTTTAGAGACAATGACGCAAGTGTTTCATAGTTAAACTATAGTGTGCAATTCCTTTCAAACCTCATAGACTTCTCTTCCAATGTGCCTGATGAAAGAAATTACAGAGAAGATGAAATCTATGGTATTTGGAAAGAGTTATACTCTGTAATTTCTTCCACCAAGAACCCAAATGTTTGTCGTCTAAATGGTATCATGCTACTTCTTCTGGGCTGTACCTTGCAAATCCTAACTATTATTTACATGCAGTCTTAAGTAGCAGGTACTTCTCAGCAATAATCATTGTTATCAATTCTGATTCCTGGCAGGTTTGTGAGCTGCGTGTCACAGTAGCACAACTTGAAGATCAAAGAACAGAATATCTCCTCATATCTAATTACTGTGGCATTCTGTAGCAACCTCTACAAACAGTCACATCTGTAGCTAAATTGTATTAGATAAATAGATAGATAGATAGATAGATAGATAGATACTAAAACGTTTTGCTGAATCAGCCTTATTAAAAGTATAACTATATAAAAAATATAAGTATATAAGTATATAAAAAATATTTTGAAAAGTATTATATCTCTAAAAACTAAACTGTTGTCCTGGTATATGTGATTTACAGATGGCTTTCATTGATGCCACATCCCCCACTAAATTGCTAAATTTGGAAAATCTGTATTTCCAATTACAGGACAAGATCCGTGTTTGCAATAGTGAATTAATATACATAAAGTATATACTGTAGATGAATATATATATATCACATTCAATAAAGCACAGATGAAAAATAAAAAAGCATTTTTTCATGATTACCTTTTTTCTGTCATACTTTTTTTTCCTGTTAATGAATAATTAATTACAAAAATAATCTGTAGCGTGCAACTAAAACTGACATTTGGTCTTGTCAGTAGGGAAATTGTGTTTTCTGAGCTTCAGTGTGCTTTGCAGCATTCCTGGAGATGTGTGAGATCATTTAAAAAAAAATAATTTGCCATTCCACATTCTAATGATCACAATTTGGCTGAAAAATGTAGATGCATCATGCTTAGGAATGTTTTAATAGTTATTTGTAAGTCCTCCTATACATAGAAGCTAATACAGTGTGGGGATTTAAAAATGCATGGTATAGACATAAAGCTATACTGAATCTAAGACAAGATCACGGAGGAGACTGGATGAGCCGACAGATTTTATGTTTCTGTGTTTTTGTACATGTGTACACTATAGGGCCAAAAGTATGTGGACGCTTGACCATCACACCTATGGACATCTCATTCCAAAAACATGCTCATTAATATGGAGCAATTCTAACAATGAGCATGAAGCTCCTGACGCACAGCGCTTGTGCTGATGTTGCTTCCAGAAGCGGTTTGGAACTCTGTGAAAGTACATGGTCTACTTCTTTGTGACTAAGCTGTTGCTGCTCTCAGATGTTTACAGTTCAATTCACAATAATTGTGGACAAAATCATGCAGGGCAATACTGACCTCCTATGACACTGAGGTCACTGAGGTCTTCAGTACAACCAATTCTACTGCCAATGTTTGGCTATGGGGATGGCTGCCTATGTGCTTGATTTTATAAATGTTAGCAATGGGTGTGACTGAAACACTTAACTTGCCAAAAGACACAAGTTGTTTGGGGCAGTCATAAAGTATGAAAAATTTTCCACTGGTCGATTGTGAAAAAGATGAGGTGGCGGTCTGTTGAAAGAAGTCCATGCCATCGTTGCAATTTGATGCTAATTTACATATGCCAACATATAAAAATACATAATTGGCAAATGTGCTTGGGAACAGATATACACACATAAAGCTAGAAGACGAGTATCTCAGTTTTCCATGTTTTGTACAAAAATATATAATATATTCTGCTGCCACCATATTAAAACACAGTGAAACACTTATATCATATATCCGCTTACCATTAATTTTGAGCTCTTAAAAAAGAAGGACATCAGGGGATTTGTAGACCAAAAAAGCAATGTCCTTCTTTAAGATGCATGCTATAAAATTTAAAACATAGAACAAAAATTAAATATGTTTGTGATATGACCTTTTAAATATTCTCAAGTTGTATGGTAAAAATGTATTTTCCTTTAATAAAACAGTTCACAAATTCTAATGCCTTTTAATGGTTGTTGCATTCTAACAAGTTAGTTTCCTTAATGTTGGCCAAATCTGCTCTTTTTTTTTTACATCTACGTTCCTTTGTTTTATGATATTATCAGCATCCCCTCTAATTAGTCATTACAATACAAGAATGGAATGCACAAATAGCTTTGGTTAGGCACATGGAAATAATTTAAATCTATTTCCAGATAATTTAGAAGTCCCACTCCCCATCTGCTTATGTATGCCTTTTAAATTTGTACTTCTGTATTATATATATATATATATATATATATATCAAATATATAGTTGTATTATTTTTGTTGTTTTACATAGCACCTAATCAAATTCTGTAGCGCTGTACAATGGCTGCATATGACATAACAAGTAGTATGTAACATAACAAATTGACTTACAGTGACAACAGGTAAGGAAGGCCCAGATCAAACGAGTTTACAATCTAGAGAGGGATTTAGGGTGTTTTACACAATAGGTAAAAGGTAAAAGTGCCATGTTTAGCAAAAGTATTGCAGGAGAGGGACTAGGAAAGGTGATCTAAAGGAATATGGGAGGGCCTTAATGTGCTATGTTATGTGTGTATAATATATATATATATAAATATATATTAATAATATATTATATAATATATTATATATGTTGTATGTACGCTGCAAGCACAGAGAAAAGTTATCCTGTAAACAAATATAACAGTCAGAGAAGTTATCCTATACAAAGTACTAAAGACGATTTTTATTGTAATTTTAACATTTTGAAATGATAGAATGTGGCTGTGATTTAAATCACCTCATCACTGTGTCATACACTGTGTCATACACAAACAAAATAAAGTAGTGCTATCCGCACTTACCTTTTCTAAGATTGTCTGTTGCTGTTATTTTAGCAGATGACGTTGACGTTATCTCTCCTTATCCTGTTATAGAGTACTGTAATGTTACTATCCGCTTACTGACAGAAGACACCATGGAGACACCATACTGATTCCCTGTAACAATTTGCTGTATTTATGGAGGTTAGTGCCCAAGGCCTGACCCAGTATAGCACCTTCTGCTGCCCCTTCAGACTCACCAAGCTGTGGATGATCTCTTCCTTCTATTCTTGTTTTCTTCGTATGGAGTGCAGAACATGATGGCATTAGTTAACGCAGAAACAATACTACAGAGGTCTACACAGATAGTACAACTGGGCTGTCAACTTGAATCTTTGATATATGACCTATTAAGACCTGTGTTGCACTTGTCAGACCCATTGCCCAGTAGGGAGATTGGCACCTAATGAAGCCCCTGAGTGCCTGCTATTCCCATGATTTGCTACCCTAGGACTAGTTTTGTTATCCCTCAAAATTCAATTTTTTAACTGAAATAATAAAAACATATGGCAATGGAATGGTTTATTTGTATTTTTCCACAGCTGGGGTACCCAGCATTGGCTTCATCAGCCAAGCTCAGGTTCTTCCTGAACGCCTGTTTGTATTTTGTATATTTGTATGTATTATTTGTGCACTCTGATTTCATTAAACTTAGCTGAAGATTTCATTAAGGCAGTTACAAGAAATAATTAAAACCTAGCATGGCATACCAGTTATATTTCATCTCTCTATGAATGTAAATCATATTTCAGATTTAAGTTAAATAATCATTGGGCTAAAAAGTCACCTTGTAATAAACAATCCAATGTGTGTTTGATTGTTATGACTTGTAGGTCACAGTAATCAGAATGGTCTTTTGTAAATTTACATCTAAAGAATTCTGAGTCAAATGTATGCTCAAGGTTTGATTTGCTAATCAATGCTATAGAAAAAAGGAAACTGCCGATACATACAGCAAGGACATGACTTATTAATAAGAAATGAATACAAAAATAATAGTGCTGGACTTTATCAGCTTAAGTGTGCTGGGTTAAAAAAGCTCTACGCTTGAGCGGAAGTTGTGTACGTGAATCGCGTAGAGCTCTACACGCTGCCCGGACTAAGCCACCAGGGACCTCAGATAGCACCGGTAAGTTGGGGGGGGGGGGGCATAACACAGGAGGATCCAGGTCCACTGCATCTGAGTCCCCGGTACTTAGTACACGCTGCCCGGACTAAGCACCGGGGACTCAGATGCACCGGTAAGTTGGGGGGGGCATAACACAGGAGGATCTAGGTCCCCTGCATCGCTGCGGGGGATCTGGATCTTAGTCTCATAGTCAAACCTATTTGAGGTCCGATTATAAGATGACACTGATTATAAGACGAGGGGTATTTTTCAGAGCATTTGCAAATACAGTAGTTTGAATAATGTGAAAAAAATATTTTAAGTATGAAATTAATCATTTTAAAATGTATTTAAACTTAGTTACTGAAAATGTAGTTCTCTAAAACACAGAAATTGCTCTGATAATAGATAATAAACAGCGCAAATAAACCTGTAGCTCATCTAAACAAAGTTTGAGCAAAAAAAATGGAAGAGGGACAAAGAGGGAGGAGAAGTGTGCAAGCTGCATGGATGATCAGAGAAAGCGAGTGTAAGTATAAATATATAAAGGGCCTGCGACTCTAGCAGGTCTAGACAACCCCTGCGACCACTTGTCTGTCCCTTTTAAGTCGCTAGGTGTGGGAAATACCTGCAGCTTGGAGAGTATAGAGACCATCCAAAAAATGGTACAGGCAGGCTGTTTGGTGGCAAAGATCTGTTTGGGTGCATGGTCCTCAAAAGAAGGTGATCTACCGGGAACCTTCACAATATCCCAGTAGGTCGGTCCAGTCCTGGGTCTGTGGACCCCCATGTGAGCACCCTAGAAATGAAGAGACCTTGTAGGCAGTGGCGACTCTAGAAACAATATATAGGGGTGACACAAGATACCACAGTCAAACTGGGGGGCCATTCATAATTTCCACCATTAAATCATACCACTGAAAAAACATATATATATAATATTGCCAAAAGTTTGTTATTGGACTAACATAATACTTGATCATTCAACATGGGAAGCCTGAAGCCACAATTTAGGGCGATTAATCCTTGAAATAAAAATTATAGCGTAATTAACACAATACCTTAACTTTTCGACTAAATGATTTCAGGGCCTTGAATGTTTTGTCCCCTGAAGTCACTACAACTTCAGGAGGGCGTTTTATCTCTGGATAAGTATAAATTAAATAATTCCAACTCTAAGTTAAGTGGCAGGAAACAGATAACCAAACACACACCAACACAGGCTCTGTCACACCGACACCCAGACACACACATCAGGACAGGCTCTGCCACCCAAACACACACACACACAGGACAGGCTCTGCCCACCGACACTCAAACACACACACAGGCACAGGGCCGAGCGGTTGCTAGGCGCCACTCTTCTTCCTCCGCTTCAAAAAAAATAGTTTCAGGCTGCCCAGGACTTTTAGTTCCCATTGCGGGACTGTCCTTGGGGCCAGTCCGCTGGGTGGTTCCAAAATTCGGTTGGGGGGCAACGAATAACCTAGGTTCTTACCCCCCCCCCCTATAGCGACGCCACTGCCTATGAGAAATCATCACGCACATACAGTACCTGAATGCATTTTTACAGAAATATATTAACCTATTCATGGTTTTGTCCGTAATCAACAATGTAAAATAAAAGTAAAGTAACAATAACTGCTGCTGCTGCCATGGTTTCCAGTAAGCAGGAACCTTTAACCACATATTTCATTTTATAAAGGTTCATTGGGTTGTATTTCAATATTCTTAAAATAAAAACTAGACTTGGGCGGCGACAAAGTCTTCGGGTTCGTCTTCGGGGAAAAATATGTTTGTATTTCTAGTCTACCTTATGTCTTCCTTGGTATAGCAGGGGGGGCTCCGAGCAGTTCGGCCTGTGGAGGTAGGGGAAAAGGGAAACAACCTATTCTGAGCAGATTGGCCTGCACAGGGAGCGGGGGACAAAATAAAACTTGGCTCTTGGCCTGGGAGGGAAAGTAAAAAGAAAGGGGAAAGAAGAAAGAAGCGGGAAAAAAAGATAGAGACAACCGCTCTAAGCAACTTGGCCTGAAAGTAATGTGGATTTTAGTCTCTCTGGCAATGGGCTGGGCAAGGTACACCTCAAAGCCACTGGGCCTGGGGAGACCAATGGCTTTGGTGAAGGCTTTAAAGGTCCGTAAGAGTGACTCTATTGGTCCCTGGCAGGGGGCTCGTCTGGAATCAATCAATGAAGAGCAGTTGCCCTTTCCCATTATTTTGGAGCTCAGAGTGGATTGTTGTATCCCTAAACCACCCTTCCTCAAGCTAAGTTGCTCAGAAGCAGGTTGTTTGTTTGCTTGTATTTTTCATTCTTTAGTGTGAATGGGAAAGGGCAGCTGCTCTTCGTTGGTTGATGCCAGATGAGCCTTCTGTTTGTGACCAATAGAGTCACTTTTATGGCCCTTTAAATACTGACACGATCCTACGGATTCATGTTAAACCCTGCGATGCTACAAAGACTTTAGATTTCCTAGAGGCAGTTACTTGTATGGGGAGAACTAGGGAGACTAACTAGGAGATATTTAGGGATTTTGTCTTAACTACTAGGTTAGCCTGGTAAATAGTAAAGAGAGTCTTCGTGTTGTGCGTCTTCGTGTTTTCCGCCGCCGTTTGGAATGTATTTACTGATCTCTCCTATTCTGTGAATTCCTGTGTACCGACTCTGGCTTGCTATGACTTTCCTCTACGTGTTTTTACCTCAGCTAGTATGACTACCCTCTCTGTGTACCAAACTGGCTATTACGACTACATCCTACGTGTACCAAATGTTGCTTTCCTCTGACACCTTATTTAGTAGGTCCAGCCCAACTATGATTATCCACACGTCATTTTCTACTCAGAAACTGTCTATAATATTGCCTAAACCCTGCCTGCCTTCTGTCTGGTGTCTTTTGTGCCCTGTTTGTCCATTTGGGGGCTCCCCATTCAGTAACTCTCAGGGTGAAGATTTGGCTGTACAGGTGAGTGACATCAATGGTTTGATGTCCCAAATAGGGCAAAGGTGCAGAATGACCAGTGGTAAAAAAAATAAAATAAAAGCACACCTCCCAGATGTGGCCTTTTAGACCCCAAACAACCTGACAAACCTGTGCATGGGTGTATCACTGTACTCAGAAGCTGTAGCTGAACACATATTTGTCAGGATTGGGCTGGGAGCGTAAGAGCAGAGGATAGTCCAAAGCGGTGTCAGTAAACAAATCAATAGGTCAGGGGCAGGCATCGCTCAGAGTAAACGGTAGTCCAGGCAAGGGTCAGGTAACAGGCAAACGGGGTAGTCCAATAGGGAAGCCAAAGGTCAAGTAACGGAGAAATCCAATAGAGGGTCTGTAGCAGAGCGAGCAGAGGAGAACAGGAAGCTGAAGTTCATGGACATACAGGACCAAAGTTCGTGAACACTGGAGTAAAGTGCTCATAGTTGGAGGGCTTTTTAGGTAAATCATTTTTATTGTTTTAACATGTCAAAAGTAGAAGGGTACAAGAAGAGAAGGAGTAAGAGGGGGAGTAACATCAGAGTAGGTGATCCAGTATAATACAGATCGGTACAATACATACAGCCATTATGTGACAGAAGGTGGGCACGACCAATGCTTATAGATGTAATCATAACATGAGGATGTGGCGGTCTGCAGTGCACCGTGACCCGCTAGGTGCCACATCAATATAGATCGGTACGATACATTCAGCCACAATGTGACAAAATCAAAGTTGGAAGGGTTTTTATAGTGCTGCAGGTGTCTACTCCTCCCCTGTGCTGAACACGCTCCTTACTGGATTGGTTACCAAGCAGGGATGAATCCATAGCACCTGGTTCATTAGTTTGATATGTGGCCTTTATTGGTGGATAGTTGATGAAGATTACAGGTGTTACCTCCCCTCCACAGGTGTGCTGCATTATGTTAATGTTTGGGCAACACCTGAAGCCCCCCTGGGGTTTGTAGAAACTTATGCCGTGGTTTTGGCCTACCGCGCTACTGAGTTTCCAGGAGACCTACAGTGGTGGAATTAGTGCATGAAAAGAGTAAAGATACTACCATTCAAAATACTCTGGGGTGTCTAGTTTTCAAAAAATATGGTTTGACAGGGTAAATCAAACTAGCCTAGTTCAGAGATGTCCCAAAAAGGACATTCGGGGCTGGATGGCCAGTTGGTAAAATTCTAAAATGAAAAAATGCACTCCTCCAAAATGTGGCCTTTTAGTCCCCCAAACAACCCAACAAACCTATGCATGGGAGGTATCTTTGTACTCAGGGGATGTTGCTGAACATGTATTAGGGCATTGTTTGACAGTTACATATACCAGGAGAAATGTGTGTTAAAGAAACACACACAAAAATGACTACCACAAACTTTGACGAAGCCTGGTGCTAGAATTAGTGCATGTAAAGAGTTAAAATACCAGCATTTGAAATGCCTTAGGGTGTCTAGTTTTCAAAAATATATGGAATAAATTGAATTAGTTGGCTCCAAAGATGGCCCAATTAGGACATGGGGTAGATGGACCAGAAGTTAAAGTTCCAAGTTTAAAAATATGCTCTTCCCAAATGCGGCTATGTACCTACCAAACAACCCAACAAACCCAGCCAAATAAACCTTATATCATTTATGTAAAAATAAAAGCATTCCAGATAATACTTATTTTGTTAATGGAAGTTATCTATTGGCTAATCAGGATAAACTCATAGCTTATTAGTAGCTCTTTGAAGCAATCTTTACCCTTTTGAGTGCTGAGGGCTGGGGAACATTTTACCTCTTGGGAGACCAGGTCAGTTTATGTGTTTTTGCTCATTATGTTTAGGTATAAACCACAGGGAGCAAATGTAGGTGATAGTACATACTATTGCAGGGTATAGACATGCTATAAGAGTTACAAAGCTATTAAGTTACAAAATTGTGATAAAGACAAAAATTGCTAGAAAAAGACAAGCCCTGGATAGCAAGAGTAAGGGCTGCATGACTGGGCCTGTATTTACAGTGAGCATGCTGGCCAGGATCTACGGGACATCCTATGGGTTGCCTCGACCTGGGGGTGGGGTTTTTTGGCGTATCTATTTAGGGGACCCTCTTTTCCCGCCTCTGGTCAGATACTATTGACTAGCGTTATATAGCAGTAATCTGTTATAAAACAGTGAATCCCCGCCCTCCCTCCCCAATTTATTTACCTTTCCTTGTTTTTTCTTATGGTTTATGGCTGAAGTTTAGAGATAGGTATGGGATGTTTACAATTGGCTGTTTTGCCAAAATTTTATGTTCATTTGTATTTCTCCACGGGTTCAGTCCCTGGGGGAAGTTTGAAGGGTAGGATGTTCCGACCCAGCGGTTCCCGTGTGGTATTCGGCGTGATATCCCTACAAAATGTTATGTAACAACGGTTATGGTTTTACATGTTAATCGATGCATTAATATTATATTTCTTAATATTATTTTCTTGCATTTTGTCACAGTAATAAAGCGCTCTGGCCTTACACTTTCCAACGACCTCATGTCTCCTGGGTTTTTATTTATGTATGTCGCTGTATGTTAATATATAGTGCCCCAGTCATGTGCATTTCCACATGTACAGTACCCTCACTGGATGATTGTTTGTGCTTGCTTTAGCGGACTATTACTCACTAAAAAATAAAAATGTGTTAAACATTATTTGTTTGAGTTTTTCATTTTATTATATCTTGGCTGGGGATACAGGCACCAACATTAACCATGGTGGACATTTACTGGGGTCTATGGTGGACAATTAAATGATGTTCTATGGACCTTTACAAACCTTGCCACAGACACGGGCATCCTTGTATGGACACTTTACTTTTCCCTGGCCTTGTCCCTTCCACATGGTATTAATGATAACATTTATATAAAATGCCTAATCTGCTGACACACTTCCCTTGAATCATTTATCATTGATTAAATAACATTTAGGTTATATTGCCTATTAACATGGACAGAGTTAAAACAAAATTACATATACAGCTACATTAACATTTTTCTGACAGCATAACTCACTTCCTTGTTTCTCAGGCTGTATATGAGAGGGTTTAACACAGGGACAATTACAGTATAAAAAAGAGAAACAATCTTATTCATATCATACATATTGATTGATCGAGGTCGGACATACATGAATATCAAAGCCCCATAGTACATAGTAGCTGCTGTCAAATGAGAGGAGCAAGTAGAGAAAGTCTTTATTTTCCCTGTACTTGAAGGAAGATTCATAATCGTTTTTATAATCCACATATATGACATAAGTGTGAAAAAGAAACAACTCAGCATTATTGTCAGAGACAGAATAAAGGAAATCAGGTCATTAAGTTTTGTATTAGAACAGGATAGTTTCATAAGACCTGGTCCATCACACAGGAAGTGGTCAATAATGTTGTTGCCACTGAAATCTAAGCGCAGCAGCATAAACGACAAAGGAAGGTTAACTATGAATCCACTTATCCAACAAATAAGTTGAAGCCAATTACAAAGCGTTGTGTTCATCACATTCATATAATGCAAAGGACTACAAATAGCTTGGTAGCGATCAAAGGCCATGGTGGCTAACAGGAACATCTCCGCTACACCAACTGATATAAAGAAATACAGCTGCACCACACACCAAATAAACAAGATTGTTGTCAAACCTGTCATTAGATTTGTTATCATTTTAGGCATGAAAACAGTTGTATAGAAAATTTCCATTCCTGAAAAGTTTGCAAGAAAGAAGTACATAGGTCTCTGGAGTTGCTTTTGTGTGCATACAAGAATGATAATGAGACCATTTCCTGCAATTATAAATACATATAGAATAAAGAATACCAAAGACAGGAAAATGTTGTGTGCATTGTGTAGAGAAAATGACTTGAGAATTATTTCCTTCACTGCTGTACGATTTTCTTCACAGAAAGTAGACATCAGTCTGAAAACAAGCAAACATTTTTTGTCATTCATAGACATGTGAAATCAATCACAGAATAAACTCTTGATTATGTCTGTTATGGATAGTTTTCTTAGACTACACATGGTAAATTAAATAATGTTTTTATTCTTCAGAAAAGGTCTACATTTCCAAAATAAATACTATAAGTACAAATGTTATGCCTACCTTTAGGTAGATTAAATAACTGTCAATAAAGTCTTTATATTTCTCATACACTAACACTATTCCTTTCCTGTAGCAATGCAGCAAGCCCCCCCTCCCAACCAAACCAGCGCTCATGGTACCTACATATGCACTGCGCCCGCTGCCCAGCTAGCAGGGCTGTTTCGGGAGTCACAATCTCGCACCTGCCTTGATGCAGCTCTAAAATTTAGCCCAGGGTAGGCACCCTCACTGCCCCGTATAGATACTCTACTGTTTCGGGGCTCTGTGGTGAACTGCCCAGTGTGCCCATGCGTTATGACACCACTGCCTCATCTTTCCACATCCCCAAGGTCCACCTGACAGAACATGGTAGAAAATGTCTAGGTCACTCCTCCACAGCCCAGCCCCTAGGTCACCCCCAGGCCACCTCTCCACAGCCCCCAGGTCACCCCTCCACAGCCACCAAATTTCCACTTTTCACTGCTATTAAGCCACAGCCTATTATTCCCACTGGCCGAAAAAAAAGAGAGTGCATGGTCTGTTACTACGGCCACCTGTTTCATTGTTTGGGCAGACAGCATTAGGGAGCACTGGAGCAATAGTCTGCAGGAATGTACTGCTAGTTAAAGAGAGAATCATGATCTGTCCAGTGGTGAGCCATGCAGTACTATAAGCACACATGGAAGTTTAGTATTGCAGCATTGGTGGGGGTAGCCTCCTAGAGGTACCTTTGGTCACATGGTTTATTTATTTATTCAGTAATAATTTTCCCAATAAATTTTGAGAGCTTTGGGTAAGGCCATGCGCCATATCAAACAATCAGAAAATACGTAAAGTATTTGCAAGCAAAGTGTATATTAGTGAATATGCCAGTGCTAAATTAGTTCTTAATTTTACTGACTGCTCAACCTCTTAGTGAATAGAATTAAAATGTCATTATTGCCATTGCAAATCTGGATTGGGTGCAGTCATTATATGTCCTTGTAGATAGGAGAGAAAGCAAGCTTGTTATGCAATAGAAAGCTAAAAAGTAATGAGCCTACCTGGCTTTCTGAAATAGCAGAGCTAGCTACATGTAGAGGCAGGGCTATACATGTAAGCTATACATGTATATACAGTACATTTATTTTTTATGAATAATGGCGTTTCTACATGAGACTTAAATCTTACTTACATAGGCTGAATCTTCTGTCACTTCAGACTGTAATACAAACATATATAATGAAGCAGCAGAGCGTCGCGCAAAGGAGCTGAATAATCCTGGAGGAATTAAAATATGTTGAAAGATTTTTTTTTTAATTGACAAAAGCAGCACATATGAGATCCCCCACTCCTGAACAATTCTATAACGTATTTAATAAAATAAAAATGGTAAATCTTCCAGTTGCTATTCATTTGCATTGTGATATTCTGCATCTTAAATTACCTAATTAGTAATTAATAATATTCTATAAATGATAGTTATCTATTAAAATATTCAAAAGATAAATATATACTTCAAGGTCTTTAAAAAAGTACAAAAATGTATTTATAAAATAAAACTTTAGTGTACATTAAATGACTATAAATATATTTATAGATATTGTTATAATTATTTAGAATGTATATACTGCAAACGTGCACTTATACTATATGCACTGTTACATCAATAAAATCTCTTTCTCAATGGTTAAGACTGGACTATCAAATATAGGAATTTTTGGCCCATGTATGGATCCTAAAATCTACTAGGAAAAAGCAAAAACAGTTCTCCATTGTTTTGTTTTTTTCTACTGTGACCTACTGCACACATACCATACACAGATAAGGTTTTGCCTAAAATCTCACATGTAAGCTATACATGTATATACAGTATGTAACACATAACTACCTATATACCATGAGCACTATTAAAGTTTGTATATATTTAATAATTATATATTTAAGAAAGATATATAATTTAATATTAGAAATATTATTAAATGTCATTGTTATAGTACAGTCCTTCCATATAGTATATCATATTAAAATAGATCTGTGATCTAGGAAAAAAGCAGTGGTCCTGAATAAGAGTATTGTTGTGATGGATTTGTTTCTGTGATAGTACCGTAGCTCTCCAAAGGCTTCTAACTGTTTTCCATATCTTTTGCCCTTGAAAGAATTCTTGTTTGTTACAAAGAGCATACAACATAGTAAAAACCTTCAACAGACAGACCTTATAAGCCTACTGGTACGATCCCTTGAGTGTGGATGCTAAATAAAGATAGATCTAAGGGAGTACTTGTTCCAAATGTGTCATCTACATGAGGCACTTAATGATGTGAACATACAAGAATCCCCTAAAGATGCAAGATTCTACTTTTTCTGCACGTGTTTGGGCAAATCACTTGCTCTCTTATTCAGTGATGGAAAACCAATTCTAATAAGTGATAGTAAAATGAATGTTATGTGCAAGAAAAAACTCACTAGCCCCTGTATACACAATCAAGGAAAACTATGTACCGCCTCAGATGTTACCTTTTTTACATAAAAGTCTATAGCTACATTGTAATTATTTTATTCCCCACGCAATTTCTTGTTTTCTTCAGTTTGTTACATTCTTTTTCCAGAGCACAATTATATTCTTTTCATGTGGGTAGGAAGAACGTAAATGTAATGCCCTGAAGTAAAGGAAGCTGAAACGTGGGAAACACCTGGTGGTCTGAATAGATGCCTAGACCCATAAAACACCTCCCTAGGTAGGTAGGAAAGGGGCCAAAAAAACAACCAATGCTCAGTGTAGAAGCAGAGTAGGGTTTGTAGGTAAGGCTGTGAACAGCTGTATTATCATGCAGGGGCTAAAAGAGTAAATAAAGAATAAAGGGCTAAGTTTATCAGTATGGAGAGAAACTGCCCAAGCTTCCTTAAACTCCCGCTCCCCTTCCCTTGCAGCACATAAAAAGAGTTGAGCTGGTGAGCAGCCTCCTCCCTTCCTCCCACCTAGCAGGAGAAGCAGGTGAAGGAGCATACCATAGAAACCCCCCTCCCTCCTGGCATGAAAGACCAGTAGATGGCTGCTCTAATGAGGCAAGCCCCCCTTCCCCACATGAAGCAAATGAGTAGCTCTGTGAAGCAGCTCCATGAAATGATCCCCCCCTCCCTCCCAGGACAGGAAAACTAGCAGAACTGCTACACAGCTATGACTGAGCGAGCCCCCCTCCCACCTTGTACTACTGCTGCTCCCTGAGCAAAGGGGAAGTAAGGTGCTAGTAGAATTGAACACAGAGGTGGGAGGGGGACTAGCCAAGGAGCATTGAAGTATATGGATGTGCAGCGACAGGGCACCCCTGAAATGTAAAGGTAACCAAATGCCTACAAACATAATTTAATTAATTTACATCCACTCCCACCTGCCATTTCATACTCCTGCAGATGAAACAGCAAAGCTCTACAGACCGTACAGAGTGTCATGAACCAGGTGAACAGGTCTGGTAGGAGCCCAGGTGCAGGGGATACTAGGGGCTCCGTCTGTACCCCGCGATGCATAATGGCTTGGGGTTGTTACAGACAGACGCAATAAACAAACCACAGAATATGATGATAAGACCTGTATTGCAGATAATGTTAAGAATAACAAATACAGATGGTAAGCCTCTTAGCTGGAAGCCCTCTGGATGGGGTGCACACAGCAGGAAGCCCTCTGGATGGGGCGCACACGGCAGGAAGCCCTCTGGATGGGGCGCCACTGGCAGGACCCTCTGGTTGGGCGCACACAGCAGGAAGCCCTCTGGATGGGGCGCACATCAGCAGGAAGCCCTCTGGATGGGGCGCACACAGCAGGAAGCCTCTGGATGGGGCGCACACGACAGGTAGCCCTCTGGATGGGCGCACACGACAGGTAGCCCTCTGGATGGGGCGCACACGACAGGTAGCCCTCTGGATGGGGTGCACACGACAGGTAGCCCTCTGGATGGGGCGCACACGACAGGTAGCCCTCTGTGCAGGGCTCAAGGCTGGGACAAGTTAGGATCAGGTACTCAGGAAGCCAAATAGTAAAACAGGGCCAGAGCAAACAGTCCACTAACTTTATGCAAAGGCCCTGACTGCAGGGCTGGGGAAGTTTAAATAGGCAGGCTTGATCAGGCAACAAGGTGCAGCTGTACATGATGATGGTCTGAGTGGTTCAGATTGACAAGGGCGGCCACTAGAGGTTGAGAAACAACATGAGCAGCACAAGGCTATGTGTATTCCAGGGTGCGAAGGGTTGAATGTTGCACAGAGAATGGCATTCTTCTGGCATGCAAGCAAAGTTCCGAGCATACCTTTGTCCCTCAATTACAGATTTGCTGAAAAAGAGAAGCGTTTCTGCACCTCTCTTTCTCCACAAATCTATCTGCATTATTCTGTCATCTCTGTTCACCTGCGCACAACTATACAACATAAGAAACCATGCAATCAATACAATATTTGCTTGATTAGAAGCCCCTGATTATAAGACGACCTCCCAAAATTTGAATATTAATTAAGGAAAAAAAGAAAAAGCCTGAATATAAGGCTACCCTATAGGAAAATATTAATTCACATGCAAACTATTTTTTCATATTTAATAAAAACTTTGATTGAGAAAAATGCATTTCTTGTTTTTATTTCCTTTTATTTGCCAACCTGCCCCCTCCCAGTTATGCACATCTGCCTCCAGGCTTGCCACTCTGCCCCACAGATATGTCTTATACCTGTAACAATCCGACGAGGGACGGGTTTCTTGTGCAGAATGGTGAGCTGCCAGGAAGGGTAGCCGTGGGTAGCCGTATAGTGGAACCACAGAAGGAAAGGGCCAATAGAATAAACAGGTCACGGTCCGAGGTTGATGCAGGCAGCAAAATAGGCAAAGTCCAAAAAACCAATTCGAAGTTATTCCAGGCAGAGATCAGAGAGAGTAGTCAGGAACAAAGCAGGAGTCAGGAAACCAGTAAACCAGAATATAACACACAAAGACAGTGATAAGGTATTTACCACACAAGAGCTCAGAATAGAGTGAACAGAGGGTTTAAATTTGGTGCCAAACAGCTGAAGCTGCTAATTAGCCAATCCGGTATGATTGAGCGAGGATCGGCCCCTAGCATAATGTCACAGTCTCCGTGTGTCCAGGACTCCGAGCAGCCATGACAAGAGCCCCCCAGGACCCCCGTAGCAGATCCCCAGTGGAAAAGACGCGAAGCAGCGCAGGACGACCCGACGGCAGGCACCACAGAGGACCTCCCGGAGCGGACCCTCTGACACAAGGTGACAAAACCCCCCTTAATGCCACTCTTCCCCCTGATATGCCACTCTGCCCCCCAGACATACCAATGGTTATGTTACGGAGCACCGGGAGGTCAGGTCATGGCAGCTTTCCCTCATTGAAGCCCCAGCAGAAGTGCCAGGCAGCAGTGGAGGTTGTCTGCATGCATCGTGCAGACGTCCATCGGCTGCCAAAGAGGAAGATCCAAGTACCCTGCAGCTCTGTGGGGATCTGGATCTTAGTTTTATAGTCAGACTATTTGTAGTCAGATTATAAGATGACTTTAAATAAAAGATGAGGGGTATTTTTCAGAGCATTTATATTTCAGCGGTATTTGTTTATAATTTATAAACATTCTTGTACCTAAGTGTGGTTAGAACTCAAAAACATCATGGCATTTCATCTATTTCGCTACTCGGCGTGTACAGAAAATATAAGCCTAAATAAAATATTGTATGGGTGACCTTTGGAGCCCTAAACTAACTGCACTCACAACTCACTCCTTACATTAAATCTATGACAATAGATGTTGAACTTGAATAACATAATGGTTACTTTTGTCAAGTGAAATGTTTATTTAGTCTAAATATTTTTGTGATTGCATCTTTCACCTCCCTATTTCTCAGACTGTATATTAAAGGGTTCAACACAGGGATAACAATAGTGTAAAACATAGAGACAGCCTTATTCAGGGCAAATGCGTTGACTGACTGAGGTCGGGCATATGTGAATATCAGACTTCCATAGTACATGGCAGCTGCTGTCAAATGTGATGAACATGTAGAGAATGCCTTTGTTCTCCCAGTATTTGAAGGCATCTTTAAAATGGTATAGATAACCCAAAAATAAGAGACAAAAGTGCAAAGAAATGAGCCTAGCATTGCTAATAATGACAAAATAAATGCAATTAGATCACTTAGTCTTGTGTCAGAGCACGCCAAAGTTGTCATAGTTGGTCCATCACAAAGAAAATGCCTGATTATATTAGAACAGCAGAAATCTTGTGACATGAGTACTAAGGGTGGGATGTTGAACATTAAGCCTCCTATCCAACATGCAAGGGCGAGACAGATGCACTGTTTTGAATTCATTATAATGGTGTAATGCAAAGGATTGCATATAGCTTGATAGCGGTCAAAAGCCATGACAGTCAAGAGAAACAATGCAACAACACCAAAAAAAGCATAAAAATAAAGCTGTGCAAAACACCCAGTTCGTGAAATTGTTTGAATATTAGTCAAGAGGTTTGTAAGCATCTTTGGAATGAAGACTGTAGTGTAGCAAATTTCGCTGCCAGAAAAGTTAGCAAGCAAAAAGTACATAGGCCTTTGTAGACGTCGATCAATGAAAATGACACTAATAATGAGACCGTTTCCCACAATAATAAAAAGGTACAAGATTAAAAAAAATACAAAAAGTAAAAATTCTGTTGTCCGACTCACTGAAAATGTTTGGAAAACGAAATCAGTCACAAAAGTCTGATTTTCATCACAGTTGAGAGATGATGACCTACGAAGACAAAAAGATAATATTTAAATATGCAGAATTCAAATCCTAGTTATTGTCAGGGTTTGTCAGCAAAATGTATTTTAAGTGTCAGTGTCAGTGTTCATATGCACGTTAGTAATATAACATTTAGTTTCTACTAACACATATATTTGAGCCTATATACAGTATTTGCTCAATTATAAGACGACCCTGATTATAAGACGACCACCCAAAATCTGAATATTAATTTAGGAAAGAAAGAAAAAACCTGAATATAAGACTACCCTATCATTACAACAGTTTTACTAGTAAATATTAATTCACATGTAAACTATTTTTTTCATATTTAATAAAAACTATGATTGAAATAAATTATTTGTTGTTTTTATCTCCTTTTATTTGCCATTCTGCCACAGTTATGCACATCTGCCCCCCAGATATGCCTTATATGCCTTTTGACCCCCTATTTGCAACGATCTGCCTCCCAGAAATGCCTTATACTCCCATATATGCAACTCTGCCTCCCTGACATGCATTTTAACCCCCTATTTGACCCCCCAAGATATGCCTTATACCCTCTATATGCCACTCTGCCTCCCTGATATGCCTTTTAACCCCCTATATGCCACTCTGCCAAACCATTGAAGCATTCTGCAGGTCCTCTGAAAATGCAGCAGAGAGCAAGAAGAAGAGGTAAGGCAAGTAGTGGAGTAGAGATTGTGAGGGCGTGAGAGAGTGCAAGAGAGTGTATAAGAGAGAGTGTGAGAAAATAAATGAGGGGGGTTACATCTAATTTGTCTTCCGAATGGAAGAATCCCTCCAGATTTCATTCAAAATGAAGCGTCAGGAAACAAAATAATTTGGTCCATTTATTTCTATGAATAATAATTTGGTTTAACAATGATGACCATGGCTGTTTTCATCACTGATTTTAGACAACATTACTCAAAATATTGCCACCCCAGACTTGTCCCCCGTACTTCAGACCCCCTTGTGTCTAGTGGGGGCAGCTGGTGTGCACCTACGCAATGCCCATTGACTACCTCTGCAGCTACCTGTCAGGGCTTCTATGACTGAGCACCGGAAGGTCATGTGTTCCATCGTAGAAGCCCCATCGGAAGTTCTGGGAAGAAGTGGAGGTTGTCTGCGCGCATAGGGCAGACGTTCACTGGCTGCCAGAGAGGAGTTTCTAGGTTCCCTTGCAGCACAGACCTAGCACTGTAAGGTCATGTCATGCTGGTGCTCGGCCATAGAGGCCCCAGAGGAAGTGCAGGCAGCAGCGGAGGTTGCCAGAGAGGACGATCCAGGTTCCCTGCAGCGCTGTGGGGGATCTTAGTCTTACAGTCAGACCTCTATTTGAGGTCTGATTGTAAGATGAGCTCTAATATAAGACAAAAGGTATTTTTCAGTAAGGAGTATTTGCTCAGTAAGGAGTATTTGCTCAGAAAAAAAACCTTATCTTAGCGCAAATATGGTATTTTCATTTATTATTTTAACTGGCATCTGGCCAATGCACCATAACACTTTCGTATCTGTTAATTATTTACCTATATTTTTTTTTGCTATTTTACTGAGCCCTGGTAATTACTGTCCTTCTACAACATGAAGTTGACTCAGGGGGTTAGATGCCTCTTTGTTTGGGAGTCTGAACTGGGCAAGGGCATGCTATAAATTCTGTATCTACACTTGCCTGTTACTAATTGCACTAGAGATATTAATTATATAATAATATGAATTGTGCATTATTTTGTTAAATCCTAACTATTAGTTATTAGATATTATTCATTATACACTGATCAGCCATAACATAATGACCACTGACAGGTGAAGTGAATAACACTGATATTATCAAGGCACCTGTCAGTGGGTGGGATATATTAGGTTGCAAGTGAACATTTCTTCCTCAAAGTTGAACCACTTTGACAAGTCCACTGCCGAAAGTGCCTACCATGGGCACGTGAGCATAAGAACTGGACCATGGAGAAATGGAAGAATGTGGCTTGATGAATCACGGTTTTTTACACATCACCTGGATGGCCCGGGTGCGTGTGTGTTGATTACCTGGAGAACACATGGCACCAGGATGCCTTATGCAAAGAAGGCAAGCTGGCTGAGGCAGTGTGATGCTTTAGGAAAACAAAAAGGGGGACATACACAATATTAGGCAGGCAGTCGTAATGTTATGGCTGATTGGTGTAAATTGTTTTGTTTTCTTATCCAGATTAATTAAGATATGTAAAAATTACATTAATATTCGGATAATGTCCCAAATTGAAGTTTACAGTGTACATATTTGGTGTTTGTTATTAAAATGTTATTCCCATGTATATTCATCTTGTTGACTATATATAAAAGCATTATTAATCATTAATCTTTCTGTTCGTAAAAGAATTCTGTTGATTATATTGATTATTATTCATTGTATCTGTATTTTATTGTTAAATGTTAAATGCACTAATTATACAAACTTGCTATTGTTATTCATTTAGAATATTTTCAAAGTTTTCTGCTTCATTTGTTCAGATTAATTTACCTGTTGTGCTGCTATTCTCTGTGCTTATATTTTCCTTTCAATAAAAGTTGCTTTCTTATTGTTCAAGGCAATACTTTTAAGTTGATAAGTGTAAAATAATTTGGTTCGTAACTTAGGGTTTGACACATATTACTTAACCCTTGGCCAATTCTAGTATGTTTGCCATCATTTGCCACTGGTATAAGTGTCCCTCAGAGAATGCAGCCTTTTTGTTTTAAATCAAAACGATTACACTGCTAAACACAAAATGCACATGCTATTGGCAGTTTCAATGTGAATTACATTTTTCTAACAGCTTTACTTTTTAAATACATTTACTTTGTCTCTGTTATATAAAATCATTACATTTCAATATTTATACTTAGTTTAGTTTCACAGATAGTTGAGCTTTCACTGATGTATCCCTGTTGAGAATAGCTCAAGCTGTCTGAAAAAAGAGACACATTGATGAAAAAAAATGTCAAACGGGGAAGGATGGATTCTGTTGTGACTAAATTATGATGAGATAAAACAGCCTTAATTAAACCTTATGGAGAACCAATCCAGGTTGGTTTCTCTAGGAATAAAGAGTAACTCACCCCTACATACTTCATAGATAAATCCATAAAATTAAATGCTTAATTTCATCACTACATACAAGTTAATCAATACAAAGACACAGATACATGGAGACTGATGGAGAGACAAAGAGACAGAGAAAGTCAAAACACGCAACGTATCAATACAGTAACAGAGTAATGTTTTGAATATACCCCTACTTTGTCTTAATCCGATTAAGTGGCTAGTACTACTTCCCATGAAATGGTTATGTAATGATACAATGAAAACAGTTTGTTCCACTGTTTAACAGGTAATTTCAAAAGATGATCACTTTAAATGTTTATACAGTACATAATGCATAATAAGGAGTATTAACAAGGCTCACCTTATTGTAACAATGATAAGCATTTTCTGGTAGGCCCTTCCATCCAAGTACCACCTTTTCAACCACAATCCCCTTCTTTTTTTAAATGCATACCACTCCATTTCAGCAACATCTCCTCTATCTATGTCTATCCACATGCATTTCTTTCTTCACCTTGGCTTCCCATCAAAAAGTAGGGTTCATTGGGGTGTAAAGCGCAGTGGCCGGTGGACAGATAGGTGACTCATTTATTGCCCACTTATGACTCACTTACAAGGGCAAGCATTAAGTTTCCAATTTCTAAGGGAAGGCCTTGCCAGCATTTACGTCTGGTGTCAGTGTCCCTCACAGAGCGCAGCCTTTTAATTTTAAATCAAAACGATTATACTGATAAACAGAAAATGCACAAGCTATAGGCAACTTCAATGCGTTAACAACTTACTCTTGTAAATACTTTTTCTCTTTCATATAAATGATTACAATTTCAATATCCGCCTATAGTTCAGATTTCTCTTTTGTTAGCATTAAATGAAAAAATATATTCTCCATAAAAGATGGCCACATCTTATACATTAGTTTTATGTGCTAATACCATGTTTTTGAAGGTGAGTCTTTGTTTTCCATGCTTCTGTCCTTCTGTCTCTGATCCTTGTACAAAGAAGAACTTTGAATTGTGGCTTGTTAAATATATATAGAAGTTCCCTTGAGTTTGAATACAGAATGAGACTAAATATGATTGGATGCTATTTTCAACCATCATGGCAAACCGTGCCCTTAATTACATGTTATTTGTCAGACTCACAGAAAGCCCCCTAAGGTATTTTGCATTGTAAAATCTGCATGGACTATTAATGAATTAATTACCTTGCTATTTTCTTGGCGGAGCACATATACACACGCAGAATAGGAAATAAGTACTGCAGTTTGTGGTGCTAAGTGTATTACACCCCCTATCAAGCCTGAAGCAATGCTAAATAGATTTTATTTTTTTGCTGTAAGAATGTGGAATGAGAAATGGAAGGGGTTTTTTTAAGTTGAAGAAAAGACAAAGGTCCGTGAAGGTCAACCTTGCTGTTGATCCAGAAGAAGGCTATCCCAAACCCCTACACACATGTAGTCTAGTGATTTCTGGACTTGGACATTTGGATTCATACAAAAACTTTATTTTTAACAAAATGTACCAATTTTGCTTGTTTGTAGGAACCTCAGATAATGAGTGTCTCTAACAAAAGAAATAAACATATGTAGCAAAATCTCATTCAGATTTGTTCATTTGTTTTGCCACCATTAATACCCATTTTAGCACCATTACAACTTTTTTGATGCTCTTTGATGAGGTAAAGCATGAAGGGACTGTGTGTAGGAGGGTACATATAAATTACCAATTGGTAGAAGTAGCCAAAGTATCGGGGTGGGGGTCTCATTGATACTTAGGCCTGTGATTTATGTGTCCAACAACCGATAGGGTTTTTTTCTTACTTTTTTCACTGTGACCAATCAGCATTTGAAAAGGGGAGGGGCAAGCAGTAGATATTTAAACCCCGTCAGGATCGGCGTTTGGGTACTGCGTCTTCAGTTGAAGACCGTAGTTTTTTTTTAAATATTTAAATTCCGTGCTCGTGATTCGCTTCAAATCGATCTCGTGCACGGAATTGAGGGGGAGTGGCTGTTACGGATCGCTGGGACACCCAGCGGTCAGTAGCAGCCGCGCCTCGGGATCCCAGAGTTCATAGTGACTTGGTACATCCCCGTCTTGTCATATTGTATTAGTTCATTCTTGACTGCAGCAGACTTTTTTCATTTTTATAAATAATAATAATTTTTATTATATTTTAGGGCTGTTTTTTTATTAAATATTTTGTTAAGATAGGTTATGGTCCCAGAGCATACATTGTTAAAATGCACATTACATCTGATAAAAAAGTGTACTCAACAACAGTTGAGGAATATAGGCTTGCATCTTCTATCCAGTGATAATATTAAATAATCACAAATTATACAATGTAAGCAATGTTGTCACAGTTCATATATGATAGCTCGGACACAATCGTGTAACAAAAACTGACATATGAGAGTACAACAGAACATCTAATGCTCTTATCACAAGCAATACTTGGTGCCTGCCGGTTGTTGGGATACTGTGAGAGCTACTCTTAATTTATTTAAAAAAAGTATGACCAAATAAGTTTGATCTTGTTGCATGTGCACCACACGTGTAGTGGCGTCCCCTCTTCGCCACAACCTCTGAAACAAAGTGGTGAGTGATACACACTCCCAACAACTCGTGTAAAACAATAGCAATCCATTAAACTCTGTGTACTTAGCTAGAGCCTAGAGGCACTGAAAAAGCCCAGGTGTAGAAAGCAAAGACCAAACATGAAACTTATATACCACTCTGTCACTGGAGTAATATTCAGTGCGTAATGTGTCTACAACAGGGATCCAACGCCTCCACCAGACAGGAAAATCACATCTTAATAAGCCCTTGGTCTTTTCTTAGTTTCATGATAGCTTTATGCCTATCTTATGCATGTTTATATTCCCTCAATTAACCTCTACCATTTCTAATAGGAGGCTGCTCCATTCATCTACCATACATTGAAATGGACTTTTTCTACGGTTAAGGGATCAGCAAAATGTCCAATCTTAAATATATGAACTGAGCTTACTGTAAATGCAGGAATGTTAACAAAATTATTTATTGTGTTAATTTGTAATTGTATCAAGAAGCATTTTAGATGTCCAGTACGGTAAGCCTAGTCGTGTCCATTTGGGATTGGCAACAAAAGTGTCACTGCTGCGGGTCCCGGCGCTGGCAGCTGTACCCCGGGCGCTCCCCCCGCTCGTGGCGCACGGATGCGCGGGGCGCCACTTGTTCCCGCTGGCGGTCGATCCCTTGACCCTTGACCGCCAGTACGGGAGAAGGAGGGGCTGTTTGGGGAACTCCTCGGCGAGCAATCATACGATTGCTCATCAGCTTAGGAGTTCCTAGGGAGTTACTTACCTCCCTTCCGGTCGTCCGTCACTCCTCTGGGGGCGCAGCTGTGCTGCTGGGCTGTTCCGGGGAATTGATGGACGGCTCGGAGGCGTGGCCTTGTCGTCAGCTGGAGGAGGGGCCTGAGAGTGGCGCCAGATTTAAAAGCCAGTCTATTCTACTCTCAGGCAACCTGTTGTGGTCTATTCAAGTGCTCCTGTGTTTTGCTGTGTATTGATCTGTGTTTTTGAACCTTGCATTTCTTGACTACGTTTTGCCTTACGATTCTGTACCTCTGCCCATGATTCCTGTGTACCGACCCGGCTTGGCTGACTACCTCCTCGTGTTTTGAACCTCGGCTTGTCTGACTACCTCCTTCGTTACCGACCTGGCTACCCTGACCATTCTTCTGTGTTTAACCCCGTCTGTTCTGATCTGCTGGTATTCTGCATATTGCTGTTCACCTTGCATAGAACTCAGTGCATACCTACAACCTGCCTACTCAGAGACCTCCTCCTATTGGGTATGTTTGGTATTCCTTACTATAAACCTAGACAGTCTTAATTTTTACCAGTATCATTTCCAGTGCATCTAAATCTAAAATCAGGTGTTCTGGTACTATCCCCCCCCCCAGTGAAAATCAGCCCTGAATCCAGAGGATTTGGAAGGAACAGGAATTCCTGTTCACATATCCACACCATTCTATGATGTCCAATTATGTGCAATCCAGATTAATACGGCTTTTGTGGATCCAATTTTCCCCGTCATTACTTCCATATACAGAGGGTAATTTGGCAAAGCTTTCACAATCACTTTTGTGTCTATATAAAACGTCTTTATTCCTCAGCAGTTTATGTCTGTAGCACAAAAGTGCACATATTCAAATTGGATTGGTTATGAAACAGGTACTAATACAAACTTTGCTTAATCTAAACATTCTTCACAATGGAACTTGTTCTTTTTATACAAATATTTTGCATGTTTTTTTCCATTGTTTTTGTTGATATTTGTTAAAGGCTTGGCTGATCATATGTTGAATCTGGGCAACAGTTCTCCATTCTGTTGCTGCCCAGTGGATACATGGGTATATCCTTCCACCATATCTTTCCATTATAAAGGGCCAGGGTTGGGAGCTTTGTAATACAGTCATATTAATTATACTTATTATCAGGCACCCAGTTCTTCTTGCAGGAGAAACTCACTGGGTTTGGTCCTTTATTATTTTTTTAATGATGGTATATCTGAATTAAAATAATAATCTATTTGTCCACTGAATCCTTTGTGCATTTAATTGTAATAAAACAAATGGTTAAGCAAATGCTACATAATTTAAAATTTTCTCAAGGTTTTATAACTC
This sequence comes from Spea multiplicata, assembly GCA_009364415.1. Lineage (NCBI taxonomy): Eukaryota > Metazoa > Chordata > Amphibia > Anura > Pelobatidae > Spea > Spea multiplicata. Next base: position 42,778,842 of record VKOC01000001.1, read on the forward strand.
AAACACATCATCCATCATAATGATTATTAAGGATATGTATTTTAATAAGGAAGAAAGAATACTCAATCTCAGAAGGTGAACAGGTTTATTAAAGTGCTATAGGTTTAAATCCAAACTTCAGCACATAATCACACTTACGATTTTATGGTGAGGCATTAACACAAAGTGTGAACTGCACAGTGTTTGGATTTTAAACTATACAAACAGAGAAGAATCCCAGCACCCCAAACAGCTTCCAATCCTTGGGTTGCTTTATTCAGAGAAAGCAAAACCAAAAAAGCAACGTTTCGGCCAAACAGGGCCTTTATCAAGCTTGTAGTTCGGTGCATGTAAAAAAAAAAAAGCCATAACTATTTTTTCGTTTGTCTTACAGGATCTTTCTACCTGCACCATGAGAAATATGAATTTATCTTCTTATACAGACTTTATTCTTCTTGGATTTTCTGATCTCTCTAAATTCATTTTCCTTCTGTTTGCAGGTTTTTTCTCTCTATATATGTTACAACATTGTTAGGGAACCTACTTATTCTTATACTGTCTATGCTGGATTCAAAACTGCATACACCTATGTACTTTTTCCTGTGGAATCTTTCATTAACAGAGTTCTGTTACAGTTCTGTTATACTTCCAAATATAATGAAATATCTTTCTTTACAAGATGGACACATTGCCTTACGATGTTTTTCTTCTGTTTTTTGGGAACAACAGAATGCTGTCTTTTAGGGGTAATGGCATATGACATCTATGTTGCCATATGCCACCCACTACGTTATGCTGTGGTAATGTCATTGGGAACTTGCCTGAAGTTGATTACATTCCCCTGGGCTAGTAGTTTTATTATGTCTGTTATTGAGGCAGGATGGATATTTAGTCTCCCCTATTGTGGACTAAGGTATATTAAACATTACTTCTGCGAATTGTCGGCATTGATTGACTTGTCTTGTTCTAATACCTTTGTAATTGTCATTGAACTTGTCATTTATGATATTCTGGTGGCATCTGTCTCCTGATTCTTCTTTCTTATGTAAAGATTCGGAGTGGCATATAGGGGTATAAGGCATATCATGGGGCAGAGTGGCAAAATTATGGGGGGTTTATCTAAGATTTCTGGGCAGTAGTGGCAATAACGTGGGTGGTGGGGCAGGGCTGAAATAAAAGGAAATAAAAAGATATATAATTATTTTTCTCAATTCATAGCTTTATTAAACATCGAAAAAATAATTTACACATGAATTAATATTTTCTGTAAACTTTTTTTCCTATAAGGGTAATCCTTATATTTCAGGCTTTTTGTTTTTTCTTCCTAAATTAATATTTTGATTTTGGGGGTCGTCTTATAATCTGAGCAAATAACGGTATTCAATAATGTATTTTATGTTTTAGGCTTTAATTATAAAAGGCTATTGAGAAGTTGTAAAAATATATATTTGTGATTATAATATATATATATATATATATATATATATATAGTAAAAGACTACCACAGCCATTATGTTTATTGTTATGAAAATGTACTCTGTTCTGAGTATGTGTATGTGTGGAATGGAATCACAATTTATATGTTTTACATTCCACACTCATTTTCCCCATTGGCTAAAATATTGTGGCCTATTTAGTATGTAATGTAGCTTGAATTATCCTTTTACTTAACATTTCTCTTGATGTTAAAAAAGGTCTATACATAGTAGGAATAATATATTATCACTCTGCTGTTAGAGCCAAGTGACTCCTGTTAGGACTCACCTGGCTTCGCGTCCCATAATATAGATAATATAGGATGGAATCTTATGTGATGGGATTGGGAGTAATCAGTACACTAAAAAATGTCATCATACACGGGACGCCTAAAGCCACAATTTACTTCCATTAATGCTTCTTAATAAAATATGCAGATTTTAATAGAGTAAATAACACAAAACCTTTATTTTCTTCTCACTGATTTCTGAGCCTAGAAAGTTTTGTCCTCTGAAGTGACGACAAATTCAGGAGGGCGTTTTATCTAAATTTAAATAAACATTAAATAGTTTATTTTATTTCAACAGTAAGTAAAGTGCCAGGAAACAGATAACCAAATACACACCAGGCTCTGCCACACCGACACCCAAACACACACACACACCAGGATAGGCTCTGCCACACCAAAACCCAAACACACATACACCAGGACAGGCTCTGCCACACCGACACACAGAAACACACACCAG
>VKOC01000001.1:42781145-42818018 GCA_009364415.1 Spea multiplicata
ACACACATATACATGTACACTGCCCTCACACACCTGCCCATAAACACACATGTACACATGCACTGCCCTTACACCCACACATACACATACACTGCCCTTACATACACATACACAAATACACTACCCTTACCCACATATGTGTCCTTACTCACATCTTACAAATACCTATACTGCTCTTACACACACCTGCCCATACACACACAATGTTACACACGTATATACACATACACTGCCCTTACACCCTGTTCTCCCCATCTCTTACTCTTCCTCCGTCCTCCTTCCTTCGTCATCCATCCTTCTTCTTCCACCCTATGTTGGGAGCATGAGGTATGTCATTTCAGACCTCGCTTTACTGATCCCGCATCACTAGTGACAGACCTCGCGCTCCCTGATGTTGAGCAGACTAGAGGGAGATTGTAATCTCCCAACTAGTCCTGCAGCTGCTGATCAGGCAGCTGTGCACCCCCCTCGGAGCTGTGCCCAAGGTGAGTACTGCTCTCGCCTCACCCTTCCTCCACCCCTGAAAAGCTAGACAGAGGTAGGAATAGACAGGACAGAATCCCAAAATCAGGACTGACCCGCCCAAATCGGGACAGTTGGAGGGCATGCATCGCCAAGTACAATGCTAAGCCTCAGATCAAGTGGTGTAAAGCACTTGACTCAGGAGCAGTGGAAACGTGTTTTGTGGCATGGTGAATCATGCTCCTCTGGCAGTCTGATGGGCGAGTCTGGGTTTGGGGGATACCAGGAGAACGTTACCTGCTTCACTGCATTGTGCCAATTGTAAAGTTTGGTGGAGGAGGGATAATCTAATAGGGTTGTATTTCAGAGTTTGAGCTAGGCCCCTTATTTGCGATTAAGGGACATCTTAATGCTTAAGCCTACATTTTGGGCAATGTTATGCTTCCCACTTTGTAAGAACAGTTTGGGGAAGACCCTTTTCTATTCCAGCCCTAGTGCACAAAACAAGTTCCATAAAGACATAGTTGGATGGGTTTGGTGAGAAAGAACTTCACTGGCCCACACAGACCCCTGGCCTCAAATCCCATCAAACAGAGATTGCAAGCCAGGCCCTCTCGTTCAACATCTGTGTTTCATCTCACAAATGCTCTACTGGATGAATGGGGAAAAACTCCAAAATCCTGTGGAAAGCCTTCCCAGAACAGGGGAAGCTATTATAGTTGCAAGGGGGTGGGGGCAACTACATATCAATGTCTATATATTTAGAATCCAATGTCATAAAAGTCCTTGTTGCTGTAATGGTCAGGAGTACCAATATGTTTGTAAGTGTCAACTCGAAGTGGATCTTACACAGGGTTGCCACAGTTATATGAAGCGGAGGCAAATGCATGCCGGGTGAAACACTGGAGCACAGGAGCAATAGAAAACAATAAGGTTAACATAGATATGGCCATCAGAGAGCAAGGTGTAATGAATAAGGAATAGGAAGAAAAAGATTCCAAATTTGAAATTGGTGCCACATTCAAAACGACTACAATATGCTATCTAGGGATTTATGTTATATAATATCATTAATTAACATTTTTCACTAGGTAGAACAAAAACAAAAAAGTGAAATGATAAATTGGAAGAAATAGGTTAATTTGAATTTATAAATACCTCTGTTATACCTTCATGTTTTCTTTTTAAAAAACATTATATTAGGCATCCTTCAAAACTGTGCATCCTAAATTACAAGAAAAAGAACACAGTATCTCTGCACATGATTCAGTATTGTTTGTAGTAATCTGCATGAAAACAATGTCTATTTATTATAGAGGTTAAAAGGATTGTAGACAAGTTTATCAAGGTTTATGCATGTTTGTATACTTTATTTAATAGCATGCCTTTCAGTGCTTGTGCTATGAAATTGAAATTGTTTTTCCATGAAAATCTAGATAACAAGGATTAAATTATACAGCATCCACATTATCAAGTATTCTGAAGCCCAGATGTAATAACCTCACAATTTATACTGACTTTTAAAATTGTGTTTTGCAGTGATCATTAGACAATAAATGTGATCTCTGTTGTGCTAACATTCTTTTTAACTCTACAACAGCTGATACATTACAAGTATTGCAAGTAACAAATATAAAATTATAATGTAACAATGTAAACACTTTAATGCAAAACATATAGGAAGTAGGTCAGGTACATGCTGATAAAGATATCCAAAATACATTAGACTTGGGACTGTAAGTATTCAAAATGCGCACGTCATCTTGTGGGGAGGATGTGTGTGCGTCAGTACGCGAGCGCCGTCCAGCAGCGGCAGACCGGTGCAGGACCCCGGCGGACACGGTAGGTGTGACACATACCCTTAATATTTTATATCGTATATCATTTTACTGATCTTAATTAATGCTTCGGTCACATCTTTATTTCGTAGAGTATAGATAACTGGATTAAGTAAAGGGATAAATATAGCATAAATTACAGAAAGAATTTTGTCTTGGTTGACAAAAAATCCTGCTTGAGGTTTAATATAGGCCAAAAATAAGGTCCCATAATAAAAAAGCACAACCAGAATGTGAGAAGTACAGATAGAACTAGCTCTTCTTTTACTCTCAACTGAACGAATCTGTGAAATGCTAGATATTATAAAAACATAAGAAATGAATATAAAAAGGAAACACAGGATGCCTAAAATGAGATCTGTAAGGAATGTTAGCATTTGATTAACAGATGTATCTGTGCATGAAATTTTCAGTAACGGAGGAATCTCACAGAAGAAATGATTAATGTTTCGAGTATCACAGAAGGACAAACTGAATGTCACCGATGTATGAACTGCGGAGCTAAAACCTCCTAAAGACCAAACAGTAATAGATGCCCTGAAACATGTTGTTTTTGTTATGATGACAGAGTAATGCAAGGGCTTACATATAGCAACATAGCGATCAAATGCCATATAAGTGAGAAGCAGGAGCTCTGTGATTTCAAGCCATGTAAAAATGTAAAGTTGCATAGCACATTCATTATAAGTTATGGAAAATGAAGCTGTGGCATAGTTGTACAACATTTTGGGAACCGTAGTGGAGATACAGCAAATATCCAATAGGGAAAGATTAGTAAGAAAAAAATACATGGGAGTCTGAAGACTTGAACATAGGGTTGTCGTAAAAATGATAATAAAATTTCCAAATAATGATGCAATATAAACAACAGTGAACAGGATACATAGCAAAGTGTCAAAATCTGATTGACCTAAAAGTCCACAAAGAAAGAATTCTCCCAGATTGGATTGGTTTTTTTCTCCATTTACTGGGTACATAATATACCTGCAAAAAATCAGATATAATGTGTAATTATATGGGGGAAGATAAACATGATATTAGTAATAAAACAATATGTATAAAAATGGTATTCACTGATAATGTTTTTCTATTTAGTGTTCACAAAACAGTTGCAACAAATATAAATCATTCTTATATATTTAAACTTAAAAAAAAATAAATAAGCATACATCAAGCACATAAATAGCAAATTGTGCATCATTATTATATAACATGTTTTACGTTTACTAAGTGAGACTTCAATAATCCATGCAATAGAATGGCCTATTAAAAGCAGAATCAGGCCAACAGAGCATACAACATATCTAAAATCTTTTTTTTTTTTACAAACATTCTATAGCTATCCAGTACTAAAAATCTGATGCTTTTTTAACCCAAGCTGTCATTATAATTTTTTTCAACAGTTAAACAGTAACACATGAATAGTATTGGTAACATCAAGGAAACATGAGCTATATTTCTATACTATATTTCATATCAGAAAAGAAAAATGTAAATAGCTCAGTTGTTTAAGTTGTGAAGTAAACATATATCATTAGCACTTTAAACATTTTATGCATATACCTGAATACTCAGTTGTTGCAATAATATTTCCAGGTACATAAGAGTAATTTGATGGTTAAGCTGACTACTTCTTTTCTATATATATACTAGTTCATTACACCATCATTGTCATATTTTTAATAACTTGTTTCCCAGAGAAATGTTATTCACATGAGACTTTTCTCCAAGGAGCACATGTAGTTTTTATATCCACTTAGTGCCCTAACAACGCAATATAATGGGAATTGTGCAGCAACATTTTTAAAATGCAAAAAAGTGTAAAATGACAGTTGGTTGTGCAGCAGCTTGAACATAAACTGCCGTGCAAGAGTGAACTTGAATAGATTACAGTCTTCTTTGACTTGATGGGGGCCAATAAAAATCAACCTGTTGTGTGGTATGGGATATAGCCTTTATTATTGGAAGTTTTTTTGGAAGTATTTTTGTGTGACACACACAGTCATAAGTGCACACATTCATAAATCAAACAAACAAGCCCACGCACACACATACAATGATCAAATATATGCCTCTTGGCGTCACAAATCAACTGACCTATGCTGGGTTGCACCAGTTGCATTCCAATGTTATTAGTATTCCTTACGTCAATATTGATTATATGCCTTAAGTTTCTTAGCGGATATTTTTATGTTAACCCTGAGTGTCCTTTTCTGTGTGACTCTATGTCCAATGAAAGGTTAAGAATAGAAAGGTGTTTGGCTATTTTTTGCTCCAAGTAAGTAAAGGGAAACCAAGTCTATTCAAGGACCACAATGGGGGTCAGAAGTGATTGATTATCTCAGCTGCAAACATGGTCTTTCACATAAACTGACCATAATAGAACAAATGGTTTTCTGTGTTTCAATGTATATTTCAGGACACTGATTAGTAGACTTAATAGAAGTATTGGATCTGGCACTTCATTCCCTATTTAATATGAAAATATATACATCATGTATAAAACATGATTGTAATGTAAACTTTGAAAAGTAGTCTAATAACTACATAATGTAATTGTCCAATCAGCCCATTCTGAACATCCCATTGTTTGATTTAGTGATAATACATATTTCCAAACATTTCATAAGGCTCATTGTTCGTCTGCATTCCTCAATCATGCCGTAATACATCTCCATTAACTTTAATGGGCTTCATTGAGATGCAATACAGAAAAATATAAGAAAGGTCCTGTGCAGCCATCAGCAATTTAAGTAGATGGTATCAGTGGATCAAGATGGAGTATTCATGTGTGCTTTTTCACAAATTTTTTCAGCTTTCTGTTTTTTTAATGGTCTTTTTTGTGGGCCTATACTTGAGGAATCAGGGCTTCTGAGATCATGTCTGAATGATTGTTTGTGTGGATCTCATCTCCCCCTTAGTAGAGGTTGGTTATTTTGTGAGATACAGGCAAGGATATTGAAGTTCACATTGAACTTGACTATCCTTGCATTCCTCAATGGTAAGATGGAAAATGTAAAGTGACAGAGCTTCGCAAGCCCTCACACTTCACAGGTTAGTAAATCTACAAGTTGTTTAGTGAATGCAAATGAAGTTGAGTCCCAGGTGTTTTTAACCCATACCATGATTAAGAATAGTGAATTGTTTGTTTTTATTGGCAGCAATTTATATAAAATAAATAATAGACATGTGCAAATGAGCCAGTGAAGAGAAGAAATGAGAAAGAAGAAACGAGAGCAAGAAGACGCAGAACAAGAAGATGTGAGACACAGAAGTGGGGCTGCGTGACACAGAAGCGGAAGTGGTCGACAGAGAAGGCAGGGAGACATTTAGAGAGCATAAGGGAGAGAGTTTGAGTGACAGAAAATGTAGGCATTTGACAAAAATGCTTCATCAACATGATGTAATACATATTTAAATGGTTATTTTTGTTTTCATTTGTTCTGTTAAATATGCATTTATTCTGTTACCATAAAACAAAGTTTGCAAAAAATTACTTTAGCCACCAGTGACCAAACTTTCCTATAAAAGAGCACCAATTACTAATTATTATGAACAGCTGAGCCACATTACCTGGGTCTTAGCTCTTCCCTTATATACCTGCTCTGCTCTCCAGTCTGATATCCAGTTATCAAACTCATATAGGACTAAATGGAACTGACTGGCTTCACATGGATCCCAAATAGGACATGGATGCAGAATGACCAGTTTTGAAAAACAGATTTTGAAATAGTAATATGTTATTTGTAATTGCCCTATAGCTTGTAAAAAAGAACAAAAAAACATATAAACAATGGCCCCACAGAATGTTAAAACAGCCACCAATGAAACACAAAATAAAAAAACAACCCTGTCCTTAAAGAGGTTCAACATTAAGCTTTAAATATGGTGTTATGAAACTCAATGAAATAACTTTGCTTTGATGTTTCAAGCTTATATTTGTACCATGCATACATGCTAAAATTATTTTACTAATAAATGATAATGGGTTGTGTTCATAAAAATGTAGTAAGTAATGTTAGTGATCATTTCATTATAATTTGAGACTTGCACCATTTGCAATAGAGACAATAACATTTACACTTTGATACTAGTATGTTTAAAGACTACCTGCAATCAATGTAATTTGAAACATATATGCAGATGTATGATTAGTGACTGTTGTTTTAGTAACCACCAAATTAAGTGGTTCGTCAGATTATTGTGTATAGTTCTGGAGACCCCATGTCCAGAAGGATATTGACATTGGAGAGAGGAGGGCTAAAAAAATGATAAGTGGTTTCAGTTTGCAATATAGGTGCAGTGAGTGGGAGAGAAATGGAGGAAGTATATACAGTTGTGTGAAAAAATAAGTACACCTTCTTTGAATTCTATCGTTTTACATATCAGGACATAATAACAATCATTTGTTCCTTAGCAGGTAAAAACAAAATAAGGTAAATTCAACCTCTGATGAACAACACCACACAACATATTACGCTGTATCATGATTTATTCAACAAAAATAAAGCCAACATAGAGAAGCTATGTCAGTGATTCCACACTTGATAAATACATAAGAGGTGATCACCGCAACAGAGCGGGAAGATGGACGCCTCCAGCTCCCACCACAGGACTCCGGCACCAAGGTAAGTAAGGATAATGAGAAGTAGGGATAGAGGTAGATAGTGAGAAGTGGCAAGGGGGGCAGTGAGAAGGGGCATAGGGGGAAGCAGAGGGGGGGGGGATGAGAAGGGGCAGAGGAGGGGCAGTGAGAAATTGGGAGAGGGGTTAGATAGTGAGAAAGAGGGAGAGGCGATAGATAGTGAGAAGGGGCAGGATAAATCTTATGCTGAGACAGGGATTAAGGATGAGTACGTGTCTGCAAAGTGAGGTATTCATGGAAAATGAGGAATTAATATTTGAAGATGTCGTACCTATAACTACTAAATGGGAAAAAGATCTAAATATCACAATTCTGATCACTGATTGGTTAAGAATAATCCCAAATTTAAAAAGGTTCCTAATAAATTAAATAAAATTTGCCCAGAATGTTTCTACTACCTGTTGGGGATGTGGTACACACACCAAGGAACATTCTTCAACACTTGATGGGAGTGCCTTAAACTAAATCTGTTTGGAAACGGGGGAATTAATGAAAAGATTGTACTTTAGATATTGATTGGGCAATGTTTTTTAAGTTTATTATTTTTAGCATTTTGTATTGTCTTGTTATGTCTTAAATCAATTATATGAAAATATATTTTAAAAATGTGCAATTTGTACAATTGGGTTCTGGCCTCGTTTTCAGGGCTTCATAAGAAAGGCCTAATTTTTCAAAATTCAGTAAATTTGCAATTCGTACGAATCCAAATTCACCAATCTAATATCAATCTATTTATCACAATCATACATATAAAGCAGGTTATATAAATAAACAAGCTTGTCATCATAAAGAGAGTGAAATTAATATCTCCATAATGTTAGCAAGTTTATGTGGCAATAAAACTAGATAATCAATATATGTAACATAAAGAAACATCATTGTGTGTTATATCTTGAAAAGCAGATCTCGGAATGTGGAGAGTTTATTGAATGGTTACTGTAAATCTTTTAACAACAACAGATGTTTTCTAAATGCACTTTTCACATTTGTATTTCTCAAGCAATAAATAATAGGGTTTAAAATAGGGGTAATCACTGTGTAAAACACTGCCACAACTCGATTGAGACTGAAGGTAAAACCCACCTTTGGTCTCACATACATAAATATAACAGCCCCATAATAAACAATGACTACAATTAAATGGGAGCCACAGGTAGAAAATGCTTTTGTTCTCCCCTTAGCAGTATGTATTTTCAAAACAGTTCTTAGAATATAGAGGTAAGAAATCAGAGTCACTATGAAAGAAGTTACTATTACTACAGAAGCACAAATAAAATCCAAGAGGTCGTTCAGATTTGTGTCGGCACATGAAAGTTTTAAAAGAGGGGGTGCATCACAAAAGAAATGATCGATTAAATTACTTTCACAAAATGGAAGCCTGGAGATCAGTAGTATTGGAGGAAAGGTAGTAATAAAACCACCAAACCATGAGCATATTGTTAAATTCCAACACATGTCCATGTCCATAAGAGATGGGTAACGTAGGGGATGACAAATTGCTAAATAACGGTCAAAAGCCATGACACCCAGCAAAAAACATTCAGTGGAACTAAGAAAGAAGAAGAAAAAAAGTTGTGTAATGCAGCTGGAAAAAGGAATAAGTCTCCCATGTTTAGTAATGGTGGTCAGAATCTTGGGGACAATAACAGAGACATAGCAGACTTCCAATAGAGAAAATATGCGCAAGTAGAAATACATAGGGGTGTGAAGACATCTCTCTTTACATATTATAGCAATGATCACAATATTGCTGAGAAGGGTTATTATATAGGTGATAAATAGTAAAAAGAACAACAAGTACTGCAATGATGGACTTCCAGGAAATCCCAAAATTACAAATATTGTCACCACACTTTCATTTCCCATAGCCACGGTTTAATTGTTTAGGATATTCATTAAATATAAGCTATCTATCCATATCAAGTGGAATACTTTAAAACATTTGATGATGAAAAAAACATACAATGAACTTAATCTGGACTGATAAATGCTTGGACTCATTGGGTTGTATTAGAACATAAAATATAACAGAGAACATATACAAACATGGTATTAAATAAATACATGACATATAGATATATGTGATAGTAGAATGTATGATCTATAAATAATTCAGTTAAGAATTGAAAGCATCCACAATTCAAAGATGTTGGTTTTATACTATGATGTCCTTATAATGGACAGTGCACTTCTGAAATATAGACATTTGCTTCATACTATAGAAGCATTTTATTAAAAAGCATGTGCAATGCATATTTCAATCCTTCACACATTCTTTTAAAATTGAACAAATTGAACTCTTTGATATATATAAATATCTTGCCAAATACACTTTGGGAAACAAACTACATTATCTAAAAATAAAAATAAGAATCAGCACAAGGAAAAAATAACTGTATGCTTGAACCGAGCAAGAAGTCATTTATCGCTTGCTGTCTTCTATCCTAGCAAGAGACAATTTGGTTAGTAACAATTCAATCATATATTTCAAGAATTTTGCTGATTTGAAAAATATATTTTTATGGGGTGACTTACTGATATATAAAAAAGAAAAGTAATATATTTCAATAATTATTTTATAGCTTTCTTGTCAGGCTAAATAATATATTCTATATGGTAACAAATAATCTTCAGTAAATCTGTACCCAGACATTGTTTATTTCATTGTATGATCGATTTTGAGAATAATTGAAAGGTAATTTTTGCAAGTCCAGAAATATGTGCAGGAAAATTTCTAAGAAGAAATGTTCTAATATATGCTAAAAAACCTATGAAAAAAGGTTTCAGACAACATTTTTTCTTACTTGTTATTTATGATGTGATTTGTGAAGCACCTGGTGCAATTCTGTGCATGTGTGCAATTCTTGTGTATGCAGTAACATCGCTTGGAAACAATAACTAGCATAACATGAATTTTTCATTATATGTCAAAATTGGGATAATTTACAGCCTCTGTAATCAATATTGGATAAATATATGCATCAAAAAGGTTAGTAATAGAAGAGAGTTCACACTTTTTGAAGTTAATTGTATAACAGATTTAAAAACATACCTTTTTTGAACTGTTCTATTAAAAAGGTTTAGACTCATAATTCACAAGCCAATATCTTCTTTTCAACATTCTATTGAACAACAGCTTCTTCTCTTTAAACATATAGCTAATTACAATGTTCTCTATTAATATTTGTAAAGATATATTACAAGGTTAATTGTGAAGTTTAACTTTGAAAAGGGTAAGTCTTCTAATCCACCAAGATATCTGCATTTAAATATAACAGCCTTATTTCCAGAACCTCCCTTTGATCATTATCCAGAGAGTCCAATTATTATTGTTTTTCATAACACTGTTATAAATCCTTTGGGACAAATTATTTTGTAACAAAAAACCCAAGATCTTATATTTGTCTAAAAACACAATATTTTCCATGTATTTATAAACATTATGACTTCTTGTCTGATCAATCTATTGATGTCTATGTTGGAGTCTTTATTATAGATAAGTATATATTTTTTACTGCTCTATTATTAAAAGAATAAGAAAAACAATATCACATTTTGTTTAAAATACCATATATTGTATAACTGTATATTGATAATAATGTAAATAAAAAATAAAATAGTTTCTGTAGAAATAGGGTAAATGCCAAATACAAAAATATTTGCACACTAGCTAGTTTATACTGGTGAATGAAATGGAAATGGTTATCACATATGATTTTCTTTTGAATGAAGTGCTATTTCATCGTGTCTTTAACTCAGTAACAACCAAGTATGTGCAATATGATTTTAGTGCTTCTCTTGAGACTTCTTCAGGTATTCCCCGTATTCTGAGATTTCTCCTACAAGAGCGGTTCTCCAATTCAGCTCCTTTCCTTTCCAATCTGGATACCTTTTTGCATTGCATTGAATTTATTACAGCATTTATTGAGAGAAAGTTGGTAGGGCCACTTCTACTCGAAAGGATACATAGGCTACCAAAATCCAGAGATCCCCAATATGCAGAGTTACCTAGAGATGTAATAATTTGTTTTCACAATGCTATTTAGATAATTAAGGAAGAAGCCTACAATACCCAAGTATAAAGATTTAATTTTTTCTGATTTGTCAGCACATGCCAGGTAGAACAAGCTTTAGGGATATTACTACCAATCTGAGAGTAATTAATGTCACATATAGATGGGGTTTTCCTACAAAGCTATTGTTATTCATGATGGAAAGATTATTTCACTTATTGATCCCTTTACAGCAAAGGAGAAATTGATCCACTTTTCCCATAGGCATCTTTGTCACTAAATGGCTTCCCATAGTCCTATGTTTACTGACAAACATGCCTATGGGAAACTCAATGTATAAAACAGGTTGATTAATGGTTGTCCTTTATATTTGCAGAACCACACCATCAATGGCTGTGACGTGTGACATTTTCCTATCCCGGATGCTGCATTGTTGAAGATAAAGTAGGTTGAAAAAGTTGACAGATATGATTCAATATGTAACTTGTTGAAAAAAAAATGTTTAAAAATCATGATTTTGGGGGGGGTTTGGGGGGGTCCTGTTTACAGAAAATTTTAATTGAATCAGAGACTTAGCGGAATGCCTTAAAAGATAATATCCACTTTGGATAATAGATTTTTTGGTTAGAGAAAAAACCTAGAATTAGTACCAGAATATTACATAAGAAGATAGATTCAGGAGGAATTGGGCTCCCAGACATCCGTAAATACCACAATGCCTTTTTCCTAAAACATTTAATTAAATGGTATAATGATACGTTTATCAAAGAAAAATGGTATCGGATAAAGACCGTTATCTTCAATGCTGAAGACTTGAGCTTTTCTCTATGCTTAGATTTTTGTAGAAGGGAAAAAAATTATCTCTTACTCTAATTTAGTAATAGAGAGCCTTTTGGGCATCTGGTTCTCTTTTAAGAGTACAAACAAAATCAGTTTCATTCCTCTACCAAATGTTTCTCTAAAATGTCTGGAATTTAACATCGATAATCTTTCATTAAAAAAATGGTTAGAAAAAGGTCTGTTAAAATACAAACAAATCAGGACTTTATTAAAAACTTCTCCATGTTAAGGATAGATTTTGATCTCTCTCCCGATGAAATATTTACCTATCTAAGAGTTAGGAGCTATTTTAGGGGAGCTATAGATGAGCCAAACCATACTCATAATGATGGACTGATTAAGATGTTCACTGAGGATCCAAAAATCACCCAGATATATCTGATTTTGATCTGAAAGTGTAAATCAATTGCGCAAAAAAATGGGAGAGAGACTTAAGTATAGAGTTTGATCTAGAGTCCTGGAACAAAGTTATAATTAATTTTTAAAAAAATATTCACTGTCAAAATCTTATCGAACTTCAATATAAGCTCTCTTATAGATGGCATTTAGTCCCAGATAAACTAAACAAATGTTATCCCGCCCAAAAAATGCTAGTTGGAGATGTGGCTTAGACAAAGGCACTTATATGCACATTTAGTAGCATTGTTCTAGCCTATGCCCTTTCTGGATTATGGTTAATAACATTTTAGTTTATCTGGGGATAATGGATTTGAGGCAAAATAGTGAAATATTTCTTCTCCGCCTAAATTGGCCTAGACTGGATAATATAAAATCATATTTGCTTTCCCATGTTTTAATTGCTGCTAAAATAACTATAGCTAGAAACTGGAAAAGCAAAAAAATGCCCTCTGGTCTGAGCTTAAAGCTCAAATTGAATATCAACTACATATGGAAAAAGGTCTATTCATGGGAAAATTTAATATATTGGCTGATAAAGCCTTAAAGATATGGGAACTTCATTTTTAAATCTTTTTTCTCCCTTTTTCCCCCTCTTTTCACCCCCTGCGGCTATAAAATACTATTCAATATAAAAATGTCTGGAGATTTAAATTACTCAGATTTGATTCTGAATTTGAAAAATCAGTTTTCAAAATGGAAGGGACTGGAACCCTCATGGTATGGACTTGTGAATATTGTTAAATCCCATGTTTTCCCTAAAATTCTGTATCTATTTAGGACCATCCGTTTATGTGCTTCTAACATAGACTTAAGGCAGCTAAGCAAAATAATTGCAGGATACATTTGGGAATCCAGGAGACCCAGGATAGTTAACTTTAACTCTGTATACACCGATCAAGGTGTTACATCGATATATGATTGCTCTGAATCTAGTTCCCTGGAAAGCAAATGCAATCAACTTTCTGGGTGATTTTAACTCACTGTGTGGGATTACGTCATTTACTAGCATCTAAACTAGATTTAACATACCCAGTAAAGAATTCCTAATTTATTTAAGATTGAGACATTTTCTAAAAACAGAATACTATCACCCCTAGTAACCCCTTAGATGATTTTCTAAATAATCATTATCAATCAAATTTAATCAAATTATGGACCTACTAGATTGAAATATTGAGGTAGTTAGATCCTCCTCGCTTCTCGGATAGGGGCGATGAGGATGCGCCCGATGGAACGCCCTGAGCTTCGCGGGGGAGTGTATGTTGGACATGGGTTCCCAGGAACATTCTTCCGCGCCGTAACCCTTCCAGAGGATAAGGTACTCGAAACGGCCTTTCCGTCGAGGATACGATCCACCTCGTATTCCTGGGACTCCTCCTCCAGCATGGAAGGCGGTGGCACGGTCCTGCCGTGGGTGTCGTTGTCCGGGACCCATTTCTTAATCAGGGAGACGTGGAAGGTAGGGTGGATGTGCCACGAAGCGGGGAGCTGGAGTCGTACTGCTGCAGGTCCGACAAGGGCAGTGACTGGAAAAGGGCCCAGGAATTTTGGACTGAGTTTCTTGGATGGTGTCTTGGTTGCGATGTAACAGGAGGAGAGCCACACTTTGTCCCCTACTTGGTACACGGGGTGAGGACATCTGTGTTTGTCGAACTATCGTTTGTAGCTGTTTTGTGCTTTCGCAGTAGGGGCAAGGTGCGTTGGAGGAGCTGGACACGGTCCCCAGCAGGTGGGACGTCCAGGGCTGATGGTAAATCACAGATGAACGAGGCATCGTATCCGTAGTTGGCCCTGAAGGGGGGCATTCCTATGGACCTCTGAAGATGGTTGTTGTAAGTAAGTTCCACGATGGGTAACAGCGAAACCAACAGCGAAACCAACAGCGAAAAGTCGTCTTGTAGATGAGAAACGTAACAATGGAGGTATTGCGCTAAGATTTGATTCACTTTCTCCGTTTGCCCGTTGGTTCTGGGGTGATAGGCCGATGTTAAACAACGCTGGATGTTGAGGCCGGCACAGAAGGCCTTCCAGAACCGGGAGGTGAATTGGGTGCCCCAGTCGGAGAGGACGGTTCCCATGGAGTCGAAAAACGTAGAGCAGAAACAGGTCAGCGGTCTTGGCGGATGAGGGTAGACCAGTAGTCGGGATGAAGTGAGCCATCTTGGTCAGTCGGCCCACTACAACCATGATTGTGTTATGGCCTTGTGAGGGCGGTAGGTCTACCACAAAGTTGACTGTGATCTCCTTCCAGGGTTGTTCTGGTATGGGTAGTGGTTGGAGGACACCTGTGGCAGTAGTGGGGTTCTTGGAACAAGCACACACTGAGCAGAATCGGAGGTATTTGTCTATGTCTTTTGACATGGGCCACCAGAAGGTGCGCTGGGCAATGTCTAGCGTCTGACGGAACCCCCCATGGCCTGTGTTTCTGAAGTTGATCCATCATTGTTGTCTGTATGCCTAAGAAGTGTACTGGTTGGAGAACGGTGTCTTGCGTACGGGGTTTGGCTCCCGAAGGGTCATGGAATGGCGTTTTTGGTTCCCGGGCGATAGGTGATATGCTACCTGAAAAACAACGCCCAACTGGCTTGTCTAGGGCATAGTCTCTTTGCTGAACGTAAATACTCTAGATTACGGTGGTCAGTGAACAAGGTGATCGGGTACAGAGCCCCTTCGAGCAGATGTCGCCACTCTTCCAGAGCCATTTTGATCGCTAATAGTTCCCAGTCGCCTACATTGTAATTTCTCTCTGCTGGGACGAGCCTTTTGGAAAAGAAGTGAAGGAGGTTCTTCTCCCCCTGGTGCTGGGAGAGAACTGCCCCCACGGCATCTTCGGACGCATCCACTTCCAGCGTATATGCCTTCAGCACGTCGGGAAGGATAAGGATAGGAGCAGTGATGAACCTCTGTTTGAGGGTGGTGAAGGCTTGGTGGGCCTGTGGTGTCCATTGAAACCGGATCTGTTTGTGGGCCAGGCGGGTGATAGGGAGGATTAGGTTCACCTTTTTTAGATCCATTTCGATCTTTCCTGAGGTGATCACGTATCCCAGGAATTCCACCACGTCGGTCTAGAAGATGCATTTGTACAGCTTGGCATATAATTGATGTTGCTGAAGATGAGCCAGGACTAGATTCATATGTTTTCGGTGTTCTGTGAGGGACGAGGAGTAGACGAGGATGTTGTCCAAATATATAACTACAAAAGTGTCCAACATGTCCCTGAAGAAACATTGGAACGTCGCGGGGGAATTGCAGAGACCAAAGGGCATCACCCTGTATTCATAGTGCCCGTATCTCGTGGGAAAGGCGATTTTCCACTCATCCCCCTTCGGTATGCATACCAGGTTGTAGGCTCCTAGGAGGTCGATTTTGGAGTAGATCCTTGCTCCCCTGAGGCGGTCCATTAGTTCCGGAATGAGAGACAGGGGGTACTTGTTCTTGATGCTAACGAGGTTAAGTTCCCTGTAATCCACGCACGGTCTTAAGCCCCCGTCTTTCTTTCCAACAAAAAAGATTCCTGCTCCTGCGGGAGACATGGAAGGCCAGATGAACCCATTTTTTAACGCTCTCCTCCAGGTATTCCTTGAGGACCTTGAGTTCTGGTTCGGAGAGGGGGAATTTATGACCATAAGGAATGGCGGCTCCTGGGAGGAGGTCTATCGGGCAGTCGTATGGTCGGTGTGGCAGAAGGCGTTCGGCCTCTTTTGGGTCAAAGATGGGGGCGTACTGTAGGTATGGAGCAGGGAGCTAAGGGGAAACGGGAGGAGGCGACTCCATGGTTTGGAGGAGGGATACCCAAGCTCCTATTAAGCAGTTCAGGTGACAGAAGGGAGAAGGGAAACAGACCTCCCCTGATGACCATTTGATGGGGTCATGCTTCCGGAGCCACGGGAGTCCGAGTATGAGAGGAAACATTGGGGACTTGACCAAGTTGAGTGTCAAGTGTTCATGGTGGTTTTTGCCGATGGAAAGGCGTACAGGACAGGTTTCGGTGGTGACGGGTCCAGAGATGATAGGGCTTCCGTCCACCAATTGTACTGTCAGCGGGTGTTCTTTGGTGCGGGTAGGAGTGTGTAGCCGGTGGGCCAACGCGGCGTCCAGGAAGCATTTGCTGGCCCTTGAATCAAGGATGGCCTTGAGTGGAAACTTCTTACCTCCCCACTGTAACGACACCGGAATAGAGAGGTGAGATACTGTACCGTTCAACAATAGGGGTATGTACGTGGTAGAGGCCTTACCTCATGGATGCTGGGTCTGAAGCAGATGGTGGGCCCAGGTCATGGGGCCTTCTGATAAGAGAGAAATAGTGGTCCTTACTTTGACGTAATCGATGGAAAAGGTTCTGGGCTTCAAAACAAACAAAAGTTCACACGATGAAATAAAGGCCCAGTATTTGCACCGATCCCCGTCAAAGGAGGTTGGTAGCCGTACATGGGGTTCAGGTGAGGCTGCTGCCCCCTCTACCGCGGGTTGTGCTAGCACAGCCTGTGGTACCGGGTCCTCCCTTTGTAGGGTGTGGATCTGGTGGTGTAGTTGTACTTGGTTTTCTTGTAATCCCTGCATGGTCTGGGCCATGGCGGCTACTTGGTGTGTGAGGGCAAGGAGGGCATCAGCCATTCCTGCATGCTCCATATTTGGCTTACTAGTTTTGTCAGGCCGGGTTGTGGAGCATAGCGCAGGAACGAATGCAAAAAGTTCAGATAGACGTGTATCGGGTGACAATGCAGAAATAGTAGTTGGGGTCACAATCAAAGGGTCATGGCAGGCGGCAAACAAGTGTTATCGGGGTCACAATCCAAAGGTCGAGGCAGGCGGCAATCAATCAGTATCGGGTCACAATCCAAGGTCGAGGCAGGCAGCAAACAAGCGGTGTCGGGGTCGCAATCCAAGGTCGAGGCAGGCAGCAAACAAGCTGTATCGGGGTCAGAATCCAAAGGATCAAAGCACAGGTAGACGTCAGGTTGCTAGAGCAGGTATAGCACATGTACTTAGCTCATCTAGTAAGCACTTTGTGAGATGTCTGGAGGGTTTATATAGGGTCAGGCAGGTAGGAACCCCTCCCCCTCTGTTGAGGTCTCCACCCCCCTGTACACCTGTTAGGAGGTGAAAGTCTGAGGACTCCTCTCCCTTCCTCCTAGCGTCTCCCCGCCCGACTGCCACAATCACAGAGGCTAAGCCACGCCCCCCCTCGTCGGAGGCGCGCTCCCATCGCGGAGATACCGGCGGTCGGGAGTGGCAAGTCGGGGTGACGGTCCCCGGGATGAGGTAGGAGGTGGCCTCCGTGCCTCTCAGTTACAAACAATGTTCCTGCCTAGATTCAGTTTAGTCATAGAATCCTTGAATTATTATAATCATGCTTTGTCTAATATGGTTTAACAAAAGTATGTTATCATCTTGCAACTTCATTTGGACATGCAATGTTGGAATATGCTACTTATTACAGAATATCAATAAATAACCATAATAAACCAACAAACACTAAAATAATCACAAATCACAGTTTGTATTTAGTGCAATTTGTTATATTTTTCCATAATAAGGATATTCCACACATTTATATATACTTTTTTTTTTCGTTGGAGTGAATGCCTTCCAATATTTAATGACTTTGCTGTTGGAGTAGAGGACGTCACTGAAAACACCGTCATTTTTTCGTAACTAAAACTCATGGCAATATGGCTAAGCTTTCGGTGATGTCCTCTCCCCCGACTGAGGGGCTTGTCCGCAAAGATGGGGACAAAGATATAAGATAGACAAGAAAATTAATGATGTAAAGCATCTTTCTTATTCAACAATTTCTTTAAACCAATGGCAAAGACTTTGCCTTGCGCTGCACTCCTAGTGGGCTGCAAATGGCATTTTAAAGCCCTTTTCTGGGTTGGCAGCACTGATGAGGGGCTCAAGGGGAAAAAAGCTCAACCCTAACTAGCAGCATTTATTTTGTATTGGGGCCTGGAAGGCCCAGCTGATGTATGTGAGGCCTTGTACTCCCCTCTAATTCTACTTCCTTCTAGGTCTCCAGCAACACTTCCTCAAGGAAAGTCATTAGTCATTGTGGAAACCTTCACCTGATGGTCCCTGACGAACTAAACATTTTATTTTTAAGAAAAAAAGTAGTAATAGAAAAAATAGCAGCAAGGGAGTTTAAATAGGATTGACCATGCCCCTGATGGCCCTTTTAAACCTTGTCTAAGCCCAACTCATCTTCCCAACTCCCCATTTCACCTTTCAGCAGCCCTCATTTCACCAAAGCAGGTCACATTCCATCATCCAGGTTATGGCCACCTTTCCCTTGTATGCATTCCTGCAAACTTCTTGGCTCCGGCTACCTGGAGCCTTCCCTTGCGAGACGTAGTTAGGACTGCGCACTGACGTCAGCACCCGGTCCCGCTGACATTGGCTGGGCGTCCCCCTGATGTTGGGGGAGTTCCTGCTGACATCGGCGGCATTCCAACTGATGTTGGGGGAG
The DNA here is from genome assembly GCA_009364415.1 of Spea multiplicata. NCBI lineage: Eukaryota > Metazoa > Chordata > Amphibia > Anura > Pelobatidae > Spea > Spea multiplicata. The sequence goes on from VKOC01000001.1 coordinate 42,799,809, forward strand.
TTCCCCCTGATGTTGGGTGGGTTCCTGCTGACGGCAGCAGGAAACACCACCATTTAAAGAAAAAAATGGGCGGGGAGCGGGGCATGTCAAGACCCCGCTCCCGCGACCTGGAGGATTTGAGTTTTGACCCGGAGAACCAGAGGAGCAGCGCTCACCTGGCAATCTCTGGTTCAAACCCCGGAGAGTTCCCAGCTATGCTTGTATGCTATAGAAATTGACAGGTTGAAAGCAGGAGGTCAGTAGATGCTTTCTGTAGTGGAGTCAGCAGCAGAAGATTCTGCTGCTCTAGTAAAAGATTTTTTTACAGACTGCATACTGAAAACATGAGCATAAAATACTGAGGTACACATGCTGTATTTCATATTTTCAGCTCCCTTTATAGTGTTGAACATGGTCTTATTTAGCATACAGTCAGCTAGGGTTTTCAGCCTCACATTTTATATCACGAACGGAGCTCTCTCCATTGATTTTACTGTTTCTATGATGACACATGGTTATGTGCCTCGCCTTTTTTGTTTTATTATGTTTTCTTTTGTTTTTCTTACCCAATGTTTTCAACAAGTTATTATGTCTCCGTCTCATCACAGTCAAACATTCTGTGGTCATGGGCTGTCCTTGCAGAACTCCATCACACGGCCACTCAACGCTGTTCTCCTCTAACGTACTGTTAGTTGGCTGCTTTATTGTATCAGATAACTGTGTGCCACTTTTGTTACTTTTTTTGTGTGTGAATGTATCTTCATTCCATGCCATGCTGTATTGTATTTTTTTACTACTATTCAATAAATGGAGAATTGAAAAAAAAATAAAGGAAAAAAAAACAACGTGGGGAAAACTTAAACCATGCCTTTAAACATTCAGAGAACCAAACTATCAAAAAGAGAAATATCAATTTGACTTAATAGAGGAATCTAATTATGTATTTCATATTTAGGATTACAGCTTTCCAATAATCCAGAAAAATTGTTTACTCTGCCATGTGTATCAAGTCCTAGTCCATCTGATGCCATCTTCAGGAAACAGCTTTCCAAGCCTGTTGGGCAAACATGAAGATCACGAACCTCATAAGCACTGGCCGGGGGGAAAATATATATGTTAAATACATAAAGCTCTATGGTGTTCAGGTGGACTCTGTCATTCCTTATGGCATCACCATTATCTCCTTCAAGCTCCTTGTGGAAAACCACAATGCCTCCAATCCTGGAGACAGACCTAGAGATCAAGGTTAAACTTTCTACAGCTCCTTAAGCACTCAGAGTCATCTGCTAATCCTCTTGCTCAGGACACAAACTTGCCCGATAGGCCTGTGTTGTTGCCCCTAGGTCCAAACCAGACTGGGCCAAACACCTGCGGAAAATACTGGAATATTAATGATAGGGTTAACAGATGGGCATCATGAACTAACAATTGACCTCAGATCACAGGGTGAACCCTAAGATATGTTAACAGGCGTATAGAACAGATGGCCTTGCCTGCCACATGAAGAACCATTCAAAGCCCCAAAACACATGTATCCTTCTTAGATCTATGAACCACCAACTGTAATGTGCCTGAACCTACCTATATCCTCAACAGCCGAATCCTACTCAGCACCACAAGCACACCATTGGGCAACCTGCCCTTTCTCCACCCCTTACCTACCCTGGTGAAGGCCTCTGTGACTCTTCCAAAGTGGATCTGTCTACCAAATCAGCTGTGGGGGACGATGCTTCCTGTTCAGGGAATCGTACAACATTCCTTCCCAGTACTCTCAATCATCATAATCAAGCCATCTGATGAATCAACAGCTTCAACACATCATTGGAACCAGATCAACTCTTCCCCATCCAAGCAGTCCTCTCCTATTGTCTCACCCCCCCCCCCCAACCACCAACTAGATTGTAAGCTAAGAGCTGGGCCCTCTTGTCTATTGCACCAGTTTGTTATTGTATGTGTTTCTAAATTGTTCTACTGACTGTAACAGTTCTGCGGAATCTGCTGGCAAATTATAATTAAATGTAATGTAATGAAAAAGCCTCTCCTGCCACCACAAATCACACACCAGACTGGGCATTATCTTTCATCAGTATCTGGCCTGGGCCTGTCTTTTGTGCCTTCAAAGAGCGGATCTTGCAAGGATGAGCCCCCATGCTGACCCTCATAGTCTCTCAGGAGGGAAAGCAGCTGTTCCTACTCCTACAGAGACTGTATCTCTGTTGGAAGGCAATGAGGGTGAGACCTCCTTCTTAACTCCTTTCAATGTTGCAAAGCTTCCCCAAATGAGGAAGGGGGTGCTGACAAGTCCCTCAGGCCTAGGCCAGCAGTCATGCCCCCTCTCTTATTGGTCCAAGGGGCCCTCTAGACATGGTGGGGTAAGAGTAATAAATAAGCCCGGTAGGGTATATTACCTTATATATTCCCTATACTCTGCTCAGGTGGATGGAGTGTTAACTAAAAAAATATTCTATTTAAGTTAATGGAGAAAGCAATACAGCTTCCTAAAAATTTTCTTTCCTAAAAAAAAACCCTCAGAATAATCCATCTTCACCCAATAGACCCTTTCCTTGAGTCAACAACTGAAAACCAAGGGCTTTGTGGATCATCAGGCTAGTAAACTGTACATACATACATACACTATATGGATAAAAGTATTGGGACACCTGACCATTACACCAACAGGGACTCTTATGACATCCCATTCTAAATACATAGACATTAATATGTAATTGGTCCCCCCTTTGCGGCTATTTGTGGGAATGTTTGCCCATTCATTCAGTGGAGCATTTGTAAGTTCAGGCACTGATGTTGGATGAGAAAGCCTGTCTCGCAATCCCTATTCCCGTTCATCCAAAATTTGTTTGATACACTTTGTTCTTCCACACTAAACTCATCCAACCATGTCTTGATGGACCTTGCAATGGGGCACAGTCATGCTGGAATAGAAAAGGTTCTTCCCCAAATGGTTCCCACAAAGTTGGAAGCATAGCATTGTCCAAAATAACTTGGTATGTTGAAGAGGAAACAGAAACATTCCAAAATTTTGTCGGAAGCATCCCCAGTAGAGAGGAAGCTGTTATAGCTCCAAGGGGGGCCTTACTATTTAATACAGTCTATGTATTTGGAATGTGATGTCATGTGAAGTCCATGTTTGTGTAAGTATAGTTGTGAAAAAATACTGTTCAGTAAGAACACTTTAAAATGGCACGTTAGTAATTTTTTTTATTATTAAACAAAATTCAAATTTAGTAAAGAGGAGAAAAATATAAATCAAAAATTTGTTACCCGGTGCCCACATGAACTCTCTAGTTCTTGCTTCTAGTGATGTCCTCTCTCCAGATCCTCTGAATGCAAGTGTGAGAGAGTGTGAGGGAAGGGACCCGTGAATTTAAGACAAGAAATCTGAGCTTTTTGCTTTGTTTTCTTCTCTTTCATGGGTGGTTTTGCCCTGTTTTCATGACTTTCATACAAATATTGGACCACAAAATGAATTTAGTATCAAATGGTTTTACATTTTCTGTAATGATTGTTGGCACCCCTGCTGCCCTGCTGGTGCCCTATGAGCTGCTTGAGTCACTGTTTAATAATGCCAGCCCATGCCATGTATGTAGGTACAGTTGTTTTACTATAGGTGTTTATTTTACAAGCTGTTTTGCAATTAATCTCAGTACAACTGCTTAAGTAAATGTCCTTCATGAATTAAACTAAAAACCCATTGAGAACACAAATAGCCCACAGTGCTTAGATCCCCCAAGGTTTCTACTCTATAGGAGTCTATAAAACACAAAGTAACAACAACAGACGTTGCATTGGACAGCAATTTGCCATCTCCTCCAAACTAAGGTATGCATTTCCTTTTGTCTTTCAACATTCCTGGTTTATTCTATTTCACAATTACTCTTGCTAATTGTATTTTACAGTTGTGTCCTTTAACATAGTCTTCATTTATCAATCTATACAAGATATAATTTTGTTTATGAAAATACAAATTGTTGATATGAACAAGAATATCATACTGTTTTAATCTTTTTGTGTTTCTATAGCCAAATAAATAAGATGAACAATGAATCCATGGTGGCTGAATTTATTCTGCTTGGACTCTCCAGTGTTCCAGAGATGGATGTTGCCCTGTTCTCTGTTTTTCTCATTATGTACTTAATATGTATGACTGGAAATCTTGCTATAATCATTATAGCATGTGTAGATCCTGCATTAAATACTCCCATGTACTTCTTACTTGCTAATCTGTCCTTCCTTGATGTTGTTTGCACAACCTCCACAATCCCTAATATGCTGGTCAACTTTTTTTCTCAAAGTAAAGTTATATCTTTTCAAGGATGTGTTGTTCAGATGTTTGTATTTACTGCTGCTATGGACACGGAGTTCCTTCTCCTGACTCTTATGTCACTTGATCGTTACTTAGCCATTTGCAACCCATTAAGATACAAAAGCATCATGAGTAAACAAGCTTGTATTTGTATGTCTGCTGTGGTTTGGTCTTTTGGGTTATGCAGTTCTACTTATCATACATCAAGCACTTTTCGTTTATCTTTTTGTGCCTCCAACAAGATCAATCATTTCTTCTGTGAGATCCCACAAATACTGGCACTATCGTGTTCTGATACTCATATAAATGAGTTAGTTCTTATTGTTACAGATGTTATATTGGGGGTGATCTGCTTTGTTCTTATCTTTATGTCTTATGTATTTATTATTATTGCAGTATTAAAAATTCGCTCCGTTGAAGGAAAGAAGAAGGCCTTTTCCACTTGTGCTTCTCATCTCACAGTTGTTGTGTTATTTTATGGGACATTAATCTTTGCCTACTTTAGACCTTCATCAGGTAACTCTTCAAACACAGATAAAGTTATTGCAGTTCTTTACACTATTGTTATACCAATGTTAAATCCTCTTTTGTACAGTTTAAGGAATAAGGAAGTGAAAGAATCAATTAAGAAAGTTATTTTTAGACAAAATCATATAAATCATTAATCATTATTAATTAACAATGGTATTTTATTTAAAACAATTAATTAGTATTTTGTTATTCAACTTTCAATAAAAACAACAGATTGAAAAGGTCTACATTTTACAACTGTAAATGTTTATGTAGAAATGTTTTTGTTATATGTAAAGTCATATATATTTGCCTAATTATTTAAATAAATGTTTAACCTATTGAATCTAAATGGTATGCATGCATTTTTTTGTTTATGTACTTTATATTTATAATTTTCACCAAGGTTCATACAAATCTTCTTTATTTTGTTTTAGATGCAATTATATTTTGTTTTGATATGTTAATTTTATGTTTGCTATTAGTAATGCCAGCCCAAGCTTGTTTACATCTGATGCTTAGGAACCAATATTAAATATTTAGTTAATGTGTATTGACACATATACAAAAGTAACTCATAATATTTAATTTGACAACGAACACAAAAACTAATAAAAATATTGTTCTGAATACTAACCATCAAAACAATTAAAATGGTTGTGACACCTAATGGGTTGACGTAACATATAACAGTTGGCTGGTTTTATAGCTTGGTCTGGCTATATACAGTAATAACACATCATGTGTCATGTTTGTTGCATGAACATAATGCATGTTGACCTATAATAATTATTCATAAAAAAAAAACTTACCAATAATGAAGAAACAGTAAAATGAATAAATGTCAGAATATGAGAAGGTCCAAATGGTTCTATTATGATCTTTTAGGTAAATGCACTTTTATGAATTGTTGGCATAAAAGACGATAACCTTCAACTGATGATTTCAATATCAAAACTGTAAATCTTTAATACTAATACTAAAGCTGTGTGTCTCATTTAGTGCAAACATGATTACATTCTTTATTAAAAACACTGAGGTTTAATTTACGAAAATATTTATCGTGAAAAAACTTTTATGTTGGAAAGCTCTTAAGTAAAATGTGTATTTTCTTCCGTCTGTCACTTATCAGCATCATTAAATGTATTAGCTGTAATCACAGTGAGAGTGAAAAGATAACAACGAAATGCAAACAAAAATTCGGAGATCTATGCTTTTTTTTCATATGTTTCATTGGGGCCCCTCCATTTATATGATAAATTGTATATGATGTGATCAATAAAGGGCAAAGAGGTCCAGAAGCATAAGAGCCATGCACTCTCTGGTTGTAATTTTTTAGTTTTTGAGTTTCCATAATATTATACTGTAGAATAAAAAAAAAGGTTCTCTCAGAGTAAGGTCAAAAAGGTGCAGACAGGAACTAGCAGCCCCATGGAGCAGGACTAAATTTAACAAAATTAGCAAAAAATCATCAGTAAGAAAGGAGATGAAGCAGCAGCTAATATAATTTGAGAGGATTGACTTTTAAGAAGGTGTGGCAAGAGCTATGATGATTGAGTATGTTGCCTGTCTTAGAGAAAACCCTCTTGCTTTGAACACTGGTGGGTGGGCATGAAAGCAACTACTGGGCCACTAAAGAGAGGCCTAGCCATACAACAGCAGTTTTCCAAGATAGACTTTCACAATTTTAGAGGTGCTACTCTGACTTTGGGAGCTTGGGTGGTACTAGTACCCATCAAAGTTTCAAGGGCCACTGCCCAAATGGGTGATGCTCAGGTGGGTCTAGTGCAGCTGCTCTGCATGGATGCAATGGATTGGGAATGGGACATGTGGTTGGCACTACTGCCACTGCTGCTGGGAATTTTCATTTTCAACTCCTGCATCACTCAACTTAACATACCCCTTTTGTGCTGCATTTAATGCACCCTACGGACAATCATGTATCTCCAACTTGCCTTAACCCTTGGGTTTCATAGGGTGGCCAGTTGGAATAGCTGCCCTTACCTCCACATGTAGTATATGTGCTGTGCAACGCAAACCTACAAAGTCCCCATCTCTAACCACTTTCCTCATATTTCCTACCCCATCAGTAGCCACCATTCCTATTTTTACTGCTGTGTCTGTTTATGGTCCAAACCACTGCACCAGCATCTTCCTATGAGCTGTGAAAATGTGAGCTGATGTGTGCTGCTCATCCATATCCTTAGCATTGTGTAGGAAGGATCTATAGCCCTTCTGCCTTTCTGCTCCAGTTCCGCCCCTCCTTTCACCCCGTGTGCCTCTGCCTACACCAGCTACAGTGGTCTTGTCCTCCAAATTTGGACAGCCACCAATGTAACATCAGTGCACTTGTCGCACTCCATATGTTGAAGGTGAAGTGGATTGTTTGTCTAGCGGCCCTTGATTGGTTGATGCCAGAGAAGCTCCCTGATGGTGACCAATACAGTCACTCCTATAGACCTTTAACCAAAACTTGGCTTGGGAAGACAATTGGTTTCCCATCTCCAGGAGTTAAAGGTCAGTATGAGTGGCTCTATTGGTCGCCGGCAGTGGCCTCCTCTGACGGCCACCAATACAGTCGCTCGTACGGACCTTTAACTCCTGCCGCCAAAACTTAGCCTGAGGAGGTTCCAGGAGTTAAAGGTCTCTATTAGCATTAACCAATGAAGGTTAGTAATTGGTTGATGTCAGAGGAGCTCCCTGCCAGCGACCAATAGATTAGCTCATACGGACCTTTAACTCCTGACGTCAAAACTATGCCTGGGGAGGCTCCAGGAGTTAAAGGTCTGCATAAGCGACCTTATTGGTCGCCGGCAGGGGCTCTGGAGGACAGGCTCTGCCACACCAGCAACCAAACACACACACACACACACACCAGGACAGGCTCTGCCTCACTGACATCCACACAAACACACACCAGGAAAGGCTCTTCAACACCCACACAAACACACATACCAGGACAGGCTCTGTCACACTGATGCCCACATCTGGGTTAAGCTATAATAATAAAAAAAATGTATTTTCCACACTGCTATGTCACTGACCCCCCTTGTGTGTTTTTGCCCCCTTGTCATCACCTACCTTTAGTATTGATTTATGTAATGGCCCCAGCTGCCCCCTTGTGGCTGTCGGAGGCGGTTGTGTGGCAGCATCGCACAGTGCATGTGTTCCAACAGCCCTGGAAATCTCCCGGCCCTGTCTAATGACAAGTTTAAATGGTATATATATATATATATGTATATATATATATATGTATATTATATATATATATATATATATATATATATATATATATATAAAATCTAATGCTTGTCCCTTCCAAAAAGTAAAGAAAATTCCCACAGGTTGTTGGACCCATCAAATACAGCCATTTTTATCAATGAGGCCAGCCCCTGTTCAGTTATTGATATGTACCCTCCTATACACAGTCCCTCCCCCTTTACCTTATCAATAAGTGCCAAAATGGCTTGTAATGGTGGGGGCTACACAAATGCACGAAACAGGCAATTTTCATTAACAATAAAGTTACAATAAAGTTAATGTAAAAAGTCCAGTGATAATGAGTTTTTACAAATGGCATTTAATATCGGTTACAGTAGAATATTTTCCATTTTGTTTTCACGGTCGCTTCTATTCTTCCTAATATCTTTGTTTTCTTTTCAGATCCTTCTCCTCCTTGTCTCTAGATATTGAGTGCCTTATACCGTATCTGCCCTAATATGAGCCGCACTCCCCCCCCCCACTTTAAAGTGGGGGTGCGGCTTGTGTCCAGGGTTTAGAACAGGAATGTGCAATTCGTATCGCCCGAAGCCCGGGACATGCAGTTCAGCGCTGCCGGCACTTTAGCCAGGGTTTCTATGGTGGAGCACCGGTGTGACATAACCTTCCGGTGCTCCATCATAGAAGCCCCTGCGGAAGTGCCGGCAGCAGAGGTTTCCGGGCATCGCCACAGCCGGTGACAAGCCGGCCCCTATAGACACTAGGGAGTCTTGGGTGCATTGGTAAGTCTGGGGGGGGCATATCTAGGGAGCAGCGTGGCATATTAGGGGGGCAGAGTGGTATTTCTAGGGGGCAGAGTGGCAGGGGGGGCAAAGTGGCATATCAGGAGGTGCATTATGAATTAAGGAGGGACCTTAAAATGGCTATTGGTTTTCCAAATTTCAGTTTATATATCACATACGCTGACTATGCTGCATAATAGATAGCAAAAATTTTAAAATGCATATAATCCTGTGTATTACGTAAAATACTGTTTTACCATTCCACTAATGTGTGTTTTATCTTTAAAAATACATTTTTATTTAAAATAGCACCAAACTTTTAGGGTGCAGCCTATAATCAATGGGTTTTTAAATTTGCAAACAAAATGTTTTGCCAGACACCCACATTTACTCACACTCTCACTCATTCTCTCACACGGAATGTCTCCCTACCCTCTTCACTGAACGCTGTGTCTCACGGCTCCACTTCTTCTCTAGCATTCTTCATCTTCCTGTTCTTCTTGTCTTCTTACTTCATAGGCATCTACACGGATATGACCTCCGCCAACTACTGTAAAATGTTAGCGCTTCAAAAGCTTTCTATTTTTTATTTTTTATCTTCGGGCAAAATCGTGGAAGCTTCCTGGCAATATTTATGCTTTAGATTTTTCTTGAATGGTATTCATTGGGTGTGCACTGAATTCTTGCTCTGTTTTTTCTTAATTGGAGCACTTTCTTAGATTTCTATAGCAGGGGTGTCAGGGGCATTCATTATACCTTATTAGATTACTCAATCTAGTTGCCTTGACAACATTGGGTATATTTCAATGACCTATCTAAGGAGTAGATTTATTTCCAGAAAATGAGATCATACATTTAAACTCCTACTCACAATCTTACTAGAGACCAAGCAAATCGACTCCCATACCACAACTTATCTTACACAGCTGGGGGACCGCGTGGCAGCATTGGAGGAGGACAAAGATAAGGTACAGGTGACAATGGACGAAATCTCCGATAGTGTCTCACAACAGCAAGATACTATCGCACGCCTCCTTAGACAGGTGGAAGACTTGGGTAATAGAGGGTGTAGGTCTAATCTCTGCGTTCAATGCCTCCCTGAGTCAATCCCTACTTCGGACAACTCTCCACTCTCACATCCCTTTTCAACAAGATACTGGACAGGCCTGAGGATACCTTGATTGCTATTGATCATGCTCACAGAGCGCTTAGTCCTCGAGGACCAGACACCACGTGACATAGTGTGTTGCCTTCATGAATACCGCACGAAGGAGTTAATCCTACAAAAATGCAGATCAAAACTACCAATTCTGCATGAGGTTAACACTATCTCCATTTTTCAGGACCTCTCCCCTATCACATTACAGACTAGGAGGATGCTGCGTCCACTCACCATAAAGTTAAGGGAGGCTGCAATCCCTTATCACTGGGGATAAGCACACAAGCGGTGGTCCTACAGACCTACCCGAGTTTCTACAATCTATGGGACTTCCTCCTCTAGAGTTGCCGGAATCGTTGTCCTCAACGCTCAAGTACTCCATTTCATCGGCCCCGAAATCCAGCTGGTCATCTTTTCCTCAGTGTCACCTTTCCTCAGCGTCACCCTCATCGCAGACGGAACAATGCCACAGGGAACAGCTGAGTACCTTTGTTTTCTTCCATAGTTCTCGCCGTATCTCTGCTAAATACGAATTTGTCTGTTGACTTTTTTTACATTGGAACACACCGTGCTCTTTCTTTGGACTTTTTTTTAACATTTTTGCGGACCTACCTTCTACTGACTGTACCAATCCAACCACACTTTAAATACATTTCTGCTTACCCGTTTGCAGGGGGTTATAGTATCTCGGTCCTCTCCTTATACACACCCTTCATGCACTTTTACACCTCAGGAAGCCTCTTTCAGGAGTGCACGTCATACTTTATTGCATTTCCTTTTTTCTGTGTGTTATCCTTTTTTTTCTTTTTCACATGTTTTTACCACACTACTACACTTAACCCTCAGAGCCTACCACTCAGAGTTCCTTAGTTCTCTGTTATGTGGTCTATACCCAGGTTGCTGGTCATGATGTTCATTTGTTGATGCCACAGCTCTTATTATTTTAATAGGAGTTTGTTTTGTTTTTCTTATTATGTTTTGTGTTCCGATAGAATTGTTTACTTATAATGTAACTACTACTTACCTTGCCTTGTCGTCATGCCCAAAAGATCCTGCCAGCCACCGACAACATGATGCTTTATCCTATCAAATTGATACCCGAACAGAGATCCAAACTATTTGTAGAACTTCAACGTACTAAATCCAAAATAGCTTTTATACAAGAAACACATTTCAAGGCCCATAGGGAACCCAAATTAATTAACAAACATTTTACCACCTCTTTTACTTCTAGTAACCCAGAGGCCAAATCCAGAGGGGTGGCTATTCTTTTCCATAGACATTTGCCCTTTTGTAAATTAGATAGCTGGCAGGACTTGGAGGGCAGATGCCTCTTTGTCAAAGGGTTTTTAGGCATTCATAAAGTCATAAGTTTATATGCCCCTAATTGCCATCAATCTCGATTCCTCACAGTAATCCTGAAAAAAAGTATGGAATTCCAAGAGGGTATGACCATTTTAGGGGGCGACTTTAACATGACTCTGAATCCCGTACTTGATAATTCTACTGGCGCCTCTTCTGTTCCCCATACCCAGATAAACCGGGTCAAGCAACTAATGCATATGGCACAACTTATCGATGTCTGGAGAACACTCCACCCCACAACCAGAGACTACATGTTTTACTCTGCTTTGCACAATCGCCACACACGTATAGACACTTTTTTTTCTTTCACATCAACACCTACCTACACTCCATACTTCTTCCATTGGCCCTAGCATCCTGAGTGATCATGCGCCTGTCTTCATGCCCATCAAACTCGCTTCTTTTCCCGTTAGTCCCTGGGTATGGCGCTTAAATGAAAATATTCTCTCAGACCCCACACTTTCGTCAGACGTTGCTGAGCATTTACGTTTATACGTTGCAGAAAATATTACCCCTTGGATACTCTTACCCACTGTGTGGGAAGCTCATAAAGCAGTTGTTAGAGGTAAATTTATACAAATTGTTTCTCATTTTAAGAAACTAGCATTAGCAAATACTCCTGATGTAATCAAAAAGATAACAGAATTGGAAAGATTACATAAATCTCGGTGTGGCCCCCGCCATATTGGCATAATTAGACACCCTTCGCTCTCAGTTAGCCACCATCACCAATAGGCGCCTTAAACACCAATTTCTTTTAACTAAAAATACTTTTTTTAATACGGGGACAAACCCGGTAAACTATTGGCTAGAGCCCTCAGAGCACAAAACGAACATCACTTTATAGCACAAATTTGTGACAATAGGGGCAAACACGTCTCCTCCACTGATACTGTGGAATGTTTTCGCAAATAGTATCAGGGTCTATACAACCTACAGTTGGTGCAAGAGGAACATCCCAACTATACACAAATCCTAGATGCCTACTTAGACAAATATCCTCCACACACCTTGCGAATCGAAGACTCAGAATTTCTTAACTCTCCCACTACACTTGAGGAGGTTGGAGGTGCTATAAAATCCACTCAACAGGGCATGTGTCTAGGACCAGATGGCCTTACAATTGCGTATAACAAGAAATTCTTTCCTATCCTGGGCACACACTTGGTAAATATGTTTAACTCCCTGACATCAGGTTCTTTCGTAGACCCGCAATCAAATTTTGCTCATATTTCCTTACTGTTGAAAACAGATAAGCCCCAGACATTTGTGACAGCTACCATCCTATTTCTTTACTCAACACAGATATTAAATTGCTGGCTAAAATTCTAGCTCTGAGATTGAAACTGTATATCCCATATTTTATACACAGAGACCAGGTGGGCTTTGTACCTGGCAGGGAGGCTAGGGACAATACCACTAAGGTTATCGATCTTATCAATTACGCTACACGTATGCACCTTCCACTTCCGCTGACCTCACTAGATGCTGAGAAGGCCTTTGACACTTAAATTAGCAATCTATGTGGATGATATGCTGTGTATTAACTCCAATCCATTGGATTCCCTCTCCCACATGCTTGTAGAATTGTAGAAATACTATGTTGCAACATCCCCGCTGATGTGGTGCTGGAATTAACTCGCAAATTCCCGTTCAGAATGTGCACCCAAGCCATATCATACCTGGGTCTCCAGATACCTATGGACTTCTCCCTTCTCTTTTCTTTAAACCTGGAGCCTTTACTCTCTACCGTCTCTGCTGATCTGCGGAGATGGGACTATAACCATGTCTCCTGGTTTGGTAGGGTAGCTGTCCTAAAAATTCTGTCCCTAGATTTTTATATTTCTTTCAAACTTTACCCATTTGTATCCCTCGTTCTTTTTTCAAGAAATGTCATTGGATCTTTTGGTCCTATGTTTTGTGCTCCAGGTCTCCAAGACTGTCCCTCTCACATTTAATTTGACCTAAACCAAAAGGTGGATTGGGTTGCCGGACCTGGAGAGATACTGGCAGCTGGCACATCTCCGTAGAATTGTGGAATGGTCTATTTCGGTTCCCAAACAGTGGCAGGGAATTGAGGAAGCCTTTGTGGGCTTTCCACTCCAATGTCTCCCCTGGTTACCTGATTTACGAAAACACATAAACATTAACAAAATTGGTCACAGTTACCTCTACTCTGAGAATTTTGGGTAAAATAATGAAAGAGGGTGTCTTACCCCTCAAATCCTGGCCCCCTCTACTCTATTATACCTAATACCAGCTTCCCAGCATGACGATTAACCGCTCTGCACTTAAAAACTCTCTCCTATCGAAGGTCATTCATTTTCATACTACGTTTATACCAGCGGGGACCTTTTTTGGCAAACTGTCTCTCAATTCCGCCAAACTCCTTTGCTTTGCGATGGTACAAAACGCCAGTGTATCTGAATAGGTTTTAACCTTTGGTCCCGGATGTTTCTTGGAGATGTAAGGTTGAAAGGGGAGCTCTATATCACTTATGGTGGACATGCCCTATGGTCAAATCTTACTGCCAGACGGACTTGAAGGTGGTGAAGTGGGTAGGTGGTATGGACTTGTCCTGCATGTCTGAGGCTGTTCTATTACATCTCAACTCTCTACAGCAACACACTTGTAAGAAATCATTAACAATTCATCTTCTCTATTGGTCGCTCGTACGGACCTTTAGCTCCTGGAGCAGGCCCAGGCCTAATTTCGGCAACAGGAGTTAAAGGTCCGTACGAGCGACTCTATTGGTCGCTGGCAGGGAGCTCCTTCATTGAACCTCCCCAGGCCAAGTTCCGCCATCAGGAGTTAAAGATCTGTATGAGCGACTCTATTGGCCTCAGGCAGGGGCCTCTTCTGGCATTAATCAATGAAGAAGCTCCCTGCCGGCGACCAATAGAGTCGCTCTTATAGACCTTTAACTCCCAACGGCGAAACTCCGCCTGGGGAGACCAGTGGTCTCCCTGCTCTATGAGTTAAAGGTCCGTGCAAGCGACTCTAAGATTTATGAGCATTCCTGTATGTTCATAGGGGCATTAAGGGGTTAATCCCCCTGTCTTCATCATGTGTAACCATGGAAACAATCAGCCATAATTGGCTGCCTACTCCATGTACTGATCAGAAAAGAAACGGAAGAGCAATCTATGACCAATCTCTACAGTGTAATAGGAAACAAAGTTTTGCATGCACTGTTGAATGTGCAAAACTTTTATCCTGGGGATGTTAAATGGCTGGTCAGGAGCTGATCAGCAGCATCCCCTATGCTACAGAAGTGTTTTCTCCGTGGAGCAGGGTCCCACTATGTAAAAGACTCCTTGGGTCTACTTTGGGAAAAATTTCTGAGAAGATCATCAAGAGGATATTATGTGCATGTCACTATGCCTTATTGGATGTGTAAATTGCAAAGCATTAAAAAAACTATTAGAATGTAGATTGTTTTCTTACATTGAGTGGCAGTTTATCCCTTAAATATACCATATGACCGTTTAATATGAGAATGAAAAACATGCCGGTGTCCTGAGAGTAAATTGTCTCATGTTAAATTTATAGTCTAAAGTTATTAATAATTAAGCTCTTGAGAGGATAAATTATATGCAATATTTAAATTGGGCCCACACGTACTGTAGACATCTATTTAATGATCTAGAGACAAATATTAGTTGCACTTCACTAGATTAGCCTGTCTAAATGACACCGCAGTTTGTGTATTTAGATAGCATTTTATATTAATGTTTGCATATATCTGGTCAGCAAAGCTTATAAATATATAACTTATAAGTTAGAACATTACAATGGATTTGTCACTGTTATAAATGTTTAATTTGATCCCACTGCTACACTTGTTTTATGTGGAAAATCAGATTGAGAATAAAGGTGAGTCAATCGTGCACAGGTAGCTTTAATGTACGTTAGCTTATTGAATTGTAATGATAACTGGTAACATTTGATTATTAAATACTTTGCCCACTTGTCCTTTTATCAACATGTGCATAATTATGACTAGAATTATACTTTTTAAAATTTGATCAATTGTGCATATTAAGAAAAGTAAGCTTGTTTGAACAGGGCTCTCCTCACTTTCTGTAAGTGAAATTGTCACGTTATATGCGGCTTGTTGTGTCCTGTCTACCCATTGTATAGTGTTATGGAATATGATGGAGCTATATAAAACAATAAATAATAATAGTGTTACTGCATACTTGTTACATAATACTGATAATTATTTTTTGTGCCTTTCAACAAGCGTTTTCTTATTATATCACTGACTTTGTAGGACATTAGAATGGGAAAATCTGGAAAGAATATGACCTCAGTAACAGAGTTTATACTTTTGGGTTTCCCGTTTACTCAGCATTTGTCTCTCTTCTCCTTCTGCCTAGTCCTCCTGTTTAATACTTTCACAATGACTGGAAACATCCTCATTCTTATGTTAGTTACCTTAGATCAACGACTACATAGACCTATGTATTATTTTTTGTGGAATCTGGCTATCATGGATATTTGCTTTACAAACACAATCATCCCAACATTGCTAAATAGTTTCTTGACTGACAGAAATTCTATATCTGTGACATGTTGTTTAACCCAAGCGTATACATACTTTCTTATTGGATCTGCAGAATTTTTACTTTTTGCCGTGATGTCTGTTGACCGATATTTGGCAATATGCCATCCTTTACGTTATGAAGCAATTATGCAAAAAAACACTTGTCTTCAACTTATAGCTGGAGTGTGGCTTGGATCATTTCTCACAAATCTTCTCCCTTCAGTCTTAGTAATGAGACTCACATTCTGTTTTAGTGTGATTGATCATTTTTTTTGTGATATAGGCCCAATTCTTCAGAACAGTTGTACAGATGCAACAGAAATTCTGCTATTGGTAACAGTTTCCTCTTTTACATTGTTAATTTCTTTTTTGGTAACATTTATATCTTATATTAACATTATCATTGCAGTATTAAAAATCCAATCAGTAGAGGGACAAGGAAGAGCATTTTCAACCTGTACTTCCCATGCCATAGTGGTAACCCTTATCTATGGAAGTTGCATATTTCTGTATGCAGATCCTATACAAGGTCATAGTGTCAATATTAACAAACATGTGGCCCTTGTAAACACAGTATTAGTTCCCTTCATTAACCCAATCATTTATACACTGAGGAATCAAAGTGTGAGAACTGTATTTAGGGAGGTGTTAGAAAAATCTTTCAAACATCTCTGAAGGCTACAATTGTTTTACTTAAAACCAACTTTAAAAAAAAAAAATGTGATTCTAAATGGACTGGAACATATTTAGAAAACACAGTTCAAATATATAATTATTTGAAGATCTTGCAAATCATTATTAAATCTTAAATGGCATTTGTACCTTGCATCCAGCCGTGGCCTGTGGAAAATGGTGCTGGTCACTCACGTTTACTGCTGCTCATACGGCATATGCATTGTTAGTGTAAAAACATATATCTAATCAACGGCCAAAGAAACAGCATTTACTGGCTTCTTGCATCCGGCCGTGGCCTGTGCAAAATGGTGCTGGTCACTCACGTTTACTGCTGCTCATATGGCATATACATTGTTAGTGTAAAAGCATATATCCAGTCAACGGCCAAAGAAACAGCATTTACTGACTTCTGGCATTAAAGTGTCAGGGTTGAATTAAATTTCAGCGGCACTGCTTGCATTATGCCTCTTTTTGACATGGTGCTCCTTGATAATTGCTACTCTTGCGGTATTTATTAAGGTAATAAACAGCAAAATAAGTTAAAAAAATAAGCATTCAAACAACACCATCATGTATGTTTGACATGAACTACAGATATATATTTTGAGTGGCATGTTACATTGGTTTAACATGTATACAAAACAAAGATGTGGCTTAGAAGTGCAACTGTGCTCAATCATTGGACTGTGTCTATATAATTTGTTTTATGCATGTATCTGATTAAAATATTTGGAACGACATTTAAATCACTTGCAATTCTCGTATCTCACTGAATGTAATGGCAGTAGCAGTGACATAAACCAGCAAAATTAAACAATAACATACACACAGCCTAAACATATTTACATAGTTTCATGCGGTTAAAGTGAAATTTTGGTATTCAGATACTGCAGGCAGATAATTTTGTCCTCAAGATAAAACAGCAGATTGTTGTAAGGTATTGGAGGTATTTTTTAGTACAAGTGATCAGAGGGAGACAAGGCATTTCTTCTGAAAATAGAGCTCATAATCATTTATAAATCATAATTAGGGCAATGGCCCCAACAACTAATAATAAGGTTACATTTAAATACTGAAAAGCTGCCTAAAACTGGTTAAACTGAAAAAAACAACAAAGAAACAATAGTATTTAAAAGACATGATGCCACAGAACTTTGGAAATATGCTTCCATCTGCACATTCTCTCATAACAACATGGTTTTAAACAGTGGCAACTCTAGAAACAATATATAGGGGGGGCACACAAGACACCACAGTCAAACTGGGGGGCATTCATAATTTCCAAAAATAATGTGCTATGGAATTATACTTTTGTTATTGGGCTAAAATAATACTTGGTCATTCAACATGGGAAGCCTGAAGCCAAAATTGAGTGCGACTAATCCTTGAAATAAATATTATAACAGAATAAATAACTTTTCCACTAAATGATTAGAGGGCCTTGAACGTTTTGACGTTTTGAACGTTTTGTCCCCTGAAGTCACTACAACTTCAGGAGGGCACACATTCCAACACAGGCTCTGCCACACCGACACCCAGACACACACATCAGGACAGGCTCTGCCACACCGACAACCAAACACACACACACCAGGACAGGCTCTGTCACACAGACACACACACACACCAGGACAGGCTCTGACACACT
>VKOC01000001.1:42825180-42898349 GCA_009364415.1 Spea multiplicata
CCTATCTACCCCCTCTCCCTCCCAATCTATCCTATCTATCCACTCTCCCTCCCAATCTATCCCCTCTCCCTCCCAATCTATCCTTATCTAGCCCTTCTCACTCTCTAACCCCCTCCTAACTTTCTACCCTCTCCCCCCTTTGAAGTTCACTTACCTTGGGCTTGTAGAAGTCCAGCAGTGAGATTGCGAGGTCTCTGTATCCCTGGTTCTGCCGCAGTGTGCGCGCCTTCACTGCTGAGCGCCGGATATGACATCATATACCGGCGCTCGGCTTGAAATGCCGGCACTGCAACCAAGGCAGAGGCCTTGCAGAGAAGAGTGGCGCCGAACGGTTGCTGAGAACTTATTCCTCAGCGACCGCTTGGCGCCTCTCTATCTCCTGCGGGTCTATTAAAAAAAAAAAAAAGACTGTGTTTCAATTGGGGGGGGCACAAGGGGGCCACAGCATGATGTAGGGGGGCCATGGCCCCCTCTGGCCCCCCCTGCCGACGCCACTGATGCCATGTGGAAAGGGCCATGCAATCCTGCAAAAGAACAGGTTTCTTGTATGAAGGATACAATAAATCAAACAGTTATACCAGTTATTGGTGGAATTTTATTTATACGCATATGCACTGTTCTATTTGAGTGGTGCCACCGTAATTGTAAGTGTATTTCGCTTTATTCATATCCGACTACTGAAGATACTGCGCCATTTTCGTTTACTTCTATTTACAGCATTCAAGATCCGAGCAATGGATTGTTGACGAGCCTATCATTTCCAGTCCACTTGTGAGTGGCACTTTAATTTATACATTACAATTTAATTTTTACCGTAAAAAATAAATAGTAAGAATATCGCATGGTCTATGTTTTATTTAGTAATAGTATTAAATTGGATCTGACGTTTTGGGAAGTACCTAATAAAATATTTATAAACAGATTGTTTGTTACATAATTATATTTTTTAAGATGGATGGAAGTCACACATTTGGTTAAAGTTATGTATGTTGGTTGAAGCACCAAAATTACTTTCCTACTAGTTTAAGTTAAACAAATCTTGAGAACTTTTGTATAGTAAATGAAACCATAAGTTATTGCATAATAATATTCAGGTCACACAATGAAATCAGATGGAAAGAAGAAATTGGCAAACCACATAAAATTCAAATGGTCTGTTTTGGCAACATGGGCCTGAAGTGCTAAATGGGCAAAGTAGTTGGCTGCTTCTACACCGAGCTGGTAAGGTATATGCACGTGTACAAGCATGAGGTTCTTTCTTATGTTAGCAAGTAGGGTGCCAGAAACATAGTTCAACTAAGAAACTAAAACAAGGGTCCTTGCTGACAAAAGTCTTGTATACGGTTCATACAGGGGCTTAACTAGAGCTTATCAGTACCACCCTAACCCCCAAACAGCTTGTCTGTGTCATGTTTGCCCCCAAACAGTATGTTTGGAGTTTGCATTCTTCTATGCAACATACACTCTGGCACACATACGTAAACACAGTTTTACGCACAAAGTTAAACATGCTAACACAAATACATTTACGCATACACATTCATGCTCATACACAAGCACAACAGATACACATCCATACTTGTACATACAAACACTATCAAATTCAGATAAATGCTAACACACACAGTCATGCTTAAATACACTTACACATAAATATTCACACTCCAATACACTCATACATAGACATGCATGCTCAGATTTACATGACAAGCGCATAGTTGAGTTTGTGCCCCAGGAAGATCGTACCCCTATACCCAAATAATGACTCAGACACTTTACTTGGGTGCAAAATATTTTGTCCACAGCTTTATTAACATATATACAATATTTAGAGGTCATTGTCAACCCAGCCACCCCGGTTAACATTATTAACAGTTTCCATTTTATTAACACTGACAATGACCTCACATAACCAATAAATTAACCATATAATGGCACCAACACATACCAGGTGCCTCCACATTAACATATTAACATATTAACATATTGACCACAATAGGGATGTACCGAGACACCCCTACCAGACCGTTTAAGCAAATTATAACTATGTAGGGGCATACCAAGACACCCCTACACCACCGGTTTAACCAAATTACCACTGCAGGGGCATACCGAGACACCCCCACACCACCAATTTAACCACACACCAATGCAGGGGCATACCGAGACACCCCTACACCACCCCAGGTTCTGAGCCACAGGCCAGCTCGAAACCTACACCAATAACTTGAACCAAGTCAAATTATTAACCAAAAACATAACAAAACACCGTATTAGGCAATAATCCCCAACTAACCCCGCCGCTGTGACAAAACGGGGTAGTCACCCCCAACAACCCACCTTAAAGGGAGGGTGGGACAACCAGGATTTGGATAAGCAGTTAAGTGACAGTTTACAAAATGGTTGCCACTTATATACCCTATTAATAACCCCACCCATAACAACTCTAAGCCAATTAAATTAAATCCTTCCTTTTTGCACACCACCTAGCTCTGTCAAGGCCCACTCCGCCTAAGCTGCGCTGCTCCATGGGCTTCATTTACACAGACATCCATGCTAACATATATATATCTACTATACACACTTTCTTACCTCTCTTACAGCCTTGGTTCCACTGCTCACACATCCTCAGTTTCACCACAGGGTCACGTGATGTAACGTGACACTTTTGCTTCCCTGTATCCCCGTGCTGGTTCAACATTGTTTAGAAGGGCCCTTCTTACCTGGAACGGCACAGTTCAGGTCAGAAGGGATCTTTCTAAACAATTTTGGACCACATGGAGAGAAAGGAACTGGTGGTCGCAGGGGTCACCCCGGGCCCCCCAGATGGATGGCCCCCGTTGCTTTATGTAATAATTGCAAGACATATTAAATTAAGTTAATATTTCTGAGCGCAAGGCAGATCAACCTTTTGCTAGATATAATTATAAGATGAATACATCTTAGGCTCAAATTATAACTCCCTAGACTCTTATACTTTTGCTCAAAAGTATAATCAAAATGACTCCAGCAAGATACAAAAGACTTCAGTACATTATATCTTACAGCCCTCTCATCTGATTTAGCGGGGTTTGTGGGTTTTGACCTGCATGTCATAATGAAAATGTGAAATAGATCCGGATATATAAAACAATCAGGCAACATTGGTTTTGCTACACATTTATAATATCATGTATGTATTCGATATTGATTTAAAAATGTCTGTCTCTTTTAGATCCCTCTGCATTCAGGTTCATATCTTGTCACATTTACTAATGAAATTGCAATGCTGTGTACAGATCACATAACCAATTTTACTTACTGTGCAGACAAAATCAATACAAGTTGTACATCTGAAATTAGAGAAGGTTTGTATTGCCTATAGATGTCATTTGAATTCATTATACCTTTTAAATTAAATTGCTTTGGCTGAGGCTAGCCATAAAAACTTTAATTTTCTTAATTAACTATTTGCTGGCAAATTGGGTGTAAATGAAACAAGTAATGTTTAAAAGTCAAGAAGTCAGAGAGTATATGTATAAAAAGTACAATATGATACGTCATTTTAGATTTACAGGACTGACTCAGACTGGACTATTGTTTAGATGACATAAAACATCCAGCTGATGGGACTTTACCACCAAAAGTTTCACGTATTGCTGAAACCCCAAATCCCAGCCCTATTTTTTTCCTTTATCGAAAGGGGTTATATAGCGGAGGAACATTTACATGCACATGTGGTAACAATTCCAAAGCCTGGTAAAACACTGGGTAGATTCCCCAAACTTTAGACCCGTATATCTTCTTAATTGTGATGTTAAGATTTATATGAAAAAATCTAGCTAAAAGAATAAGTCATTTTCTACCAACATTATTACACCTCGACCAGGTAGGATTCCTGTCAGGAATTATCTGAAACCGCTCATGTCTGTAATGATTGTATGTCTATTATTATTATTAAGAGAACAGACAGGATAATCTGTGGCTCTGATTGCAGCAACCGACTAGATTGTGTCTCCCTGGTGCTGGCTTTGGCATGTTGCAGACAAAGTGGATAGATTATTGAGAGGGGTTGGTGAGGATCCAACTGTCTTGGTGCACATTGGCATCAATGACATGTTAAGAGGAAGATGGAGAGTCCTAAAAAGCTAAATTTTAGGGATGTAGGATGTAAGATTAAGAAAAGGCACTTCAATGTATTATTCTTAGAGATACTACCTGTGCCATGTGCTACACCAGAAAGACAATGGGAGATTAGGCAGCTAAATGCATGACTGACATCTTGGTGTAAGAAGGAAGGTAAGAATAAAAGCTGGTTTTGCTTTCGGGTGATGGATTGCACCTGAATGCAAGATGGTCCAATGTGCTTGGGGAAAGGATGGCTAGACAGTTGGAGGAGATTTTAAACTAGGAATGGGGGGTAATAACTAGGGGGCTAGACAGTATAGAAAGGGAAGGTGTTGTAGCTAGTAACCAGATGGGTGGATCTGAGGGCTCGGTTTGTTAGGGAGAAGCACACATTTTGACCCCCCAAAACAAGGACAGAAGGTGCCTGCAGCATGTGTATTAAAGAAAGGTAAACAACACAATAGAGCAGCAGTAAATGCTAAAAGGAATTGTGAGATTTATATAGTAGTTGTAGTATTAGGTGATGCTAAACTGGGAATAAATGCCCAAATGATCAGAGCAGTTTTTGTGCTTTTGCTATGACTTTATTTAACTCTGATTGCCCACTAACTCATTTAGTGCATCCCACACCTTATATATTGTTTTTTTCAGCACAAGTGGGGCTTTATTTTGAAACACCAACACGAAAAATATCTTAAAATGCAGGGAAAATTAGGAAAAAAGAAAATATTTTCACAGTTTAACTTTGGCACTTACAGGGTTAAATATAAATGATGTGCATCGCTGTTTCTAAACAACATTTTTTCAAGATATGGTATGTTGGGAGTTGGGCCACAATTGCGGCCAGAAAAAGAAAAACATATTTTTTGAAAGTTTCCAATTTCCAAAAACTAGACAGCTCAGGAAATGCATGGTAAACTGGCAATTGGTTGATGCCAGAGGAGGCCCCTGCAGGCGACCAATAGAGTCGTTTCCATGGCCCTTTAACTCATGATGGCAAACCTACGGATTTCTGCTCTTGTTAATCCCTGCGATGCTGCGTAGGTAAGGTAGGCTAGATAGTGAAGAGACCAGTGAGATTAGTGAACGAAGATGAACACGAAGATTCTTCGTGTTGTGTGTCTTTGTATACATTTTGCCGACGCCATGTTCATATGTTCGGTGTTTGGGCTGAACAACGAAAACAAACCCTTCGTGTTAGTTTTCATGTTTGCCCAAATACGAATGCACAAGTCTAGTATTAACCACCTAAAATGCCACGTTCGTGGCATTGAAGGGGTTAACGCTGCACTGACACTCTCAAGGAGTGATCAGGCAGCAGGGGAATGTTGTGACAGGTCCCAAGCAACACACAAACCCCTTCCCTGAAGCTGAAAACTTGAGGTCATCTTCTAATCAGAACTCAAATAGCTGAAAAAAAAATGTTGCCAGGCTGCTTACCGGTGCTTTGATTGTGAGCAGCGTCTCTTGTACTAGCAGCAGGAGAACAGGAACCCAGCAGAGTCGTCACATGACTCTGGGGCCGGGACAAGAGAAATTGCAGAGGAAAGCAGCCGGGCCCCTGCAGAAGTCTACGAGTAGTGAGAGATCTGCAGTTCAGGTAAGGGGTTGGGGGGCGTTTATGAGCAAGTATGTGTGATTAATGGAATGAGTGAGTATTTAAATGTTTGTGAATGAGTGTGTGTGTGTGATAGCATGGATGTGTAAGGGGTGGTGGTAGTAGCATGGCATAGGGAGGCTGTAATCACACTCCTATCATCCCCAGGTTCCAGCATTTACTGCTGTTAGCAGTTATATATACATTATTATATAATAGTATTATATACAGAAATGCCTTTTTAAACCCCATATATTCCCCTCTGATCCCCATGATATAACCTTTTATTAAGGCATATCATGGGCAGATGGGCTCATATAGGGGGTTTAAAAGGCATAATTAATGGGGCACAGTGGGCAATATAGGAGGGTATACATGACAATTTCTGGAGGCAGAGTGGCATAATAGAGGGTTAAAAAGGCCAATCATGGGCAGAATGGCAAATAGGGGGCTTATAAGGCATTTTCTTGGGGGCAGACGTGGGCAGTCCTGTGGGGCAGATTGTGCTACTGGGGGGAAGGTTGGTGAATAAAAGGAAATAAAACCAAAAATATTTTTTCCTCATCATAGCTTTTATTTTAAATATGAAAAAATAGTTTAAGTAATATTTACTAGTAAAGCTTTTTTTCCTATAGGGTAGTCTTATATTCAGGCTTTTTCTTTTTTTCCCAAATTAATATTTAGATTGTGGGGGGTCGAGCAGGTCCGGTATTTATTATAATGCACAAAAATATTCATCATGTGGCAATAATACAAAGGGCAGTAATATGAAAGATGAAATATTTTTTTGGAATCAAGAACTGGGGTCTTGAGGTGAATATACATTCATTTTGGTGACTTTTTTCACTTGGTAAAACTAAGTGGTGCAATCATGTTAATGTCATGAGGCTTAACAGGTGTCTGTTGTCATCAGATAATTCCATCTAGATATCTCTATGAGCAGAGCGTTATTAGTAGTCTTTGTTTTTTAGTAATCATGGATATAATGGTGGATGACAAAATAGGAGAAACATTATTTTGCAGTACTTCAGTTGTATAAAATAAATCAAAACACAGTTGTCATAATATATTTATCTTCTTATGCAGTACTGCCATCATGTGGCTCATTCATAAGCTCTATTTTGAATACATTTTAGAGTAATTTAAGTTAAGCAAATAATGTTGTACAGCCAATTAATCACCAAAATGCCATGTTATCAATATATGATGACCACAGTTACCAGATGAATCCCACAAATACAAAGCATTTTGATTTTGTCTAAATCCAGTCAATATTTAACTCTGCAATTATAAGAGAGTTGTAATATCCAGAAATCAGATTCTGGTACATTCTAACATACACACACTGTAGTATATAATATTATGTGTGTATTACTTCATTAGAATTTTTCTATATAAATGATGACATGGAATCATTTTGCGTCTCACATCAGTGTTTAGAGCAATCTATTGTCCCTTTTATCTTAGACATCATAGCTGTACCAATAGTTGACCAAGGTGGTTTTTTTTAATTCTCTTAATGAAGACTGCCACACTGTTTTCAGCAAAAGCTTCTTGTGTTCTGTCTACCAGTGATTTTGCCTCAAAGCCTCAAGGTGAAAAAGCAGACTTGTAATTCCACATTATGGAGCCGACTCCATCATATAGATTCCGAGCTTAAGGTAAACTGTGCATCCTATTACAAGATCTATAGGTATACAAAAAAGTTAATTAATTTACATTAATGAAGATCGCAGTAAACTATATGTTGCTAAAGTACTTCGAAAGGCCAAGATAATGCAGCAGAGGGCTGGGAAAAGAAGACGATGAACAAAAAGTGGAGCTACAAAGAAGGAGTCAGAGAAGTAGACACATGGAAGTGGTTGTCAGAGCAGGTAGGGAGACATTAATAGAGAGTGAGCGACAACTTTAGTTTCCAAAGAAAAATATCCCTGATATCCCAATCGAAAACATGCAGAATGCCCTAGATGAGGTAGGTGGTAGTCAAAGTGACTCCTGGAGATAAGCAAACGCACCCAATGCATGTTTCACGAATGCAGCTGCTAGCTTTTCTGATTAAATTGCCCATTTTTTAAACCATCAGAGTTCTGATGGTTCTCTTTAGCTCAGCAGGTATCTTTTTGTTTGTGTCACGTGCAGGCACTTCAGTTTGTATTATTTAGAGCAAAAATAAGCATAGAAATCACACTGCTCACTTAATGTTAGAAATTCTGAGATTTCTTAGCTTGCTATAAGTAAGTTACAGTGAAAAGAAAAAATGTTGGAGAGCTAAGCTATGTGTAATACAAGGCCTAACAAACAGGCATGGACATGCAAATACAGTGTATTGGCTGTTCAGTGTATACAAAAAACAAAAACTGCGCTTGTCACCCTGATAAAGTTGGCAACTTTATTAGGGGGAGAACAGCAGACAGTGTAATATTCCTATACCCTTGATGATTTTTTCTTGCTTTTAATGTTACACTTATGAATTATATATACATTAGTGAGTTATGCAATGTAATATGTATTGCAACACCATATATACTGTACAAATCTATATCATAGACATTATATGTACATAGGCCACATGCCATTACTATCTCTTTAATTGCTGTTTTTACATTGTTACCATATGGTACAGAATATTGTTACTAGCTGTATATTTGCAGCCCCCATCTGTGTGTTTAACAAGCCTAGGGCTCCCATAATTAGGTAGTGTAATTGGTCCATTTTATACAGTATACTGTATATGCTCCAGGGCCACACTTTGTGAGTATTACATACATCTTATACAATTACCTAAAATCATCCTTTAAATGACTTCTTAAGCCCTAAACAAAATCTTGGAATGCAATAAAGCGGTCATAGATAGTCAATTCCAGTGTTTGCTTTCAAACATATGCAAAAAAGCTTCCAGTGAAGCTTTAAACATATGCAAATCAATTGTCAAATTAGTATTATTACATAGATATTACTGAAGTCAAGAAAAAGTGCTGAAACAAAGCTGACTCTAGGTCTAACACTACTGCTGACTTTGCATCTAGGAATTCAAAGAGATCTGTTCATTAAATGGTTGAATATATTCTATAGAACCAAGATTAACAGCAAAGCTTGAACAATAATATTCTGCATATATATAAGCAAAATATAACTGTAAACACATAATCAGCATACAATTTATCATACTATACACAGCTACATGTAACATACCTACTACAACGCGTACAATTGTTGTTTTGCTATCTAGTATTCAGTTCCTATCGTATTTGCCCCACTCAGTTCCATGACTAAGGGTGCAGGCTGGTGTACAGACTGCCTTATCTCAGCAGAAAGAATTCACCATTTTCAGAGCCCACAAAACTTGGAGTACTTCAGGCCAAAAGGTTGACCCGTAGACAAGCCAGATGGTCTCTGTTCATCTCTTTACTCTATTGTTCATCCTTCACGGATTATAGCTTCCGTACCTACTTGTTTGTCTTATTATTTATTCAAAACATTTTTGGCTTCCCAGACTGTGGCTCCAGTCCACAGTAAGTGGCCTCCCTGCACTTTGTTTACTTCCGAATCTGAGAGGCTTAATCTTTTAACTTGGGCCCATACACCCCGCTCTATGGGACATCCTAGTCCTCAACAAATCCTATACATGATCTTCCGCCACTTTTTGTTGCCTGAACTCAATTCTGATTGTGAAGAATATCTAGCACGATGTATTCCCTGTGCCACCAGCAAAACTTCCCACTCCAGAACAGCAGAATGTCTACAGTCTCTGCCCATCCCTAATAATCCTTGGACCCATCTGGGAATGGATTCTATTGTCGATTTTCCACCCTCAGAGGGTGATTCTAGTGGTGGTGAATCGTATTTCTAAAATGGCTTATTTTATTCCTTTGCCTAAACTTCTGAATTGCTTCCTATTCTTGTGAGAGAAATCATTCATCTGCATCAGGGGCATCCAATGTGCGGTCCGCCGGACTTTGAGGTGCGCGTCAGACCACATTCAAAGCGGCCGCCCGGCAGCGAAGTTCAAAGCAGTGCCGTGCGGCTGTAAGACCAGCTGTTTTGAACATGTGATATTTGAGGGGGCAGGTCCACAGAAGTTGTTCCTCGTGGCAAGGAGAGGGTCATCATATCGGAGGAGAGCAGGAAAAATATTACCAATGGACATGATAGAAGTGTAATTACTGCTAGCATTAGCTACTGTGGCTGCTTGTGCATGATAGGAGTGCCATTGCTATATTAAATATCACACTCCTATCATGCCCAGGCAGCCAGAACATGCACATAACCTACAGCCTCCCTGTGACCTGCCCCCCTACTTAGACATCCATGGTATCACATGCATATTCATTCATTACAAACGTTCATTCCCTCATTCACCTGAACTGCAGATCTTCTGGTGCCTCTTGCAGATTTTGGGGGCGCTGTCTCCCTCTGTGTTGCTTGCAGTCTGTTTGAACTTCTCTTGACCTGCCCAGGGGAACAGGAAAGCATTCACGTGACCCCACTGTGTTCCTCCACCCCCTCGACAGAGCAAGAGACGCTGCTGGGCAACACACAGAGAAGCGGCAGGGCCCCTGCGGATGATTGTTTTCTGTGTTTTTTTTGTTTTTGTTTCTGCATTTTCGGTGTGTCTGAGTGTCAGTGTGGCAGAGCCTGTCCTGGTGTGTGTTTGGGTGCAGGTGTGGCAGAGCCTGTCCTGGTGTGTGTTTGGGTGCAGGTGTGGAAGAGCCTGTCCTGGTGTGGAAGAGCCTGTCCTGGTGTGTATGTTAGGGTGTCGGTGTGGAAGAACCTGTCCTGGTGTGTATTTGGTCATCTGTTCCCAGTTTCAGCCAGCTTAAATCCAGCTTTTACCCACAGTGTGCTCCAGCCTTGTGCAGTTTTATTTGGCTAAACTTGTTTTAAATGGTTTGCGGACTGACTTCTGTTCTACTGTTTAAGTAATTTAGTATTGATAGAATGAGAGAAAAAGGTTGATCAAAAAACTGTTTATCCACTGCTTTTTTCATTTTTGCCAAATTAACCCTGTATTAATATGCATTATAAAGCTAAAAGGACATATTTTCTCAGTGAAAAATTAGTGTGGCCCACGCACACATACATTTCTGATGAAGTGGCCCATGGCAGTAAAAACCTGGACACCCCTGATCTACACAGTCTTCCTATGCAAATAGTTTCTGGTTACGATGTCTAGTTTACAGCTCTTTTTTGAAAACCATTCTGTTTAGCAGTGGGGATCCCCCTGGCCTTCTCTTCTGCTTACCACCATCAAACTAATAGGATCAATGAGAGGACTAATCAGTCACTGGAACAGTTTGTCCGGCTGTTTGTGGATCAATAACAATTTGACTGGATGGACCCAAACCCTTCCCTGGGCTGAATTTGCCAGGAATGATGAAGCTTCTAAATTCTCTTCTTTGTTTTGCAATTTTTGGATATCACCCTTTAACATTGCCTCTCATTCATCGAAACCCCAGTTCCTCCAGTGGGCCATTACATTTCCTAATTGCTAACTCTCTGGGCTACAGTTCGACAGGCATTGCCTATAGCTTTAGTGCACTATGAACAACAGGCTAATTGCTCTCGCTGCCTAGCTTTGACTTAGTCCATAGGTCTATCCTAGGCGATAGAGCATGGCTATCCATCAAGAAAATCAAACTCTATGAAGCTTGCAACTCACATATTATTTTATGCATTGTAAGATATATTAGTTGTTTACATCATGTTTGTATGTTAATTAGGATTAATAAGGCAAGCATATCTGTCCAAAGAAGAAACAATATAACTCAGTACTTTATAATAAGAGTTTGATCCTCCTATGGGATCTTTTTCAAGCCATAAGAAATGTCATAGCAGTCCAAATTTATGAACACATGATTACAAAGGGTGCAACTCTTGCCCAATTTTAAATTAAGTAAAGTGATATGCATACTTTTAAAGTGATAATCACAACTATAATGTGCAATGCATCACAAATACATATTTCAATGAAAATATCTATATATCTTCATTTTTAATATTTAATATTCAATTATAAAAAACTAATTAGTCACCAGCAAGTTATTTTACAATCAATATATATAAAACAGAAAAAAATATAATTCAGTGTAACTACTCGACTCCATATAATATTATTTTCAAGATTATCTATATCTAAACCATCAAAAACAATAATTATTTAAACACAATTGCTAAAAACAAGAATTTTACACAGACAGGGACACACAGATTGTAACTCAAGTACAGTGTGGAGAGGCATTTAACATATTATTAAATATGTGTACTTTTCAGTAATGGGAGCTGCATATATCATTCATGTAGAGGAACTAATTCTAGATGTACTACCATATATGAAACCATGCATTGTATATTATTTATTACCACCAGACCAAAATATTTAACATCTAATGAAATATGTATATATATTGATCTCTTATTGTTTAATCATAAATACAGAATTAAACTAAACTCCCTATTCATTCCATTGGGCATGAATGAACACATTCTGCTAATGTTATACCATTTCACCTGGCATGGGTATTTAAATCTATTACCTTTAATCATATACAGTTACGCTTTATATGTGTCCTCCCAAAATATTCCCTTCTCATGTTATTGTTAATCATTATACCTGTGCCCTTATTCTTGACACAAACTTCTTTTATTTAGTTTTTATTCTCTATTGTTGTATTTATTTTGCTGCTTTTCTTTACATATATCTTATATATGTTTTGGCATTATATTTATTACACCAAGCTTAACACCAATAATTCTTCTGGTCACTCCTGGCCATGGGATGCCAATACAAATGTAAAAGACGTGTTCTTATCTTGACCTTTGTCTATTGTGAAAGGCATATTAAATTAAGTTGTAGATTACATTTAATGTATAAGAGTCTGAACATGACTGATATTATTTGATGGCTGTTCGTTAAGCTATAGTAAGTGTTGAGGAAGTGAAAACCTGTGTAGCATTCATATACTTTACTACTTTTTATGCACTATGTTGTATTTGACCATGCAAATAAAAATAAAAGATATACAGTAAGAAATAATAAGCAGATTTCTGATTGCCTCTCATGACTAGACAGATTCCGCACAAAATAAAATAAAAATGTCCACTTCTAAGCATAGACAAGAAAAACTTTCTTCTTATTTGCCAGGCTGGTAAAATCTAGATGTGTTCATATTCATGGGAATATCACACCAGGAGAATAGTGCAGTTATAATCCCTTTTTTGACAACAAATAATGACAGCAAATAATGTATCTTTAATCATCGGATTATATATGGTAATTTAAAATTGTGTGCAAGGATGCTGATTTATAGAAGCCATAACTAGGGTTTTTGGCACCTTGGGCAGGGTCAGATGTCCTTCCCTGTGCTGATGTCACAGGGACATTGCTGCAGTGCAGCTCATGCAAGCCTCTAAGCTTGCTGCACTGGGCAAAGCCACCCCTCACGCCCCAGGTAATTTAAGGCCCTATAAATTTATGTCATTTTCCTTTTAGGTCGTTAAAGGTTTCCTTCAGGATGGCATACCAGGAAGAGGTTTTTAGTAATTTCAGCGACCAGACATGTGACAACGGAAAATGTCTGACTGTTTAGTTTGGGGAGCTCATTAACCACTGCAGATTTGTGAAATAAACAACAAATGTCACATTCAAGAAAACTTGGAAACTGAGATATGCATGTTTATCAGTTCAAATACAGTTGAGTCAATTTAAGCATTATTTATTTGCTGCTTTTTTCCCTTTTCTTTGAGGTATATTTAGAATTTTGGTAGACAATTCATGTTCTTTAACAAGGTGCTTAATGCGTTGTGAATTTCCTGATTCCTAAGGCTATATACAATGGGATTTAATAGAGGTGTTACTACTGTATATAGCAAAGATAAAGCTTTACTTATGTTAAATATTTCTTCTTGGGAAGGAAATACATACATTGTGATCAAAGTGCCATAATATGTAGACACAACTGCAAGGTGAGAGCTGCAGGTTGAAAAGGCTTTCTTCCTGCCTGAAGCTGAGGGTATCATGAAAATAGTCAAGATTATAATAATATATGTCGTAATAATGAAAACAAAGGGGAACAGTGTAACCACAGCAGCAAATAAAAAAGATTCAATTTCTACTAAGGTTGTGTCTGAGCATGATAGCTTAATAAGAGGTGTAAGGTCACAAAAGAAATTATCTATTACATTAGGGCCACAATAATTTAATTTACACAGTAAAATCAAGGTTATCATTGATATAATGAAGCCAGAGAACCATGCACATGAAACCAAGTGCACGCAAAATTGAACATCCATCAGAGATGTGTAGCGTAGTGGGTTGCATATGGCCAAATATCGGTCATAAGACATGATTGCAAAAAGCATACATTCAGTGGTTGCCATAGAACTAAAGACATAATATTGTGTGAAACACACAGGTAAAGAAATTGCAACATCTTCTGACAACAAATTATGTAACATGTTTGGAACAATATTGGTGGTGAAAGCAACTTCTGATAATGAAAGATTGCTAAGAAAGAAGTACATTGGAGATTGAAGACGGTTGCTCACTGACACCAGTACAATAATCAGGATATTTCCAGACAGTGTTAAAATATATGTGATTACAAATATAATTGATACAAGTGTCTTAAAATGTTGTAGGCCTTCAAACCCAAGAAGCAGAAATTCTGTGACTGTTTCATTTTCTAGAAGTGTTGCCTGTATTTGTAAGCATAGATAATTATTGTCTGTTGATATAAACAGTGAACATTGAGTGTCTTCAAAAATGCAAGCAAACTAAATAAAAGAACTATGTACTACACATGTGCAAATGGATTCTGAAACATTTCTCATTTTTGGCCCATTTGTTTTTGGCCAACAAATTATGTTTCCTGCCGTTTTTTCAAAGAGAAAAGATAGAGGAGAGAAGATAAAAGAGGATAAAAAGTGAGAAGATAGAATATGAAGAACAAGAAGATGCAGAAATGGAAGCAGAAGCGGAAATTGTTGGCAGAGAAGGATGAGAAAAATTTAAGGAACATGACAGAGAGAGCGAATGAGGGTGTGAGAGAATGTGAGTGAAAGGGCCCACAAATTTCTTTGGCATTGTTTTTGTAGCTTTGTACGAATCTGAATGCAGAAGTATACTATGTACACACTCAATGACAAAAGTAATATATCTTGGTTAGTATCTTGTACATTCCCTTCTTAACAGCTTTCAAAGATAAGTGGTCTATGGGTACATAATGAATCCATCAAACCAGTGTATTCTGTATACGGTAATTAGTTGTTTAATTAAAATAAGGGACAATCTGTTCAAGATGTGTAGCTTTTTGTCTAAAACAGTGACAACAACCAGGAAAGCAGATAAAGTGAATGTTCGGTACTTGTACCATAATTGGTCAAATCAGCTATGATAGCTTACTTCTATATAAGTGGTGCTGCAATTATGCAAATGTGTGCTAGTGAAATGAAATATGTTATGTCAACAAAATTAACAACCCCTCATTTTGAGATGACCTTACATGACATATAGATAAAACTTTAAATTACAGCTCACCAGTTTACCTATGTGGTATTTGGGTTCACCTTGTCTGAACTAACCTTGCTTAGTGGTTAGCTAAATAGTTGTGATAAAATGTTTCACTGCAACACATCTACACAATTTAGTGACTCAAGCATATATTGGCAAGTTTGCATCTTATGTTAAAAAATATAGAATAAATATTTCCAAGTGGTAAGTGTACAAATTTAGTTTGAGAATTGGATAGCTTTGCAATTGTAAAAAATGGTTACAACTGCTTTAAAGGATAGTCAATTATATAGAAAAACAAAAACGAAAATTTAGAAACACAAAGCATTTTAAACTCACGTTGTTTTTCAAGTTCATTTTTAACATTTTCCTTTTTGTTATAAATGGTTATACATCGGTGCCCATACGCGTAAACCTTCTGTTAACTTTTTATGCTGTTCCTTTTTCCTATACATTCTGAGAACACGTGATGTTCAGACATCCCAGATACTTTTTGGCTCTAAAAGTCAGCAGAATATATTTACAGGTGCAAACACCATCTCTGTTTTCTCTTCATGACCACTCCATTCACGCAATAACTAAATAAAACCTTTAAGACTCTCAGTAGGGAATAGTGATAAAATGTGCAGGGAACACATTTAAGTCTCCAAAACACATAGGTAATCTAGATGGATCCACATCTGGATTCTCCTGGGGAGAGTTGCAATTGTAAATAATATTAGAACTGGTAAGATTATTCTACTTTTTGGTGTACAGAAAAACAATATGAACTTGGATAAATCACATGCTTTTTCTATAACATTCTCAGTTATAGCCTTGACCCCTTATTAATAGTAGACCAACCGAGCACATCTAATATAAAGCCCAAGATCCTTATTAGATCATAGATTCATAATAAAATACCTGCAACTTAATAGGTTACATCTTGGTCTTCTTGAATTATGGGTTTGCAGATATTAAATAATGTAGAGAAGCTAATGGTGGATTCATTATTATTCTATTATTACCTCTGCATACAGGCCAACCATCTAGGCTGGTTGCTTGTAAAGACAGACTGGCTGTTGCCACCTTACAGTTTTTACTGATGGATGCCATAATTAAAAAAAATCCAAATGCATCCACATCAGAGACCAGGTATTGAGATCACAGGTAAACTTATTATCAACACACAGAGAATCGTAGTCAGTGTAGCCCATGGACTAGACATGATCATAGTCACAGACAAGCCAAATGTTGGTACATTAACAGATATCTACACAAAGTACAGTAGCCCAGAGACTAGAGAAATCAATGGTTAGAACTAGATTTGGGCACCAGGGGGCTCTTCAGGCTTGTCTTCGGGAAAGCAAAAAAACTTTGTATTCCGCGAATATTCGCCTGGTCCTGTCTTCTCTTCGGGCGAATATTAGTGGACATTCTTCGTGTTCGGTTTTTCTTCGTTTTTTCCAGTTAAGGGGTTAATACGGGGTTAAAGCAGCTCTGGCGCCAGGAGTTTAAATGTCCGTATGAGCAACTCTATTGTTCGTCAGCAGGGGGCTCGTCTGCCATTGGTTGATGGCAGATGAGCCCCCTGCTGGCGACCAATAGGGTCGCTCGTACAGACTGTTAAACTCCTGGTGCCGTAACTTGTCCGCCAGATCCCACTGGTCTCCCTGTTCTATCATTTATTAATTGATAGAACAGGATCTGCCGGGTAAGTTGCAGCATTGGGATTTTAAAAGTCTGTACTTTTAGGCTCCTGGTGCTGTAACTTACCCGGCACATCCCACTGGTCTCCCTGTTCTATCAGTTAAATGTCCGTACGAGCGACCAATAAAGTAACCCCATTTTGTGGATCAAGGAGTTCGTCATGGCCTTGATCCACAAAATTCGTCCACACATTAATTCATACTCGCTCATTCACACTCTTTACTTATTTCAATATTCTTACTACCCTCTTTCACACTATCCCCCCCTTCTATCTACCTCTTCTCCCCCTTACACATTTTCTACCCTCTGTCCCCCTTTCTATCTACCTCTCAGCCAATTGCCAAATGAATTGGGAATCTTTCTCAAACAATGTTTTTTATCCTCCTCCTCCTTTTTTGCATCCTTTTTTTCCCTCCTCTTTAAGGTCAATAAACTCCTCCAAGGGTAGGAGAGAAAAACATTTCTACAAACTCATCCTTCCAAATCTTGTCCTTAACTTCCTGCTTAAGGTGGGATGGGGGGTTGTGGAGGTATTTGTTATTCTCCCCTTGGAAGATTATATAGATTTAAAGGAGGAGGATAAGAAAGAGGCTAAGGAGAATAAGGAGGATGAAAAGAAAGTTGGGTTACCAAATCTTTTGGTAACTGGCTGAGAGCATTTTGGCCAGTGTGATAGTGGAATGATGGCGGAAAAAGTATGGCAGGGTGATGCAACATTGTTGGCAAGTGAGTTTGCCAACGGGTAGGAAACGGGTGAGTGGGGGTTGTTTTTGTATTATTTTCACACACATTGTACTTCAATTTATCACATCAAACCATACATTTTTTTAAAACTAGGCACCTAATGGGCATTTAAAATGCCAATATTTTAACTCTTTCCATGCAACACGTTTTGTGAAGATCCCTCCTAACTTTATTGTCCGAAAATAAATCAGGCAATAGCTGAATTAATTTTTGTTTCCATGCACAGGTCAACGAAAATACCCTTACTTTTTTGAAGTGTGTAATTGCTATTAAGGCCGCATATCAAAACTTCACAGAACACAGAAATATGCATATTTTCATATTTGACAGACAATGACTTAAATAGACACATGAGTTGTTTCCAAGATCAGTAAAGGTAAATGAAGATATTGTGAGTTTTACTTTGTGTGTTTAAACTGGGCACATAATTTATAATGGCCTAGAACAGCTTAAATAAATTTGAGTTGAGGGTCCAATGTTGGAAAAAACCTTACCCTGAATTACTTAAAAAATCCAGTTCATAAATGTTCACAAACTGCACATACCATCCCAGCACTGAAATGCATTTACATTACGTTTTGTCTTTGGATGCTATACAACTGGTGTTAATAAAGAACTACCACAAGATGGCACCATATAAGAATATAAGAACTCAGTCTTTTCCAGTTGATTCCTTATTCATTCTTTTTCAGTTGTGAGCAAAAATATAAAAACATTCAGCCTACACAACACTACATATTATCTTGTTTAAAGTCTTGTAAACATACATGGTATAAATGAGACGTATGCACAGCAAGCAAAATGTAATTTTATGATTGACTTTAAAGAAAGCCATCAGCTCCACCTGGTTTGGGTAGAACTGTGTTGTCTGTTGCAGAGAAAATCATCTTGCTTTGTACAGTGGTTGGTGGGAAGTAAAGCAGCTGCTGGGACACTCACTAAGGAAAGGTCTGGCTAGATATCAGCTTTCCTGTCCCAGTAACTTAGTACCAGTTAGTTAGTACCAGTTAGTGGGTTAGTACCAGTAGTGGGAGGTAGTGACTGGATTTTTAAAATGAAATCTGAGGACATTTCTTTAAATTGGCAAATGGTGAAAAAAATATTTTCTTAGCATATTTTCTTTAGACTATAAATGCAGTGTATTTGGTATGTGTATATGAAGTGCACATTTTGTCCATGAGAAAAAAAAAATACTTGAGATGAGAATCTTTTGGGCATAGAACGTCCATTGGGTTTTTCCCCGCCTCCAGTCCATTTAAACCCTCTTTGCCCAGTGCTTAGTGCCCGTGCAAAGAGTCTGTATTACTCTGGGTGTGTGGTTGTTCGTTTGTACTCCTGTACCTTCGCTACCTGATTTCCGTGTACCAGACCTCTGCTATTGTTCCTGACCTTCGCTTCTACGCTGCCTGCCCCAACCTCGGCTTTGTTATCGTTTTTCTGAACCTGTGCTGCCTGCCCCGACCTCGGCTTTGTTATCGTTTCTGAACCGGTGCTGCCTGCCCCGACCTTGGCTTACTACGTTCTTGTGCCTCTGCTTCTGGTCCTGTTACCATCTGCGTGTACGTCGCCACTCCCGCTTAACGGGTCCGTTATCCTGTGGTGCCTTGGCTTGCGTAACACACAAGCCACTGTTCCTCTCACTGATTTCTGGGCCTAGAATGTTTTGTCCTCTGAAGTGACCACAAATTCAGGAGCACGTTTTATTTCTGAATAATTAAAAATTAAATAGTTCAGTTTATTCCTACAGTAAGTAAAGTGCCAGGAAAAAGATGGCACACACACCAGGACAGGCTCTGCCACACACACACACACCCAAACACACACACACACCAGGACAGTCTTTGCCCACATCGAAACCCAAGCACACACACACACACCAGGACAGGCTCTGTCACAACGATACCCAAACACACACATCAGGACAGGCTCTGCCACATTGACACCCAAACACACACACCAGAGCAGGCTCTGCCACACCGACTCCTAAACACACACACAAGGACAGGCTCTGACACACAGACCCCCAAACACACACACACACCAAGTACAGGCTCTGCCACACTGACACCCAAACACACACACCATACCAGGCTCTGCCACACCGACACCAAAACACACACACCAGGAGAGGCTCAGCCACACCAACACCTAAACACACACACTAGGACAGGCTGTGACACACCGATACCCACACACACCAGGACAGGCTGCGCCACACTGACACCCAAACACACACACACCAGGACAGGCTCTGCCAGCACCAATATTGACTTATGCAATGGCCCCAGCTGCCCCCTTGTGTATTGATGCTGCCGGCCTGGATAAAATGCTATCCTGCAGTATGGGGGATGTATATATGAGTAATTGGTTCCCTTCCATGAGTCTATACATCCCCCATACTGCGGGGCAGCATTTTATCTAGGCTAGTCAGCAATATCTAAAAGTTATTCCACTGTACTGGAACATGCCCCTAATGTCCCTACAACCTTGTGTATTTCCCCTAGCTAGCCCCACATGTGAATTAATGCACCACACCCTTGCATATTGCCCCCCCTTTAGTATCCATAGGTCCTGCCCAACACCCAGATTGGAAGCATAGGGCTTGCCATCTTTGCCCTCAAACAGCCTGCGTGTGGCATCCTAAGCTCCAAAAGCCTCAACGTGACATCCTAGTCTCAGGCAGCCTCCGTGCAGCATCCTAGCCTCTGCCTGTGCCATGCTCACCCCTACTGACACATCACAAACATATTCATTCATTTACTCATTCACAAACATTTATTCACTCATTCGTATATTCATTTATACTCATTCGTATATTCATTTATACTCATTCGTATATTCATTTATACTCATTCATACACTCATTCCAATACACATTCATACAGTTATTTACAGACATCTGTCACGACCACTGACACGACAGCACACACCGCAGGAGTTATTCTGCCCGGGACCCTATCACCAAAGGAAACCCTTAGTGACCGGGAGCAGGGACTTAGATGATCCCAACAGTGAGGAGGCTAGGTGAAAGCGGATAATATAGGAACGAGTTGGGTACAAGGATAAGAACAGCAGATACGGAGGGAGTCAAGACAGCAATGCCAAACAGACGGGTACAATATACAAGAGAAACCGGGTAGTCCAACAAGCCGGGTCAGCAACGGAGCGGGTAGTCCAGCAAGCCGGGTCAGCAACGGAGCGGGTAGTCCAACAAGCCGGGTCAGCAACGGAACGGGTAGTCCTACAAGCCGGGTCAGCAACGTAGCGGGTAGTCCAACAAGCCAGGTCAGCAACGGAGCAAGAATGGTACAAAATCAGCAGGCAAAAGGGGTGGTCAGACGAGCCAAAGGGTCAAAAATCCAGAGAAAACCAATAGCAAAACGTAAGGGAAACACTGTAACAAGGACCACAACAGGGTACCAGACTAAACATAACCGGGGTATTTAAAACCGGCGCCAAAATCACAAGCTCCGCCCCCCAGCCCGAGACCCAATAGTACGGGAGGAAGTCCCAGATCCCCGCCTTTGAGGCAGACTGGCCATTCCCCCTACAGGACAAGCAGGAGGAATGGCTGAAGAGCGAGCCCGGGTAAGTACTAGATGCTGGGAGTCACTGCTTCGTCGGACCATAGGGTGTCCGGCAGAAGCGAGACTCCCAGCTCCAGAACTCCGTCCCCGATGCCGGTGGTCGGATATTCGACCACCCGCATCGGTGGGGTTAATAGGTTCCCCGGAAGACCGCCGCGCGCGAGCAGTTCTCTGCACGCGCGCGTGCGGCACTGAAGGGGTATCGGAAGGCTGCCGCGCGCGAGCAGTCTTCTGCTCGCGCGCGTGCGGCAACGAAGGGGTGTACCGAAGCTGCTGCCGCGCGCGAGCAGTCTTCTGCTCGCGTGCGTGCGGCAGCGAAGAGGTAAGTGTGACACATCTACAGGAAGCAGGAACGGAGCAGGGTCATGTGACGTGATGT
Source organism: Spea multiplicata (assembly GCA_009364415.1). NCBI lineage: Eukaryota > Metazoa > Chordata > Amphibia > Anura > Pelobatidae > Spea > Spea multiplicata. The sequence continues at coordinate 42,846,792 of VKOC01000001.1, forward strand.
AAATTCCTGTGACTCCGCTGGGTTCCTGCTTCCCCTGAGTGGGAAAATAGACACTTCTCGTACAGTGTAACTGTGCAAGCAACGCACAGGTAAGCAGCAGTGAAGTGAACGTTTATCAGGCCCTTCATTAGGAGACAGAATTTGTCCGGGGAATTTGCTCTAAAAAATACAGTATATATACATATAGTAGACATTGCTGCCGATATATATTAATATTAGCCCCTGTTGTCAATATATATAAATATTAGACCCTGCTGACAATACATTTCCTTGGGCCCCGCTCCACTCTCCCTAGCATGCAATCACTCCCTCCGCTCTCACACCAAGAAATAGGTATAGATCAAATAAACAACACATAAAACAGCACTTGCATATATAGATCAACTGAATAAGACATACAAACCCTGTATTTGCAGATATCCAAAAATAATGTATGGAAACATAGCACAACAGATATGGATCAACAGAACACACAAACCCAGCTTTGCAGGTATAGTTCAATTGGAATTCACATAAAAACTCAGCATTAAAGGTATAGATAAAACCCTAGGGGTGCAACTAACAATTAATTTCATAATCGATTAGAAAATATTAATTCACACCTAAACTATTTTATTCATATTTAATAAAATCTGATTGAGAAAAATGCATTTCTTTTTTCAGATGTCCACACACCTTACTATGGCTCACTTGCACCTTTCAGTGTGCCTATGTCCCACATTCTCAACATGATCCAACACTTTAAGACTGTGTTGCCCACCTGGTGAGGTAGCAGTTTTACTAGTGGTTTACTTTTTCCATGACAGTATTAGTGATGGTGGTGCCAATGCATTTAGAGGAACTAGCTATTCTGCTGCTTCTACAAAGTGAAGTAAGCAACTAATCTAATATAGAAATTATTGTAATATGTACCACTTGACCCATTTTCCTCTGGCTCATAACCTAAATCAAGGTCATCTTCATCATCAACAATCCTGACCCCAGGATGACTGATCGGATCAAGCAATTAACAAAGAGCAGTGATGAGTATTAAACTCACAGAAGAACATGGTGCTTATGACTAGTTAACTGGTTAAAGACACAAAGGGATTAATTAAACATGCTTGATAAGGCATCAGGTTTTACTATGAACATCTATGTTCTTACTTTAAAATAGAATTCAACCATTTATGTGATTTAAAAAAACAAGATGATTTTAACTCTATTTTGTTTTGGAATGAGGGATAATATGCTTAAAAATACGATATAAATATTTTCCAGTTGACCTTGATTTAGGTTATGAGCCAGAGAAAAATTGGTCAAGTGGTACATATTACAGTAATTTCTATATTAAATTAGTTGCTAACCTAAATCAAGGTCATCTTTGTCATCAACAATGTCGATGACCATATGCTTTTCCACTTGGGAACAAGGGGACGTAAGGCCCAGTCCTGCCGCAAGAGTAAACCTTTCCTTTTCTTTCTTCTGCACCAAACGTAGATCTGCTGCTATGATCTGCAATGCCTGTACATCTTTCCTCTGAGGAGTGCTTGCAGTAGTGGTGGCACCAGTGATGTTGTGGTGGCATTGATAGTAGTTTTATTCCATGCATATTCCATAGAATAGCTGACAGATGTAGCTTCGACTCACGGGCCAGGCTCAGCTCAGTTGCTTAATTAAATAAAACACCAACACACAAGATGGGTTTGAAAAGGCCACAGCCGTTTTATTTAACAGTCATTGTCCTGTAAAACCTGAAATAATAAACATAGATGCATTAACAGAGACAATGACGTAACCAAAACCAACCTAGCTTGCCAAGTTATCCAGGTACCATACCACACACCAATTTTGGGAGGGGACATACCAGGATGCCCCAACCCGGACCTGAGGTTCCAAGCACCACTCCTTGCAAGGAACCTCCCCCCGGTTATGACCACCAAGGATCATACCACCACATTAACCCCTTGGATACCTGGCAAGCTACCGCCCACGACTGTGACTATTGCAGCAACACCATACCACACACCAATTTGGGAGGGGACATACCAGGATGCCCCAACCCGGACCTGAGGTTCCGAGCACCACTCCTTGCAAGGAACCTCCCACCAGTTATGACCACCAATGATCATACCACCCCATTAACCCCTTGGATGCCTGGCAAGCTACTGCCCACGACTGGGACTAATGCAGCAACACCACGCCACAAACTCAACCACATAAGGGGAGGGAGGGTGGGACAAACAACACCAGGTAAGGTTAAACAAAATGGATCCTTACCCCTGTGATCACCAAACTTAAATATCCTCCTACCAAAACTCCTCCCCTAAAATCCACAATTCCTGCCTTAGCCTAGCCCTGCTCAGCACTCTGTCAGGGCCCACTCTAGTCCATTCTGGCCCCCGTGGGCTTCATTACAAGCAATGTTCATCATAGGATAATAAGAGAGAGAGATAATAAGAGAGTGATAATAAAACATGGGAAGAAATGAGAGAGAATAAGAGAAAAGAAAGCAATAAAGAGAAAGGGGAGAAATTAAGTAAAATAACAGGAAAGATAATGAGAAAGAAACCATGGAGTCTTTGGCGTGAGGGGAACATGACCCTGCCGGCACTACAGGACGGTGCACATGGTATTAGGGCAGGAAAGGGTTAACCCAGCAAGGGTCAGCACAAGGAAATAATGCACAGGGAATAGCGGAGGAAGTCACAGGCAACGTGACTGTAGGGGAAGGGGACAGGGCTATAAAGCCCCTCTAAGCATATGTGCAGGGGGCAATTACTAAACACCACCGGAGCAGTTTCCCGAAAAGGGGAAGAGATAAAAGAGAAAGAGGAAAAGTCAGGAGTAGAGAGAGGTAAAGAGAGAGGAGATAAAATAAAGAGAAAGAGGAGGAGCGATAAAGAACAAAGAGGAGGAGACATAAACAGAAAGGAGATAAACAGAGGTGGAGAAAAGGGTCAGGTAAAGAGAAAAAGGAGGAGAGGTAAAGAGGAAAAGGAGGATAAATGAGGAAAAAGATGAGAAAAGGTAGAGAGGGGAAGAGAAGAGATAAAGAAAAAAAGTATACATGGTGCTATGAGTAAGCAAAAGTGGTTGAGCAAAGGGAGCAACAAAACAAGGTTTTAGCCAGTCCTCATGAATACCGTGCAAACTGATTAGGAATAACGATTTTATTTTCATTTGCTCATATAGAAGCATGATATGCTTGTATAGAAATTCATAAATGCATGTCTTCCAGCTGTTTCTTTATTGCACTAAATTTAAAGTCTCCCAAGAATACCCCCTGTCACGGCAATGTTTTCTCCATTAATATATGTTGCATCTTTGGAGCACAGAAATGAAGCAACACTGGCACATTCTTCTGGTTTTCCAAACCTAGTAACATGATCAAATATTAAATAAGAATTCATAATGTTGGTTATAAAATTATAAAAAGTTAACTTTTTTACATTTGTTATACACAATTCAGAAATTCTTATTCTATGAAAAGTAAGTTTTGCACAATACAGCACCCTGTGAGGGACAATGACATTGCTTGTACTGTTAGAGAAGGAGAACCAGCTGCAGGAGGTGATACCCCACTGACATTGATCTAGGGTGGCTAGCCTTTCCTTCTTAACTCAGAAGCTTCAGTTTTGGGAAGTTCCCAGGTTTGCTGACTCACTGAAACCAGTACCATATCTGTATCATGGATATGCCTCTTAACAACATCATTAAGGAAAAGGTGGGGGAGATCACTTGGGCACCTGTAAACACTGTTGCAGGGTATAAATAACTGAACAACTATTTTTTATTATAATATCAAAAGTAAATAAGGCAAAATAAACTTATATATAAAAAAATATATGACATAGTAACTAATACAAAATCTAGCAGCTGGCCAACACAAATGTTGACTATGGCAGTCGATGGGACATTTGGAAAACCCCAAAGCCAGTAGCTAAAGGGGGTGAGGGAAGCAGTCCTCCCAGGGTGCCACTCATTAGGGAAGTGCTGTGACGGCTGCCTAACGCGGGCCTGCAGCTCACTGCTGTGGTGCCCGCACACTGTGTGAGGAAAATCTTTTCCCGCCCAGGGGGGGGCAGGAAAGTGGTCAGGGAAAGAGTACCCTCACACAGCCCGCAGCCCCCGGACCAGTAAAATCTGCAAGAGAGGTAAGGGGGTGCGGGAAAATGAATAACTGAAGTGAGTAAGTGTTTAGGGGCAGAAATGGGACAGGCAGGCTGTCTGGGGGGATGGGACAGGTAGGCTGTTTAGGGGGGAAGAGATGCCACATGCAGGTGGCACAGGCAGACTGCTTCGGGGGGAATGTCACAGGCAGGCTGTTTAGGGGGGCAGAAGTGGGACAGACAGGCTGTTTAGAGGGGCAGAGGTGGTACAGGCAAGTTGCTTCACGGGCACAGGTGGCACAACCAAGCTGCTTCGGGGCAGACGTGTCACAGGCACGCTGTTTTAGGGGCAGAGGTGGCACAGGCATGCTGTTTTAGGGGCAGCGTTGGCACAGCCAGGCTGTTTTAGGGGCAGCAGTGGCGCAGGCAGGCTGCTTCAGGGGCAGAGGTGGCACAGCCAGGTTGTTTCATGGGCAGAGGCGCCACAACCAGGGTGCTTCAGTGGCAGTGGTGGCATTGCCAGGGTGCTTCAGTGACAGTGGTGGCACAGCCAGGCTGCTTCAGGGGCAGCAATGGCACAGCCAGGCTGCTTCAGTGGTAGCGGTGGCACAGCCAGGCTGTTTTATGGACCATATATGGAGTATATGGGGTGCCAAATACTCTAGGTACGCCCCTGCCCAAAGCTTTCCATCATATGAAAGCATTCTGAAGATCCTGTTCCGATGCTAGTCTACTGTATAAATAAATAAAGGGACACTGTGTGCTTATAGGAACTGACATTCCCACTTCTTCCAAGTGATGTCTCCAATGTAAATGTAGATTGGAATGAATACATCACTTAATGTACTACAGTTTCTTAAAAAAATGTTTAATTGTTTGTACCGCTTAATCATACCTGTGAACACCAACAGGTATTATCATCTTTTCCAATTCTTCAGTCTTTTTAATCTGTTAAAAAACACATATTATTTTCAAAAGAATAGTTAATATTTATTAATCAGATAGTATGATAGTTGACATTAAATGTGGCACATGTAAAATGTTTTGTCAGTTATAGAGAAAAATAAAAATATGTTATAGTCAGAAAAATGCACGATTGCAAATTTTGTTATATTCAGAGATTTATATGAAGCCTCGAAAATGAGTCCACATTCACTCACAGTCTCTCACCCTCTCATTCACTTTCTCTCTCACACTCTCTAAATGTTTCCCTAGCTTCTCTGACGATCACTTTTGCTTCCTCATCTTCTATCTTCTCCCTTTTCTTCTCTGCCGATCACTTTTGCTTCCTCATCTTCTATCTTCTCCCTTTTCTTCTCTGTTCTCTTCTCTATTCTGTCCTCAATCTTTAATCTTCGGTCTGCTATCTTCTTTCTTTTTCCGCATCTCTGAGTGAACTTCCACCAAAATAGAGGTGCTTGCAGTGATGTCATCCCCCAATTCTCAAATCAGAGAAGAGGATGTCACCGGAAGTGCCAAGTAAGAGCAATACGGAGGCACTTGGAGGATTGGGAGAGGACATCACCACAAGGTCCACCATTTTGCCCTCAGTTAGCACTTTTGGTGAGGCTCCCTTCCCCAATTGGAGGATGGGTGATAGGACATAACCATAAGTGCTGCCATTTCTGAAGTTTTTGCCAGGTTATGTCTGTGGAGATGCAGATGAAGAAAGAAGATAGCAAAATAAAGAGAGAAGAGACGCGAGAAAAGAAGGGAGAAGATGAAGAAGATTATGCGAAAGGGGGAGTAGTTGGCAGAGAAGGTATGGAAACAAGAGTGTGAACAAGAATGAGAGTGTGAGAGAGTGACTGAGAGTGAATGTGGGCATTGGGCAATTAATTTTGTTCCTGAATCAAAAATGCCCCCGAATTTTCCACCGAATCCAATGAGCAGGGAACGAAATTCATTGCTGGAAAACGAATGAGCCAAAAATGAACCAAAAAATCTGAATAGTTTTTGGATCATTTGCACGTGTCTAGTATTAGTATGTGGTTATTTTGTGAGCTGAACCTCACCATCACTATGTGCAAATATGAGGGCCATTTACAGGAAATTTGTACAGTTCATCAATTCTTTATTTTTTGTAATGAAATTTTTATTGAGACATAAAAATGTATGACAAAAGAATTGAAATCTTAAAATGACTATTGTTTTTAAGTGAAAAGGGAGTAACACTAACAAGAACCATAAGTTATTTAAAAAGAACCATGACTAATAAAGATCTAAAATATAAGGATAAATTTAATCTTTTTTAACCACAGTTCTAAGCAGTTAAAATAAAGGTTACTAGTCACTGTATAACCCTGTATTTTGAATCTAGTTATTACTCATTATTCTTTAAATAATTTTCAACTGGAAACAAGACAGTATGCTATCATCATGCGAGGGAGTGAAGGAAAAATTAAAGAAGGCAATTAAGAAGGGAAATGAGTATTAGATGAAATAAAAAGGTGCAGGAAAACATGTGAAAATGGAAATTTAAATAAAATGGATGCAAAGAGAGAAAGCAGATGGCTGCTCCCATGGTATGTACACACAATGTGTTTCTTAATTTTAATTTTAAACATGTCAAAGCACAATAAAACATCAACCAGGTCAGTGCAATCAAGTGAGATGATAGCGAGGTATGAGGCACATAGCAAGTCAGGAACATCCTGGGAATTGTGCACATCATGACAAAAAAATGCGTAGTACATTACAGTACCGTGTATAACATAACCGAGACGTATAGAAGCCAATCTAAATCAACAGAGGACCTGTGCGCAGATGTTGGAGCGTCCCGGCAGAATCACAGTGGATTACATAGTATCAATAAAGGTAGCGTAGCGACTGATGTATCATAACATTGGTATCTCGAGTAAACAATAAAAGAAAAGGAAAAACAAAAACATGAACATGAACACGCTCCAGTGGTATGACACTGAGCATTATTTGAAAAGTGACATATACATAGAGGCCTGAGATGAAAACGGCAAAGGCACCCAGGGCGACAGAGACCCCCTAACAATTAAATCATAGAAAGGCTGCGGCTATTGCGGAAGATATAGGTCAAGCAGCTGGGAGGATGAGACAAAGGTCGCCCACGGCAACCAATTAAGACCATTGGCATATTCACGACCATGAGCAGATGCCACTAAGTCTTCCATGTGGGAGATGAGGTTGACCCTTGCAACCCAGGCAGCGAGCGGGGGAGGACTAGGTACCTTCCAGAATCGGGGTATGATGGCTTTAGCAGCGTGAATCAGATGGATGGCCAGAGATTTTTTGTAGGATGTGTAGGAAGTGAGCGAGTATGATGCAGTAATAAAACTTGGGGCGAGGACTCAAGATCTGGATCTATGATGTCTCGTATAACTTTCACAACAGCTTGCCAAAATGGGCGAATGTGGGCACAGTCCCACCATATGTGCCTGTAGGTGCCATCCTCAGTCCCACACCTCCAACAAAGAGGGGAGACCTGGGGGAGGAAACGGCGCAAATCGGCCGGGACTTTATACCAACAGGACAGTAAGTTGTGGTTGCATTCCTGGACCAAACTAGATATTGCCTCTTTGTGGGTGAGTTGAAGTATTTTGTCCCAGTCAGCTTCGGACAGAGGTGTTTGCAGGTCCCTCTCCCACAGACTAAAGTAAAAGGGCTTGGTGTTCCCGTATGCCTCCTGTAGCAGGGCATAAAGTCTGGATAATAAGTGAGCGGGCTCAGAACTACAGAGGCATAACTGTTCAAACCCCGAAAGAGGTCTGGTGAGTTGGGCATTTGGCAGCAATGAGGAGATATAATGCTTGATCCCGTGATATAGGAAAGACGTTTGGAAGGACGGTGTAACCGGGTGTAGGAGATCTCTAAGAGACCTGAATGTGCCTGCCTGCAGTAGGTGACAGAGCCGCAAAGATCCGGATCGTGTAGAGGTAAGTAATCCGATCATGTCGCCAGTGATGTGTATAGGTAAGTCGGGATTGTGTGTCAATGGGAGAAGAAGGCTTGGTGCTGAGGTGAGTATAGTCCCCCTCATTACCCTTCAGAGTAGCCGAGATAGTGGGATGGGAGGAAAGTGTAAGGCCCCTGGAGCTGTCAGGCAACCAAGGGGCCGCTGAGATATTGGTGGTAAAGAAGGAATTTTCGAGGCGAACCCAAAGCTTGGGGGCCTCTAGCGACTATTCCACCGTAAATGGGACGCCAGCCAATACCATTCCAGATTGGGGAAGGCCATACCCCCTTTTAATTTGGATCGGGACAAGTGAGCAAAGGACAGTCTAGACACAATTTGTTTCTTAAACATCTATTTCACTATTTTTTAATCTTTAAACAGCATTACACAGTAATATGTAGCCTATGAGCAATGGCTAATTATTATTACAAAACTTACCACATCACTGAATTTAGTATTGATCAGTCCCAGTGCCAGACCATTTACTCTGATATTCATGGGGCGCAAAGCCTGAGCCAAAACATTGGTCATTCCAAGTAGGGTTGTCTTAGATATTGCATAAGGCCCTATATACTATAATAAATAAAATAGTACATTATATATTGTTTTAATAATCATTATTTTAAATTATAAAGTATTGATAAAATATTCTGAAAACATTTTAAGTTTATAATTCCACTAACAAAATGGCTATATAACAACACCACAGGTGTGAAAAAGTTTAAAAATGCTTTCAAAAATAGCCACCCTTGGCACTCAAAACAGTATCAATTCTTCTAGGTTTTTAAAGAACTCGACAGGTAAGTTGTACCAAACATCTTGGAGATTTAGGCAGCCTCAATTGCTTCTCTCTTCATATAATCCCAGACAGATTCAGTGATGTTGAGATCAGAGCTCTGTGGGGACCAAACCAGGACTCCTTGTTCGTCTTTACATAATTCTTAATGGCTTTGGTTGTATGTTCGGGGTCGTTGTCATGCTGCAGAATAAATTTGTGGCCAATCAGATGCTCCTTGATGTTATTACATGATGAATAGGTAACTGCTTGTACTTCTTAGCATTGGGAGTCCATTAGTTCTGACCAAATACCATGGGCGTAGGAACACCTAAAAATCTGGGGGAACAGCATTTTTCCCCATCAGATCCCCACTTTCTCCCCATCCCTTTTTTGCAAACACATACAATAAAATATAACTTGAAACACTGGTAAAAAAAATGTACGTATAATGCATTAAATATAGGAAAAAACAGCTAATCTTTGTAACAAACCACATTTTTTTAAATATTGAAAAATTGGACCCTAGGCAAGCATTTCCTTGGGCCCCACTCCATGCTCCCTAGCATGCAATCACTCTGTCCGCTCCCACACCAAAAAAATATATGTGCCACGTTGACTGCACATTAGGGGAAGAATGTGAGAGTCAGTGCAGTCTTCCTTCCTTCTGACTACTCCGTGACATTAAATCCAAAAGCAGAGGCTCAGCACTGAAATGGTAAGGTGGGTTTATTTCACGCAGGGAATGTTTCTAAACACCGGTCTTCCTCATTGCCTGTGTGAAATAAACTCACCTTACCATTTGAGTGCTGAGCCTCTGCTTCTCTATTTTGGATTTATTGAAGGACTTGATGGTAGCCTGGCTCATGCACCATGTCACAACTGAGTGCTGTATTCCAACCTTTGTTTCTGTGTATACTCTGTGACATTGAGAGGTCACCCCAATAATCATAAAGTCCCTTTGTCCCTCATTCACCAAGCCACACCTCTTTTACTTATCCCCATTCGCCCCCCTTCTCACACTATTTCTCCCCCTCTACCCATCTCGTACTATCTCCCCTTCTCCCCGTCTCACACTATCTACCCCTTTACCTCTTCTCACACTCTCTACCCCCTCTCTCCCATTCTCAGACTATCTATTCCCCTCTCCCCCTTCTCACACTGTCTACCCCCTCTCCCCTTCTCACACTATCTACCCCCTCTCCCCTTCTCACACTATCTACCTCTCCCCTTCACACTATCTACCTCTCTTCACTTCTCACACCATCTACCACCTCCCTACCTCCTTCTCACATTATCTATACACCCCACCCCTTCTCACACTATCTACCGCCTGCCTACCCCCCTTCTCACACTATCTACCCTTTCCCTACCCCCCTTTCTCACTAGCTTCCCTCTCCCTACCCCCTTTTGTAGGTCACTTACCTTGCAATCCTGTGGTGGGAGCGCGAGGCCTCTGTCTCGCTGCTCTGCCGCGATACGCGCTGCTTCACTGCTGACCGCCGGCATATGATGTCATACCGAGACAGATGCCTCACGCTCCCACCACCGCAGTTGGTGCAGTGTTGAGGCAGGTGGCGGCAGGGAGCAGAGGAGACAGAAGGACCCTGAGCGGTTGCTGAAGACGACCGCTCGGCACCCCTCTCTCTCTCCTCCTGTGGCGTTTCTATCTGCCCATGCCAGATAACCAACTACATTTGCAAAAATGCAGCCCCCAAACCTTCAAGGAAACCTTCACCATGCCTTACTATTGCCTGCAAACACTATTTTTTGTACTGTTCTATAGCCCTTTGGTGAACAAACTGCGATAACCAAATGTATAAGCTTTTGATTCATCAATCCAGAGCACCTGCTGCCATTTTCCAGACTTGTGCATTGTAACTCATTGCAACAATGTAACTTAGTATAGTGAGTTTGCCCTAAGATAACTTCTCATGAACTTTCTCAAAGCTGGCGGAGCTTCCGATGACATCCACTGCCTGATTGGACAATGTTTCCGTAAGCGCCGTCATTTTCATTAAAGCTCATCTGGAGGTTTTGTCCGCGGAGATGCGGATGAAGAAAGAAGACGGAAGAGAGAAGATGTTAGAGTAGATCTATGACTCATGGATCTACTCAGCGTAGAAAATAAGGAGACATTAAGAGTGCGTGAGAGAGTGAATGAGCATGTGAAAAATCTCACTTTCAAATTTAAGATGCCTCTTGGTTTTGATGAATGCGCAGGAAACAGAGTTTATTGTCCAAAACAAATAGGCCTATAATGAATGGGAAAAGTAGTCTGAATTGTTTTTGGTCCTTTTGCACATATCTACTATTTTTCTGCACCCCAGTCCCCGTGTTTTTTGTGAATAATTGAGCAGCTTGGCATTGTTTCCACAGACCACTTCCATGTAGACCACTTCTAACCAGGCTTCTCCAGACAGTAAATGAGTGTACCAGGATCCCACTCTTTTCTGCTAATGTTGAGCCGATGACATAGCTGGGCATCTTTTGATTGCAAAGGGAAGTAATCATAATGTGTCTTTCCCCTGCTTCCTTCCCAGTTTCCTTGGTGAGTCAGTGAGTCTACGGTAATCAACATTGCCTGTTTCTTTGTGCTAAACAGCTTGTACAGAACATCTGTAAACCCTGTCTACCTTAAAATTTCTGCCTGGGAGAGACCTTTCATGCAGTATTGTCTTGTTGATAAAAACCCCCTACTTTGTGCAAGTGCACCTAGAAAAATCTATGCTGTTTTGAATGCAAAGGGTGGTCCACACCAAATTTAGTTTTTTTTCGTCTATTTACGCACTTTGCATTTTCTTAGATTAAAAAAATACCGTATTTGCTCGATTATAAGACTTATAAAAATACCCCTCGTCTACAAGACTACAAGACTAAGATCCAGCTCCCTTGCAGCGCTGCAGGGGACCTGGATCCTCCTCTCTGGCAACCTCCGCTGCTGCCAGCACTTCAGCTGGGGCTTCTATGACGGAGCACCAGCGTGACATAACCTTCTGGATTGGGCAGCAGAAGTTGTGCTGTGTAGTTGTGTGTATGGTTGTGTAGGCGCATAACGCAGAAGTCCACTGGCTGCTCTCACTAGACACCAGGGAGTCTGAAGCACGTGGGACAAGTCTAGGGATGCATCGGTAATTCGGGGGGTGGCATATGGGGGTATAAGGCATTTCTGGAGGCAGAGTGGCATATAGGGGGATATTAGGCATATCAGGGAGGCAAAGCGGCATATAGGGGGTTAAAAGGCATATCTTAGGACAGCATGGCATATAGGGGTATAAGGCATATCTGGGGCAGAGTGGCATATAGGAGGTATAAGGCATATCTGGGGGGCAGAGTGGCAAGCCTGGGGCAGATGTGCATAATTGGGGGGCTGGTTGGCAAATAGGTAAAAGGAAATAAAAACAAGCATTTTTCTCAATCATAATTTTTGTTAAATATGAGAAAATAGTTTGCATGTGGATTAATATTTACTAATAAACTTTTTTTCTATAGGGTAGTCTTATATTCAGGCTTTTTCTTTTTTTGTAAATGAATATTTAAATTTGGGGGGGTCATTTTATAAACTAGCAAATATGGTAATAAACATATAAACATTTCAAGAATTTTCACTTTACAGCATTTTTCACACAAAAGACTCTTGCACAGTACTGTTTATTAGGACCTTTTTTTATAGTACTTACCGGATGAGGTATATAACCAATAAATGAAGAACAGATAATAATTATCCCCTCTCTATAAAAAAAAAAAGAATATTGCTTTAGAAGTTAAATATTTATATAATTATAATCATATATAATTATGTGCATCAGAAAAAAATAAGTTACGTTAAAGTATTTAAACCAGATTATTAATTTAAGTATTGTGCATCCATGATTGTGTTGAATAAAAACATGTATCTTATGGTACATCCCAGAATTGGCTACCCAGCACTCTCCTTCCAGCAGCGGGGCTTCCTGAAGGGGCAGAGCTATTTACCTGTGGATGTAATACTAGGTGCAGGGCTAGCCTAAACAGTCTTAAATGGGTGAAGAGTAGGACACAGAGACAAAGAGACCCAGGGAAGCAGCAGTTACCATTAAATAAAAAATCTATATTCAGAAAATGTATCCCTACTACTGTAAATATTTCATTAAAAAGTTATGTATGAAAAGATGTTCCACTAAAAGACTCTGAACACACTCACCCTTGCTTTTGTATGTGTGGTACAACAAGCTTTATCATTAGAAAGGTTGAGATGACGTTCACTTCAAACACCTATTCGTGGGGAACAGTCAGAAAGAATGAAGTTGAAAAAAGGTAAAAGTTGCTGTTTTTTTACATCATTCAATACAGAGTCTTGTAAGTCCTTACAATAATTTATATGGGATATTTTATTTTTTATCAATGTTTAACACAAACCTTTTTCCACATCTCTTCAGTGGTTTCCATAAGTGGACCAACGAATGGATTTACAGCGGCATTACAGATGAGAATGTCAATTTTGCCATATAGTTCCAGGGCCTTGAAAATAAATCATTATAATAACTTGAAATTATGTTTTATATGAATGGTTCTAAGTTGCAATGTTAAATGCCTCCTATGAAGTTATGGGTTATGACTGGCCACAGGCACAAATTACAAATAGAAATCTATAGAGTAAGGCACAACAATTTTCATATTTATAAAACCTAAACAAAGATAAATAATGTGTCAGAAACTCTGGTACTAAAAGGGTTGGCTTGTGAAAAAAATGGCATGGTCATCCTTAAAATCATACTATGACCTGTATGCAGTAGCAATCTTGATCAGTCTTGGGGCAATAGGAATCACTGCCTATGTACACAACTAAGACATTGGTCTATTAACTTTTGGACTCATGAAACAGACTAGTTTTTCTGACCTTTTCCACTAATTGCTTCCGTTCTTCTTCATTACCCACATGACAAACTATTCCAATAACACTCAGACCCTCATTCTTAAGTTTCTCCACAGCTGTATCCACATTCTTCTGAATGCGACTAGACAAGATGACATGAGCACCATCCTGTGCCAAGCGACGTGCCATAGCCAGTCCAATACTAAAAAAAGAAGCATTTATTAGACTCTCCAATGTAAATGGCAACAAATATACAAAAATGGTCCTCTTTTCTTGCTTTGAAGGGGAGAGTTCTGTTTGAAAGATCAAGGGAACAACCAGTATGCTATAAAGTCCCCTATGTCCCCCCAGGTTACACAGGTTACACACAATCTTCTAGTCTTTTTTTGCTAAAAGTTTTTTATTTCTATAGCACACAGCCGAGATTCTGCTTTTACAGAGTTGTATTGGGATTCCAGATGAGGTTTTTAAGCAATGCACCCTGACAAGGGGTATAATGCCCCTGTTGTGCATATTAAGGGAGGGATAGTTATCTAGCGCATGGTACTTCCTTCTCTATGAGGCCCTCGCCCCCACCACCTCCCCTTTCACACCCCCTTCAACAGAACTGTAGTGCAATCCCTTTAACAGTCTTCTGTTTCATTGTTGAAGGATGAGCTATACAAGGCAGCTGCACAAACCACCCACTTCACCTCATACGGTTATTGGTGTAGGCAAATTGGATGACAGGAGGGGCAGAACTGGAGGAAAAGGGCAGCATGGTTACAGATCTTTTCTACTCCATGCTGAGGTTATGGATGAGCAGCACAGCACACATCAGCTCACATTTTGGCAGCTCTTAGAAAGACAATCACCACAAAAACATTGGCACTCTTATAGAAAAAAGTAAAATCTAAGTCCAAATGGAAACAGGAAAAATGGAAAGCTTTATTGTGGTCTATAGTCTTAAAAAAAAGAAATTCAATAACATATATCTGTGATAATGCAGGCAAACGCAACAAAAGTACAAAAATATATTAAAAAATAAAATATTTTTTACTAGTGTAAAAACGTGTTAAACCAGCAAGTGACACATTTAAGCTAAACACTCATTGCCAATCAATTGACTGTAAGGTAGTGTTGTGAATGATTCAAGCCACCTGATGGCAGCAGAGAAAATAGCTATATTCATGAAACTCTAATGTGTTAACCCCTTAATGACAAATGCAAACTGCTACAACTTTGACTTTTATAGACGTGGTCACACTTGCTTATGATTAATTATTAAAAGGCATTTGATTAGCAGCACTTGTCTGCTACTTAGCATCTTATTTCTTATAGAAGCAGTAATGGTGTACTTTTCACGTATGGCTTTTCCATTTTAGCTTTATTTTTGTTGAATAAATCATGACACAGTGTTGTATTTACCTAATTTTTAGACCTGGAAAATTATCTTGTCTAAGAGTATTATCACTTCTGTTGGGCTGATTAAATATTGTACCGGATGTCATGTGACTACATGTCACACATGTTAGGCAAGATATGTGTGTGTTTGTATGTGAAAAAGAAACATCATGAATCTCTATTAAGCAAAGGAAAGATAACAACTCCCCCCACCAACCATTATATTGTATTGATGGGATTCAAATACATAAAAATCCATTTAAAGAGAGACATGTAACCTCAGTCGAGTTTGGCTGGCCATGTTAACCCCTAACACCAAATTTTAGTGAATAGAGAATATTACTTACAACACTCATAGAGTGTTGTAAGTAATAGGAATTGCAAAATTCTGAGAAGCAGATTTCATTAGCTTCAAATGGGCACCAACACACTTTCAGGGCCTATGATATGCCCTTCACTAAAAATAATACCAGACCCATGTAATCGCATCTAAGACATACCCGTATGTAGATCCCGTCACAATAGCCACTTTTCCATCGAGACCTTTCTCATTTCCAGATCCAGATGCTATCTCAACCTTAGCTTCGTTAGAGGGATGGATTTTCTTCGAAAGCATCTTCGTTCATATGATTCAAACTTTTGTGCTAATATCTGTTACAATCAAAATCACAGTTTCTTTTTAAAATGTTCTGTTCTTGTTTTTAAATATAAAGTAGAAGTGAACATATATATATATATATATTACATATATATATATATATATATATGTGTATATTATATATATTATAATATATATATATATATACAGATATACAGTATCTCACAAAAGTGAGTACACCCCTCACATTTGTGTAAATATTTTATTATATCTTTTCATGTGACAACACTGAAGAAATGTCACTCTGCTACAACGTAAAGCAGTGAGTGTACAGCCTGTATAACAGTGTAACTTTGCTGTCCCCTCAACACACAGCCATTAATGACTAAACCTTGGCAACAAAAGTGGAAAAGTCCAAATTGGGCCCATATATTTTGCATGGCCACCATTATTTTCCAGCACTGTCTTAACCCTCTTGGGTATGGAGTTCACCAGAGCTTCACAGGTTGCCACTGGTGTCCTCTTCCACTCCTCCATGACAACATCACAGAGCTGGTGGATGCTAGAGACCTTGCACTCCCCCACCTTCCATTTGAGGATGCCCCAGAGATGCTCAATAGGGTTTAGCTCTGGAGACATGGCTGGCCAGTCCATCACCTTTACCCTCCGCTTCTTTAGCAAGACAGTGGTCGTCTTGGAGGTGTGTTTGGGGTCGTTATCATGTTGGAATAATGCACTGTGGCCCAATCTCCAAAGAGAGGGGATCATGCTCTGCTTCATTATGTCACAGTACATGTTGGCATTCATGGTTCCCTCAATGAACTGTAGCTCCCCAGTGCAGACAGCACTCATGCAGGCCCAGACCATGACACTCCCACCAACATGCTTGACTGTAGGCAAGACAGTCTTTGTACTCCTCACCTCGTTGTCTCCACACATGCTTGACACCATCTGAACCAAATAAGTTTATCTTGGTCTCATTGGACCATAGGACATTTTTCCAGTAATCCATCTCCTTAGTCTGCTTGTCTTCAGCAAACTGTTTTCAGGCTTTCTTGTGCATCATCTTTAATAGAGGCTTCTGGGACAAGAGCTGTGCAGACCAATTTGTTGCAGTGTGCAGCGAATGGTCTGAGCACTGAAAGGCTGACCCCCCCACCTCTTCAACCTCTGCAGCAATGCTGGCAGCACTCATACATTTATTTCCCAAAGAAAACCTCTGGATATGATGCTGAGTATGTGGAGTCTTGCACAATGCTGTATGGTCTTGCCCACCGTGCTGCAGCTCAGTTTCAGGGTCTTGGCAATCTTTATATAGCCTAGGCCATCTTTACGTAGAGTAACAATTCTTTTTCTCAGACCCTTGGAGAGTTCTTTGCCATGAGGTTGAACTTCCAGTGACAAGTATGAGAAAGTGTGAGAGAGATAACACCAAATTTAACACACCTGCTCCCTATTCACACCTGAGACCTTGTAAGAATAACAAGTCACATGACACCGGGGACCGGAAATGGCAAATTGGGCCCAGTTTGGACATTTCTACTTAGGGGTGTACTCACTTTTGTTGCCAAGGCTTAGGCACTAATGGATGTGTGTTGAGTTATCTTGAGGGGACAGCACAGTTACACTGTATTACAGGCTGAACACTCACTACTTTATATTGTAGCAGATTGTCATTTCTTCAGTGTTGTCACATGAAAAGATATAATAAAATATTTACCAAAAAAAGGGAGGGGTGTACTCACTTTTGTGAGATACTCTATATTGAAAAGGAAAGACATAAAGCAGAATTTAAAAAAAAAAGAAAAAATGTTTTCTTTCTTATTACATGCCAATTGCAGCAAGCTAAGATTAGCACAAAAAAAGCAGTTTCAATCCCTCCATATTTGATTACTTTTGGTTATTTAAATCAGTATATCAGTTGGTTGTATATTTTGAGTAAAAGTTTTCCTGGATATTATACTAAACATTTTTCCATACAAGAAAAGGTACAGAAATGTGTATAGTCACTGACAAATTTGTATTGATCTTACCTTAAATTTTACCTTAAATTAAATATAACATATTACAAACTACTTACTGTATTGCAATGAAAAATGAATGCTGCATGGAAATATATAAGTGAAATCACAGTGATGAATTATAAAATAATTGGAAGATGCCAAAGCAATGTGTATTTATTGTATACTTTATTTTTGTTTATTTGACAGATTCTTTAAAAAAAACATAATATACAGCATTCCTCCATACATGTTTGTAGATTGGTCTATATTATGTTAGTTTAAAAATAATTAAAACAAGAAGAATAAGAGAATCACAAGCACTTTGTATTGAATCGAAAAGTTGATGCTTGCAACAAATTATTATTATAAGTAAATTTGATGAAAGCTAATGATTCTTAAGTTTCATCATATCATTTTTTTATTTCATAGGAAATTTGATAGATGTGATTTAAAGTTTGCATTTTTAATGTCATAAATAGTTTTATTCAGAGAGAGTGTATACATACACACATATACACTGGCAGAGCTATTCTAAGTTATAATGAAGAAACTTGAAATGTCTTACCTTTGACGCTGCTCCTAGTATAGTAGTAGAATTAATACTACAGCGCACTTGTCTTTAGCCATATAAATATTCATGCACACTAACTAGAGCTGACAGGAATCATATTGCGAAATAAATGGATCACTAACAGTTTTGCCTAAAGCTGTAATTACCTACCTGTGCATTACATTAGGCAGTAATTGACATCTTAATATTATAACTCACTTTATGCCAATTAATAATTTGGAAACTTGTAAAAATAAACGCAAGTACATTAAAAAACTGTAATGTTATAACAATTAAAACACCGTGTTATGCAATGGATTCATCTTTATTCATGGAGCTAAAAGTAAGCAGGCATTTCAGTTATGAAAAAGGAATCTCAAACAAGTACAACTGTGTAAGTTTGAAAATACAGTATGCATAGTCTTTTGGATGTAGATTCTTGTTATATTTTTGCATCATCAACATTCCTACACCTAGGAATAATTGTGTAGTTTAACCTGATTTGTGTTCTGGTGACCAAATGGCTGAAAAACAATATAATTAGTCCATTATACACTGATCAGCCATAACATTATGACCACTGGCAGGTGAAGTGAATAACACTGATAATTTTGTTATCATGGCACCTGTCATGTGGGTGGGATATATTAGGCAGAAAGTGAACAGTTCATCCTCAAAGTTGATGTGTTAGAAGCAGGAAAATGGGCAAGCATAAGGATCTAAGCGACTGTGACAATCAGGGCTGGCCCGAAAATGGAGCCAAGTGGGGCAACTGCTCCAGGCGGCACTTTTGAAGCCCTTTTTTTTCTTTTTTTAAAGCGGAAGAGAGACAGTAGCTGCTCGGCGCCCCTCTCTCTGTCCTCTGCGAGCCCTCTAGCTCGGTCTTGGTGCCGGCTTGTAATGCTGAGCACCGGAAGATGGCATAATTTCTGGCGCTCAGCATTACAAGCCGGCACAGAGACCGAGCAGGGAGACTCGCCACAGGACTGCTGAAAGGTAAGTATAAGGGGGGAAGGGTAGATAAGGGGGGGATGCAGGGTAGATAATGGGGGGGGCTTCATTTTAAATTTCACCACAGGCGGCATTTTGTCTTGGGCTGGTGACAAGGGCCAAATTGTGATAGCTGGATGACTGGGTCAGAGCATCTCCAAAACTGCAGCTTTAATTTATTTGAAATCCGTTATTCTGGACTGTTTTGGACTCTCATTGTTTAAATAAACCTACCATTAGCATTATAGACTGATCATGTCTTTGTCAGTGGATAAATGTACAAAATCAACAGGGGATCAAATAATTTTTTCCTTTACTGTATGTATGTACTTTAGGTGTGGAATGTTTCTCCTGTACTTAAAACGTCTTCAAATACAATTTCTATCAGGGTGATTGCAGTTACAAGTGCATGTTTTAATCTTGTTCATACACATTCATGTTACCATTGTTACCCGTCATAGTCACTTATTAGTTGGTAGTCTCCCTTAATTTCATTTCGTCCTCTTTATCATTCAGTATTGTCACGCAGGGGAGTTTCTATTTAGGAAAGGTTAGTTAAGAGGCATTTTTTCGCTATCCCAGGGGCTTTGAGTCACCTCATAGGTATTTTTGCCGTTGTTTCTTAGCCCCTCATTGTTAGAGGTTCCATCCCTCGAATAAGTAGTTCATGTGTCTTTGCACTATTAGCTAAGCTGTCCACTAAGTCACACTCTCGTTTCATCACAGAACCTTTTTTGAGCCAGGTTTTTTGTCCAGGCACAGGTTAGTTCATAACTACGTCCCTGTTTATAATTATTTGCCATGTTGCATTAGTTAGACCAAGTAGACAGGTCCTTGCTTCACGGTTTACCTGCTCAAGTTTTATATAGCACAGCCTCACCAACTTGGACTATTCCTAAATTGTCAGCCAAATTAATAACGAGGGGTATCCCATTTTCAGCTATGGCTGGGACATACAACTCTGTGCAATAAATGAGCTGATATCTACACACCTGGCAGTGATATAATGTATTCAAAATTCATGGCATCAGTAAATGAGCGATAAAAATCCAATCTTTATTGAAATTTATAAAATGATCTCGATGTGAGGAGTTTAGATTTGTTACATCGAATGCGGCATCGTTTTGCCGTAAGGTGAACAAGTAGTATATAACATAACAATTTGATTTACAGAAACAACAGGTGAAAGGGATCACAATAAGCTTACAATCTATCTGCATTGTTTGCTATGAAGCCCAACCCAAAACTGTGTACATCAAATTATTCCCCAAGCAATAACAATCTCCAGTAACTGTTGATTTTCTCAGGCAGAAGTTAGGGCATCATCCCTCCACAGATATGGTAAACTTTCTGATTTCTGGATTATTTTAAGGCTTCCATACAGGGATCGTTGCCCTTCCAAAGGAGACTTTAGAATGTCCCAATCTCATATCGGCCCTATAAGATCTTGATGCAATAAACCTCCTTCTCTCTCTTAAGCCTAATTAAGGATTTATGTGATATACCTCCTTTCCCTATTTGGAGAGCTATACCTATTTGTATTGCTGTTAACAAATTTTCTTTAAAAAAGAGATGGATTTTTCATTTTTCAGCCCCCTCATTCTTCATTATTTCCCGGAATTATTTCTCGCAAACCAGCTTAATGGTATACTTGTATAATGGTAAGTATACTTATCATTATCATAGATAACACCATTCAAGGGCCATTCAAGGGGCATCTTTGATCAGTTGTTTCCTCCACCAATCTGTTGTTTCCTCCACCAATCTGAATGTAGTAAGTTTATGTTAAAGAGCCAAAAGTATTGTTTTTGTACTGATTTGTCCGTCTTGCCATTTGAGGTGGCTGTACTGACAGGTGACCTCAAATTCTCTAAATGTGAGATCTGTCTTCTCCACATATACCAATCTACAAGGACAATTGATCATGTAAATGACATAATCATTAAAGCAAGACATTCTGTGTTGAATCAGGCATTGGAATTGAGTAAAAAAAGTGCCAGTCATGTGTGTCTTCATGAGACACACTTTAGGCACCGAAAGCATCTCAATTTAAGATTTCTTGTCTGATCACCAAGATATCAGATTAGAGTTGATTTTGTAACAGACCATTGAGGAAAGCCTATAACACACTGGAAGAAAGGGTTCATGTTAGAGAGTCTACCAATTCTGCATAATTTTAGTATTGTGTTTAATTAATTTAATGCTGCTTAGCCAGTAAAAGGGCTAACCCACAATAGCAATTGCATGACGACTCAAGGAAATGTTATAGTTAATTTATGAAGCCTCCTCTGTATCTCACAATTACCTTTGTGAATCATTGGACTGTGGTTTGTGAAGTGTAAATAATGTGGATTTTATTGCACACTCTAGGCAACAAAATAAAGACACCTAATATATTATTTACAGGTCACTGGATTTCATTAAAATCACAACATCCAAAATTTCTCACGAACATTTGGCCCAATAAATGATGCCACACCTTGTACTTTCAAAAACCAAAATGCAAATAATTTTAAAAAATAATATAGAATTATAAGATATTTTGGCAGTATACCAAATAAGCTTGTTGTGATCTACACATTAGTTCATTGAGGTTTGCAGGCGTTTGTTTATGCACAGCTCTCTTAAGATCTCGCCACAGCTTTTCAATCGGGTTGAGGTTTGGACTTTGACTGGGCCAGTCACCTTAATTCAATTTTCTTTTTAAGCCATTCTGTTGTAGGTTAGCTGAAGTGCTCTGGATCATTGTCCTGTTGCATGACCCAATTTCGGACAAGCTTTTGCTGTTGAACAGATGGCCTCACATTTGACTCTAGAATACCTTGATATACAGAGGAGTTCATGGTCGACTCAATGACTGTAAGATTCCTGCGTCACTGCCACTGTGCTTGACAGATGGTATGAAGTATTTGTGTTGATATACTTGCATTTGGTTTTTGCCAAACGTGGCTCTGTGGATTATGACCTAATATCTCCACTGGTCTGGTCTGTCCACAGGAAATTGTTCCAGAACTCTTGTGGTTTGTTCAGATGCAATTTTGCAAAGTGGAAACTGATGGACGTCTTCTAAGACTTATGTGGTTATATTGTACTGTGGCGACATAACTGCAGGAGGAGATGTTTGAAAAGAGAAGCAGAAGTGTGTTTTTAGTTGCTTGTGGATATTTCATCAATAGGTATATTGAAGTCCGCTAGGATTAATATAGGGATGGTGAGGGAGACTATGTAAGAGAGCCATATACTATAAATGCATGTTATGTTCCCACTACTCTGCTTTCATCCTTGCTAATGAAACCTACTTCACCTCCCATATCTCTTACCTGTCTCATAAGTCCAATTGCCCATTGACTGCCTTCAATTCCCTTCTGCGCCCTACCCCCTCCACTAACCTTACTGCTTCTGACTTACATCCTTACATACACATACCGGTACTTCAAAAATAAAATTGAAGCTATTAGATGTTAAAAATATGCAGTCTTTCTGCTGCCATTGCCATCCTTTTTACTCTGCACCCTCCCATACACGGAATTCTCCTTTTTCTTCTACATTAAACAGAGTCTCTCTTGTCACCGAAGATGAGGTTAATGCTCTTTTTTGTTCCTCTTGTCCAACCACATCTCCTCAATCCATCATAAACACTGCCGCCAGACTTACCTTCTTCTCCCCTTGCTTTACTAACACCTCTGTCCTCTGTCAGTCTCTTCACTGGCTGTCTGTGTGCTTCAGGATTAATTTCAAATACTGACTCTTACTTCTAAAATTATGGATAGCAGTTCCTCTCATTACATCTTCTCATCTCCAAATACAAACCAACCCGTTCTCTACGTTCTTCAAATGATCTCCAGGGCTGCCACTCTCCTCTGGAATGCCCTTCCCCGGCCTATCCATCGCCCCCTCTACCTTTGATCCTTCAAAACCTACTTCTTTATGGATGGCTACAAATGTACGCATTAACACCTTCCCTCCCATCTTATCTCACCTGCCTTCCGACAATACTAGTGTGGCTGGTCTTTCCCTGATAATGGCACTTTTTTCGTTTGAGCAGGGCCCTCCTTACAACTTGTTTCTGTAAGTCAAATTGTTATGTTGTTTACTAATTGTTATGTTATGTTTACCCATTGTACAGCACTGCGGAATATGATGGTACTATATAAAACAATAAATATTAATAACAATAACAAATCACAGTGCATTGTAGGTAGAGAGAGGTAGAATGGATGTCAAAATAACAAAAAGTGGAAGAGAGATTTGGTAACAAACACTGACAGGGCAGGTAAGCTGCTGCAGCTGGACAGGTATTAGCATACCCGTCTGTCTCCAGGTCCAGGTTTGTGGCTGAAGTGTAGAGCACCATATAAAAGGACAGCATTAGTAAATGTGTGAGAGTGATGGGTGTTATGCTGTAGTGTTGTCAGGGTCCTGCAGGAAGGATTCGCCGCAGCGACTCACCGGAGTACCCGCTGCCCGCGGGTACGGGTTCCATCGCCGCGACATCCATCTTCTGTTCTTCCTCCGGCGTGTGTAGCTAGGGGCGAGCGCGCGCCCTCTAGCTTAACTTTATTGTTCCCATTCTGGGAACACTGTGTGCACGCTTGGAGACTGTCCCGCCCCTAGGGGTGGGGCGTAGCCGAGCGGCAAGTTTAAAGCCAAGCACTGAGCTTTGCTCAGTGCTCAGTTATTGTGCTTCCTATACGTACCTTCTGAGTGCTCTCTCCTGCTGATTGACCCTTCGTATACCAGACCCGGCTTGCCTTGACTCCTCTACTTACCTATCCTTTGTGTACCAGACCCGGCTTGCCTTGATTCCTCTATTGATTGACCCTTCGTGTACCAGACCCGGCTTGCCTACGTTTATCCTTGCGGTTCCTCCTTGGCCTTGGCGTCTAAACGGCTGCTTCACCCGTGTACCGATTTTTGGCTTCTCCTAGACTTCGTTTTTGGAACTTATTATCTATTCCGTGCCTGTTTCTCCTGCATACTGGTCTCCGCTCCATTACTGTCGTTGTAGTCCATTATCCCTGATAAGTGTATAGTGAATGTTTGTGAACAAATGTTTGTGAATGAATGTGTGTATGATAGCATGGATGTGTACGTGGGGGGGTAGTATGGCATAGGGTGGCTGTAATCACATTCCTATCATGCCCAGGTTCCAGCATGTACTGGCTGGATAACGGTTATCCTGTACCACCGTCAATGTTTGCCTCAGTATATAATGATAACAGTTATGTTGTACCCCTGTCAATGTCTGCCTCAGTAAATAATGATAACAGTTATGCTGTACCCCTGTCAATGTTTGCCTAACGATAGGAGCTATGCAGTTTTAAAGTTTGTGTGGGGAGGGGTGCCACATACAGGATCCGCTCCGGTGCTAAATACTCTTGGTACGCCCCTGGATAGATCTGGA
This sequence comes from Spea multiplicata, assembly GCA_009364415.1. Lineage (NCBI taxonomy): Eukaryota > Metazoa > Chordata > Amphibia > Anura > Pelobatidae > Spea > Spea multiplicata. The sequence continues at coordinate 42,871,369 of VKOC01000001.1, forward strand.
GTATGATGTAATTTCCCAGTACTCCCTGTCAGGAAGTGTACAAATGCAGTACACCTCCATACCACCAAGGATCATTATATTTCTCTCTCCTAATAAAAGTAGGCAAGCTGTAGGGAACTTTTACAATGGAGTGATCCTATATTAAAAATTGTCACCTCTATGACACAACTCTTAATTATTCTACTGCACAGTTATAAATTCAGAATGAAGACAAAGGTGCCAAGCACAAGTAACATTAATATGAATAACTTTAACACTTCCAGCAACTGAAAGGTTAATAGATACCGGGAGGGTTTTCTTTCTTGGTGCTGGCAGCACTCAAGTAACAAAGGTAATCAAACAGTGACTATAATGTATCCAGGGTACTTATCTTGAGTCTTCTATTGTGTGTCAGTCAATGTGCAGCTTCAGAAATATTCATGTTGCAGGGTTTCCAGGAAGTAATCTCCCAAGAAGGAAAAACAGGTATGTTCCACTCAGAATAGGATAAAAAAAATAAATTTTATTGTAATCCATATAAAATTTAATAATATACAAAACTACACATCTTCATGTGTGTACAGAATAGCACATCATGTGCAAGGCTAAAACACTTGAATACCCTGAATACATGATAGTCACTGATTGATTATCTTTGTTTACTTGAAAGCTACCAGCACCAAGAAAGAAAACCCGGTATCTATTCAGTTATTCATACTATTGGTTCAGACGCATTTTTAACGGAATATAGGGCATGAACTATTGATATTGATTTTGTGCACAGAGCTTTATATAAGGACAAGAACCATGTAACCAGTTTTGTACAGAACAATTTGTTTGATGTGCCATTTGGGAATGCAGAGTGTACTCTCTCTGTAAAAAAAGGTTGGATGAGCTTTTCAGCTGGATAGCTTTCACTACTGCCAAATATTTATTACATATTTACATAACCCTCTTCATATACTTTTGGATTCATCCATATCATACAAATACTCAAGTAAAATTAAATTTGACAAACCAGACCAGTAGAAAAAATGTAAATTGTAATTAATCGGTATTCATATTTCTCTCAGTGTATAAGCCTGTTCCAACTAGCAAGCCCTTCTTGTGCAGTTTTTAGTAGCATGTTTACAGTGAGACTATGGGGTAATTATGTTTTTCTCTTGTAAGAACCAATATATGCAGTACATGACTGTGCAACATTTACCAATTAATTTCTTTCAAAGAAATCATTTTGTAGAAATGTTCTCGGCATTTTTCGGAAAATGTAGTCTCCAAGCAATGATGTCATGTTTTGAGTCCAAATGAAACCATATAAGATGGATCCCAACCTTTCCCAACCTTTCCTTTCCTTACTTCAAATTTGTTTATTGCATAAATAATTAAATAATATAACAAGAAAAACATTTTATTAAAGTAACCATGCTATAAAGATTATGTATTCTTTTTATGTACCAAAAATAACTTATAAAATACCTAAAACAATCATAACCCTTAATGCATTTTGAAGCACATTAGCCACCATCAAGCACTGGGTCCAGAATAACAGATAACAGACTTGTGCACAAGACAAGGAATTGCATGAAAAAGTATGCAATTCCAAACTGATTTCTCCAATCTGGTTGGCTTCATTAGATGCATCCATCAGGATAAATGGTCTGTTATGTGGAATCTTGTAGGTGAATTTTATGAACTTATATAATTTTCTTTGGTAACATATTTTACTTTTAAATAGACAAAATTTGATTGCAATTAGTCTATCCATTCATAAGCATATCATGTTGTAATTTTATTTGTCTTTGCCAGCTATTTTTGTTGTCAAATGTTCATGTTGTATTCATATAAAAGAAAAGCTTAACACTTGACATTGGTACTCATGGTCTGTCAAAATTATTAAATTAACATTTAATTGGGGCAGTAATAAACAGAAAATTACTTGAATATAACATTACTAAAATAGTCTTTTAAAAATAATTTTATGAACAGAGCCTTTCACTTCTTTATTCCTCAGACTGTAAAGTATAGGGTTCAGCATTGGTATGACAATAGTGTACAGCACAGCAATTTCCTTGTCAGCATTTGATGTAAGTGTTGATGGTTTGAAGTAAGCAAAAATCAGTGTCCCATAAAATAACACTACAACTGAGAGATGAGAGGCACAGGTAGAAAAGGCCTTTTTTTTACCTTCAGCAGAACGAATTTTTAATATGGCGATAATGATAAACAGGTATGAAAGAAAAATAAAGAGAATGCATATCAATCCCAATACAAGATCTGTAAATATAAGTACAATTTGGTTTAAAGCAGTGTCAGAGCAAGACAAAGCCAACACTTGTGGGACTTCACAGAAAAAATGGTTGATTTTGTTAGAGTCACAGAAAGACAACCATGAAGTGCTTGATGTATGAAAAGTTGAACTTGTTAAACCAAAAGACCATACGATGGCAGACATACAAATACAAGAACGTTTTCTCATGATACTTTTATATCTTAAGGGATTGCAAATAGCCAGGTAACGATCAAAGGACATAAAGGTCAGAAGTAGGAATTCAGTGTCCATAGCAGCAGTAAACACAAACATCTGAATAACACATCCATGGAAAGATATAACTTTTTTTGAGGAAAAGAAATTAGCCAACATATTGGGTACAGTGGATGTGGTACAGATGGTATCCAAGAGAGATAAATTACCCAGGAAGAAATACATGGGAGTGTTAAGAGTGCTGTCCACATTTGTGATGATCATTATAACAACATTACCAATTATAGTTATGATGTACATAATGAGAAAGAGAAAGAACAGGGCAATGTCCAGTTCTGGCGGATTGAAAAGTCCAAGGAGAATAAATTCAGATATACTTGACTCATTGTGCATCTTAATATATATCCATTGTTGGAAGGAAGAAAAGAAGATATACAATTTAGAAAAAATTGTTTATTTCTATTATATTTTGTAATATTGCAAAATACAGTGGCTAGATTGGTAGGCTGGATTATCGAAGTGTGAGAATAATACTCACATTCTCATTGTAGGGGCTTTCCGCAGTGGACAGGGGTCAGCAGGGGTACCCTGACCAGTCTGCGGCTACACAGCCCCATACACAACAAACTGCCATACACTGTGTGTTCTGACAACTCTCTATCAGAACCAACATTAACTTTTTCAGCAATTTGCTGCAGTTTTGGAGATGCTCTGACCCAGTTGTCTAGTCACCACAATTTGGCCCTTGTCAAAGTTGCTCAGATTTGTACGCTTGCCCATTTTTCCTTCAGGACGAAATGTTCACTTGCTGCATAATATATCCTACCCTCCTGTCAGGTGCCATGATAACAAGACTATGTTATGTACTTCACCTGTCAGTGTTTATGTTATGGCTGAACAGTGTATTTTAAACATGTCATTCATAGGACATAAGGGCTTTGAAGCCAGGGTTTGAGTGTCTTCATCCCTCTATAAAAATCTTAACTGGTGTTAACGGTTGTTAAAAAAGCATTGTTGCTATTTTAACAGTAAACACATTTTGCTGTCATACCATCTAGATTAATTTAATGCAGCATGGAAAATGGAACAATGCAAGTTAACCTCCCCTCTAACTGGAGGTTTAACCAATTAATTTTGATGCATTTGTGCCATTAAGCCCAGACAGCTGAATAGTAATAGTAACATCGTAATTAATCTTGAAAAAGACACATGTTAAACAAGTTTAACCATTTTATAATATGTAAAATGGCCAAACCAAAGATAAAGCATATGAACTTATATTTTACGAAATTCAATTACCCATGAAATATATCACATTTGAAACAATAAAATGGTTTAACATTTAACTTTCAATACATGAAATATCTTCATAGCAAGGCTACTCTGCACTACATAAAATGCACTGATCATCTTAATTAGTTAAGTTAGTCAATGAAAATATTAAAATATTTGCATAATTACTGACTTAAAGTATGATACATTTTCCAAGGATTTCAACACACAGATTATAACAAATCAAAGGGCAATCACCACACTTTATGGGTTATTTAAACAAATTAAAAGAGGTTTTCTTTGATTTTGTTAGACTCACAAAGGTTTACATTTGAAATCAGCAGATGCCGTGCTGTGATTATGATCAGTGAATGCTTATATGCATTTGATCAGTTAGCACTCATTCTTTGGCTTTTTGCAAAGGGAGATTAATTGCTTTCTGTAGCGTATTAAGAACTATGTGTGTGGCAGTTGGGCATTGTAATATTAAAGTGCGTACTGTGATTGTTGTGTTTAACAAACAGATCTCCTCCCCTTTACTCTGACAGCAGCTCCTTCAGCTCCCACCTTGGCAGAGACACAGTTTGCATGCTGCAGACACAAGGTAATTTATTTCAAACATGTATTGCAACTAGGGTTAGTACTCCATCCGTTGAGACTACATGTCCCACGACTTTCAGCCAGTCTGGTATATTAAGCATCATGGGAAAGTGAGTACTTAACAACTGCAGTGCCAAAGGTTAGCTTTTATTTCATTATGTATTGGTACTGCAGCTGCTGTGGAATGCACATCTCACAATTCCCTTAGACATCCATTTGGACATTATAAGAAGTGTAATAGCAATACTTTGAGTGCTAACCTTTATTTGAATTTCCCTTTTTTTAATTCCTTCTTTTTTGTAATACCTCAAAATGTTTTCTGTGCATCACAGACCTACACTACACAATATTAACTTGACTGCACTCCCATGATGTTGAGCCAGCATTGTTAGTTGATTATTATGGGGATAGCTAGTAACTGTAGCTTGGGAACTGGTGATTAACACTAAGTCTACAGTACAAATATTAACTTCTGTTGACTACATCTGCAATAATATTTAGCTAGCCATATAGCTAGATGAACCTCATGAGAATTGTAGTTATAGACTAGGGTTGTGGTGGTCTACACGCTCCCATTATATACAGTTAGCCATTACTGACTGAACACCAAAAGATTGTGGACTGGTGTAGTTGTGGCTAATCTTTACCATCCCAGGTATTGTAAGCTAAAGTTCTCATGTTGCGCAGGTAATACATATGTACATACACACATACCTCCAGATCTCTTCCCTTCTTGCAAATGGCAAAAGTCCTGCACTGATCCTAAAATGCAAAGACTTTAATATGTATGGGTATCAAATAATGATGTAAATAAACTTGGCCATTGGAGAATTATTCAGACATTAGAGATTATTTTACTCTAATTTTATTTATTATTTTACATTTATTAAGGGACTATTATGAAAGCAGTCAACTGGGACTAGATGCTTTGAAATCAGGTGGATGAAAGTGGATGAAGTCATAATTTGAAAATGGATCACTCAAGGTTGCATATACAGTATCTCACAAAAGTCAGTACACCCCCCACATTTTTGTGAATATTTTATTATATCTTTTCATGTGACAACACTGAAGAAATGACACTCTGCTACAAAGTAGTGAGTGTACAGCATGTATAACTGTGTAAATTTGCTGTACCCTTAAAAATAACTCAACACACAGCCATTAAAGTCTAAACCTTGGCAACAAAAGTGAGTACACCCCTAAGTGGAAATATCTAAATTGGGCCCAATTAGCCATTTTCCCTCCCCGGGGTCATGTGACTCGTTAGTGTTACAAGGTCTCAGGTGTGAATAGGGAGCAGGTATGTTAAATTTGGTGTTATTGCTCTCACACTCTTTCATACTGGTCACTGGAAGGTCAGCATGGCACCTCATGGCAAAGAACTCTCTGAGGAGCTGAAAAGAAGAATTGTTGTTCTACATAAAGATGGCCTAGGCTATAAGAAGATTGCCAAGACCCTGAAACTGAGCTGCAGCACGGTGGGCAAGACCATACAGCGGTTTCACAGGACAGGTTCCACTCAGAACAGGCCTTTCGCCATGGTCGACCAAAGAAGTTGAGTGCACATGCTCAGCGTCATATGCAGAGGTTGTCTTTGGGAAATAGACGTATGAGTGCTGCCAGCATTGCTGCAGAGGTTGAAGGGGTGGGGATTCAGCCCTTCAGTGCTCAGACCATACGCCGCACACTGCATCAAATTGGTCTGCATGGCTGCCGTCCCAGAAGGAAGCCTCTTCTAAAGATGATGCACAAGCAAACAGTTTGCTGAAGACAAGCAGACTAAGGACATGGATTACTGGAACCATATCATGTGTTCCGATGAGACCAAGATAAACTTCTTTGGTTCAGATGGTGTCAAGCGTGTGGCGGCAACAGATGAGGAGTAGACTTGGGCACCAGGGGGCTCTTCGTGTTCGTCTTCATGCTCATCTTCGGCAAAAAAAATCTTACGAAGATTTCTTCATGTTTGTTTTTTCTTCGTTTTTTCCAGTTTTTTTTTATAAGGGGTTAAAACGGGGTTAACGCGTACTGCAGCAGCTCTGGCGCCAGGAGTTTAAATGTCCGTATGAGCAACTCTGTCTCCAGCAGGGGGCCCCCTGCTGGCAACCAATGGAGTCGCTCGTACATTGGTTTTTGTGGTGCTCATGTTTAGCTGTAATTTTCATCTCTCTCATTTAGTTTTAGTGTTTAGTTATATATTTTTCTTCAGATACCAATTTTTTGTTTTATCATCTGATTTCTTATAAAAATAAAATATGGTGAAAAATTAAGTTATAGGACAGTAAGTAGCTTTTTGCTGTTTCAAAACCATTTTTTCCAATCCGGTCATTCTGCCCCATGTACTATTTCGGACATCTTTGGAGGCCAGACAATTATATTAATCCCATCAAACCATATATTTTTGAAAACTATACACCCCAAGGTATTTCATTTTGGTATTTTAACCCTTTCTGTGCACAAATTCTACCACTAGACTTTTGACAATGTTTGTGGTAGTAATTAAAAAAAAACAAAAAAAAAAAACAATTTTCATACAAATTGTAGATCGTGGTATACGTCACTGTCAAACAACTCCTAATATGTGTTCAGTAACATCTCTTGAGTACAGTGATACGACCCATGCATGTCAGGTTGTTTAGGAGGTAATTAGGGAAAGGCGCATTTTTCAACTTGGAACTTTAGCATCTGGTCCTCTGCCCCATGTACTAGCACCTGCTCATAAAAATAAACTGTATTATTTTTTATAATTTTGGACTTTTTTTTTTACATTTTGTTGATGCATTTATGTTTAAATGTTACCATTTTTTTTACTATTTTAATTTCTTTTATTTTATTAATCACATTGTGATTAAAAAGCTTGGCTCCATTGACTTGCATGTTTGGACGCTGTACCTGTATTTCTCAGGAGCTCTCAGATGGTGTCTGGAGAGACCCTCTTGAGAACTTATTTATTTTTTAAAGGCCACCGCCATCTTGCGAGATGGCCGTTTAAAATCGGTGCCATACACCAGGCGGTCAGACAATATACCTGTGGGTCCCGGTAATCCTGTGTACTCCGACAAGGCTGCACTTGTGTTACTCCCACACAGCGTCTCTTCTGTTGTTCTGCCCAGGAACCCAGCAGAGTCACGTGAAGTGACGTAAATTCATGTCACTCCGCTGGGTTCCTGGGTGGAACAAGAGAAGAGAGGCTGTGTTGGAGCAACGCGAAGGCAGCCTTGCGGGAGTGCGCAGGAAATCTGCAGTTCAGGCAAGGGGGTGGGCGGGATTGACCACATATGTTGCGGGAGTGGGCGGGAGTGGAACACACACATTGCGGGAGCGGGCGGTAATGGTCAGAAAATAAGCGGGAGCGGGATTAAAAAAACAGTCCCGCACAGGGCTCTAGTACAAGGGCTTTTCTAGATTGCGCAATATGTTACTACCACTCATATCACTGAGGACTCTTACCTAGTCTGCACTATGTATAATTTAATGGCTTTCCCATTTTTCAGTAATTTAGCCCTTTCCTTAATGCTTACTTCCAGGACTTTTCTGATGTCTCATTTAACTTGGGACGATTATAGAAAGAAGATGTATAATTATAGATAGTATTAAAATGTTTAATATAAAAACATGTAACCCTTAAGCCTAATTCATTAGTAGCTCCTTTGCTCATGTCATCTTGCTAGTGTTAATTTTAGAGATAATCACTTGGGACATTTAATCCCCTCTATAAATGCTGCAGATTTGCAATTTATCAAATATGCACATGAAACACACAGCAATATACCTTAGTTGGGTGAGTGTATTACATTATCTGCTGTTGATATGCAGGTTATTTGTTGTTTAAGGCAGGCATTCCACCTTGCATTTAAAAAATGTGTACTGCATGCCGTCTTTTGATTTGTAAATGATGTTAATGATGAATCTTGTATTTTAATAGCATGAGGATTTTGTTTCAGCACTTAAATACTAACTTGATGTTAAATTGCGGCTCAATAATATTTCATGATCTATTTCCTTTAACTTAATCCAACATTAAGTCATTATATCAAATATTTATTTAAATTTACGTTTTAAGAAATAATGACAATAAACCAGTAGAGCAAAACATGCCTATAGTAAAAAAGTATAGTAAAAAAATAAAACTAACATTTTAGTGATTCTTTGAGGACTTAGATCAGCAAATGTAAGAATACTAAATGAAGACAATATGGACTAACATCTAGTTCAACTCTTTTTAGGTAAAAGGATGCATTTTTTGCACTCTGTTTCTAACAGGATTTATTTAAAGAAAATAATATGTACATGAGTAATGTCCTTAATGCTGTATTACTTTTTCTTAGTTTTGCCCTTGTCATTATGTATATAGCATGAAGAAAAACTGTTTAAGGAAAAATACTTTTATACCAACATGGAGAATTATACTATTGCCTTTGACTTTTATATTTTGGGCTTTACAATAGAAGACAATACAAGAGTTTTTTTTGTATTACTATTTATTATTGTCTACATTGTTACATCTTTTAGCAATGCTGCCATTATATGTATTGTCAAAAAGGATAAGAGCCTACACACACCCATGTACTTTTTCCTTGCCATATTTTCTTTTTTTGAAATATGTTATATTTCAGTAATATTCCCCACAATAATTAAGGTGATGGCATTACACGTGACACATATCTTATTTTCATGTTGCATTACTCAGCTATTCTTATTCCTATCTTTTGCTTGTACTGAGAATTTCATGTTGGCTGCGATGGCATTTGACCGTTACGTGGCTGTTTGTGAACCACTCCGATACACGACAATCATGAACAACAATATGTGTATGAAAATGGCATTTGGATCATGGGCTGTTGGCTTCATAACTCCTATCATCCCAGTATTCATGATATCCAAGCTGATATTCTGTGGCTCTCATGAAATTGATCATTTTTTCTGTGACTTGGTGCCTCTTATGCGACTAGCTTGTCATGATGTTAGTTTCACTGAGCTAATAAGTACTATGTTTGCTTCAACTGTCTTACTGAGCTCCTGTGGTGTCACCACACTTTCCTACATTCACATAACAATCGCTGCCTGTAAAATGTCAACATCTCAGAATCTGCAGAAAATGTTAACAACTTGCACCTCTCAACTTGTTATAGTGGTAACATTTTATACGTCAGGGATATTTAGTTATGTTTTTCTTGCTTTTTGCCCTTATATCACTTTCCAGAAGCAGGTTTCTTTGTTGTATACTGTGGTTACACCTTTAATAAATCCCTTCATCTACACATTAAAAAATAAAGATGTGAAAGTCGCCATTCGGAAAATGTTATTTGATTGCTATATAAGGAATAACTAGTATGTATTAATGTTATCCCAGAAGACTAGCTTACAATTTTTATTTATAAATTAATATATTGTATCATTAGAATACTTCACTCAAGTAAAATAGACTTTGTACAAAGCAAACAAAATATATACATTACATTTATAGGCTGATGCAATAATTAATTAAATTATTCATTTATTCATATTTAGAATGGTGTCTCTTTTACTTTATTTTGGTAAGTTAAATATTTTATGGTACTACTGCTTGTATTTGCATTATTACATTGTTCAGTCTTTAAATATATACTTTTAATTGTAGCAGGTGTGAAGTAAAAAACTCCTTCCAGCTAGAAAAGTGCACCGATGAAGAAATAATAGGATTATTTCATAAAAAATGATCGGTACAAAAGAATACAAAACAACCCTTTTTGCAAAACCTGTTCTATGAAATCATGCAAGCATAATTTCTTCATAATTTACCTAATGAATACATATTTATTCTGGGAACTGACTGTACCATATTTAAGCACTGTATATGCCAAGCACGTCTACTTGGAGCTTTTTGAAATTTTTACCATATGTTTGTTCAATAAGGCAGCAACAAAACACTAATAAAGCTTTTGTTTTTTTTATAAACTTTTTGATTCGTCCATTTTTTCCCCAGTTTTGACTTCCATCATAAAATGGAAGGTTGTTTGCTAAGATTTTGAGAAGACATTTGGTGCTTTACTTTATATATGTTCTCACTGGCGTAACTACAGGGGTTGCAGCAGTCTCCTTGTTTCAAAACTATTTTGAACCGGCATGGGGAGACTGGGGAGCATCGGGGTCATGTGACCCCATAGTGAAACTCAGGCTTCCCCTTAGTGTGTGAGCAGCCGCATAACAAACTGCAGGAAAGCTGTTTTTGTGTGTGTGTGTCTGTGAGCATGTATGTGTAATTGTGTGTGTGTGTGTGTGATCATGCATGTGTAATTGTGTGTGTGTTTGTGAGAGCATGGATGTGTAATTGTGCATGTATGCATGCATGTATAATTGTGTGTGTGAGCATAAAAGTGTAATTGTGTGTGTCTAAGCATGGATGTGTAATTGTGTGTGAGCATGCATGTGTAATTGTGTGTGTGAGAGAGCATGGGTGTTTAATTTTGTGCATGAGCATGGATGTGCAGGTGTATGTATGTGTAAGTGGTGTGAGATGGAGTGTGTGTTAGGATGAACGTGTACGTGTGTTTGTGAGTATGAGTAAGTGAGTGTAATTTATGTAAGTTTACATATGTGTGACACAGTATATGTTGGAAGGGGGGGCAGGGGGCAAAGAAGGCACAGACAAGTTGTTTGAGGGCAATGATGGCACAGACCAGCTGTAGGGGGGCCCCGGGCAATCTTTGCAGGGCCCTGCAATTTCTATTTACATCCCTGTTGGTGTTTATTCATTTACCAAGTTGTGGTTGTGTGTGTTACTATAATTTATTAAATCAAATAAAACTGAGTGTTTGAAATACTCTACATAAACCTTTAAAACAAAAATTATTAAATAGCATAACACAAAAAATTACATAAAACATATTACATCTCATAAAATTATTTTATAAATTATACAATTTATGAATTAACCCAATCACTAAGAGAAACTATATAGTGCTATATGCTATATGATCAAATGTATGTGGACACCCATCCTAATTATTGAGTTTAAACGTTTAAGCAATACCCATTTCTAACAGGTGTATAAAATCTAGTACTGAGGCATGTCATCCCCATAGACAAACAATGGCAATAGAATAGGTCATACGGAAGAGCTTAGTGACTTTAAAGGCTGCCACTATTGCCACAAGACATTTCATAAAATGTCTTCACGCCTAGACATGTCCCAGTCCAGATAACATCTCAGTCATGACATAAACTAAGCACATTCACAGAGTGGGGCCGCGAGAGCTCACAAGTAAAAAACACAGTCAAGCACTAAAACAGTAAAAGATAATGGAGCGAGCTGTTTTATTCTTTTTTTTTTCCCCCTTCGTGACCATGTTAACATTTTTGTGGTGCTTGTGTTTCTTTTCTCTTGTTTACTGTACCCACACATGTTATATATATAGATTTTTTCAGTACAAAGAAGTATCTTTAGATAACATTTTTTGATCATATCCTCTAATTTCCTTTAAAAAAAATACGGTGAAAAATCATCTACAAAAGCAAATGAAAAAACCGGCTAAATGGATTCCAATATAATAAAGGAACACACAGGGTGGAGCAGGTTTCAGAGTTTTTGAATGCCTCAATATAGATCAATTGGAATGCTGATTGAAAGCCATGCCTTCTCATCCCACATCAGTGCCTGACCTTCCAAATGCTTTTTTGGCTGAATGGGCACGGTATTGTCATATCGCGCATTTTTTGCACCCTATGCAAGAATGAAAAATTGTTCCTGTTATATTTTACAGAAGTTATTTTGTTTACCCTACCCTTACACATGACTGCTCTTTTATGCTGCTTTTACACACACCTGCCCATACATACATACACAAATACACTGCTCTTAAACATGTGTGCCCATACACACTGCCTTTACACATGACTATGTACACTTATGCTTCCCTTACACATGAATGCCCACATACACTGCCCTTACACACACACCTGACCATAAACACACATATATACTGTGGTAAAGTGTATGGGAAAGTGGTGGATGGGGTGTATATCTCACCTCGTTTTTATCCAGGAGGATACATGCCGCTTTAGCAGAGCATAGTCTGCTAGAGATCTTTTGTTTAAAGTTACATGGGCTGGATTTCTTGGACTGGAGGACTGGTTGGAAGTGGGCGAGCTCCAGTCCACACTCCTAGTCCACTACGGGCTTTCCTTACTACCAGGGGTCCTCAGGTGAGGCTTCCTATGTTTATTACTGGGGAGGAAGCCTTAAAAGAGAGGGCTGTTAGGTTTGCAAGGTGTAGGAGAGACTGAGTCAAGGAGCAGCTACAGCCTGTGCTGCAGCCCACCAGGTCTGAACCTTTCCCTATGGACAACTTGTTAGTGGGATAGTGAGGCATCCTGATGTTTAGTTAGAGCCGGACAGGCGTAGAATTTGTTTTGTTTGCAAGGTGCTCTGTGCCTAAATCATTTAAATAAACACCCTCTTGAACTTTTGAAACCTGCTGCCTGTGTGAATACTGTCATTGCTGCCCCATGTGTGAGCTGTTCCCTACAATACATATACTGCCCTTACACACAACTGCCCATACACACTGTCTTTACACACACATGCTCATAAACACACATATACACATACACTGCCCTTACACATAACTGTCCATAAACACGCACACATACACTGCCCTTAGACCCATGCACGTGCATAGTAACCCTCCCCAAGGAAAGCAGGACACAGGAAGGACAGAGCTTGAAAGGTAAAGCCTACTGCACATGCGCATTTGCATAGTAGCAAATACCTCTCAAGGTCCACCCCCCGACATCCTGATTTGCAGGGGTAGAAGTTGTGAGGTTTACTTGCCTCGCCCTTGCCAGGGCTCTGGAGCACATATTCCCATAGTCACACGCCAAAATCTTTTGAAAAGCTATCCTAAAATGGTCAACTACATATTCATGGGGAATGGGATGTCCAACAAGCTCATTTAACGTGAATCCAGGATCTCTTCAACCTCATATTCAGGAGAATTGTTTTTTATCACCGGAGGAGGAGGAATCGAGTGTCTACCGGGAAATGGGTTCACGACCCATGGACTAGTTAAAAATACATATCCCTTTTCCTCTTTTTAAAAAAAATAAAAGTGCAGGAATCCATCTGTAAACTCGTGCATATAAAACACTTGAGGTTTTCATTTTCATTATTTTATTCTGTTTCACTCACTGCAAGCCAAACATAATTAACTTCAATGAAATCTTTTTGAGTCATATAGGTGTCTTAAAAACCTCTATTCAATTAATTTCACTGATACTCATAACGCATAAAGTGTAATAAAACCTGGACAAAATAACTTATTATTAATATTGTGAAAGTGTTACATGTGATTGTTCATATGTAAAGACTTAAAATCATTGAATGCAAATAGATTTTAAAGTTGCTTTTCTAAGGGCTTGTTTAACGTCTTTATTTCTCAATGTATAGATGAATGGGTTCATAAATGGAGTCACTACTGTGTATAGCAAAGCTATGACTTTATTAAGATCAAAACTGCTAATTGTAATTGGGCTGACATACATTGAAATCATAGCACCATAGAACACTACTACCACTGTAAGGTGGGCTGCACAAGTAGAGAAAGCTCTTTGCCTACCTTTAGATGAGGGGATTCTTAAGATTGTTACAATGATTTGCACATAGGATGCTAGAGTGACAAAACATGACCCCAGGAGAATTGCTGAAGCCAAAGTAATAGCTACAGTTTCCATAGTAAATGCATTTTGGCAAGACAATTTTAGGACTGGCAGAAGATCGCAGAAAAAATGTTTAATTTTATTTGGACCACAGAAGTGCAACTTGGAGACTAATATAATTGCACCAAAAGTGGCTATAAAACCAGTAGTCCAAGAAAGGCATGACATCATCATACTTGACCGAGCACTCATAAGTACAGAGTAGTGAAGGGGTTTGCAGATGGCCACATATCTGTCATAGGCCATTACACCTAAAAGAAAGCATTCAGTGGAGCCAAGAGATCCAAAGAAATAGAGCTGTACTATGCATCCTGTAAAAGAAACTGTTTGATTTTCAGTGATGATGTTTAATAACATTTTTGGAATAATGTTAGATGTGTACAGTATCTCCAAAAATGACAAGTTGATTAAAAAGAAATACATAGGTGTATGTAGATGACTATCGGTGTAAACAATAGTAATAATCACAATGTTACCCATAACTGTAACAATATAGATGAGTGAAAACACTGTAAACAAAACTAATGTTAGATTTTTCGAACCAGAAAACCCTAACAAAATAAATTCAGTTATTGCAGTTTCATTCATGTCCCTGAGAATGTGTGCTTTATTTCTTTCTCTTTTTTCTCTTTCTTTCTTTCTTTCTTTCTTTCTTTCTTTCTTTCTTTCTTTCTTTCTTTCTTTCTTTTCTTCCTTCCTTCCTTCCTTTCTTTTTTTCTTGTGTTTAGTTCATGCTAGTAAAATATAAATTTTTTTATTGTTCTTTTGCCAAAAAAATTAAAACACAGAATTCCAAGTGCTTAACTGAAAATTTGAATGACAGCTTAATCAGCTTGTATGAACAAATAATACTTTTATTTTCCTCAAGCGAAAGAGTTCTTAAAAGTTCTACATTCCAACATTACATGGTCTAATAAAAATATTAAATGATTTCATTCTGTTTTTCTATTTCCATGTCTGTGTGCATGTGAACGTGCATTGATGTACTCTTTTTTGTTGTTTTTTTATACTGTTGTTTCTGGCACAATTATGAAGTAACGTATAATGTGTAAATTTGGATAATCATGTACTACATGACCTATAAGATGTAAAAAAAAAGTGTTTTAATGAGTATGCGTGATTGAGGGAATTAATCTGTGAATGAATGAGTATATGAATGAATGAGTATGTGTGATAGCATGGATGTGTAAGTGCTGGAACCTAGGCATAATGGGACTGTGATTGCTGTTAGCAATCACACCCCTATCATGCCAAGTCAGTCAGTACATTCGGAAACCTAGCTAGCTGCCCCCTTGTGTATTGATGCTGCCAGCAGTATGGGGTCTGCACGTCACTTACAGCCACGCTGTACCAGCATGTACTGGCTGACTTGGCATGATAGGAGTGTGATTTCTAACAGCAATCACAGTATCATCATGCCTAGGTTCCAGCATTCACTAGGTTAGCAATCACACTCCTATTATGCCAAGTCATATTGCTGAATTTATTTGTCCAATTGTGGTGTGTTACCTACTTTTATTAAAAATGCGGGGTTTTTTTTATTATTTTTAATGGTGAGGGTTCATTTTCAGTTTCGGCTAAGTGAACCCTGATTTTTTGGTTTTGGTTCAGAATTTTCATTTTGGTGCATCCCTATTTTAATTATCCTGAATTTGTAGTCACAAAACTTTCTAGGCCCAGAAATCAGTGAGAGGAAAAGTAAAGATTAAACACATATGCACTTTTGCACTTTGCAATAAATACATGTTTATCTCATGGAAAAATTACTAGCTTAATTGCCTATGTGGTAGCAAATAATTTCCCTACACATATCTAGAGAATAGCACATTTGCCCAAATACTGTTCACAACAGAAAAATATGAATTGTAAACACATTGTCATTATTATTCCCTCATAAAATAACAGGTTTAACTAAACTAGATGTTGACAGACAAACTGTGGTTTAAATGAACAGAGATCGTTATGCATTAAAAAGCTTTATCCCTCGCAAGTTTATTGCAGGAGAAATTATGAACTGTCCCTATACAATGCATAATACAGATTTGTGCCATAACATCCAAGAAATCTTACTAATTTAACTTTACCTATATTTGCAACTCTCCTGCCAGACTCCATTTTTTGTAAATAAACCTCAATAAATAAACCTCAAAATTAAAAAAAAGACATTTCACTACACCACTCCGTAAATTGTTTAAGCGGATCACAAAACTATAACTGTTCAGAAAAAAAAATATTACTTTTTACTTGCCACAGATCCATGATACCTGGATGCATACATCCACTGCAATTTCTTCCTAATGATCATTTGTAGGCTTTTAAATTGTATCATTGCCTTTGGGAGTAGCAATTTATTTAAGCATGAAATCATTGTATGTACATCTCTTTACTTTAGGGATTTAATACAGAGTAATATACGCCAATATGTATGGAATAAGAGTAATATACTAAGTAGGGTTGAAAAGCTTCTGAGTACAAAAAATGTTTTAAAAAATAGTTTGCATAAATAGTGTTACTCACATTATGCATTCTTGTAATGCAGGATAAGTATTCAAAAATACATGGAAATCAGTGGGTTCAGATATTTTAATTATCATATCAAACAAATAACAATAAATGTTTGGAGCCAGAAAATGTGAGACAACAAACAAATAACTGAATGAATGAATGAAAGAAAAGGTATGTTTGGTCAACTCACTAAGAAGTTGATTTGTAAGTCAAATTAACGCAACTGACCACATTCAACTCTAGTTGCATGCACTTGCATGCTAACACTTGTGAAACAACTGTGCATGTAAACTTGTATGTCCTATCCTGAAACTCGTAAACCCCACTTTCACATTCAAATAAAATAAAAGAACCTGGAGGGTATATTTCAATATATACCTCCTTCCTCTCCATTCAGCTGTCATCCACACAGCCTTTGGTCTTTTCACAATGGAAACAGGCCATCCAAAAAATGTTAAAAGAATGTAAAAAGCAAAAGTCCCAAAATTTAAATGTAATATTATACCCCAGAGACCCTTTTATTGGATACCTTTGATGGGATGACCTGTACCCCAACAGGGCACACCCATCAAATCGTGTTACGTTCTGCCAAGACACCAGCGGTTAACCCCTTCAGCACTGGACAAGACTAGGTCTGGCGACCTACAATGGAGTCCACAATACAATGGATCAAAGGTGGCCACCAAAATTATTTCCTGCGCTTTTTTCACATTTCTTTGTTGCACAGGGTATGTGTTACGGCAGAGAAACCCAGCCAAAATTGTTTAGAAATACTCCACATGTTTCTACATAGCCTATCCTATAAGGTAGTATTTTTAATACTTATGGCTTAACTGGTTGGCTTAACTGGTTGTCAGTGCAGTGGGGTTACAGGTCCTCTTAGGGACCTCTTGAACATGTTATTTATGCCAGTGATGTCACAATGACATAACTTAGCTCACTTGTTTTTTTTTATTTATTGTAGTATTCTAGTGTATTTTTTATTCTTCAAACACTTTTTTTAATTGTTTCCACTTATGGGAGGATTGAGAAAGACAGGAGGGATATGGTTTGGGGATTAATGTCTGCCTTATTGGCTAGTAAGGGGAGCAATCGGATATCCTCTGATGACCTTCCGGGTGACGTTAGCAGTGTGGAAGGGAAAGCCCAATCACATGGGCTTTAAATGTCACCGCTTTCCGGCGCTCACATCAGCAGAAAGACATCAATACTAGCTTCTGCTGATGGGGGAGGGTCCAGGCTGTCAGGAGAAATCCCTGCCGCTGCAAGAAAGTCAGGACGTACCTGTACATCCTAAAGGACTTTGTTGAATAAATTTTTAGGATGTACAGGTATATCTATAGGGCACTAAAGGGTTAAGTGATATTGAATGACAGGATGGATATGGTTAACTGTCTTTAGATGTTGCCTCCTTGTATAATGAATATTCTACAGATACCTCAAGATTGTAAGCTTGTGAGCAGGGCTCTCTCCACCTAATGTATCGGTTCGTCTTAGTCTATCAATTCTCATCTTAGAAAAAAGTGTGGCCTATATTCGGGCAAATATGGTATATCAATAAAAACATTCTTCTGAGATTAATTGTGTTGTTTATTCATGTTAGAATTTGCTGGGGTCTTTTTACCTAGAAGGCGATGATATCGCCCCCTCGTAGTTATTCTATTCCTATTGCATTACATATAGTATGCATTAGATTAAGGCACATGTTAGATCGTATTCTAATTTTATTACTGTAATAGGGGTCGTTTCAATTAAAAAAGAAAGTCAGATGCTAGGCGCCGGCCGAGAATTATATTTGTTGCCAGTGCCCACATTCACTCTTTCTCACTGACTCTCTCACAATCTCTCTCTTTCATGCTCTCAAAACGTTCCCCTACCTTCTCTGCCAACTAATTCTGCTTCTGTGTACCACTTCCCTTTCCACATCTTCTCGTTCTTCATCTTCTATCTCTTGAAGGACCAGGGAAAGGATGTCACCTGAAGCACCAGAATTTAGGGCAAAATGATGGTGCTTTTGGTCATGTCCTCTCCAAAGATTGGATGATCTGGGAGAGGATGTCACCACATGTGTTGCCATTTTGGTTGAAGTTTCCACCTGGTTATGTTTGCAGAGATGTACCCAGAGATAGCAGGATGAAAATAGCAGATAGAACAGAGAAAAAAGAGAGACATGGGAGAAAATAAAATATAGAAGATGAAGAAGATGTGGAAGTGGTCGGTAGAGAAGGTAGGGAATCATGTAAAGAGCGTGAGAAAGACAGTTAGTGAGAGTGTGAGAGATTGAGAGTGTCAGAGATTGAGTGAATATGGTTCCCAAATTTAAAATGCCCCCCCCCCCCGAATTTTCAGCCAAATCCAAAATAGCAGGGAATGTAATTTGTTGCCTGAAAATAGATGAGCCAAAAACTGAACCAAAAAATTTGCTAATGTCTAACATATAGGATATAGGATGTTGCTAAACACATTTTTTAATACAGCCATTGAACGTATTTGTTGCCTCAGCTTTGGTCTTTGGTGACAAGATAATCTTCAAAAAATACCCTAGATTCACAAACATATACTTTTTTTAGGGGACTGTTTTGATTTCTGCGGCTGCTAGAAAGATATCTTACCTAGGTAAGATGGTTTTTAAATCAGGACACATTAAGTAATATTCACTCAATTGCCACTTTATTAGGTACACCCAGGGCCGGCAGGTCTGTGGGCTGGGCGGCCGGCAGGCTAACATTAAAAACAAAATAAATAGAGACTGTTACTTACCTGCCCCCGGCTCCCACGTTGCCTCCGCAGCCGCCACGCAGGAGAGGGAGACCCCCCTCCAACGCACAGCCACCGGAGCTGCCACGCAGGAGAGGGAGACCCCCCTCCAACACACGGCCACCGCCGCAGCAGCCGCCTCGTAGAAGAGGGAGACCTCCCTCGAACGCTGTGCCGCTTCCTCTGAGCTGCCGCGCAGGAGAGGCAGACCTCCTGGAACACGGCGTCCGGCTTCGGTGCTCACGAACTGCAGGCATATATGAGGGGAGATTACGCCACAATCATGATGGCGGCGATTCCCGGACACTGGAAGTGACGTCATAAGGTTTGGCGGGAGATTCGAAACTTCCTGTGCGGTTCCTATTTAAACCTCCTCAGTTCTGCCTGACATTGCCTTCTGGTGGTTGTCTATGCCTTGTGCTAGTACCCAGATAGCGTTTTTGATTCTGTTTTCTCGTGTATGACCCCGGCTTGTCTGACGTCGTTGATTTCCTGATAAATGACCTCGGCTAATTTTACGTTCATCCTGTTCTCCTGAATCCTGACCTCGGCTACGTTATACGACTATCCTGCTCTCCGGAAACCTGACCTCGGCTTGTTTGACCCTGTTCTGTCCTGGAGTCCTACATGACCACGGTGTCTCCTAACTACTTGTACGTGACAGAGGCAATGAAATAAAAGCGCTAGAAAAAATCTGAGAAGCTTCAAACCAATACTCAGGGTAATATCCCTTAAATTACCCAAAATATAAGGTAATAGAAAAATGTAAAGTAAGAGTAGGTGAGCTTTGTATATATCAAATCACCATAAGTGTTAATAATCAATAATAATATACTTATATGTGAAAATGTATAATCTCTTCTTGAATATTCAACCAGGTCACAGGATGATAATATACATGTAAGAGAAAAAAAGAAGAAGGTGCAAACATAGCGTAACCTATAACTTCAGTATATACAGGAATCCTTATTTAGATAAAAATTCCAAATAAAATCAAAAGAATATGTATATGAAATATTTTAGATATAAATAATTAGAATTCTCAATATATAAAAAATCAAAAATACAGGGAACAGCTTGTATGCTTACAAGAGCAGACGCATATATGCGTGTTGGTAAAGCTTCATAGAGACGCCGGCAATAGAAGCCTTGATGTGTTTTCGGCGTCTCTCCTCTCTGCAATGGATCGTAGATCGCAAACCTGCAGACCGCAGACCGCAAGCCGCCAGAAATGCCTTATACCCCCTATATGCCACTCTGTCCCATGATATGCCTTTTAACCCCCTATATGGCAGAGTGGCATATATTGGGTATAAGGCATTTCTGGAGGCAGAGTGGCATATAGGGGATTAGAAGGCATATCATGGGACAGAGTGGCATATAGAAGGGTATAAGGCATATCGGGGGGAGAGTGGCAAGCCTGGGGGCAGATGTGAATAACTGGAGGGGCAGGTTGGCAAATATAGTTTACATGAATTAATAAAGAAATAAAAGTTTCTTACAAGAATATCGTGAAGAATAATGTGAACACTGTTTTGTTCTACTGAACTGTTCATCTAAACACGTTTGCATTTTTTGATTCTGTTATGTCTGATGTATTTCATTTATTAGGGTCTTTTAGCACTTTTGCTTTCTGGTATTTTAATACAAATAATGTGATAAAAAAAAATGTCTTACAGTGATTTGTACGGCAAATAGTGTGACTCGGGTATGTATTAGGGATGCGTGTCGGTATAAGAGCTAGGCCGCAAGAAAAACTATATGGGGCTGCTCTCCAAATGTTTCCGGGGCTGCTCTCCAAATGTTTCCAGGGCTGCTTTTCAGTCCCACTCCGGCCCTGGGTACACCTGTTCAATTGCTTGTTAACACAAATAGCTAATCGGTCAAACGCATGATAGCAACTCAATGCATTTATACATGTAGACATGGTCAAGACAACTTGCTCAAGTTCAAACCGAGCATCAGAATGGGGAAGAATTTAAGGTGATTTAAGTGACTTTCAATGTGGCATGGGTGTTGGTGCCAGACAAACTCTATTCCTTTTAGAATTCCCCCTAGAATAAATGATAGGTTACATATAATCATATAGTATATATAGCAAATATGCCAACATAATAACACTAGTGTCCCAGCCATGAGGGGGGTTAACACACCCAGCATCATTTATTAGCTTTCAAGGGAACATTTTACCATTGTGTAAAGGGACACCGCTTATGTATTTAAACTAATCAAAACAGCATTCTATTTGCTCTGAGCACCATTACTTGAATTGTGTCAGAGAAGATGAAAACATGCGTAAGTAATATTTATATTCAAATTGTAGATGCAAGCCAGTGAACTATTCTTCAACAGAGATGTTTTAAATAAGGGGGACTAGCCATTATTATCTAGCATAATACTGCCACATATGTACAATCCACAGCTACTATTGCACATATACTGTTAGGCAAGCAAATAATGCATTGGTTTCCCATTGTTTTAAAGTCGATTTTGACACATAAGAAACATACGAAATCAAACAAAACTGTGAAATTATACAGATTGAACTTTTTAATCTAAACTTTTTGAAGAAAAACATAAAATACTGATCAAATTATATGTGAAAAACCGTTAAGGTAAATGAAACAAAAAAATAAAATATCGAAACCGTGAAAACATGTATAAAGTTACCAAATTACATTTTTGTTACAGATGCAAAATTTCCCTTATTCATATTCCACCTTTGCCCCAATAACAATCTTTGTTGCATTTGTATGATTTATCGCAGAATAAATCAGATATTACATATTAATAGGTAAATCAGTTTTATTGATACTTAAAGACTAATTGATAACCTTGATTGAAAATGTATAAGCATATTTAAATCATTCTGATATTTTTAGATTTATGAGTTATCCTGTTTTATACCTTCATTTTGGAATGCATGTTGAAAATAGCAGTACTCTAGTGGAGTTTCAACTTGTTGGACTTTATATCAACCAGAAACTGCAGCTATTTTTCTTTTTTCTTTTTTGCCTTATTTATATTGTGACCATACTAAGCAACGCTATCATTATAACATTGATCTGCCAAAGCCCCAAACTCCACAGTCCAATGTACTTTTTAATTGGTAATTTATCTTTTATGGAAATATGGTATACATCGGTAACAGTCCCTAGAATTTTAGCAGATATCTTATCTGAAAAGAAGACAATATCTGTTGCCTGCTGTATTGCTCAGTGCTACTTCTTTTTTGTTCTTGGAGCAATTGAAAACTACCTTTTAGGAGTCATGGCCTATGATCGTTATCAAGCTATTTGCAATCCATTAAGATACACAGCAATAATGAACGTCAAAATCTGTTATAAACTGGTTTTTGGATCCTGGATATCTAGTTTCCTTGGTTCCCTTATACCCATATATTTTCTCAGCAAGCTAACTTTTTGTGGTAGAGATAATACGATTAACCATTTCTTCTGTGACATATCTCCATTGCTAAATCTTTCATGCACAAACGCATCTGCCATAAAATTGTACTTCTTTACCCTCACATGGCTAATTATATCCATTTGCCTCTTTTTTATAATTGTATCCTATTTACAGATAATTTTGACCATAATAAAAATATCATCCTCATCTGGCAGACAAAAAGCATTTTCCACGTGCGGTTCTCATTTGATAGTAGTTGTAATATATTATGCATCTGTAACATTCATATATGTTAGGCCTGTAGGAGAACATTCCTTTCAGTTTGACAAGATTGTGTCTGTGTTCTATGCAGTGGTGACCCCATTTTTTAACCCTATAGTTTACAGTCTGAGAAATAAAGAATTCCAGGGTATTTTAAAATCATATGCAAATAAAATCAATATAAAATGCATGTTAGTTTAACATACACAATCAAAGTATTTTCATTATCAGTAGATTTAGGATTTTTTCCTGGGATACATGTTTCTACAAATGATGATGTTTGAATTTTTTCCCCCTTTTTTAAGTTTAGTACAGTGAGTGGATTTAAGTATCCATTGAATAGTCACATGGCTATCCCTAATCTAAGTCAAGACCAAGGAATGATTAAGGTTTGAGTCTTTACATCAGGAAGAATGGTCAGACTAGATAGGCTGAATGGGTCTTACAGTATATCTCATTAAATTCTATGTTTCTAAGTTATGAATATGTTATATAACAGGCTTAAGCATTTTTTTTTTTTTTTTTACACTTTTATTGCAGCTATTTTTGTTAGTTTGGAAAACGACATCATACTATATTTAATATATTATAGTATAGTATAGCCTATGAAAAGGTTTGATTTTTTTCAAGTAAGTGCTTGCTATATAAGAAGCCCCTCATATAAAACAGTGTATGGCGGATGCTGACGCTCCAGGGAGGGGACAGATGTCGATCTCGGTGTTCTTAATGCCTCGACATTGATCATAAATCACTTGCTCAGCATGTTTAATGAAATGACGTGCCAGTTTGTGTCTGATGTGCCTGGGCCGTATGAGGAGTATTTGTGGGCCAAATGCATGGTCAGGAATTTTAAAAAAGGAAGCTCTGAAAGCATTAGGTGGGTCACCTCAGAGGAGTATATTCTCTGAAAATGCTGGCTACAGGTTGTAAAAACATATTTTATTTTTGTGTCTGAATGCAATGTTATGTTTTAAATGCTTAGATTAAAAGAGTACTTGTCATATTTAGGGATTGGGCAGACAAGAAAAAAGCCTTGGTTATGTTTAGTAAGTTCTTCAAATAGGTGATTTTTGTTATATGGTGTTTTGATTTTAATTTGTGCTGAGTTAAAAAAAAAAGCCATTGTACCACAAACACAAGCTCTAACTAATTTCTGGAGTTTTTTTGATGAAATAAATAATTTTTGGTGTATATATGAGTTCTAGAACTTTATCTGTTTAAAGATGTAATTCTTGACTGTGGTTTTATGTGTAATCACTACTTAATATCTCTTCGTAAAGGGGAGCCAGTCTAGTACATGTTCATCTTAAGGGGTTGCCAGGCCATGTCCCCTCTTCCATAAATATTTTAATTGGTACCTGACTACTATAGATAGTGTGTTTGTGTGCTAAACTTGCCCCGTGGAGAGGCACCACAATACTTTGGAACTGTTGTTGCACAAAATAACAACTGCATCAGCCAACACACTTCTACAAAAAAAATGCTCCCCCTTTTCTTTAACTTTTTATATATGGTGTTTGTATCAATTAAACAATTTCAGTTGCAATTTTATGGACTAATCACAAGTTTGGACTACAAACTGATCAATATTGTATAGGTCTCTAGTGTATTGCTCTGTTCTTAACCCCTTAAGGACCGGGCTTATTTTTTCTTTTTGTTCCCTGTGGGACCGAAGCTGTTTTAATACTTTTGCGGTGCTTGTGTTCAGCTGTAATTTTCTCCTCACCCACACATGTTATATATTGTTTTTTTCAGGACAAGATGGGCTTTCTTCAGATACATATGTTTTGATATCATTACTACAAAAAATAATAATAAAACATGGCGAAAATTTGAAAAAAAACACCTTTTATGACTTTTCTTTGAAAAATCTTTTACTCGCCTACAAAAGGAAGTAAAAAAAATAGCTAAATAGATTATACTATTTGTCCTGAGTTTAGAAATACCCAATGTTTTTATGTTTTTTTGCTGTTTTTTGTAAGTTATTGGTCAATAAGTAGCATTTTATGATTTCCAAACCTTTTTTTCCAAATCTGGTCATTCTGCCTCCATCTCCTCTTTGGAACATCTTTGAAGCCAGTTAACCCCCATCAAACCATATATTTTTGAAAAATAGACAACCCAGGGTATTTCAAATGCTGGTATTTTAACCCTTTCCATGCACTAATTATACAACCACACTTTGTAATAGTAATTTGTTTTATTTTTTCAAACGAATTGTAATTTAGTTATAAATATAAAGGTCCTGGTATATTCCACCAGCCTTTGCCAAAATTTAATTTTGTATTTTTTCCACACAAATTGTACTTCAGGAATTAATTCATAGCTCCTTGTATGCGTCACTATCAAACAACACCCCAATGTGTGCTTAGCAACATCTCCCGAGTGCAGTGATACCCCACATGCATGGGTTTGTCTTGTTGCTTGAGATTTAAAATGCCACATTTGGGAAGTGCGCTTTTTATCTCCATTTTGGTCAGTCTGTACCTATGCCCTATCTTTGAGTCCGGCCACTCCAATTTACTCCATCAAGCCATTTTTTATTAAATTAGACACCCCAATGTATGGCGGATGTTAACGCCCCGGGGAGCGGTCAGACATGGCCCCTGATGCCGATTTTCTCGTCATCAAGGCATTACAGCAACGCCATTTAAGCAAGGAAAGTGATCGTTGATCACTTTCTAAGCTTATTTAAGTTAGTGGCGGTTCAGGGCCGTCAAAGGTCGTTAAGTGACCGTTTTTGCCTGACTGTCCTGAACCGGCAAATGTCGTTAAGGGGTTAACAAAAAAATATCATTACAGTTTACTCTCAGGTTGTTATGAGAACAAAGTATCATATCTTTGATTACCTACAATACCTGCGCAGTTATCCAGGGCCGGGTAGGATACTTGTCTACACTGTCTTTCAAAAACCACTGTGGCATATATTCTAAATGTATGATACTATATACTAACCCCTTAATGACAAGAGTGTTTCTTATTTGTAGTACACTTTGGGACAAAGGCTTTTTTAAACATTTAACATGTTTAGCTGTATTTTTCTCCTTTCTCATTTTGTGCACCTACTCACATTATATATTGGGGTTTTTTCAGGACAAGCAGGGCTTTCTTTAGATACCATTATTTTTATCATATCATCTAATTTACTATTTGACTTCTGAAAAATGTTTTACTCATCTGCAAAAACGAATGAAAAAACCTGCTAAATAGATTTTACTAGTTATCCTGAGTTTAGAAACAGTTTTGCTTTTTTCTGGGCTAAAAATTGAAGCCTCTTGTTCCCCATATCCAATTGGATAATTGGGTAAATAGTGGTATTACCTCTATTTCCCATTTACTCTCATGTGGTCGCCTACGTTCTTTTCAGGACCTGCAGCGCGCTTTCTCCCTGCCTGGTCGGGATTTCTTTAAATATCTCCAACTACGTCATGCTCTTTCGCACCATCTGAGGACCCTTCCCTCTTCCTGTCCTACTACTCCGATTGTCCGGTTATGCCTGACTGCCCCCTGTGTTCCGAGTGCTATCTCGGTTTGCTATTGGGTCATGGGTCTGATGACAAACTCCCATTTATGCTACAATGGCAGGGGCGGGCTGGGCGGGGGGCAGGGGGCGCAATTGCCCCCCAGGCCGCCCTAAATCCGGGCCAGTGGGCCGGACGGACGACGCAGACGAGCATTCAATGCTGCTGCGGCCGCAAAGTTAAAAACTAAGCGGCCGCGAGCAGCATTGAATGCGGCCGTTATGCGTACCTGGCGGGGGGGGAGGTCCGCCCTGGCTGCCGCTCATCTGAGGGCTGCCACCATGCCGGCAAGCCTTCAGAAACGGTGCGCGCGGCAACTGTGGCTGTGCGCCGGGACTTGATGTCAAATCCCGGCGCACAACACTGAAGCCACGCCCACCGTCTTCCGCGCTCAGTACAGTACACCGGAAGGACAGGAAAAGAAGAAGTAGAAGAAGAAGAAGAAGAGGAGGAAGAGGAAAAGTGAGAGTGAAAGAAGAAAAGGTAGGCGAGAGTGG
>VKOC01000001.1:42898449-42910402 GCA_009364415.1 Spea multiplicata
GGGGTGCCGGGTGCCGGCAAAGACCTCCGATACCGCTCCCATGCGATCGTGCGGATCGCAAGGGAGCGGTATCAGAGGTCTTTAACAGACCTCCGGCTCACTCAAGGGAGCCGGAGGTCTGTTAAAGACCTCCGATACTGCTCCCTTGCGATCCACACGGCAACAGCTGCTGTGCGCCGGGGTCTGTTGTCAGATCCCGGCGCACAGCACTGAAGCCGCGCCCACCGCTGCCCTCTGAACCCGGAAGAAGAGAAGACAGAGAAGAACAGAAGAAGAGGAAAAGAAGCTGAAAGAAGAAAGGAAAGGTAGGAAAGCATTAAGTGAGAGTGGATTGGTATGTGTGTGGATTAGTATATATGTGTGAATTAGTATATATGTGTGGTTTGGTGTATGTGTGGTTTGGTATGTGTGTGTGGATTTTTTCCCAATATAAGACATACCCCGAAAGTAAGACATAGTGGGGCTTTTAGGGATAAAAAGAAAGTAAGACACTGTCTTACTTTCGGGGAAACACGGTATCTTTAACGTCAAGAAGAACAAGGAGTCATGAAAGTGAGGGCAGACCTCCACAGACCACAGATTTTAACATCATCAAGCCTGTCTAGGATTGCATGAAGAAAGAGAAGCAACTGAGACTGCCTAAATCCACAGAAGAACTATGGTTAGTTCCCTAAGATGTTTGAAACAACCTACCTGCCGAGTTCCTAACAAATTTGTGTGCAAGTGAAACTAGAAGAATTGATGCTGTTTTAAATAAGAATTTTTTAACTCACATTACATTTTGTTAAATGATAAAAGTAGACTATTCACGTTATTATGCTTGAAGGCATTCTTACTTTTTAACATTTTTTCACACCTGCCTAAAACCTTTCCACTGAAACTGTAATTTTCTTAAAGGAGACTGAAAAAACCTGAAACTGATAAAAGGGCGCAGTTTATAAAATGGGCATGTGAAAACATATATTCTGTTGTTAATTACAATTACCTTTAATCATCAATGGATTGGACACATATGTTGCGGGAGTGGAACACACACCTTGCGGGAGTGGGCGGTAATGGTCAGAAATTCAGCAGGAGCAGTATTAAGAAAAGCCTATGACTAGCACTATAAAGGTTTAATTCTACCACCATAGGCTGGGCTAGTGAGGACAAAAGTATATGGAATGGTTCAAAGGTGCTTAGTACTAGACTTTAACAACTTTGTTAATTCGTAAAAATATCAAAAAATGAAGCAAAGAGCTCTTTTTTCTGTTTAAATTTCTTTTGTGGAAGTTCACCAGGAGGCCATGTCAAAAGGATGAAGAAAGAAGGAACAATGAGCAGCAAAAATAAAGAAATAAGGCAGAAGAAAAAGTGGAGCTACGGGTAAAGGAGACAAGGACACGGAAGCCAACAGTGTATAAGGTAGGGAGAGAGCATTAGAGAGAGTAAATGACAGTGTAAGAGAACATGAATGAGAGAGTGAGAGCAGGAGAGAATTAATGAAAATTTCATTTCATTTCCAAATGAAGAATGATCTTCAATTTTTATAGAAACCTATAGGGCAGGAAATAATATTTGTTGTCCAAAAACGAATGGAACCAAAACAAAACAATACTTTTCTCCAAATAATTTTTGGTACATTACAAGTTGAATGCCTTGTTTTATGAATCACTGCAATATAATCCCAAATGAAAATAATTTACACAAACAGTAAAAACTAAAAAATTACTTCAAAGCTTCAATTTTAAATTCTATGTTATTGACTTAACAGAAGGAATTCCAAAACTCCACATATGTGCAAAGGACCATTCAATTTAACACTTCATCTATATTTTAAAGTAGATGTAAGTATTTGTTTTCTGTAAATATAGAAATGTATTACGGCCTGTAATATTAAGACGAACAAGATTTCAAAATATCTATTTATTTTTCCACAGTTTCTATTTGTTTTGTTTTTCTTTTTTAATAGAGGAACCTGGTCATGGCAGAATTTGTTTCTGCTTGTGCCCTGTGAGTGCGTTGATAATGCAGAGTGAGCATTAATACCCTCTATGTTATAATGGGAAATAAAGCTTTTAAAATGATCTATGGGAGAACAACCATATAGTTGTGCAACCAAGTGTGACAGCTTTGGTAAAGGTCAGAAAGAATTTACTACATTTCCTAAATTAGCCTTCTGTATGACAGGCATCTGAAAACTACAGTAAATGCACATCAATTCCTGTGAATAATAAGGTTCAGTACAACATAGATGGCAACCACAAAGGACGTCATTGGATATATTAATTCTGGAATTACACAACAATATCCTAGATTATTAAACCCTGTGGTTCTCTTAACGAGTAGACCTCAGCTATGCTCCATTATATTGCCAGAAGCTTAAGAAGAATAACAAAAATAAGATGTTTCTTGCTCTAGATCGTCTGTTTATTACAATGCTCTTAGAGCTACTTCATTAGAGAAAAGTGCAAATTTGAAGATATGCACAAGGGATCTTCTGTAGTATTCATAGGTTAAGTACAGCCCTGGATGGTAAGTATTGGTTGTAAGGGCTGCATGACAGGGCCAAGATCAAGGGGAGGTATATTTTAGTTAAATAGGGCTTAAGAAGGGGTAAGAAGAAGCCCCCTTTTCATTGGTCATTGGTATGTCCTGCTCTGGGGTCAATCTGAGGTGCTGGTTTGTCAGGCATCTGGAAGCAGAAGCATGAGATATTACTTAAGAAGGGTCCCCACATGTCAGCTCGCCATTTTGGTTCAAGATAGATTACTGGATTATTCTTTCTATTCTGAAGTTTGGCGATCTATCAGCTTCCACCAAAATTTGAGGTAAAAGAGTATCCTGAGATGTCAGCTGGGTGATCTGGGTGCAAGCCAAGGAGTTCAAGGGCTTCTTGGCCACTTGTCAGTCCAGAGCCTTCTACTTCTCTGCAATCATATTCGTCAGGAATAAGAGATAAGAGGATCTCATCTAGCTTCACTACTCCTGTGTCCTTACCTTCTGCTGCTGGTACAGAATCATAGTGCATATGGAAAAGATGCGGGTGTATCTTTCGCCCCCCCCCCGCCATCCAGGCCCACCGGACAGCGGGTCACTTGTGGGAGGTGACCTCTTCCCCAGCTGTTACAGGACCGGATTCCCCCTCTCACACTGAAATGATCATAGGCGACAGAATCTTCACCTATATTTAACCTTGGAAGGAGGCCCGGATGAGGACAGACCTACCTTGAAAATAAGTTAGTCACACTGTAAGTTTGAATGCCTTGGGAAGGGATTTAGGTGCTGAGGATAATTTGAATATGTTTCTTTTAGTCTTATTTTTTTTCCCATCAGCATCAGTCTTCAGGGGAGGGTCAAGTCCAAAAGCGGTCAAGTCCAAAGCGGCATCAGGGACCACCGTCTCTGCCAAATCATGCGAGAAGGAGTAGGCTTGGCTTGCTGATTTAGCAAACAGGGAAGTTTATGTTTGCATCTAAACCCAGAAGTTAACCCCTTAAGGACAAGGGAAGCCGTCCTACTACTTAGTTCCCCAGTCCTTTTCCATTTGAATGCAATAATTCTCCATCATCGCAAGTGTAATGGGTGAGAAACCACCTCAGTGTTATATAAGGTGAGATGAGCAATTGTATCAATGGATGACCCCAGCATGCAATGGCATCATAAGGATATCACCTTGTAGTTGCAGGTCCCCATAGTCAGCAGTCTCCATTTCCAGTGGCAGCCGGTGCTTCAACCTCCAGCAGAGCTTCGGCTGCATGAAAGCGGAGGTTTGTTGGCAGTACAACCAAGGGCAGTGTAAGTGGTGAAATTTGTGCACATTTCAACATGATTGCTCAGAATGTTCAGGCTCCTATCCCCTTACTAAATGTTTAAAAAAATCAAAGAAGGTTAAGCCTGGTGGAGGATGCCAGTATCCATAAACAGGATGAGGCCTTGGTTTAGTTTTGCCCCATTGCAGAAATGTAAAATCAGCCCTTGCTCATCCGTTAGTCATTCAGGATAAACTTTTGATGAAGGTAGCTCTTGGGCGTATGGCTGGCCCTCTACCTTTCCCCCCTCTGCCCTCTCTTAGGGTGTCTCCTCTGGGGGTGGTCCCCAAAAAGGAACAAGGAAGTTTCATCTCACTCACCAACTGTCCTCTTCCAAAGGCAGGTCGGTGAATGATAAAATTGATCCTGAACTATGCTGTGTTTCCTATACGTTTTTTGATTGAGCAGTCCATTGGATAGGGGGGCTCTTATGAGCATAACTGCCTTTTGGCTACTACCAGCTTATGCTGCATGTTTCCATCTGGTGGGTTGCAAGGGGGGACAAATTCTATGTTGACATGTGTTGGCAAGTAATAATGTAGACTGATGTTACTATGGATGGACAACCACAAAAGAAGACTATTTAGGGATGGAAGATTTGGTCTAGAGTGAACTGGTAAGTAATCACATTGCTCCCCTTGTTCCACCCAGTTCTTCTAGACTCATGATGTTATTCCAATGGGCAGCCAAAGGATGGATAAATAAGAAACAAGAAATGATTCTGTGTACTGAGTAGGATATCCAAATGCATTACTACGCAGGAAATACATAAATATGATTTTGAAAATGACACCAAATAATTATCAATATATGTTACATTAGGTCAGAAGTATTCATTAGATTGTATTTGTCCTATTGATACAATGGGATTTGATCAATTTACCCTATTTAAATTCAGTCTTTATGCTAATTCCCCCCACTCTTTAAAACAGAGCTTGCAATAAGGAGAAAGACAACACGTTCCTTTATTTCAAATGTACTTAAATAAAGTATTTCTTCAATGTGAATTAACTTCACTAATGATATGGTGTCAAGTATAATCACATATTCCTAATAGCATGCTTAAAATAGGTTACTGAAGCCAGCACATTTGATGTAATGAAAGGCAAGCCCCAAAAAGCACTGGAATAAAGGAAGTGCTTTCCTTAGAGATAACAGTATTATGTGCCTTCAAACTAGTGTTTATTAGATATGATTTCTGTTGAAGCATAGTGTTTAATTTTAAAGAACATCAAGTCCTCACATTCTAAATGTCGCTTAGAACCAATGATCATGCCGCAATCAATAGATTTGTGTGTGCTGAAATAATAATTTTTGCAATTAGTTTTCAACACCTCCTTGGAGTCAAGAAGAGTGTTTCCCTTTAAGATAACATTACTGTTTTTTTTGCGGTCTATTGGATCAATTAATATGGGTTTGTGGAGTGGTTGAAGTTGATGGACTATATGTCTTTTTTCAACCTAATTAACTATGTAACTATGTAACAATGCAAATTAATGCACAGAACGATGGCACTGATTTGGTAGCAGTACGTTTTATTTTGAATATTATGAATAAAACAAAACATTAGTGTTTGGTATGCAAATAGGTTACTGTTTAGATGCAGAAGTGGATGAATTAAAATATCCAGCAAGCAATCTCAATCAATGCATTAAATGTTTGCCTTAGAAAGGCATTTGAAATTCTAACATTTTGCCGTTGTTAAGCCTCAGTTCCTCACTACTTGAGCCTTTGTATTGTTATTCATGATTGGAATTGTAAACAGAGGGCGGGGAAGGAAAAAAAATCCAGGCATTATAAAGTATTTTATGCATATTTATGTTTGAATGAGGTAGACGGCGCCTGTGCTTGCCCTTTACTCCATTGGAATATTAATTGGGATATTTGTAATCTAAGCATGCATGGAATAAATATGGAATGATGATGGTGGTCCTTGCAGTGCAAGAATTTGGCAGCTCTGTTGCTCTTTGAAAACAAGGTACCTTAGAAAAACGAAGTGCTTGTCCTGTGGCTCATTTGGAATGCAGAAAGCATCCAAGTTGCTGTGCAGAACTGCTAGAAAACCCTGAGAAGACAAGAAAAATGAAGGCAGCCACAATCTCATTTTCTGAGGGCTGCAAGTCAGCCAGGAAATGGCTATTATTCCATCGACACTGTCGGTATTAAGTTATTTCCTTCACTAAATACGAGAATGTTCATGAATATCTATTGAGTCCCAGATACTGGTGTCTACTGGCAGTATGGCTCGCTGATTGTTGCTTTATATTCCTCTTACTACACACCTCAATCTCACATTGAAGTGAAAGACAATAGTATTTTAAATTGGTTAATAAATCTCTAGATTGATGCTCTTGGAAGGTGCATGAACTTAGTCTCTATTACAACTATGAAAGTGATAACATTTTAACCAGTAAAATACTTCAGTCTTTTAAAAGACATTTCTGTTCCTTGACAATGACAAAATGACAATTTCTTGTATAATTGTATTAATCTGTTAAGAGAGTTAACCGTTTAAAATGTGGTATTGGCTTACAATGTTCAGTTAGTTTCTTAAAATGTCAGAAAGCCTTATTTGAATAAATAATTTTTTCTTGCTTGTTGCACTGTGACAGGAGTTTAGCCAATGATTTTTAATGTGTTGTCCATACGCGTTCAGATCCAGTAAGTACTATAACATGTCTTGAAGGTAACTGTTAAATAAGGTAACTGTCTCAGTTATTTGGAACGATGATGTCTGAAGGGTCAGTATGAGAGGTTTGAGGAGTAAACCCTCCATTTGCCATCTGACAACAATTCAGAATTGTACTACTTCACTTAATATTCTATTAAATATTATTTCTCATTAGGGTGCTGCAATATTGAAACGTATATAATATCAATAAAATTAATTTTGTGATAGAACACTAAACATAGGGATCAGTGAATTTGCAACTCAACTCATGAGTGGCAAAAGGGGAAGTTTATCTGAAAATACTCGTTGTAAGCATTGCCTTCTTTTATGTGTGGTATTTATTTCCTTGTTTAAAGTGTGCCCTTAAAGCATCCCGACATGTCACTGCTCAACCGGCCACATTTGAAGACCTTAGCTCTCTCTTGTAACCAGCCATTTTGGGAAACCTGATATTTAGTTATATTTTTATTCACCCAATACCTATTTTAATTATTATGTATTATTAGATGGATGTTTTTTTACTGAACAATAAAATGTTTCTGACATGGATCTGATTTATTTTAAAACACTAAAGACAGATCTCTATTTCCTAGTTGGAATTTTGAAAGAAACAGAATAATTTAATACAAATTATAGCGTTTCAAGCACAAAGTGATGTTTGGTGTGTTTGATACTTAAGGGAGATTACAAGTAGAATACTTATGAATTAGGTGCCACTGCTACTGTCTGTACTCTCAACAGATGGAGATGAACTTCTGATTTATCTTAGAAATATGTGGATAGTATAAAAGAAATATATCTCAAAAAAAGACATTATATGCAGAAAGAAGTGTTCACAATTCCCTAAACAAAAGAATTGAAATAAAGGCAACATCATTTTAATTTTAGATTTCCATCTTATAAATATTTCTGCTTAAATTCTTGATACATAATATCCTTGTTAATGTCATGGATGTAAAATCTAAAAAAAGTTTAAAATCTTCTCTAGAAAATCAAAACAGATATACGTTCCTCTGCCCTTTTTGTTACAGAATACTTTTTTTTGAAAATATACAATTTATATGATTGTATTTGTGTAAATAAAAAATGTCCTTCTCACCCCTGTGGGTAGTGTGAGTCTTTGTTAACCCCGGTTCTCTACCAGAGGCCTGGAAGTTTGAGGGTTCTGTGCAGGATTTTTGCTGTTCCTAGCACTTCTGGACAGAGTGCTCTTATGTCTTCCCTGGAATCTTTTGGAGCCACTATATATATATGTGGTATATTGATAAAGGTCCTGCGCATGGACATGCTGAAAAAGCCATGTGAGTGCGTGTCAACTTGGATCTATCTATAGGGAGCTAACACAGTGTTTGTTTGCTTTAGTATATAAGATGTTTGTGTATGGGTAAGTGGTCTCTTGATAAAGATTGGACCAAAATGTTGATATAATTTTGTACCATTAAAGGGGATTGCTGACTGCTGAAAAAACCTGTGAGTGCGTGTCTATTCAGATCATTATGTACAGTGCATGGTACCCGGGCTGCCACATTATCTTTAAAAACTGTGTGAGTGTGTGCAGGAGATTTGAATTTGCATATTATATTAACAATTAGCCAGTGCTACTCCGGTGCAACATTACAGTGTTTTATTTTAGCTCCTTACTGAAGGGAGAGTGCTGGAGTACTTTTAAAGAGATGGAGGATTTTTATTTATTTTTTTATTAACAGTGACTGAGCTCAGATCATATAACAACATAAAATATTTTTTAATTATCTTCAATTCATATTGAAATTCCTGAGTAGGGGTATACCTTTAAATTGTTTTATTTTTTTATTTTTACCAGTGTGTATATAAAACAATTGTAAATGTCCGTGAGAAGTAGTGAATCCAGTGTTTGTGGGTTGGGCAGAGCTGGCGGCAGGAGTGTATGAAAAAGTAGTAGGCAGGTGATCACCTGTATACCAGTCCCAAGTAGGCAGCAGCTTGAACTACCACGAGTCGCATGCAGCAGCCACATCTTGCTAAAATTTTGTCTTGAAAGTCAGTCTGCCCAAATTAAGTTACTCAACTTAACAGGATTAATTCAAAATTAAGAAACTCGCTGTTCCTACTATCGACAGCACATAGGGTCACTTCTGATATCATTTCACATCTGAGAATGATGTATCTCAGGATACCAGATCCACTAATCAAACTTTTTTGAAAGAGGCAGACACATCAACTAGGATTGGCACTTGGAGGATTCTAACCCTTGGGCAGCACAACACAAGAGATGAGTCTACATCAGACTTGGACAAAAGGGGAAACTTCATCAGATTAAATAGCAAACCGCGAATTTGGAGAATGTGATCCCAATGTCATACATTGAACACTCCAGAAACACAGAGGTTAATAGTATGATCGCTACACACAAAAGTAAAGTGAACAATTTGTCAGACGTAGCAGATATTAAGTCATTATTTACTTACCCTACTATTGTGATCCGCCCTACTGACAAAGGAGAAAGTGTCGTAATAGTGGACTATAAAATGTACCATGAAGAAATTATGAAACAATTAAGTGACGCATGCAGACAATAACAGTTCAGCCCATCTAGTCTGCCTCTTTTTCATACTGTAAAGACTGAAACCTTAATCAGTCCTTGGTCTTGTGTTAGATTCAGGAGCCATAAGCCTATTTCATGTGTATTTAAATTTGATCACTGTATTATCTTCTACTATTTTTACTAGTAGGCTGCTACACTTATCCAACACTCTTTACCTACCACTTTTATTTGAGTGGTTGGTCTGTCATATCAAGTAGGTTTTGACAGGATATTTTTGAC
Source organism: Spea multiplicata (assembly GCA_009364415.1). NCBI lineage: Eukaryota > Metazoa > Chordata > Amphibia > Anura > Pelobatidae > Spea > Spea multiplicata. Next base: position 42,907,715 of record VKOC01000001.1, read on the forward strand.
AAGTTATTTTGAAGGTAAAAGTATACAGCTAATATAGCTTTGTCATTCTTTCTAAACTGGAGAAAGTGGGCAATCGTGTTCCTGTATACAGTCACTCAGAAAATGTATGCTGTTGACAAGATTGTCATGGGATGGGACATTAATAAGAAGGAATGGGTATAGTATTGAAGGAGAGGAGTACAAACAGGAAAGGGTTGGAACAGAAATGGTGGGTCATCACATGCAGGGGTGGATCAATGTTATTGCCTTGCCCACCAATAGGGTCAGCAAGGAATACCGCACCCATGCACCAGTGAGCCTAGACTTGCCCCTGTTGGAAAATAATGCAATACTTGACTATGTATCAATATATATTGCTTGAAATATAGTTGGAATTTCTGAACTTGAGCCAAACCAGCATCCTTTTTCAATTGTAGCTCTTTTTCTCATCTAAATAAATAAATCACTGCTATCAGTTTAGGGAAAGAAGTTTGTTTTAAAATATATTTCATGCAAATTATGTAAACTAAAGAGAAACATATTGTACACACTTAAGATCTTTACTTTTGGTTTTCATTTGTGGCATAAATTGTTTTGACCTTAGATGCTAATTGAGTCTTCATTAGATGACCAAATTTGCAATAGATCAGCAGTCGATTTGGCAGAGTATTTTAACAAAATGAGTTCTTACATTACCTTGCTAATCGTCTTTAGAGTGATTAGATTTATAGGAGCGTGATTTGCCTTACTCATAATGAAGTGATTGATAGGTGCACCCGTGCAACACAAGGATAACACGCACATTTTAATCACCTCATGTCTTTTTCTATTTACTGTATGTCATTTCTTAATTATTTAAAATGTATAACTGTGCAAGAGTTCAATATATTGTATATAAAGCAGTGTGGAATACAATGGCTCGGTAAAAATCAATAAATGATAATGATAATAAATATTTTCTAATTTACTCTGGCATACTGGTATATAAATATAATCTTTATGTTACACTACAGCTGGATAGGAGACACCGTAGTCAGGTAGGGCCCAAGGGTCCGATAACGTTCGTCAAGCCGAGGTCAGGATTCCAGAGAACAGGATAATCGGGTAAACACGTCAAGGTCAGGATGCCAGAGAATAAATTTAGTTAGGAAACAAGCCCGAGGTGAAACACAAGGACTGAAAAAGGGTTGTCTAGGCATAGACAACCATCAGAAGGCAAGGATACTCCAGACTGAGATGTTTAAATAGCAAACGGGAGTGCATGTTCAAATTTGCTGTCAAAACAGCGCAAACTTTTGGTGTCAAGATTTGCGGCCATCTTGAGAGTGGCGTTATCGCCCATCATAAAGGCCTGCGATTTGGGAGTTCACCACTAGAGGGCTTGCGAGCGCAAAAACAGGTTGCTGCACGAAAGGAGGTCTACCTCTCCTGCGCGTCTCTTCAGCAGACTGTGGCAGTAGTCATGCGGTGGAGGGGGGTCTCCCCCTCCTCCGTGGCGGCTGTTGTTGTGACTGAGAGGAGAGTGGGGGTCTCCCTCTCCTGCGTGACAGCAGGTAGGTAACATAATACTACAATAGTTTACATTTCTAAATGATTGTTATTCTATTACAGATGTATCTTAGGATACAGTAGTGTGTATTGTTTATTTGCCCAACTTATGTCTAGTACATGCTGGTGTAGCTTTAATCAGACAATGTTTTTTGGCTAATTTGCTTGTGCTCAACAAATTTTGTTTCCTATCCTTTGGTTTGGACCAAATTCTGTTTTCTTATTTTTAAATTCAGAGACAAAATTTGGTTATAAAAACATCTCTCTCTCTCTCTCTCTCTCTCTCTCTCTCTCTCTCTCTCTCTCACATAGTTCTGTCTGTGCACCCCCACCCATTCACTTACTTTCTCCAGCCGTTTTCTCTACTCCTCTGATTTCCTGGCAAATGGCGGAGACCATGCTGATACAGAGTAGGGAAGAGGGCAGGGGTCAGTATGTGAGTCCTGATGCACAGAAAAAAAACACAGGAGAAAGAGGAGGGTGGTGTGTGTGTTGTATGTATAATAAAGGCAGACAGATCAGGCAGCAGCTTCTTTATTCCATGCTCTCTCTTTCTCCCTCTGCCACCAACTGAACTCTCTTACAAGTTACATAACAAGACTTAAGGTAGACCATGTATTAGCATTTAACCCCTTCAATCCATAATAGACGTACCGGGACGTCCAAAAAACGCCCACTAAGAAACCCCTATGGACGTCCCGGTACGTCCAGCCCTTCGTGCAGCGAAGGGACGCATCCCTGCCGCTGCACGGGAGACCAGGCTGTCATTTGACAGCCTGGAATCCCCACTGAGAGCAGAAGCTGGCTTTGATGGCTTTCTGCTGTCCGATCGCCTGTAACAGCTTCCGACACTGTAAACTGCCCGATTGCGGTTGCAGTTGCAAACGCGCGATCGGGCATTCCCTTCCGGGTTGCGTCACTGCTGACGTAACCCAGAAGGTCATCGGAGGACATGATATCACCTGCGGGGATATCCTACCCTCCGATGAGGCACAGAGAAGCTGAGATCTCTATGCAGGTCTGTGAGGACCTGCATAGAGATCACAGTGTGATCGGTGCAGGGGGATCGCGGGGAGGGGAGTGAGAAACCATGTCTCTCACTCCCCCTCCCGTCCTGTAACAGAAAAGCTGGAAAAAAAAAAACGGTTAGTCATTTAAAAA
>VKOC01000001.1:42920640-42931436 GCA_009364415.1 Spea multiplicata
TATACAGAATTCAGCACGTAGTAATTTTTTCAGATGAAATGTCATTAATTTAACACTCCCAAAAATAAATCTGTTGATTCACCCCTCAAAGTGCTCTAGATATGAGGTTAAATTGTATAAACTGAACAAAAATAGGAACAACAGCCTTGCGCTACCAGGTTGACCTGATATTACTACTTAAATCAGGACAATTTTTACACCAGCCTCATGTTATTTTAATTATTATACTGCCTGGACATGCTGGATTGTGGAGTAATACACCAAAATAAGTGGGGGTTCCTTAAAGAGCTTGATGAGGTCTTTGACAATATTAGTATAGACAAACACAATGTGCTTATGCTAATAAACAGATAAACAATGATAATCTTCCATGTCTTTATTCAGCATACCCATTAAACATTCACAGTGCTGGTGGAAAAGTAAGTGAACCCCTGAACCACTGCTCATTTGGCAGCAATGATCTCAAACAAGCACAAGCATTATACAGCATCTCTAATAAGTTAAGATCTGGGCCCTCAATGTGTCACTCCAAACAGTGGATTTTCTATATTTTTAACCATTCTGTAGTGGTTTACTTTGATGTTTAGGGTCATTGTCCTGCTGGATTACACAACTTCCTTTTACGCCATATGTAGTGTTGGGTGCTCTTCCAGAACAATCAGTCCACAAAACAGTTTCCCAGTAGCGTTGTGGAGTGTCAAGGTGCTCTTTGGCAAACTTTAGGTGAACAGGAATGTTAAACTGTCAGGTCCCGGGCAAGCAGGTTTGGTAGGAGCCCAGGTGCAGGGGATAGTAGGGATTCTCTCTGTATACCTTGATGCATCCTGATGGGTAGGTAGGTACAGATAGGTGCACAACAGACGGAATAGCAGGACTGGAAAATAATAAGAATAAAAGGGAGCTTAAGCGAGTACAAGGGAGCTGTGAGCTGTCAACTCAGGAACAAGGTTCAGCTGTTCCTAGTAATTAGGTCTGGGTGATCTAGAGTGAGAAGGGTGGCCACTAGTGGTTGCGGATGAACGTAAAACATAAACTGGAGAGCAGCAGCTTCATCCGTGCCTGATCAATGTTTGGCATATGGTAGTCTCCTTACAGTCTTTAGCTGTTGACTGGGCAACTACTTCTAGAGAGAGTACCCACAGTACTATCGTTTATAAACAATCTCACGGTAGACTGACGAATATGTAAGCTCTTACTTTGTAACCCTTTCCAGCTGTATTAAACATTCTTGATTGGCTGTCTTCTGAGATTTGTTGGCATGGTGCACACCACCAGATGCTTCTTGAAAATAGAAAATTCAAAATGTTTGAGTGTTCTTTTATGTTAAAGTAGCTATAAAATACACCTCCAATCCTGTTACATTGATTTGGTTCCAGCTTGACTAACTCCTGATCCTGATTAGCCTAGGGGTTCAAATACTTTTTCTAACCCACCCTGTAAGTGATGTATTGCATATGGACAAGAACAATACAATAATTTGTGTGTTACTAGTTAAAACAGATTGTGTTTGTTCAACAACAAAAGATCTTATAGTATTTTAAGAAAAATGTATACATAAATTCTGGTAATTCCAAAGTTTGCTTACTTTTCCATGCCACTGTATTTGATGAGATAACATGTCCCTTTTATTGCCAACCCAGAAGAGCTCTCCAGAAGTTGGCACGCGTAAAAGCATATAATAAGCACATGGAGGGGATCAGCTAGGCGATTCGCTCCTACAACCATACCCCATCACAAGGAATAGCAGGGCTTAGTACAAGAAAAGTGGCAGTGTAGCTAATGAAACTATATGTCCATAATTATTTTTAATTATTAAAATGGTCATTACTGTAATACCATTTTGTAAATGGTTTCTAAAATCTTACTAAGAGAAGGTCCAAGGAAAGTCACACATAAGACATTTAAAATCCCACTTAAACCACCACATAAAAAGCCCAGGGAAATAGCTAGATATTCTTGCTATATATATATTCCATATATATATTCCAATTTGGAACCCATAGCTTCCAAATTAGCATGGCATTAGACTTCTGCATTCAGATTCATGCAAACTGCAAATTTATCGAATTTTGGAGAATTCACCAATTCATACATAGCCACAAAATGAGGCCAGACTCCCAACGAAGCGAAAACTTTGCTTTGTATCCCAAATTTGTAGGCCCTTTCACTCTCTCACACTCTCATTCTCGTTCACCCTCTCTCTAAATGTTTCCCTATCTTTTCTGCTGACCACTTCTGCTTCCACGTCTACTTGCTCTTCATCTTCTATCTTTATCCACAATCTACTGCAATAGTGCAATGAATTTGTGAAAACATAAAAGAATGAAGGAAACTACCGGTATATATTACCACATAGAAAGAATGAAGGAAAACTAAATATTACCACAATCTTTTAAAGAGATTTGAAGTAGAATGGTTGTACCAAAAGTGTAAAAATGCCCCTAGGCAAATATTTTTTAAAAATATATACTTTTTTCTTTACATGTACTGCCAAACTGCATTACAGGGGCCACATTAGGCTACCTAGAGTGCCACCTACTGAATGAGCCAGTTGTGATATTGAAAACCTCCTGTATAACTTGCTGTAGCACTCTTAACTTGGGTTGGATATTCTTCATGTCACATCAGACCAGAGTAAATAATGACCTTTTCACTATTTGCAAACAACAGCATTGAACTAAAAAGTACAGCTGGCATCATTACATTTTACACATAGTATGTACACAACCATAATCAAAGCAAACACAAAGGAGAGAGGGAAGGGTACTGCAAGGGTACGTTCGCTATCTGCACACTCAAAAGTTATTTTCATAGGATGAACACTAGTTCATGTGAATTGTATGTATATTACTGCACTTAAGTTGCATTTCCGTTTAAAACGTCAGTGCTGACTTGAGGGTTTCTTTTAAACCTAAATAGGTGTGAAAGAGTCCGGTGAGCATGCTCATTGTTCCAGAAATCAAATGCCTGAATAGTCGTTAATAAGGCAGACAAGCAGCCTCACTCAGCCTCTAAGGATTTGAAGGGCAGAAAGAGAGAAGATTCTCACTACATTATTCATAATATCTTGTTTGATTTTTAAGCTATCTGAAGAAGCAAGGTGGGGTGATTATTATTCTATTCTGGTGACCTGCACTGCTCTAAGTGGGGAAGTATAAAAGTCCTGTCACCTAATTGACAATACCTCATTCTAAATTCAGTTGCATCACTGCACCGGTGAGATGTAAAGGCCATGTGCTCTTAATACATAAACAAATCCTAACATTTCATGCATACATAAGTACATCAGACAACGACTGAACTGTTTTATTCTCCATTTCATTTGGTTAAACCTTTCTGGAAAAACCTAGGTCTATCTAAGTGGTTGTATGTAAGTGGCAAATAAAACCAAACAAAATAAATACAAGATTTAATTATAATATATAATAAAAATCATTACTGAAATTTTTTTTGGCAAATGCTGATAGTAGAATTAGTGCATGGAAAGTGTTTAAACACTACCATTTGAAATCCTTTGGAATGTTTAGTTTTCAAAAACATATGGTTTGATAGGGGTACATTGAAATGGCCAGCCTTTTTTTCCTGATTAAAAAAGAAACTATTAGGGCAAATTTCACTTGGACCATCTGGAAAAAAAAAATCTGAGAAGTCAGAATCTACCGTATGGCTAGCTAATAAAGGGGTAGTATGTGGATTCTTAATCAAAGCAGTATCTATGAAAAAGAAACAAAGGGAACAGTATAAATCATCAATATTAGCTAGTTTGATTGCATTACAAGCACAACATAAACAGCTTCCTACTTCTGAATTACAACAACAAATGAAGGAGATCAGACAAGAATTACATACTGTACAAATACAGAGACACAATATATGCTTCGGAATATGAAAGGAATTATTTATGCTCATAGAAATAAAGCTGGTTAAGCAATTTAAACACCAGGTAGTCAGAGATGGCTCCGTTAGGACAAGCTACTTCATTAGTGGAAGGCCATCTGTCCGGGTATGCGTTGGGACCACAAAGAGATCAATTTGTAGCTCCAGCTAGCAGCTCCTATGGGTAACGTGGGTTCATCCTATCCAGGGGTGGTGGACCCAAGAGTCTGGTAAAAAGGAGTGAGCGTCAAAAGGATGGACCAGTGGCTCAGTCTATACAGTAAACAGAATGAGGCTGAATTGCAAAGGGAAGGTTTTACAAAGGGTTTTAGGATCCTCTTTACTGAGGACATTAAGATAGATACCATAGAAATGGTATTTAGGTTACCTGGTGACAAACTGCATGATTTACTAGAGCATGTAGTTTTAACATAGGGTACTAAGAAAGTTGCTTTGCGGTAACTTAAATCCTTTTTGGGAAAATTTGATTTTGCCTGCTGGGTTATGTCCACGTGCTGAATATTTTGCGGGCTATTGTCTCTAGTGACTTGTGGGATGAGGGCTAGAGGAGATCTAGCCTTTGTATGGTATGTGGACAGTGGACATGGTTATGGTACAGTTAGCCAGTAGGTGATGCTAGGTTGAAGATATTGTAAAGGTGGGCCCTCTGAGCTGGTGACCAGCATCCAGGGGGTTAATGGCGAATACTGGCTTGCTTAACTGTGAGTAGTCTGGCTGGATCTCTGAATTTTCAGTAAAAAGTGGGTTTGTTAATGGTATAAGGTTTGAAACTATCGACTCTGTATTTTCTGGTAAATAACCTTCTCAAAACAAATAGGTATTTTATGTCTTGTTGCTAAAGGGTGTGATACTTTACTATGCCCTTATCATGTTTAGATGGTACTTAGTCCCAAACAAACTATCCTAAAATGTGTCCAGCTACGAGCAACTTATGTTGGAGAGATTGTGGGCGTCAGTGGACAATGTCTCATATATGGTGCCATTACCCTAAATTAGATTAGTCTGTGGTTGGGCACTTTTCAATTAATGAACCAATGCAATTCATTAATAATTCCAAAATGAGCAACAATACCATTAATAAATGTTAGAAAGCTTCTTCTGATGCATCTAAAATAAATGCCATCTATTCTGAAACATTTGGGAACCTTGGTTAGGGAACACAGGATGGCAAAGGGGAACAGTGAGATGGGCAACGGGTAAAACCTAGGGAGAACTTAACCAACTTTATCCCTTAGTCTTTCAAAGGATGTATGGTTGAAAATGCCCAAATAAGGTAATAAGGTATACTTGTACCTTTCGGATATTTAGTTTTTAGTAATGATTTTTGTTTTTTTTATTTTATTATTTATTATACTATTAGGGGGAATGTAATTCATGAAATAATGTTAATAATGCTTGACTTATGTAATGGTTAAGCATACAGATATGTACTAACAATGTATTTGATGTGAATTCCCCATCCCTTTTCTCGTTTGTACCCTATTTACTTTTTTAACTGGAAACTTAATGAAATATTTATATAAAAAAGGCCTGTCCAAAAGCAGGAGGAAAGGGGCTGCTAATAAGGCCTCTGGGAAAGTAAGGGATAAGGGGCGAGGGGAGTGAGTATATATGTATGTGTGTATGTATGCTAGAGTACCTGAGTGTGTGTTAGCATGAGTATGTGTGTATATGTGTAAATAAGTGAGAGAAGTGGAAGATCTGCCATCTTACAGAAGTTGTCCACATAGAAGCAAACAAAGAAAGAAGACTTTTGGCAGCAGCAGATGAAGAAAGAGAAAAGAAGACACAAGATGGAGGATAAAAGAACTAGATGCAAGATAAGAAGCAGAGCTGCGTGGCACGGAGGCAGGAAAACAGAAGCAATTGGTGGAGATGGTAGGGAGACATTCCCAAAGAGTGTGAGAGAGAGTGAATGAGAGTGTGACAGAGCATGAATGAGAGAGTGGGTGGGAGTGAAAACACTACAAAAATTCATTGTGAAAGACTTAGCAAACAAAGTTTTATTCATAGCTGTAGCACTTCAGCAGTTAACTGACATTAATTATGATTTTACAAGGAATAATTTAATTTTAGTGATTTGAAGAACTTTGACCTAGTTGAATCAGCTTGAGTAGTGTCAATAGAAAGTGTTAAAGTCTAGTTACAGTACATGGCATAATGGTAATGAATAAATTAAATTCATTGCATCTGTGTGTCATATTTCTCACTTTAGTTTGATAAAATCTACATATCTCCATAAATCTCCATGTCTAACCATTTGTGTCAGCTTTATTAGCATGTAACAAGCAGAAAAACTGGATAGGTTGTTAAAGTGTCTAAATATATATATATATATATATATATATATATATATATTATATATATATATATATTATATATATATATATATATAATATATATATGTGTAGTTATTACTGTCACCACTTGTAGTATTACCAAATTCATTTATTAAAAACTACATATAGCTAATACTTTCTGCCTATCAGTTTAATTTATTTTCAGATATTTTGTTTAAAAGTTACCACATAGAAGCTAACACTGTGGAAGAGTGTAATCCATACTCTCTACCCCTTCCTCTCTCCATCCTTTTAAAGGTTGCCCGAACCAATCACTAAGTTCATGGTGAAGAATAACTATGCGGCTCTCGATAACAGGAAGTTAAGATTACAGCTCCCATATTATACACAAAGAGGGATTCCAAACACAAACACAGCAGTATATTGTATGTTTGGGAAAGAGATATTAACCTTTTTTTGTGCACACAGACTTTCTTTGATGTAATATAAACAATGGAAAGCCATGGGGTTCATTCTCTAAAGGGAGAGTTGACAGGAGAGTTGGGGTTCTGCTATAGGAACAGCTTAGCTTAACTCATATTATATGTTATAATTATATTGTGTGTGTATATATATATAAATATATAAATATATATATATAATATATATATATAGTTATATTATGCTAAAAGATGAGTTACCATAAAATCTCAGTATAATACACACAATTTTCCCCTTTTTTAAGAGTCCTGAAAAGGGGGGTGCATATCATACCCAAGTCCAAATTTGTTTACTTAGCACAAAATGAAAATTGTTCTATTGGTCACAGAGAAGATGGAACACAACATAGTTTTTAATAACCTGCTAATACATTAAGACCAATTTTCACAAACACAATAGTAATTTAGTTTAGTGCGTTATGATTGGACAGTGTTTATTGTACATTCAATACAAAATAATACATTTAAATACTCCTTTTGAGATAAATATACATTGTGGCCGAAATAAACATATTTAAATACCGTAACCCATATTACTTATAGGTATAGGTACACAATAGACCTAGGCTTTTCTTATATGATCCAAAATGGCTGCTCTAGTTATTCTTAATAGAAAAAATATTTCACAGTAGATATTATATTGGTAATACAGATATTATACATATAAAAAAAATCTATAATGAAATTTGTATAAAACACTACAACATTTTATGTATAGTTGCCTTATAGGTTCAGGCTAAAACAACTTTGATACACAACTGCTAACAAGGGAGTTAATTAGAAATTGTGAGATCACACTTAGCACCTTTTTAATGAAAAAAGATGTTATGGATAATTATTTTTTTCAGCAATATAAATAAATTAACACATATATTTGCATATTTAAGTTATTTACTTTGTATCTCATTTTTTACATAAAATGTGTTTTCATGCATTATGTATACCAGTACACATTTATTTTTTAAGTACATTATAACCAAATATAATATTTTGTGTTTTATTTATGGGTATTAGGTGAAAAATATATTGAATTGCAGTATTTTGTTTTTAGGATTTTGTTATAATTTTGGTAATAATAATTACCAAAAAATTATATTTTCCATTCTCATACATGTGGGGGTCCATTTTGCATGAACTTCAGTGCATTTTACTGCATGCAAATTGTCAGCAAAATCAATACAGATCTGCTTCTGCTGAAACCAAGAAGGCTTAGTATGTACTTTTGCATATTACATTGCCATCCACTAATATTGGCACCCATGGTAAATATGATTTTTTCAAACAATTGCAACCATGACACAGGTTTATTAAAAAAAATAATAAATAAATAATATATATATATATATATATATATATATATATATAATATATATATATATATACAGAACAATTATTGACATCCCTTTGAATTAGTATGAGAAAAATATATGTGACATATATTCCCATTTTTTTTTATTAGTACACCTGGGCGACTGGGAACAGAAAATTGTTCAATCATGACTTCCCGTTCACAGAAGTATACATACTGGGTAACGCATTGGCTAAATTCTCTTAGCCATTCATCACAATGGATAAGACCAAGGCATATAGCTGTGATGTGTGGCAAAAGGTTGGTGAGCTTCACAAAATAAGTGGCTTTAAGAAAATAGCAAAAGCATTGAAAATACCCATTGTCAGGCCCAGTAGACAGTTGATTGTAAATATGTGTAGTAGATACATGGACTGTAATACCCATAGGTGTCCAATTAAAAAAAACCTATGGCTTGATAGGATAAATTAAATTGACCAGCTTTAAAAGGGGACATGGACAAGGAATAAGAATGTCAAAGTTCCAAGTTGAAAAATGTGCACTTCCCAAATGTGGCATTTACCTCCCAAACAACCCAACAAACCAGGGCCAGCCCAAGACATAATGCCGCCTGGGATGAAGTTTAAAATACCCCCCTGGCGCCGGGGGTCATTATCTACCCTCCCCCCCCTTGTACTTCACTTATCTTTCAGCAGTCCTGTGGCAAGTCTCCCTGCTCTGCCATGGTGCGTGCTGCTTTACTGCTGAGGGCCGAAAATGACATCATATTCTGTCGCTCAGCATTACAAGCTGGCACCAAGACGGAGCTAGAGTGCTCGCAGAGGAGAGAGAGAGTGGGTACTGAGCGGGCGCCCCTCTTTCTCCTTCGCTTTAACCCCTTAATGTAAAAGCCTGTACATTTACAGGCTCAAAATGCATTTTTTTCAATGGGTTTTGGGACCGCCCATTGTACTTAAGGGGTTAAAAAAATTGATGCTTGGGACAGCAAAGTGCCGCCTCTTCAAAAGTGCCCCACTCTGCTCCATGGTAGGGCCGGCCCTGCAACAAACCCATAGATGGTACCACTGTACTAGGGAGATGTTGCTGAACACATATCAAGGTGTTGTTTTGAAATGTCATATACCAGGAGCTGTACATTAATACCTGAAATAAGATTTGTGTGAACCCCTCCACAAAATAAATAACTACCACAAAGTCTGACAAAAGCTGGCTAGACGTGGTTGTCAAGAGGAATGGTAAGGAATATGAGGCAAATGGGGAAAGGTGAATTATGGAAGTTAGTGAGTGAGCACATGCTAGGAAAAAGAAGGTCCAGAGTGTGACTATTATTGTGAGTAGAGGAGTTAATGTACTAATTAAATCAAACGAGATAATAGAAGGGAATTTAGATGCCAAAGGACTCAGAGGGGTGTTGTAAAAGATTCTAACACATTTAACATCTCTTCTAACCTTAAGAATATGATAAAGGACCATATGAAATTATTAGTATAGGCAATAGTCAAAGATATGTAATCATTGGGCATAAATAAATGATAATTAAGATACATTAATAGGTTTCAATGATAGGCTTCAAGGTTTCCTTGACCTTAAATATGGAATGAAGGATTTGCTGAACAGGCGGTCTATAGATAGGATGGTAACTTGTTAATGCATGGTAGTTGTAACTGTAAAAGGACATTACAGTAGGCTAACAGTGGCCACCTAAAATAGGGTTTAGACGTAAAGATCTTAGTGAGCATGTTTACCCAATTAGGTGAAGACCAATTGACTGACATCATTATCCAAGGCACATATAAGCTAGGCCTGTGTAAGACATGGAGAGGCATGGGAATAGAGGTCGAGGAAGATGTGCTTGCCATCCACGGACTCTTCACGTCCCAACACTCCCTCCCTCCATCCTCAGGAATGCATAGGACAGATGTAATGAACTAAATTCCTTTCCAAGGTTTTGTAAAACTTGCTTCGTATTTTTGTTATCCTCTTTTTATATTCTTCGTCTATTTTTGTTCGTATTAAATGTTTCACCTTCGTTTGCATCTAAGTGACACTGCCTATTTTTGAAGCACATACATATTTATGTGTTGTTCCTGATCGAAGTTTGTGTTGGCCCTATATTTTCTTACAGGTGTCGACTGTAGTGCTGAAGTCTGAGAGAGGGGACATCAGAGGAGTAAGTGGGGAAGCAATAAGTTAAAGTGATACTGGCAGGACCAAGGAGACTCAAACAAGGAAAATATAGTGATAAATAAGGGGATTAGTTTGAAACATGCAAGTTGCGGAAAGTAGGAACACCTTTTCTGTCATCAGGCCTGGAAGTGTGAGTGAGGTGGAGGCCACCATAAGAGACAACAGTCAGATGAGGCAGTGTTATACGGGAGAGGGCTGGCACCTTCCGGCCCAGGGAGCAGGTAAAGCCAATTGGCACTGTCAGCCCCTTGACCCCATTGGTACATGGATTTACTCACACTTACACACTCCCTCTAATGAACACACTTACACACTCATGTTAACACACATGTAAACATATATACTCATGCTAACAGGTGCACACATTTACACAATTGTACTAACTCATACATTTATACACATACACTCATGCCACTGAGTTCAGTTTCTGTGAGCAGCCTGGTCCAAGTTTCCCTTTTTATTAATTTTTGAATTGCCCCATTATATGAAATCTACTTGAACATATGTATTTGTATTATTTTTATAATTGCGGGTTCTTATGACATGGTTACAAGGTTATTGTAAGATTTTCAGCAAGAAAATATATTTAGTGGGTATATGCAGTCCAAATGCTTCCCTTAAAAC
>VKOC01000001.1:42931536-42943433 GCA_009364415.1 Spea multiplicata
TGACATGGAAAGAGTTTAAATAAAAGCATTTCAAATACCCAAGGGGTGTCTCCTTTAAAAAATTAATGGTTTGATGGGGTAAATTGGAGTGGCTGGGTTCAAAGATAGGGCATAATCATAGACTGACCAAAATGGGAAAAAAGTGCACTTCCCAAATGTGGCCTTTTAGCCTCCAAACATCAGACAAACCCATGAGTGGTATATCACTGTACTCAAGAGATGTTGCTGAACACATATTGGTGTGTTAAGCGACAGTGACATACCAGGAGCTGAGAGAATAAATATAAAAATCACTACCACAAATTTTGGAAAAGGCTGGTGGTAAAATTAGTGCATGGAAATGGTTAAAATACTAGCATTTAAAATACCTTGATCCGGTTAATCGAAAAACTATTTTTTAATAAAAGCTATGATTGAGAAAAATATTTTGTTTTTAAATCCTTTTATTTTCCAACCTGCCCCCAGTTATGCACATCTGCCCCCATGCTTGCCACCCTGCCCCATAAATGCCTTAAACCCTCTATATGCCACTGTGCCCATGATATGCCTTTTGACCCCCTATGTGCCACTCTGCTCCAGACATGCCTTATACCCCTATATGCCACTCTGCCCCATAATATTCCTTTTAACCCCCTAAATGCCAGAAGACCACACTGGGTGCCACACCTGTCAGCTAAAAAAAACCCAAAAAAACAGGAAACCGAGGCTACATTTAGATGGCAGGGTCAGACTTTTGCATAAGCAACATGAAAGCAAGGATCCATGCTGCCTTGTATAAATGGTTCAGACTGGTGGTTGTGGTGGTGTTATGGTGTCGGGGATATTTTTTTATCCGATTAATCAAAAACTTTTTTTACATTAAAAAGATTACTGCATACCTGCCACAAAATAAGTCCTCTCTAAATCTGGTTTCTCTAAATGACTCCCTTTGCAGTTAAGGTGCTTTTTCCTTTTTCTACCCCTTACTATGTTGCTTCTATCATCCCACATCTACATTTATAAACTAATCAAATGTGATGAATGTCCAAGCATTCTAACCTTAAAGACTGAATATGTTTGACTTAACACTGTATTTGATATAAAATATATAAAACCTCAAATTGAAAAAATCTCCTATAACGTCCATATCGGTAGAGTTTTTACAAGGTCTTATTAAATAATATGTTCCTGTTGAATGGACCATTCCATGGTAAAGACCTCAGTTTTCAAACATTACATTAGAATGTTTATTTTCTACATAAAGCATTCTTAGTTTTCATGACTCACCGTCTCCATAACAAGTCGCGCAATTAGTTCAACATCCAGGCCAGAAGCACCTTGTTCAGAAAGGTCTCCAATATGCGAGTCGGTAAATACTGTTATGCCCCTTGTTTGTTTATTAACTGTAAGACTTGCTTGGTCTCCACTTACAGATTCTGGCAGATGAGCTACTGCAGGTGAGGAAGGACCAGGGCTACCATCCTCGAAAGGCTCAGGAACAGCAGGGCCTAAACCATCCCTTTGAGCCTCCCTTTTTAGTGCTACAGGATATTTTTGTCTGGGTGAATGACTACCAGATGGATGATAAAGATTTTTCCTTTGTAAGATCACCTCATTATCATCATCATCATCATCATCCACTGAAACATCTGACTCCAGTTCTATGATGCCGACATTGGATTTATGAAAAACAGGTCCTTTTTTAACAGGAGGTACTATCTCTACGTTTGATGAAGATGGAAAATCATTAATCACTGATTTACTCGATTTCTTCTGATCCACATGGATATCCCTACGTTTTTCTACTTGAACACTTAAATCCTTTACATTCCCAGAATCCTTGCTCAAATCAACTTGGTTACGCAGATTTCTTCTGCACGTTGGACGATTGCTGTCACTAGTCCCAGAGTTCTTACTGCCTTGATGCCAGTCAGTGCCATGCCAATGAGCTGCTGGTCGGATAATATCTGGACGGGACAGCTTCAGATGATTTCTATCCTCCTAAAACAAACATAATGGATATGTGACCACCAACCATACTTCACACATTGCATATTTTTCTAAAGCAGAGTTAATCCAGGTGCTCTGGAAGTAGTACATCTAAATTTAGCCTTAAAGCTTTCAGCCTTAGCAAATGTTGCTGGGAAATTCTGTTTATAAATGACATAATTTGATTACCGTAATGGCTCGATTACAGGCCGCACCCTTAAAGTTTGGTGCTATTTTAAAGAAAAAAATAAAATCACATTAGTGGAATGGTAACAGTATTTTACCCACTAAACAGGAATACACGTATTAATATTTTTGGTATCCATTATGCTGTTAGTTCTGCTTTTGACAAGATATGTTATTTACAAACAGAAACTTGGAAAACCAATAGCCATTTTAAGCCCCCTCCTTAATTCATTATGCACCCTACTTATAGATATGCCACTCCGCCTCCCCAAGACTTATCAATGCATCCCCTGACTCACTGGACTCTAGCTGGAGCAGACGGTGGACGCCTGCGAGATGCGTGTAGACAACCTCTACTACTGTTCGCCACTTCCGCCGGGGCATTGCACAGACGTTCACCTGCTGCCAGGGGGATCCTCGTCTCTGGCAGCCAGTGAAAGTCTGTGCGATGCGCTCAGACAACCTCCGTTGCTGGTGGTAGCGCACCGCAAGGTCATGTCACACCGGCGCTCCGTCATAGAAGCCCTGGTGGACGTGGCAGCAGCAGCGAGGGTTGTTGTGCAGCCCTCCACCAGCTGCAAGAGAGGAGGATCCAGCGGTTCTGGGGACTTGGATCCTAACCCTGCTGCAGGGTTAAATGAAAATGTAAATAACAAAAACAAAAGAAAACTGCAAATCCCGGGCGTTGGGTGATAGGAATTGTGCATCCCTGCACTAAACCCCAACTATAGGCCGCACTTAGACTTAAAATGGGGGAGAAAGTGCGGCCTATAATCGGGCTCATACAGTTCCTAAATTGCTAGGGATGCACCAAAATGAACATTCAGGATGCAAACAAAAAACAAAACACAGATAGCAATTATATAATATATATTTATTGTAACAGAAATCACACTTCTATCATGCCCAGGCAACAGGTACATGCTGGAATCCGGGTATGCCTGGGCATGATAAGGAGTGTAATTGCTGTTAGCAATTATATATATATTTAACATAGCAATCTTACTTCTATCTTACACAAGCAGTCAATACATGCTGAAACCTAGCATTCACTCATTCACAAACATTTATCCCCTCATTCAGATACTCATTCATTCGTTTGTTCATACACCCTCCTCCATCCAGTTACCTAAACTGCAAATTACCCAGTGCCGCTCACAAACTTCACTGATATCCCCCTTCATTGCTCACAAATGCGAAAAAGCTGCTCTTTGTTCTGCCCAGCGGGAAGCAGGAACAGAGCAGAGTCAAGCGACGTAAATTCATGTGACTTTCTTTAGATGACATTGTTTTGATTGTATCATATTATTTACTATTAAAAAAGTATAAAATATGGTGAAACATTTAGAAAAAAATGACTGTTTCTAACTTTTAGTTGAAAAATCTTTTACTCATCTATAAAAGGTAATAAAAAAACCTGCTAAATAGATTCTACTATTTGTCCTGAGTTTAGAAATACCCAATGTTTTTATGTTTTTTTGCTTTTTTCTACACATTATGGGGCAATAAGTACATGTAGCATTTTGCTATTTCAAAGCCATTTTTTCCAAATCTGGTAATTCTTCCCCCCATGTGCCATTTCGGGTATCTTTGAACCCGGCCAATGCAATTTACCCCATCAAATCATATATTTTTGAAAACTAGACAGCCCAGGGTATTCCAAATGCTAGTATTTTAACCCTTTCCAAGCACTAATTCTACCATCAGCCTTTGTCAAACTTTATGGTAGTAATTTTTTTTGCATTTGTTTTTTCACACACATTTTACTTCAGGTATGAATAAACAGGTTCTGATATATGTCACTATCATAAAACACCCCAATATGTGTTCAGCAACATCTCCTGAGTACAGCGATACCTCACATGAATGATTTTGCCTGGCTGGGGGCGAAAGGGCCACATTTGGGACATGCACATTTTTCAATGTTGAACTTTGGCGTTTGGTGATCAACTGCCCATGCCCTATTTGGTACATTTCAGTGTGCCCAATAAAACCATATATTTTTGAAAACTAGACACCCCAGGGTATTTTAAATGCTGGTATTTTAACTCTTTGCATGCACACATTTTATCACAAGCATTTTTTCAAAGTTTGCAGTAGTATTTTTTGTGTGTATACACAGCTACTTTATGTATGAATTTACAGCTGCTGGTATATGTCACTGTCACACGACACCCCAATATGTGTTCAGCAACATCTACTGAGTACAGTACCCCACATGCATGGTTTTGTAATTTTTTGGGGAACTAAAAGGCCACATTTTGGACGTGTGCATTTTTCTAATTGGAAATTAGATGTGTGGCCATCCGTCCCCCCGTGTTAATTACTACATTGTTGAACCTGGCCAATTCAATTTACCCCATCAAATCATACATTTTTTAAAAGTAGACACCCCGTGGGCATTTAATATGCCAGTATTTTAACTCTTTCCATTCGAGAATTGTTTGAAGCTAATGTGCTAATTTTAGGACTTGCTCACAAAAATGTATTTTTTATATATTTTGGAACTTGAAGGTGTCCCTTGCATAGTGACATCAGCTGGCGAAAATTATTTTACATTTCTGTTTTTTTTTAACTATTTGTTTCTAATTATTATTTTTATATATTCATTTTTTTAAAGCTGAAAGCTGGGCTCCATTGACTTGCATGGTTGAATGCAGTACCTGTATTCAACCTGCAAGTGGAGCCAGAGTTCTCTAGAAGGTATGGAGACCATCTAGCAAACTTTTTCAACTTTATTGTTTTTTTTTTACAGGACGGCCTCCATCTTGCGGTTGGAGAAATCACTCGCAGTGGCAGTTGTAACCGCTGTCCCGTGCGGTCACAGCCCATCCTGGGGTAAGTGTTTGGTGTCACTGAATGCCTCCTGTTCGAAGCATTTCAGCAACACCATTGAAGTTTAGGAGGGTATCGCTGATCGCCTCCTTAACACTTTTAAAACGGCCGCCGTGGAGGGGCCAGACACGGCGCCTAGTGCCAATCGTGGTGTTGCTGAATGCCTCAAAGTCATAGAAACAGGCATAGTGACTGCAAGAGCGTGACGCTCCTGCAAAAGATTGTCTTGTAACGAATGATAAATTATACAGAATTCAGCACGTAGTAATTTTTTCAGATGAAATGTCATTAATTTAACACTCCCAAAAATAAATCTGTTGATTCACCCCTCAAAGTGCTCTAGATATGAGGTTAAATTGTATAAACTGAACAAAAATAGGAACAACAGCCTTGCGCTACCAGGTTGACCTGATATTACTACTTAAATCAGGACAATTTTTACACCAGCCTCATGTTATTTTAATTATTATACTGCCTGGACATGCTGGATTGTGGAGTAATACACCAAAATAAGTGGGGGTTCCTTAAAGAGCTTGATGAGGTCTTTGACAATATTAGTATAGACAAACACAATGTGCTTATGCTAATAAACAGATAAACAATGATAATCTTCCATGTCTTTATTCAGCATACCCATTAAACATTCACAGTGCTGGTGGAAAAGTAAGTGAACCCCTGAACCACTGCTCATTTGGCAGCAATGATCTCAAACAAGCACAAGCATTATACAGCATCTCTAATAAGTTAAGATCTGGGCCCTCAATGTGTCACTCCAAACAGTGGATTTTCTATATTTTTAACCATTCTGTAGTGGTTTACTTTGATGTTTAGGGTCATTGTCCTGCTGGATTACACAACTTCCTTTTACGCCATATGTAGTGTTGGGTGCTCTTCCAGAACAATCAGTCCACAAAACAGTTTCCCAGTAGCGTTGTGGAGTGTCAAGGTGCTCTTTGGCAAACTTTAGGTGAACAGGAATGTTAAACTGTCAGGTCCCGGGCAAGCAGGTTTGGTAGGAGCCCAGGTGCAGGGGATAGTAGGGATTCTCTCTGTATACCTTGATGCATCCTGATGGGTAGGTAGGTACAGATAGGTGCACAACAGACGGAATAGCAGGACTGGAAAATAATAAGAATAAAAGGGAGCTTAAGCGAGTACAAGGGAGCTGTGAGCTGTCAACTCAGGAACAAGGTTCAGCTGTTCCTAGTAATTAGGTCTGGGTGATCTAGAGTGAGAAGGGTGGCCACTAGTGGTTGCGGATGAACGTAAAACATAAACTGGAGAGCAGCAGCTTCATCCGTGCCTGATCAATGTTTGGCATATGGTAGTCTCCTTACAGTCTTTAGCTGTTGACTGGGCAACTACTTCTAGAGAGAGTACCCACAGTACTATCGTTTATAAACAATCTCACGGTAGACTGACGAATATGTAAGCTCTTACTTTGTAACCCTTTCCAGCTGTATTAAACATTCTTGATTGGCTGTCTTCTGAGATTTGTTGGCATGGTGCACACCACCAGATGCTTCTTGAAAATAGAAAATTCAAAATGTTTGAGTGTTCTTTTATGTTAAAGTAGCTATAAAATACACCTCCAATCCTGTTACATTGATTTGGTTCCAGCTTGACTAACTCCTGATCCTGATTAGCCTAGGGGTTCAAATACTTTTTCTAACCCACCCTGTAAGTGATGTATTGCATATGGACAAGAACAATACAATAATTTGTGTGTTACTAGTTAAAACAGATTGTGTTTGTTCAACAACAAAAGATCTTATAGTATTTTAAGAAAAATGTATACATAAATTCTGGTAATTCCAAAGTTTGCTTACTTTTCCATGCCACTGTATTTGATGAGATAACATGTCCCTTTTATTGCCAACCCAGAAGAGCTCTCCAGAAGTTGGCACGCGTAAAAGCATATAATAAGCACATGGAGGGGATCAGCTAGGCGATTCGCTCCTACAACCATACCCCATCACAAGGAATAGCAGGGCTTAGTACAAGAAAAGTGGCAGTGTAGCTAATGAAACTATATGTCCATAATTATTTTTAATTATTAAAATGGTCATTACTGTAATACCATTTTGTAAATGGTTTCTAAAATCTTACTAAGAGAAGGTCCAAGGAAAGTCACACATAAGACATTTAAAATCCCACTTAAACCACCACATAAAAAGCCCAGGGAAATAGCTAGATATTCTTGCTATATATATATTCCATATATATATTCCAATTTGGAACCCATAGCTTCCAAATTAGCATGGCATTAGACTTCTGCATTCAGATTCATGCAAACTGCAAATTTATCGAATTTTGGAGAATTCACCAATTCATACATAGCCACAAAATGAGGCCAGACTCCCAACGAAGCGAAAACTTTGCTTTGTATCCCAAATTTGTAGGCCCTTTCACTCTCTCACACTCTCATTCTCGTTCACCCTCTCTCTAAATGTTTCCCTATCTTTTCTGCTGACCACTTCTGCTTCCACGTCTACTTGCTCTTCATCTTCTATCTTTATCCACAATCTACTGCAATAGTGCAATGAATTTGTGAAAACATAAAAGAATGAAGGAAACTACCGGTATATATTACCACATAGAAAGAATGAAGGAAAACTAAATATTACCACAATCTTTTAAAGAGATTTGAAGTAGAATGGTTGTACCAAAAGTGTAAAAATGCCCCTAGGCAAATATTTTTTAAAAATATATACTTTTTTCTTTACATGTACTGCCAAACTGCATTACAGGGGCCACATTAGGCTACCTAGAGTGCCACCTACTGAATGAGCCAGTTGTGATATTGAAAACCTCCTGTATAACTTGCTGTAGCACTCTTAACTTGGGTTGGATATTCTTCATGTCACATCAGACCAGAGTAAATAATGACCTTTTCACTATTTGCAAACAACAGCATTGAACTAAAAAGTACAGCTGGCATCATTACATTTTACACATAGTATGTACACAACCATAATCAAAGCAAACACAAAGGAGAGAGGGAAGGGTACTGCAAGGGTACGTTCGCTATCTGCACACTCAAAAGTTATTTTCATAGGATGAACACTAGTTCATGTGAATTGTATGTATATTACTGCACTTAAGTTGCATTTCCGTTTCAAACGTCAGTGCTGACTTGAGGGTTTCTTTTAAACCTAAATAGGTGTGAAAGAGTCCGGTGAGCATGCTCATTGTTCCAGAAATCAAATGCCTGAATAGTCGTTAATAAGGCAGACAAGCAGCCTCACTCAGCCTCTAAGGATTTGAAGGGCAGAAAGAGAGAAGATTCTCACTACATTATTCATAATATCTTGTTTGATTTTTAAGCTATCTGAAGAAGCAAGGTGGGGTGATTATTATTCTATTCTGGTGACCTGCACTGCTCTAAGTGGGGAAGTATAAAAGTCCTGTCACCTAATTGACAATACCTCATTCTAAATTCAGTTGCATCACTGCACCGGTGAGATGTAAAGGCCATGTGCTCTTAATACATAAACAAATCCTAACATTTCATGCATACATAAGTACATCAGACAACGACTGAACTGTTTTATTCTCCATTTCATTTGGTTAAACCTTTCTGGAAAAACCTAGGTCTATCTAAGTGGTTGTATGTAAGTGGCAAATAAAACCAAACAAAATAAATACAAGATTTAATTATAATATATAATAAAAATCATTACTGAAATTTTTTTTGGCAAATGCTGATAGTAGAATTAGTGCATGGAAAGTGTTTAAACACTACCATTTGAAATCCTTTGGAATGTTTAGTTTTCAAAAACATATGGTTTGATAGGGGTACATTGAAATGGCCAGCCTTTTTTTCCTGATTAAAAAAGAAACTATTAGGGCAAATTTCACTTGGACCATCTGGAAAAAAAAAATCTGAGAAGTCAGAATCTACCGTATGGCTAGCTAATAAAGGGGTAGTATGTGGATTCTTAATCAAAGCAGTATCTATGAAAAAGAAACAAAGGGAACAGTATAAATCATCAATATTAGCTAGTTTGATTGCATTACAAGCACAACATAAACAGCTTCCTACTTCTGAATTACAACAACAAATGAAGGAGATCAGACAAGAATTACATACTGTACAAATACAGAGACACAATATATGCTTCGGAATATGAAAGGAATTATTTATGCTCATAGAAATAAAGCTGGTTAAGCAATTTAAACACCAGGTAGTCAGAGATGGCTCCGTTAGGACAAGCTACTTCATTAGTGGAAGGCCATCTGTCCGGGTATGCGTTGGGACCACAAAGAGATCAATTTGTAGCTCCAGCTAGCAGCTCCTATGGGTAACGTGGGTTCATCCTATCCAGGGGTGGTGGACCCAAGAGTCTGGTAAAAAGGAGTGAGCGTCAAAAGGATGGACCAGTGGCTCAGTCTATACAGTAAACAGAATGAGGCTGAATTGCAAAGGGAAGGTTTTACAAAGGGTTTTAGGATCCTCTTTACTGAGAACATTAAGATAGATACCATAGAAATGGTATTTAGGTTACCTAGTGACAAACTGCATGATTTACTAGAGCATGTAGTTTTAACATAGGGTACTAAGAAAGTTGCTTTGCGGTAACTTAAATCCTTTTTGGGAAAATTTGATTTTGCCTGCTGGGTTATGACCACGTGCTGAATATTTTGCGGGCTATTGTCTCTAGTGACTTGTGGGATGAGGGCTAGAGGAGATCTAGCCTTTGTATGGTATGTGGACAGTGGACATGGTTATGGTACAGTTAGCCAGTAGGTGATGCTAGGTTGAAGATATTGTAAAGGTGGGCCCTCTGAGCTGGTGACCAGCATCCAGGGGGTTAATGGCGAATACTGGCTTGCTTAACTGTGAGTAGTCTGGCTGGATCTCTGAATTTTCAGTAAAAAGTGGGTTTGTTAATGGTATAAGGTTTGAAACTATCGACTCTGTATTTTCTGGTAAATAACCTTCTCAAAACAAATAGGTATTTTATGTCTTGTTGCTAAAGGGTGTGATACTTTACTATGCCCTTATCATGTTTAGATGGTACTTAGTCCCAAACAAACTATCCTAAAATGTGTCCAGCTACGAGCAACTTATGTTGGAGAGATTGTGGGCGTCAGTGGACAATGTCTCATATATGGTGCCATTACCCTAAATTAGATTAGTCTGTGGTTGGGCACTTTTCAATTAATGAACCAATGCAATTCATTAATAATTCCAAAATGAGCAACAATACCATTAATAAATGTTAGAAAGCTCCTTCTGATGCATCTAAAATAAATGCCATCTATTCTGAAACATTTGGGAACCTTGGTTAGGGAACACAGGATGGCAAAGGGGAACAGTGAGATGGGCAACGGGTAAAACCTAGGGAGAACTTAACCAACTTTATCCCTTAGTCTTTCAAAGGATGTATGGTTGAAAATGCCCAAATAAGGTAATAAGGTATACTTGTACCTTTCGGATATTTAGTTTTTAGTAATGATTTTTGTTTTTTTTATTTTATTATTTATTATACTATTAGGGGGAATGTAATTCATGAAATAATGTTAATAATGCTTGACTTATGTAATGGTTAAGCATACAGATATGTACTAACAATGTATTTGATGTGAATTCCCCATCCCTTTTCTCGTTTGTACCCTATTTACTTTTTTAACTGGAAACTTAATGAAATATTTATATAAAAAAGGCCTGTCCAAAAGCAGGAGGAAAGGGGCTGCTAATAAGGCCTCTGGGAAAGTAAGGGATAAGGGGCGAGGGGAGTGAGTATATATGTATGTGTGTATGTATGCTAGAGTACCTGAGTGTGTGTTAGCATGAGTATGTGTGTATATGTGTAAATAAGTGAGAGAAGTGGAAGATCTGCCATCTTACAGAAGTTGTCCACATAGAAGCAAACAAAGAAAGAAGACTTTTGGCAGCAGCAGATGAAGAAAGAGAAAAGAAGACACAAGATGGAGGATAAAAGAACTAGATGCAAGATAAGAAGCAGAGCTGCGTGGCACGGAGGCAGGAAAACAGAAGCAATTGGTGGAGATGGTAGGGAGACATTCCCAAAGAGTGTGAGAGAGAGTGAATGAGAGTGTGACAGAGCATGAATGAGAGAGTGGGTGGGAGTGAAAACACTACAAAAATTCATTGTGAAAGACTTAGCAAACAAAGTTTTATTCATAGCTGTAGCACTTCAGCAGTTAACTGACATTAATTATGATTTTACAAGGAATAATTTAATTTTAGTCATTTGAAGAACTTTGACCTAGTTGAATCAGCTTGAGTAGTGTCAATAGAAAGTGTTAAAGTCTAGTTACAGTACATGGCATAATGGTAATGAATAAATTAAATTCATTGCATCTGTGTGTCATATTTCTCACTTTAGTTTGATAAAATCTACATATCTCCATAAATCTCCATGTCTAACCATTTGTGTCAGCTTTATTAGCATGTAACAAGCAGAAAAACTGGATAGGTTGTTAAAGTGTCTAAATATATATATATATATTTATTATATATTCATTTACAGGTGCGAGGGTTGTCGTGAAGTGGATACTCCTGATTTTCAGGGTTATACGACATATAGTGCAGGCTGGTGCTCCACCCCGCAGTTTACATGCACCTGGACTGACACGGGTTCCAGGCCGGGAGTTTAAGCTGACTCCAATGCACTGGTCAGCTGCAAGTAATTAGCTGCACTGACTGCATTATAACCTCACCTGTTGGACAGAGAGAGGAGAGAGTTTTTTGTTTGGAAGCAGCAGAGCTTGCTATGCGCAAAAGAGACCATCAAAGAGGTTGGTGGGATTGTGTTTTGTTTTAGTTTAGACCCTTCGTAGTGAGGGAGTCATATGTTAGTAAGCGCTCAGACGAGCTAGGCTTTTGTTTGTAGGGAATTTGTGTTCAATGTAAGCCTGTACATATCGTCATACGTGGA
>VKOC01000001.1:42943533-42965614 GCA_009364415.1 Spea multiplicata
TGCGGGGTGTTGTCGTGGAAGGGGGGGTATACATTCCCCCTCGATTTTGCAGGGTTTTATACGACATATAGTGCAGGCTGGTGCTCCACCCCGCAGTTTACATGCACCTGGACTGACACGGGTTCCAGGCCGGGAGTTTAAGCTGACTCCAATGCACTGGTCAGCTGCAAGTAATTAGCTGCACTGACTGCATTATAACCTCACCTGTTGGACAGAGAGAGGAGAGAGTTTTTTGTTTGGAAGCAGCAGAGCTTGCTATGCGCAAAAGAGACCATCAAAGAGGTTGGTGGGATTGTGTTTTGTTTTAGTTTAGACCCTTCGTAGTGAGGGAGTCATATGTTAGTAAGCGCTCAGACGAGCTAGGCTTTTGTTTGTAGGGAATTTGTGTTCAATGTAAGCCTGTACATATCGTCATACGTGGACTACAAATAAATCATTGGTGATTTACCTAACTGAGATGTGGCGTTAATACCCTAGAGGACCGTGCTGTTTGGTACCCTGTGTGGGTGCAGGATCACAATATATATATATATATTATATATATATATATATATATATATATATATATATATATGTGTAGTTATTACTGTCACCACTTGTAGTATTACCAAATTCATTTATTAAAAACTACATATAGCTAATACTTTCTGCCTATCAGTTTAATTTATTTTCAGATATTTTGTTTAAAAGTTACCACATAGAAGCTAACACTGTGGAAGAGCCAACATTGTGTAATCCATACTCTCTACCCCTTCCTCTCTCCATCCTTTTAAAGGTTGCCCGAACCAATCACTAAGTTCATGGTGAAGAATAACTATGCGGCTCTCGATAACAGGAAGTTAAGATTACAGCTCCCATATTATACACAAAGAGGGATTCCAAACACAAACACAGCAGTATACTGTATGTTTGGGAAAGAGGTATTAACCTTTTTTTGTGCACACAGACTTTCTTTGATGTAATATAAACAATGGAAAGCCATGGGGTTCATTCTCTAAAGGGAGAGTTGACAGGAGAGTTGGGGTTCTGCTATAGGAACAGCTTAGCTTAACTCATATTATATGTTATAATTATATTGTGTGTGTATATATATATATATATATATATATATATAATATATATATATAGTATATATAGTTATATTATGCTAAAAGATGAGTTACCATAAAATCTCAGTATAATACACACAATTTTCCCCTTTTTTAAGAGTCCTGAAAAGGGGGGTGCATATCATACCCAAGTCCAAATTTGTTTACTTAGCACAAAATGAAAATTGTTCTATTGGTCACAGAGAAGATGGAACACAACATAGTTTTTAATAACCTGCTAATACATTAAGACCAATTTTCACAAACACAATAGTAATTTAGTTTAGTGCGTTATGATTGGACAGTGTTTATTGTACATTCAATACAAAATAATACATTTAAATACTCCTTTTGAGATAAATATACATTGTGGCCGAAATAAACATATTTAAATACCGTAAC
This sequence comes from Spea multiplicata, assembly GCA_009364415.1. NCBI lineage: Eukaryota > Metazoa > Chordata > Amphibia > Anura > Pelobatidae > Spea > Spea multiplicata. Next base: position 42,945,024 of record VKOC01000001.1, read on the forward strand.
CCATATTACTTATAGGTATAGGTACACAATAGACCTAGGCTTTTCTTATATGATCCAAAATGGCTGCTCTAGTTATTCTTAATAGAAAAAATATTTCACAGTAGATATTATATTGGTAATACAGATATTATACATATAAAAAAAATCTATAATGAAATTTGTATAAAACACTACAACATTTTATGTATAGTTGCCTTATAGGTTCAGGCTAAAACAACTTTGATACACAACTGCTAACAAGGGAGTTAATTAGAAATTGTGAGATCACACTTAGCACCTTTTTAATGAAAAAAGATGTTATGGATAATTATTTTTTTCAGCAATATAAATAAATTAACACATATATTTGCATATTTAAGTTATTTACTTTGTATCTCATTTTTTACATAAAATGTGTTTTCATGCATTATGTATACCAGTACACATTTATTTTTTAAGTACATTATAACCAAATATAATCTTTTGTGTTTTATTTATGGGTATTAGGTGAAAAATATATTGAATTGCAGTATTTTGTTTTTAGGATTTTGTTATAATTTTGGTAATAATAATTACCAAAAAATTATATTTTCCATTCTCATACATGTGGGGGTCCATTTTGCATGAACTTCAGTGCATTTTACTGCATGCAAATTGTCAGCAAAATCAATACAGATCTGCTTCTGCTGAAACCAAGAAGGCTTAGTATGTACTTTTGCATATTACATTGCCATCCACTAATATTGGCACCCATGGTAAATATGATTTTTTCAAACAATTGCAACCATGACACAGGTTTATTAAAAAAAATAATAAATAATTATATATATATATATATATATATATATATATATATACAGAACAATTATTGACATCCCTTTGAATTAGTATGAGAAAAATATATGTGACATATATTCCCATTTTTATTTTTTAGTACACCTGGGCGACTGGGAACAGAAAATTGTTCAATCATGACTTCCCGTTCACAGAAGTATACATACTGGGTAACGCATTGGCTAAATTCTCTTAGCCATTCATCACAATGGATAAGACCAAGGCATATAGCTGTGATGTGCGGCAAAAGGTTGGTGAGCTTCACAAAATAAGTGGCTTTAAGAAAATAGCAAAAGCATTGAAAATACCCATTGTCAGGCCCAGTAGACAGTTGATTGTAAATATGTGTAGTAGATACATGGACTGTAATACCCATAGGTGTCCAATTAAAAAAAAACCTATGGCTTGATAGGATAAATTAAATTGACCAGCTTTAAAAGGGGACATGGACAAGGAATAAGAATGTCAAAGTTCCAAGTTGAAAAATGTGCACTTCCCAAATGTGGCATTTACCTCCCAAACAACCCAACAAACCAGGGCCAGCCCAAGACATAATGCCGCCTGGGATGAAGTTTAAAATACCCCCCTGGCGCCGGGGGTCATTATCTACCCTCCCCCCCCTTGTACTTCACTTATCTTTCAGCAGTCCTGTGGCAAGTCTCCCTGCTCTGCCATGGTGCGTGCTGCTTTACTGCTGAGGGCCGAAAATGACATCATATTCTGTCGCTCAGCATTACAAGCTGGCACCAAGACGGAGCTAGAGTGCTCGCAGAGGAGAGAGAGAGTGGGTACTGAGCGGGCGCCCCTCTTTCTCCTTCGCTTTAACCCCTTAATGTAAAAGCCTGTACATTTACAGGCTCAAAATGCATTTTTTTCAATGGGTTTTGGGACCGCCCATTGTACTTAAGGGGTTAAAAAAATTGATGCTTGGGACAGCAAAGTGCCGCCTCTTCAAAAGTGCCCCACTCTGCTCCATGGTAGGGCCGGCCCTGCAACAAACCCATAGATGGTACCACTGTACTAGGGAGATGTTGCTGAACACATATCAAGGTGTTGTTTTGAAATGTCATATACCAGGAGCTGTACATTAATACCTGAAATAAGATTTGTGTGAACCCCTCCACAAAATAAATAACTACCACAAAGTCTGACAAAAGCTGGCTAGACGTGGTTGTCAAGAGGAATGGTAAGGAATATGAGGCAAATGGGGAAAGGTGAATTATGGAAGTTAGTGAGTGAGCACATGCTAGGAAAAAGAAGGTCCAGAGTGTGACTATTATTGTGAGTAGAGGAGTTAATGTACTAATTAAATCAAACGAGATAATAGAAGGGAATTTAGATGCCAAAGGACTCAGAGGGGTGTTGTAAAAGATTCTAACACATTTAACATCTCTTCTAACCTTAAGAATATGATAAAGGACCATATGAAATTATTAGTATAGGCAATAGTCAAAGATATGTAATCATTGGGCATAAATAAATGATAATTAAGATACATTAATAGGTTTCAATGATAGGCTTCAAGGTTTCCTTGACCTTAAATATGGAATGAAGGATTTGCTGAACAGGCGGTCTATAGATAGGATGGTAACTTGTTAATGCATGGTAGTTGTAACTGTAAAAGGACATTACAGTAGGCTAACAGTGGCCACCTAAAATAGGGTTTAGACGTAAAGATCTTAGTGAGCATGTTTACCCAATTAGGTGAAGACCAATTGACTGACATCATTATCCAAGGCACATATAAGCTAGGCCTGTGTAAGACATGGAGAGGCATGGGAATAGAGGTCGAGGAAGATGTGCTTGCCATCCACGGACTCTTCACGTCCCAACACTCCCTCCCTCCATCCTCAGGAATGCATAGGACAGATGTAATGAACTAAATTCCTTTCCAAGGTTTTGTAAAACTTGCTTCGTATTTTTGTTATCCTCTTTTTATATTCTTCGTCTATTTTTGTTCGTATTAAATGTTTCACCTTCGTTTGCATCTAAGTGACACTGCCTATTTTTGAAGCACATACATATTTATGTGTTGTTCCTGATCGAAGTTTGTGTTGGCCCTATATTTTCTTACAGGTGTCGACTGTAGTGCTGAAGTCTGAGAGAGGGGACATCAGAGGAGTAAGTGGGGAAGCAATAAGTTAAAGTGATACTGGCAGGACCAAGGAGACTCAAACAAGGAAAATATAGTGATAAATAAGGGGATTAGTTTGAAACATGCAAGTTGCGGAAAGTAGGAACACCTTTTCTGTCATCAGGCCTGGAAGTGTGAGTGAGGTGGAGGCCACCATAAGAGACAACAGTCAGATGAGGCAGTGTTATACGGGAGAGGGCTGGCACCTTCCGGCCCAGGGAGCAGGTAAAGCCAATTGGCACTGTCAGCCCCTTGACCCCATTGGTACATGGATTTACTCACACTTACACACTCCCTCTAATGAACACACTTACACACTCATGTTAACACACATGTAAACATATATACTCATGCTAACAGGTGCACACATTTACACAATTGTACTAACTCATACATTTATACACATACACTCATGCCACTGAGTTCAGTTTCTGTGAGCAGCCTGGTCCAAGTTTCCCTTTTTATTAATTTTTGAATTGCCCCATTATATGAAATCTACTTGAACATATGTATTTGTATTATTTTTATAATTGCGGGTTCTTATGACATGGTTACAAGGTTATTGTAAGATTTTCAGCAAGAAAATATATTTAGTGGGTATATGCAGTCCAAATGCTTCCCTTAAAACTCATCAACTAATGATTTAATATATAGCATCTTTCTGGTTAAATGCAGATGTTAAAATTTTTTAGGGATTAGTGGTTGTGTTTGGTTTGGACACTTAAGAGTCAAGATTACTGTTGTTAGTTCCATCTTATATTTTATAGCTTTACCAAGCCATCTGTCTCCAAACATATACCATCTCCTTTACAATTTTCTTCCATTCAGAAGTAAGATTTACTTTGGCAGTTGGATTTACTGTATTTCCAATACCTGTTGACTTTATCTAGTAAAAACAAAGTTCCTGAGAACACCTAAAAAGTATATTACACTAAAATGAAAAAGTAGAAAGAAATAAAATAAAAATACTAGCAGTTATAAATTCAAACCTATTTTATCACTATATTACTGTAGGTAAATTACAATACAAATATTTCAACAAATATAATGTAGTATAATATTGATAGAAATTCAACATTATAACCCTACATATCTTGGTAACTAGGGGTGTAATTATTTATGTGCAATAGGACTTTTAATCCAGTGGTTTATTTACTTTCCACTGGTGACATAAGAGGATGATAACTGCAAGTAACCTTTTTGTTCATGAAACTAACTCTGCTTGCTGCTACTTAGAAAGTTAGTTCTGACTAATTAACACAGCCTGCTTCAATGCTGGGATTACCTATTTCACTACTGAACTTTGGCAGATACAAATTGAATCTGCAGCTAACAATATTTACTCTGCCCCATACAGTATTCTAACAATCGGCAATGTTTCTAAAGAGAAGATTTACTTATTAAGGGTACATATCTAAGGATTAGATATGCAAACATGACCCATTTCAGTACAGCAAGGAATTATTCATTTTGTTGGGCTAGTATTCAGTTTAAGGTTAGGCTAAACCATGCATTATTATGCCTCACTTTTATAATCTCTGATTGCCACATTGTTTTAATTTGCATTTGTTCTCCAAAGGTATGCATTGATATGTGTAATTTTGTAATGTGTGCTTAAAGGTATTCAATCTGTCTTCTGCCCAGAAAACCCTCCATCCCAGTGTATGTGTTCAATAGATACCTTTTTTTTTTGTAAATTCTCCGTTTATTGTAATAGAAGCAACAGAAGATATCACAGCACAATACTGCGAAATAGGATGTTATACAACAGTAACGTCGGTTCAGTACACCCATAAGTACATCCAAACGAGTAGTGTACAAAAAGGGTGTGCTGTCAAGGGTCTACAATAGTCAGAACGTCTAGGCAGTGAGGCAATGAAGTGTTGCAGTTGGATGTAGAAGAAAGTGTCTTGGGCGTGTGGGGGACGAGAGCCCAGGAGGTCTGTTATGGGTTTCAGAACCCCATTAACACATAACTGGTGGAAACACAGATCGCCCGAGGGGGCAGGTGAAAACCGTCTGCACCTACCGGTGAGATAACCTGGAGGGAAGGTTGGGTTGTCAGAGATCGGGTAAAGAGGACTGGGGTGTGAGAACAATCGACCCCCCGTGACGTATTTTTTGAGGACGCGTAAAGTCGGCGAGATAGTAGGATGCCTGATGTTGGTGAACCGGTTGAACCTTACCGGGAGCCAAGGGTAAGAGTGGATAGGATGCGGGAGCGCCTCCTCCTCCAGCAGAACCCACTGTTTATGGGCACGAAGCGTCCACTCAACCACCCTCCGCATATGCGCCGCGTGGTAGTATAACTCTAAGTGGGGAACCCCCAACCCCCCGCAGAGCCTGGGTCGGACCAGATGGGAGAATGCCAGGCGGTGAGTAGATGAGGACCAAATATATTTTAAAAAGGTTCAGTGACATTGTGTAAAGTAAGTTCGTGAGATAAATATTGGTAGGGTGTGAAATAAGTACAGGAATCTCGGTAATATGTTCATTTTTAAGACCGAGACTCTCCCGAACCAAGACACATGTGGAATTGGCGCAGATCCCGAGACACCCGGTCCAAAAGTGGGACAAAGTTTAGGGAGAATAATAAGGAGAGGTCAGCAGGAATCTGCAGTCCCAAGAATTTAAAACTAGTAGCGCACCATTTAATTGGGAAGCGTGAACTTAAAGCAAGTTTAACCGAGTCTGAGACTCGTACGCCCAAAATTTCGGATTTTTCTAAATTAATTTTATAATTGGATATCAGTTGGAAAGTCTCAAGCTCCTGCAGAAAGTGAGGTAGAGATAAGAGAGGTTCAGTCAACATTCCAAGCATGTCATCCGCAAACAGGTCTAGTTTATGTTCCACCTTGGAAGATATAACTCCTTTAATGTTGGGGTTAGCTCTCAAAGCACACGCAAGAGGTTCCATGCCAATGACAAACAAAATGGGAGAGAGGGGGCATCCCTGGCGTGTGCCGTTTGATAGAGCAAAAGAATCTGAGAGGAAACCATTCACCCTAATTCTAGCCGAAGGATTAAAGTATAACGCGGAGATCCAATCCATAAAAACCACTCCAAGACCCAGATGGCGGAGAACCTGGAACAAATAAGGCCAAGAGACCCTATCAAAGGGTTTTTCCGCATCGGTTGAAACCAGGGCAAGAGGGGTATTGAATTTGTGAGCATGCGCTATCACATCAAGGACTCGAATAGTGTTATCACGCGCCTCGCGTCCCGGGACAAAACCCACCTGGTCCAGATGGATTATACCAGGTATAAAAGGCTTAAGGCGCATCGCCAAAATTTTTGCTAGTAGTTTGATATCCGTGTTGAGTAAAGAAATTGGCCTATAATTACCGCAGAGGTCTGCAGCCTTACCGGGCTTCAATATAAGAGAAATGTGGGCCATGTTAGTATGCGGGTCAAAGCGATCGCCCTTAGTCATTCCATTGAACAGAGTGACCAAATGAGGGCCAAGGAGCGCGATAAATTTTCGGTACTATGCCTTGGTAAACCCATCAGGGCCTGGGCACTTGCCATTGGGCAGGGATTTAACAGCAGCCTCTACTTCGGTCAGGTCTATCGGGGCATCTAGTAGAGCAGAGTCTTCTTTAGAGATACGGACCGGAAAGAATTTATTTAAGTATTGTTGGAGAGAATCCCTAGAGGCGGGTACCGCACCAGGGGCCGGGGGCAAACCATATAAAGAAGAATAATAAGCTTGAAAGCAGGACGCTATGTCAGGGGTGGAGTGGAAAATCTTACCAGCATGACCTTGTATCTTACAGATAAAGGACATATTTCGCTTAGCCCTAACAGCCCTAGCTAACATTTTCCCAGCCTTCTCCCCTAGTTCATAGAAATGACTGCACGTGAGAAGGTAGTGTCGTTTAGCACGGGTATTAACCAGGGAAGCCAACCTCTCTCTCAACACACCCAATTGAGTCAAAAGATCAGGATTGAGAGTGAATTTATGAGTCTCCTCCAAAGTAGCTATTTCATTGGTAAGGTGCATAATCTCGCCCAAAGCCAGACGCTTGGCAGTAGCTCCTAATTTGATTAAATGTCCCCGGATGACCGATTTATGAGCCTCCCAGACCGTGGAGAAGGGCGTCTCAGGGGAGATATTGTCACTGAAATAATTACGGAGCTCCTCCGCTAGGATACTAACATTAGCCGGGGAGGAAAGAAGGGATTCGTTCAGCCTCCAATTCCAGACTCTAGGCGGAAGGTGAGCAAAAGACAATGTGATATGTAGCGGGGCATGGTCCCCCAGAGTTGTAGGGCCAATGCTGGAGGAGGAGAGCATAGGTAAGTGATGATGTGTAACGAAAATGGAGTCTATGCGTGTATATCAGGAATGAACAGCTGAGTAATATGTGTAATCCTTAACGGATGGGTGCTGTACACGCCAGGCATCCACTAGCTGCAAACTATGAAGTACTTTCTTAACTTTCGATATACGGGAATAGGAGATGTGGGAGCTTCCAGAGGAACAGTCCAGTCTGGGGTCAAATGTCATGTTGAAATCGCCCCCTACAATGGAGATCCCCTCCTGGAAATCCGCAAATTTACGCAAGACCGAGATCAGAAAGGTCGTCTGGTTACGGTTAGGGGCATATATGCAGGCTAAAGTGACCTTTTGGGAGGCAATGTAGCCCTTGATAAAAATACATCTCCCTCGGAGTCCCTCCAGGTGTCAACCAGTTGAAAGGGTAAAGTCTTATGTAGTAATATAGCTACACCTTTGGTCTTAGTATCATGGGAGCTAGAAAAAAAAGTCAGGGGGAACCTTTTAGGGCACAATGATGGCTCTTTACCTTCACGGAAGTGGGTTTCTTGGAGGAAAGCTATCTTGGATTTAGTAGATTGTAAGAAGTGAGACAATCGGGACCGGCTTTCCGGCTTATTTAGACCCCTAACATTCAGGGTGACAAAATTAATTTTGGAAGGATGCATGCAGGCGACACCTGGAAGGACCCCATAGTGACACCCAGACAACGCGCAACAGTAAAACAACCAAAAGAAATAAGAACTGCAAACAATAAATGTGAAACGGAAAGAAGAACATAGGTCCCGAGAGATGGGACCCAACACAATGCTTAAACATCCAAGGGAGAGCCATTTAATCCAAATGTAGGATTAGACCGAAAACTCGGATCTTAAAGGATCCGGATGGTCAGCTCGGGGGGTGTTTGGAAAGTGGGGAGTTGAGTTAGGTAAGGAGAGGAATGGGTACAAAGCAGGGAAAAAGGGACAGGTGTTTGCACCCTGACCCACTGCTAGAGTATGTAACTAAAAGCTGGCAATGCAGCTAGGCAATGTCGGTGTGTGGATAACAAGCAAATATGCATGTGGGGAAACACGCATGCGGAGATCAAGGCAGAATGCTTCTGCAATTAGAACATATAGAAAAGAAGAATGCAAAGACACAATATTGATCTATATAAACACTGAACCAGTCTGGCACATATGAAAGAGCATCAATTCACCCAGAAGTGTAGCATTAGGGAATGTGCATGTAGTGCAACAATCCCAATGATAGAAAGAGCTTCAGACAAAATGTATAGGAAAGTAAAAACAAGATCTAACGTGGCTCTGTTCATAAGACGGGTACAGCAGCAAAAACAAAAAACATCAATTGACAGTAAATCAGACAGGGCACTATGTCTGAAGTGTCTATAGTAAGGCAACTGACTGTTTGAAAACAATGAGCAGTGTATGCCATGCGTAAACGAAAGAATAGGTGTAATAGGCGGAACAAATATAAAATAAACCTCCGAAGAGAAAGGTAGTAAATCTCCGAAGAGATCAGAGGTGTCAATAGGGAGTAAGGGAGATGCCCATTGCAGGTGCGACGAGACCTAAATGTAGTGTACGAATAGTCAAACTTAAATATCAAGTACAGAAATAAAAAATAAAAAAACAGGGGATGACCATCGGAAAAAGAAGGCACTTATCTACATCACGACTCATAGTAGCCCAGCAAGGGGAAATCTGAGGCAAAACAAAGTTCAAGAAGGTCGCAATGGAGGTCGTGAAAAAACGGGTGTGAAGACGTTATTTGGGTTTGTGGCATACAGCCGCTGGACCGATGATGGATCAAGCGTTGGCCTCGAGAGAGCTGTCCATACAAACTGTCTACAGCAATGAACAAAACACGATGGGTTGCGGGTAGTACAGAGGGTCTTCAAAACGCCATCAACGGAGGCAAAGATATCCGTAAGTGTGAGGAGGCTTGATGACGAAAGGCAGGTCAAACAGCATCGATAATGTGGTAGAAATCATAAGAAAAAAGGGTTGTGTAGACGAGGTGCATAACTCAAAAATCGACAACTAAATATGTAGAGGTATAAAGATCGGCGTGATTGCAGGTAGGTACCGCAATAGCTCAGGTAGTAGGTGGATCACCCTGTCTGGGTCTACGACGGCGCTGCGGCTTGGATATCCAGTCACGATTTGGGTCACTCAGTTTAGGTGGGGATAGAGAGGATAATTCCCAGTCCGGGACAGCGATAGCCGGGAGGCCTAACTTCTCAAGTAGCCCTGGAACATCCGCCGCACACCGTACAGTATAGCGGTCGGGGCCATTGCGGACCATTAAGGAAAACGGAAACCCCCATTGATATGGGATAGCGGCCTCGCGTAAGGCAGAAGTGAGAGGGCGAAGGACTCGTCTATATTGCAGCGTTATCGGAGATAAATCAGGAAATACCTGAATATTATGTCCTTCCCACGCCAAGGAGCCAGCACGTCGATATACTGCGAGGATAGTATCTTTGACAACATATTCGGTAAGGCAGCAAATGATGTCTCGTGGGGGACGATCATCTGATTGTCTAGGACGCAGAGCCCGATGAGCCCTGTCAAATTTGATAATGGTATCATCAGGCTGTCGGAGAAGTCGGTTAAAAATTGTACTGATAACAGTAACCAATTCCGAGCCGAGCACCGTCTCCGGGAGACCTCGAAGTCGCAGGTTAGATCTGCGGCCTCGGTTGTCCAAATCTTCAATTTTCTGCATCAGACGCCGTATTGCCGTGGATTGTGAGTGTAGTTGATTCGAAACAGCATCAACGGTTGAGCGCGTGGTAACTGCATCGGCCTCTAGTGTGGAGACACGTTCTCCCATGTGCTGCAGGTCCTTTTTGATGTCAGAAAGATCTGCTTTTAAGGGCGCATGAGCCTCAGCAATAATGGAAATGAGATCGGCTTTAGTCGGCAAACCCTTCAAAGTGTTATGCCAGGTATCCTCGTCCAAATTATGTTGCAGACTCCCAGGGCTTCCAGGTGGCGAGCCCTTCTGCATGGAGTCGCGGGAATCAGCATCGGTGAAATTTTGAAAGAATGACTTGACCGAGGTAGGCATCGATTTGTCTCTAGGTTGAGACTGCTTCCGCGTGGCGCCAGGCTTCGAGTGTTTCCCCATTTTCAAAGATTAGGCACCGATTTTAGCAAAAATAGGCAGTTGGTCTGTGGAGCAAGAGGATTATGCGTCCATCTTGTTAGGCAGTTGGCAGTTAGCCTGTCAAAAATGGTCTTTGTAAAATGAAGTGTCTTTGTGTAGATACCAATTTGCTTTTTTGAATTAATCTCAAGTGAGATCATGTTATGGTCACTATTTCCCAAGTGTTCTGTTACTTGGGTGTTTGAGATAAGTTTTTTGAGACAGACTGAATGTGGGGGACAAAAGAAAGTCAGAGACAAGGCTTACACCAAGGCAGCTAGTGTGAGGAGATGGGGATAGGATTGCACCATTATTATTAAGGGAAAGTTAGCATTGGAGGGAGGGAACTTTACTATGTCCCTTCTAAATAATCAGTAACCTTGTAAGTTTAGTGACCAATCATTTATATTGTCTTACCACGTTTCTGTGATACTGATCAAATCATACTGCTCCTTACTTACCAATATCATAAGCTCACCCATTTTTGTCAAGTTTCTTGCATTTGCTAAAAGACACTTAAGATTACTCCCCATTTCTTGGTTCATTCTTGACAAAAAAAAGATATAGAGAAATGGAAGTCATCAGACACAGAAAAAGTAGGGAGAAAGAGGGATCAAAAAAATTCCAATACCTTCTGGATGTCCCAGAGAGACGAATACCTAGGACCCAGGAGACGAGATAACTGGGCCCTGCACAAAAGACGGCAGACCAGAGGATGCCTACCCAGGGGAACCCCCGAGACCGGAGGATGAGAAGCCGAGCTGATCTAAGGCATTCAGGGTATGGTAAGACTTCCCCTGGGTAAAAAGGTGACAGAGAATGTTGAGAACAGCAATTATAAGGGCCAAGAATGGATCATCCTGCCGTTCCAGACACCAAGACACTCAGGACCTCCAAGCATAAGCATAAGCTTGTCCGGTGCCTGGTGCAAGGGTGTCACAGAGAAGCATGTGAGCATCCTCTGAAAGTTGGAACAAATCGCTGGAGAGGCTCCACGCTATTAAGTATAAGGGGGTGACTGATGGTCCGGATCCTGAAGAAGGTGCAGGACTGACAGAAGAGGAAGCAGGTTCCTTGAAGGCAGTTCCAGAAGTGATGGGACCCAGAGGGAGCCAGAAGGATGTGATGAGAAGCATCAATCTGATCATGTGAAGCGCCTGAGAAATCAGAGCGAAGGGGGAAAAGCATAAGCCCCAGATGGAGGCCATGTCTGGAAGCCAGCTGAAGAAAGTTGGCAGTTGAGTATTCAGTCTGGACGCAAAGTGATTAATAGAAAATTGATCCCTCTGAGAGTCCAGATGCTGGAAGACCGCAGAGTCCAGCTTCCAATCACTGGCATCCATCAAGTGATGAAAAAAACAGTCTGCCACCAAGTTGTCGGAGCCTAGAAGATATTCTGCTTTCAGTGTGATGTGGTTGGCCAGGCAAAAATCATAGAGATCCTTGGTAAGGACCCTTAGCATATGTGACCTTGTGTCCCCAGACGGTTGATGTATTGGACCGCCGAGATGTTGTTCATTCAAAGAAGAAGGCAAAAGTTGGAGCGATCTACGGCCAAGCTTTAATTGGCAAAGGAGCCCACAATCAGTTCCAGACAATTGATGTGCAATTGTCTCTCCTCTGCTGACCATCGACCACTGGTCACTCTGGAAGGTCTGGACACCCCACAACAGTAAAAGCTGGCATCAGATTCTAGGACTAAGTCAGGAAGGGAAACAAAGATAGCTCCACCATTCCATGCCTCCACGTAGTGTAGCCACCCCATGAGCTTTAGCCTCACCTCTGTCGAGTGGGTGATCTGTTGATCATAGGATGGAAACCTGCAAAGGTGGGTTGGTGAAGAGCTCGGTAGTGGGGCGGAACAGGAACGATTGTTTGAATGAATGAGGAGAGAAGGCCCACAACGCGAGCTAGAATCCGAAGTGGAATCGTCTTAGAGCATAGCACTCTGCGGATCTCCTTTTTGATCGCCAGGTTCTGAAAGAAACCATGACAGGTCATGCCAGAAGAATTGAAGAAACCGGCGGTGATCCTGGTGGACAGGGATTGTGAGGTAGGCGTCCTTGAGATCCAGACATAAGCCAGTTGCCCTCTAGTAGAAGATGCCTTCCAACCTTGGGTCAAACTTGGGGGTCTTAAGAGCTTATGTGGCAGCTTAAGACGTGGCCTTCTGCTCGAAGTTTGTTCCGTACCTCCCTCTCCACTAGTTTCTGGATCCATTTGACCAGGGAGATTGAAATATGGTCGGGCGGAGTCCACTCAGCCGAGCGTGTGTGCCTTATATTCTCAGGGTCAAAACAGTGTTCACCGAGGGCATCAGGTAGGAGCCTGGATCCAAGGCCGTCTCACCCATCCTGCGAGAGGTAAGGAGGTCCGGATTGTCTGAATCTAGGTCAGAGTCAGGAGAATCGCCTCGCCACTCATCTAGGAGTGCGTTGCAGGCGCCTGGAGCCTCATCTTCCTCAGATCAGAGCCCATGGATATCCCCACTGAGCTCTGGGGCAGAGCCAACGGGACTGCGTATCGCACGTTGCTTCCCTTTAGAGGTGCCAACTTAATGTCCTTACGCAGGCGTTTGCTCACTGAGCCCTCTGGATTAATATCTGAATAGTGTCATCCTGAAGAGCCCTGGGAGGCCAACGGGGGATGGGAAAGTGATGCTAGGGCTTGTTGGAGGGGCAAATCAAAGGAGGCCCTGGCTACGTAGAGCCATGATTACAGGTCTGCCACTGAAGGCCTGTGGGTCTCGTCTGCCATAGTTAAGCACTACTCATGGTGGCAGTCACAGCAAGAGATTATGAGCAGAAAAGAATTGAAGATGTTGGCACCAGATATCTGTGAGAGATCAGAAATAAATGTGCAAGGCACAGTATATATAAAACCACAAGGTGGCTGTAGAGGCTAGTAGTGTAGTAATGGTAAGGTCCCAGGTGCAGTAAACCCAGATGGGGACAGGGACCAATCTTAAGGGAGGCCCACATCTGGTAGGCATCCTTAAATCACCTCGTATAGCAATGTGTCTTTTCTAGTATTACAACAGGGGATCAACTAAGAAAATATGCCAGCAAGCACCACATATGTCAGAAAAAAAAATAATAAATCGTTTAAATAAATAAATAATCTGAAAACCAGAAAAAAGAGGCAAGATTCATTAAAACAAGAATTAGGCCTAGAGAGACCACCTAGAAACTGTTAGAAACAAGGCAAAAACAGCCTGAAACTACTGCAAAAAAACAAAAACTGAACAGCAAAAGAAAACTGAAAAAGAAAGTAAAAAAAGGAAGAAAAGTGAAAGTAAAAGTGTAATTGCTTAAGAGAGAGAGAAGGAGCCGAACGGGGAACCGGCACCATGAGGAAGGAGGGCAGAGAAATGGAACACGGAGAGCATGGGAAGCAGCTCATTGCTACAGACAGGTAAGGGAAAACCTGTTAGAGAGAGAAAAAATAAAAGGGGAAAATAAAAGTGAAAATAAAGCGGGAGACGCACAAGAAGAGGGCCCAAAGAGAGCTAAAAGCAGAGTCTCTGCAGGGACCTGTTGGTGGTAGCAGCAAAGAAGAGGTGGAGTCTTCAGGCTTTATAGTCCCTGTTTTATGTTGGTTGGTTGGTTATATATTTTGATTTTCATGTTTGTCTCTTGGATTCATCCCTACTCAGGATTCGCTTGCTTGGTTCAGAATATAGCAATAGAATGTAGCAGTGCCTTGAAAAGAAGAGTAGTTTTCTATTTCAGAAAAGAAGGGTGAGCTATACTTCAAAAATTCAAAGATTGGAAGCCATTATTGATTTAATGTGTCTTTCATTGTATAATGTTGGTCCTGAAAAATTAAAGTTTGTTAATGGACTTTAATATCCTCCAACCTTCAAGATGTATTGAATATTTCTTGGTCTGTAGAATACTAATGCACAATTTGTGTTGATACTCATTTTCATCTTACCTTTAAAATGCTACCATCAAGTATAGTTGTTGTACAAAGAATAAAGTTGATACTACGGATAAAGCAATGTGGAAACTATATGAACATGTATGATTCATAGGACATATGAAAGGTAAAGAAAGACAACTGTGTAAAAAAACAGCAGTAAACTGAAAAAATATACACCCTGTGAGGATGAAAGACAATAAATGTTATTGATAAAATAAAAATATTGCTGAATATATTATTTCTTATATGTAATTATTAGTCATTTCTAATGATTTTTATGATGGAAAGCTAGGCTGGACGGGGATCCTATGTGGCGTACACTTACCAGCAATCAGCCAGCCACACCATCATGTCAAGGAGTTATGGCAGAAGGCTTGCCTGTGACGCACAGCAGGAAGAGTGCCCATGATGAGCAACAAGAGTATCCGTCCACTCCTGAAGTGCTTTGCTACCTACACTCAGCGATATATATATAAATATAAATATCCTATACCTAATAGACTTCTCACTCCAAGCCCCTGCCCACTTATCTTAGGGCTCAACAGTTTACTAGGTATTTCGGAATGAAGAACTCCTGCATTGTACACTCTTGGATCATGGTGGTTGTGACATTATACTTGGGTCATGGATGCATCTTAGATCGGCACAGCTCTCTCCACTCAAAATCAGATGCTGGGGGCCCACAAGGCTCAGTTCAACAATATGAAGGACAAGTTTGGTCATTTTATCATCCTATGAAGGTATGTGATCCTTCTCCCACCACCAGAGGCTTACTTCACTACCTATAAAGCTTCCAGCTCCTCTGTGGGGGGAAGACTCTCTGTTGATCTATTACATCAACTCCTTCATAATGGCTTTCAACATGAGGTTTGACATTCCTGGGAAAGCCGCCACTGCTTCCTTGTCATTACTACCTGGCTCTCATGGCACCAGATAGGTAGTAGACTATGCCATTGAATTTAAAACTATTGCTGCCGAGGTGAACTGGTCCTGTGCAGCTCTCATTGCAGCCTTCTATGATGAGCTGTCTGAATGACTAAAGTAGACCTACCAAAGACCTCGCTAATGTCTGTGGCATGGCCTTTTGAACTTGACAATTGTAGAAGAGAAATTTATTAGAAATTTATTAGGTTTGGAAAGACATACTCTCAGATTCCCAGATACACGTGTTCCTGTCTCTATACCATTATCTGAACAGCCCATGCAAATATTGTTGGAACAATTTCTATGGAGGATCACCAGACTGACAGGACAAAACACCTTCTATGAGCCAAATGTCCCAGGGATAACACCTTAACCCCTAAGACCCCCCCCCTTCTTTTGTAACTACTGATACCATCTCTCTTCATTGCCTTCCTCGTTCAGTGAAACACCAATTTCGGCAGTGGACCTTATATTGTCTACTATCTGGGATAAGGTTCTGCAGGCATTGTCTAAGGCCTTTGAGCTGTATGAGAGACAGGTGAATCACTATCGAAGACTGGCTCTCTCGTACTCCATGGGTGATAGAGTATGGTTATCGACAAAAAAATATATAAAACTCAATGTGCCTTCTATGAAACTGGCTTCCTTCCCAGTGCTTTGTTGAATTAATCATGTGGGTTATAAATTGCTTCCATATTTCATTGCTGAAGCCTCTTACCTGCAACAAATTAACTAGATACCCTGTCCTAAACCAGCTAAGGTTAAATCATATCCCATTTGTATTCCCAATATCTGGTATATAAGAATGTTTTTGGGCCAGAAGAAAGGTCATGGGTTTCCTAGGGTGATCTGCATGCCCTTGCTCTGCTTAAGAAATATCATGCCAATGTTTTGGTCTCTGGCTGGCCCTGAGGTAAATGTCATGCTTCTTGGACAAACTACTGGCAGCCAGGTGGCCAGGTGGCTGTGAGACGTGATGAGTTGCTATACAGCGTGTACTTACTTGGCTAATGCTTGGGGGAATGTGAATTAGGTACCTTTATGAAGTAAAACAAAATATTCCTTTTCAAGTTTCGATACTTTGTGTAAGGATCTCCTATTATATACAGCATTATGAGCAATTCCTGGCTGTATAATATTTGTGAAATTAAAAGATTATGCTTAATCTCAACATGAATTAAAGAGACTAAATATTTAATCTCATAGCTGGCATAAATACAGTGAAAAATTAAGAACGAAAATGGTATTGAAAATTTTAATTCATTTAAACTGTTTTTGAAAAATATCCTTTATTTATTTAGCTATGTATTTATTTATTTATTCTATCGGTGTATTATTTTTAATAGGTTTGCATCTATATCATAAATACAGGGTTTAAACTGACCTAAATCTTTGTATGCTCATCATGCTGTTCTGTGGACTTAATTGTCTTCCAGCTCCAATTAGTTCTCAACCTTTTAAGCAAGATCGTTGACTCCCTCATTATTCACTGGCAATTAATGCACAAAACAATTAGTCCCAAATGGATACTAATCTAAAACGTTAATAACCTTTTTCTTGACAAAATTGGCTTAGCAGCAAATATTTGTTTAAGAGTGAATAAGGCAAAATTCAATAATTTCTCTGTATATGGTATGCAATGTATGTCCACCACACAAGGGTATTATGTCTATATACAAAACTAATTCATCAATGCTGCATATTCCTTGAAACTACATCCTTTTCCTTTTTTTGCTCATCTTAGGCAATATATCTTACTGCGCTTTCACAGTAACACTTTAATTCTGCTTTATGAAGATCGTCATTATAATTACTTTGGTTAATTAGCTTTTTAACATTCGACACAACTGAGAGGAGTAAAAAAAATGCCCAGAAGGAAAGTTCTCTCTGCCCCTTACCCACCAAAGACCAACAACATTAATGACATCCACTAAGGTGACCCTTGTGTTTCCCACCATGGTATCTCATTTTGCTACCCTAGTTGTTTAATTCACACACCCTAATTCCTAGGTCCCCGCTGAGGACAGCAGGCAATTTAGACCTGAGTGCAGCAACTAATTAAATCAATATGAGATAATGAACAGCAATTAGAGGTCCAGCTAGGCACATCTTCTCTTGTAAATACTGTTCTTCTCCCAATGGGAAGCTCTTTTTTTAATAATCTGTGTGTATTTCATTTCCACTAAAGCTCTAATTCCCTAAAGAAGCAATTTAGAAAAGTGATTTGTTTATCTGTAAAACTGCCAAATGATTTATTTTAAATTGTTTTTTTTGCTACTTCTTTGTCTTGAGTGAAAAAGAATTAAGATCTTTTTTTGCTTTATTTTATTTTTCATTCTTTCTGTTCCTTTTTATTTCTTTTAATGACCCAATAAGTCCTTATGTTCCCAAGTCACAGAGTTTATAGTTCTATGCTTTTAACACAGTGGGTTTTCATACCTATCCTTCATGAACCGCTGTGTTGAATACACAATATCCTCAGTAGCAACAGACAATCTATTACTTATAAATATGTGTGATTTTTTTTCTATAACACAAAAAAGGTTGACAAGGTTCACTAAAATTGTAGATTGTTAGCTTTAGTGTACCTATAATCTTAATTTTAATAATGAAAGGAGGCTTCATATTTTGCTATTCTCTCTTTACTGACTCCCAACAGCAGCAAACAAACAGTTAATAAAACAACCAATCAGGATAAACAGTGAAAGTCTATAAATGCTCATGCCTCGAAAGCCACTTCCTCTTTCTTTGCAGCGAGCAATAATCACAGGAGTCGATCTAAAACCCAAAGGAAACAGCACTCCGAAACATCCCGAAAAAACGAATGGTCTTCTAAATGAAGAAACTTCAACTCCTCGAACAGGAGAACAGCAACCAGATGCGATTACGCTGAAAAATAAAAGAAATCGTGAAAGGTATCTCCAAGAACAACATAATCACCAATCAAGAGTGAACATAACTAATAGACACAGATCCCACCAGATAACAATAAATAATAATAACAATAATAATAAATAACCATAATAACAACAATAATAAGAAACGAATTAAAGGAAATAACAAGAACTATACCGAAACACAGAAAAAACACCCTCAATCCAGGGGATGGGAACGGGAGGGAAAATATTTGCCTCCTGTCATTATTACAATTAAGATTATAAATACACAAAAGCTAACAGTTACAATAAGCTTCAGTTTTACAACATGACAGGAGGCTTCATACTTTGCTGTTTCAACGCTAACGAATAAAAGCAAAAGACGCATGATCACCCCAGCCGCATGTAAAACGTCCGACAGAGATGCACCAGCTAAAAAAGGCTGCAGCGCCTCTAACTGAATGAGCGCCAAATGAATCCTCCACCCCCTCCAAAGATAGGATCTGTTGTATCTATCCATCAGACTCATCTGGCCAGACTCGTAGTGGACACCAGCTTGTGGGGCTTAACATAAGATACCAACAACTGCCCAGACCTGGAAAAGCGTAAAGCAGAAGCCACGCGCAGCCTAGGAGAATCACGGAAAAAAAGGATAAGAGACAGTTGTAGAATTGCATTTAGTACGACGAGAAATAGAAAAAGTAACCCCCTCAGGAGTAAAAGCGAAACGGTCAAAATCAAAAGCCTTAACGTCAGCAACTCTCCTACAACTGATGTGCAAGCCTTCCTCGGTTCCTGACCTTGGGCCTCTCGTAGTGATCCCCGCACACGATGCACCCCAACCCCAAAAGCTGGCGTCTGGTTCCATCACGAAGTCTGGCTCTGGTCCGTAAAATGGCCGTGCCGTTCCATGCTTCCATATGCCTGATCCACCAACGGATCTCCGTCCTCACCTCCTCCGTCAGAGGAATCAGCTGGTCATAAGACGGGTGTTGTCTGAGGAAGGAAGCCTTCAAGCGCTGCATGGCCCGATAATGGAGTAGGCCCGGAAAGATCGCTTGAATGGAGAATGACAGCACACCCACTAGCCTGGCCTGTATCACACAGGAGGGCTTCAGGGCCGACTTGTCGCGATTTACCACGAAGCCCAAGAATTCCAACAAGCACACCGCATATCTCGTCTGTAAGTGTAGTCTAGGTGCTCCTTCGCAAAAAAGAAGTATATCGTCCAGATACACTATGCATCTATACTCTCTTCCTCTTAGGTGGGCCATGACCAGTTTCAGTAGCTTGGTGAAGCACCAAGGGGCAGAGATCAGGCCAAAAGGAAGACAGGTGAATTGGCATGGTCGATTTTTCCAGAAAAATCAGAGGAACCGTCGACTACTTGAGCTATGGGAACTCTGACAAGTAAGATCCAGTCTTGTAAACCAATCGCCCTTTCGGAAACAATCTCGCAAGACATGGATACCACGAACGTGTTGAGTTGTCGCAGATTGATGACTGGCTGGAACTCCCGGACTTCTTTCGGACCAGAAAGATGTTGCTGAAGAAACCCTCGTCCTGTGGCGCACACTGGACAGTGCCATTGTCTAAAATGGTCTGAATTTCTGCGTCGATAAGCCTCTGCTGATCGAAAGACACCACCATCGGACGGGGTCTTGACTTCTGCAGTGGAACCATAGTAAAATCTATTCGCTAACCCTGGACCATCTGCAGAACCCAGCATCAGCGGTAAGGCTGGCCCAAGCCTGAGGGGAAAAAGCAAGACGACTGGCAGTAAAACGAAGGCAAAGATAAGGATAAGAAGGGCCTACTTGTAGAATATCTTGACCTTCCCCATCTGCGTGCTCCTGTACCTCTAAAGGCACCACGTTGGCCTTGGAGAAATGGTCCACGGCTCTGGACTCCAGGGAAGAAATTCTGAGGTCAAGTGTATCTGGGGCCTGAGGGCCAAAAACTGCCAAAAAACCCCTTGGTGGCGGGTTGACGAAACACCTTGCGTAGAGACACTTGAGCTTTGTTGAGTGTCGTATATAGGTTGACGTGCTTTTGAAGTTCTTTAAGGAACGGTTCTCCGAACAAAGCCCCGTCAGCCAGGGGACCCAGATCCTTGGAAGCTAGGTCTGTAAGCTTCGGATCCAGGGCCTTAGGCTTTAAGGTAGCGCCATTGTTTCCCTTCCAGTACTTGCGTATGGGTGTGAGGCATTCCACACCCGATTCACCTGACTCTCCGCTGTCCATGACCCCTAAAGCCTGACTGACCTGAGGTTGCCCAAGCGGTCGCTCTGTTGAAGTCTGCGGGATCAATTTGGTCAAGGCCCTCTCTACTGACGTTATTACTGTGGCGTTAATCATCTCTTGTAGGTCCTGGGGTTGCCCAGAGAAAGTCTGTGAGGACCTGCATAGAGATCACAGTGTGATTGCGGGGAGGGGAGTGTGAAACCATGTCTCTCATCCCCCCTCCCGTCCTGAAACAGAAAAG
>VKOC01000001.1:42965714-42976650 GCA_009364415.1 Spea multiplicata
GATATGCAGTGTATTTGTGTAAGAAATAAATATGGCCATCCTACTTTGTTAACAAAATGCAAAGTGAATTAAATCAATATCTACCGTATATTCCGGCGTATAAGACGATTTTTTAACCCCAGAAAATCTTCTCAAAAGTCGGGGGGTCTTCTTATACGCCGGATACTAACCGAGTACCGGGTACTTACCGAGCCGGAGGTTCCCATGAAGCCACCAATCTCTAAGGGAGGGGCGAGTGGAGAAGCTGCCTCCCCTGGGCCGGTCTTCAGGGCCGCGCCGAGGTAGGTGCAAGATCATGATCTCCCCAACTAGCCCTGATCACTATGCGCCGGCTATTGATGCATAGCGCGGGGATGACATCATGTCCCGGCGCTCGGCATCAATTGCCCGAGCATAGTGATGAGCGAGCAGTAAACAGAGGTTGGAAATGTCGGACCTCACGCTCCCACAGCTGGATGGAAGAAAGAAGATGAGAAAGGTAAGAAAGGTAAGAGATGAGGAGAAAGGGGTGGGAGTGCAGTGTATGTATATATGTTGGTGTGAGATGGTCACTGTATGTGTATGATCAGGTATATATATATATATATATATTATTATATATATGTGTGTGTGTGTCTGTAAAGGCAGTGGTGTGTGGTGAGGGCAGTGTATAAATGTCTATGTATGGACAGTCTTATGTTAGTATGTGTATATATATATGTGTGTGTGTGTGTTAGGGCAGTGTATGTATGTATATGTCTGTATAACAACCAGCCAATCACCGGTAAGGTACATTGCTAGCCGTGATTGGCTGGTTGTTGTATACTGGGTAGAGGGGTAGTCTTATACGGTGAGTATAGCCCAAACTCTATATTTGAACTGGAAAAGTTGGGGGTTGTCTCATACGCCCAGTCGTCTTATACGCCGGAATATATGGTATATATATATAGATAGATAGATAGATAGAGTGATAGATAGATAGATAGATAGATAGATAGACAGATATTAGTTTCAGCCCTCCTGTGTGATATTCCTATAGATAGAATCTGCTGTTCTTAATAATGAAAAAAATTGGCCTTTTTAACCAGTGTTTTTCACGTGCTGAGAGAAAAATTGATTGGTCCCGCATGTATTAAGCATCACCTGTTTTCCTGATTAATGTACAATGTGCAACATCTGTGCATTTCAATATTATGTTCTATTTTGATCTAAAACAACTGAAATGCAGATGCATCCAGGGAAAACAAAAATTGAAATGATTTAGACGCCATTCCACAATGGACAGGATATATTAGGCATGGTATCCTTCCAAATATCTCATATACTATATATTATCTGCTCTATATCTTGCAGTATATTTTAAATATATATATATATATAAAGTGACCTTACTTTTTTGCTGTTACAATACTTTTGCACAGTTAACAGTCATTTAAAAGTATTCTGAATATGAAGGATGATACGCAAGTATTGAAAACTTCTTGTCGCCTTTGGAATAAACTGGCACTCTTCACCTCAGACAAACCAATGATACCGATGATGTTCTGGTACTGATATATGATATGGATGGTACACAGATCTGATATGGATGGTACACAGATCTGATATGGATGGTACACAGATCTGATATGGACATTACAAACATGAATTGTCATATATAAAACGTTTTCTCAATTATATTTATGTATTAAATATGTACATTACACAAAAATGTGCAGCATAAAATAAAGCATAGCACTCTACCTTATATAAAACATGATACATATGATAAGATTGTTTATTTTATGAAAGAAAAGCATACTAAAGCAGTGTGATCTTGTACATTAATAATATTTAATAACAATTTAAACAAACTCAAATCTACTACAATTTAACTCAAGTTGGTGTGATTTGAATGTAAATTGAATATTTTGTACATAAGCATTAATCCAGGTCAGACTGGCCACCTGACATACTGTTCAAATGCCTGGTGGGCCAGTGGTCAATAGCATCCCATACTCCAGCACCAGATTGGGAGTGGAAGTATGCAGCTGCTGGCTGGATATACCGGCTGGATATACCTGGCTGCACACTACTACTACTACTGACCACACTTCCATCATTAGGTAGCCGGTGGCCTTAAACTACCAGGGCCTCCTCATTATCCCCAATCTGGCCCTGCATTCATCTATTAAGTTCATTACGCCATTGAAAACTCCCAATATAATATATCAAATATTTTATTGGTGCATTAAATTAGGTAATAGTTTAGAATACTTAATTAGTTTCTTCATATAAAAGGTACTGTAAATAAAATTAACAAATTCGGTAAATATTATTCTAAAATCTTAAATTGTTTTTTAAACATTGTCTAGTTTAGTTCAAGAATTGCTAATTTATGGAAACTATACAGACACTATAGCAGTAGAGACTGGAGTAAATAGGTGCATAGTAAGAGATAAACCTCTGCTCCTGAGATTATTTCTTTTAACAACTGGGAATTAAAAAAAAGCTTGGGACTTGATTACTGTGACAATATTTAACTGCTGGTGTATAAAATCTCATATTGTTAAATCACCTTGTGTTCAATGCTATTGAATAAAAAATACATAATCTCAATGGCAGGATGACATACAGTTTATATATGTAAATAAACTAAAATAATAACTACAGTTATGCAGAAACCCTGGAAATGCAAAAATGTAGTAGACATTTACTCTTCCACCAAAATTTTCTATTACTAGAATTGGATTTAAAATGTCAATTTAAAGCATTTCAAACGTATATATACCGGTAGTATGATGTTTTGAAATTGATGCATTTAAATATTTTAGCTCTGTTACACACTGACTACTTTTCACCCTGCCTTGTGGTAAACAATACGATGTCTCAGTCTTAATAACCCCAATTCTGGCACTAATGAAAGTCCAGGTAGGGAGATTTCTTTGGACAAGTAATACCATATTAGCATTGCCAGGTCACTGCAGTGTTTGGACATGGAAAATGCCCCAAAATATCAAATGACTGCTTACAATGGCAGCTTCCTGGTCTGCAAATCATTTATTAGACTAAAACTTCAATGCTGCCCTACTTTATTGTATATCTTCTACACTATTTATTAGAATTATATTTTCTTCACTTGTAATTTATTACCTGGAGTGTTGGACATGGCATGTGGAATATTGTGACATTGCAAAAGTGGAAACATGGGAATAAAGTATACACATCTTTATATGGTTCAGTTGATGTATATATTACCCGCAATAGAAAGAACAGACCATGCTGTCAAACATTCAACTTTTGGCATGAAAAAGAGAAACAAATCTGTGAAGAAGGGGTTTAGCATACACTAAGGGCTTTAGTGTCTCAAGGCGTGTGTAGTGGCCGAACCAAAGTATGAAGCCTGGAGGTGCATTGCAGAAAGTGTGGGTATAAAATTCATACCATATTTGATTAAAGGTATCAGCTGTATAAGTGGCAATGTAAGCCATTGTCTCATAGATGTTGTCAGTGAATAATGGACATCTTGCAATGTAGGGGGCAATGTTTGGTGTAGTGGTGGGCTAAGCATACTATAGCCATAAGATGTGACTAAATCTCCTATTGTTATCATATAGTCCTCGGCAAGTCCTGTATTTATGTGCATCAGTCTTTTATGCGCCTTTGCCCTCTTTTCCCTAAATCTTCTGAGGATTTTGGTTCCTCTCTTCTCTCCCCATGTCCCAGTTTAAGATATCCTATCCTTGCTTAAAGGAGAAGTGTCTGAGGATCTCAGCTCCTCACTCGATCCCATGTGTTCCTTGCCTTGTTTCTCTGTTCTTTGTTGTGTCCTGTACCATGTATGTCTTGTCTGGCTATGTTCCTTGCTCGCTCTGTCCTTTTTTGCTTGCTATGTTTCTGCTGTTACTCTGCTTAGCTTCCCTACTCCCAGCCTGCAGCATCCTGCTCATTTCTCTGTTGAGCTATGTCTCATGCCTGCTCCAGGGTGCCTGCAGGATATAACTTATTTTGTTCTGGACAACGCCCCCTGCTATGTCAGGGCCCTGGTATGTGGCCGCACAATCCTAGGTGCTCAACAGAGTGCAGTCGCCCTGAACCAGGCCCTGTCCAACTCTGCTACTGCGCAATAACTCCTGAATACCATCATTCATTCAAAGTTCAACTGTAGTTCTTTATATCACATCAAATGGTGAAACAGGGGCTTTAAGTTTGCTTCTCTATAGAATACTATTTCCGCTCAAAATCTTTCACTTGCAGAGTCTACTTACATCAACCTCTGTGACATGAAAATTAAGGCTCCACCTACCAATGAGCTTTATTCGTAAAGAGAAGTTATGACAGGATCCCAAGTCCCGAAGGGATTAGCCCATGTAACCCAATGCACCTCATGTCTGGTTGGTGTGCAGGAGACCTACAGTATGTCTCTCTTCTCTGCTGTCTTTTGGGTGACAAGTACTGTCAGTGATTATACTGGATATTACATAATTACCACATGCTCTATGCCATTAGGGTATATATCTCCATTAAATTAGTAGTCACCAGGGACCCAGAAAAAAGACACCAGTGGTGATGAATTGGAGAACAAACGAGCGCCACTTCATTCAAAACCAACTGATGCTCTCTAGTGCTTGGAGATTCTGTGCTAAAAAAGAAAAAAGTGTGTTTACAAATAAGGTAATTTTTCAATTATCCTCAATATAGCTTAGTAAAAATATAAATTAAAATTAAAGCATGCAATTAAGGCACATACCACTTAACCATTTGAGTAACACTGTGTTCTTATTTAATGCATTGAACATTGAAATAGTATGTGTATATATATATATAAAATATATTGTGTAGTATATTGCTTTACAACAATATCATCAGCAAGGTAAGCTGGTTGAAATGATCAAATATTTACATTCTGAACCACAGTTTTATTATTGTAAGAAAAATACACAATTTAAGAAAAAGGACCATTATCCTAGTTTGATTAAAAGATCAAATTTTGTTTAAATTAGCTGTGGTTATCGAAGGAATAAACTAGAATGCACCTTTATTAATCATTTAAGATTGTTAACACAACCTTCTTATTACACATCCCTACAGTTTTCATCAACCGTAGCATTCTTATAATGTGATATTATAATATGGCATGGTGTGATATTCTTACATAGACTAGCTCGGAAAAATATCTACTTTGTCTGCTGAACTATCATTTTAAATAATGTCTTAATGTCCTCAGTTTAGTTTAAACCTTTGGTATTTTCCCCTGTTGTGTATTCCCTTTTCTCCATTTCTACATGAATATTAATGTACTTCTAAGAGATATCTACTTGGAGGAAAAAAAAAAACAAGAATAAATTAAATACCTACAGATTTTTCTAATTCCTCTTTTTGGTCACATGTCGTCATTACATCAAATTACGGAGATGTGCTTGCATTTTTTTATTTTGTTAAATTATGGAATGTAAAGTATATGTAAATGCAGCCAAACGGCTGTGAGGAAAGAATAGGAACAGGAGACGTATTAGGTATTCAGTCTGCGTATTTGTGAGCCAATTAATCAAGCACTGGCGAGAAAAGATGCAGAAACGATGAGTTCGCCCTTCATGTTGATGAGGCCAGTCCAGGGCAAATGCTGCTGCACCTGAGCTCATAGTTAGGCATGCAGAAAGGAATCATGGGAATTTCTTCACGCCTTTGTCTTCCTTGTGAAGGATGCAAAATGTCAAGCTGGTGTTTGGCTGCTTCTCATAGATTCCGTAAAAATCTTTAGTCTGGTGAAGATTTTGTAACCCTTTATATGCACAAATCTTTTTACAGATAATGCTCTATTAATGTTGTTTTTAATCACCAAATGTATCAAAATGCATAATTCAAATTGAGAGTTATAATTTCCTGGAACATTGTTATCAAATTAGTAATCTTATTTTTGATGTTTTTATTATTTGTCATTATTATGTAAAACATGGGGACATTAAAACCCATATATTGTGGAACAGACCAGTGCAGGGATGTGCAAAGTAAAAGTCACCTTCCTGTGACAAAATGTAAGCACATTAGAGGTGCAAGTGGATTTTTTTTCTGACAGTGTTTAAAAACATTGCATGGTGTATTATGTGTAGATTTGTGTCTTCCTATGTTAAAAGCACTAGATGGATTCCTAGTTAGGGCCAGAATATACACTGTATGACCAAAGGTACTGTATGCGCACATCACTTCTAATTATTGAAATTAGATTTTTCAGCCATACCCATTGCTAACAGGTTTATAGAGTCAAGCATCTCCATAGACAAACCTTGGCAGTGAAATAGGTAATTCTGGCACTGTCATACAATGTCATCTTTGCCACAATTTAGTTTGTGAAATTTCTAAATCTTCCCCAGTCCACTGTAAGTGCTATTAATGTGAACTAGAAACATCTAGGAGTAACAACAGCTCAACCATGAAGCAGCAGACAATGAACAGGCACAGAGCGGGGCTGCCAATGCCTGAAGCAGGTAACATGTGAAACTTGCCTGTCCTCTGTAGGATCACTTACTACAGAGTTCCAAAATGCCTCTGGAAGCAACATCACCACAAACACTGTGTGTCAGGAGCTTCATGAGATGGGTTTTCCAAAAGTCACTATACCAAGCGTCGGCTGTAGTGGTGTAAAACATGATGAGCCACGCTTAACTATCTACGTTTGGCAGATGCCAGAAGAACGCTACCTACTGAAATGCATAGTAACTGTAAAGTTTGGTAGAGGAGGGATAATGATCTGGGCTGCTAGGCCCTATAGTTCCAGTAGCAGATAAATGCTACAGCATAAAGACATTTTAGACAATTGTATATTCTATTCTTTTTCCACCTCACTTGTTGACAACTTTTCCTCGTTTTTTTTTTCTATGTTCTTTGCCCTTTTTCTTCTGTTTTGTCTGCCTTTTACATTTTCCATCCTCTTTCTAACTTCAATTATTCCCCAACCCACACATACATACACACACACACACACATATATACGTATATACATACACACTACCATTCAAAAGTTTGGGGTCACTTAGAAATGTCCTTGGTTTTAAAAGAAAAGCAGCTTTTGCTCATTAAAATAACAACAAATGGATCAGAAATACAGTGTAGACATTCTAAATGTTGTAAATGACTATTATAGCTGGAAATGGCTGATTTTTAACAGAATCTCTTGATAGGGATGCAGAGGCCCATTATCAGCAACCACCAATCCTGTGCTTCAATGGCACATTGTGTTTGCTTTAAGTTTAAAAGGCTAATTCATCTTTAGAAAACTCTTTTGCAATTATGTTAGGAATGTCCATGAACAATGACTACAAACATCTGTAGGATTCTGCAGAATCCCTCTATGTATTTGCAAGGGTAAACTACAAAAAATGAAAGGGACCACATAGTTATCATATGCATTAAAGTACATAACATTTTGGTTACTAATATCTTGCTTTATGCTCTACAAAAAATTGAGGTAAATTCTTGTTTTAGACAAATTTCTAGTTAATCTTTACCTACCAAAAGGAAAATTGATTATGCTCTATGCTTAAAAATGTCATTAAAAACCTTTTTGGGATTACGTATAAAAAGTGACTCTTGTCACTGGATTGAAACCAACCTGGATTGGTCACTAAGTAGACACATTTCATTGGTTGACCAAATTTTACAAGTTACACCCAAATCGCTTTTTACACATAATTATTATAGATTGTAGAGTGGAATTGTCTCTCTTTTTAATGATATCACTGCTAATTCTTGTCACCAATAGCCTCTTTCATTATGTTTTTATGCCTAGGGATAGTGACAGCTAAACAATAGTGTGAAAACTGTCCAATTTCTGTTATGCTTTTCATAAGAGTTTTTTTCCAGATGAGATCTTATGTAACTTCTTGTTAAAAAGTTTTGCTTGCAACAGGCATTACTGTCTTAAACTGTTACATGGGGTTCTTAGGATTTTTCAAACTTAGGTCTTATAACTGGTCTTCAAACTGGTCTTATAAACACTACAAATTCCCGCAGCATACAGTTGGTTAGTGAAATAGCCTTCAAGCAGAAGTGGTTAACACATTGAGGGATGTTAACCCCATATGAGATAGACATAAGGCTTCCCTTAACTAGATGGGCAGTAAAACTCTTGCTCAGTGTCATTGTATACTGTATTTATATGCATAATGTAAAATTCAAGCCTTTGTTGACACAAAGCACTTGGTAGGGTAAGCGTGAACTTTTATACCGTATTTGCTTGATTATAACACAAGGTTTTTTCAGAGCAAATGCTCTGAAAAATACCCCTCATCTTATAATCAAGGTCGTCCTCTAATCAGACCTCAAATGAGATATGACTATGAGACTAAGATCCAGGCCGACCTGCAAAACTTTTATTAAATATGAAAAAATACTTTACATGAATTAATACTTACTAGTAAAACTTTTTCCCTATAGGGTTGTCTTATATTCA
This sequence comes from Spea multiplicata, assembly GCA_009364415.1. Taxonomy (NCBI): domain Eukaryota; kingdom Metazoa; phylum Chordata; class Amphibia; order Anura; family Pelobatidae; genus Spea; species Spea multiplicata. The sequence goes on from VKOC01000001.1 coordinate 42,974,122, forward strand.
GGCTTTTTCTAAATTAATATTCAGATTTGGGGGGGTCGTCTTATAATCAGGGTCATCTTATAATCTAGCAAATATGGTATATGACAATAAATAACTAAAAAATGTCAATAGACACTTATATTTAAGTTGCATTTATATACTTTGAGTCCTTAAACATAGCATAACAAAAGAACATAGAATATTATATAGTAAACTGTAATATAATGTAAAAGAATATTTAAAATATTTATACACATAATGAAAGTGCTTGTGTATACTGGTGCTACAAGTATAGGCAAAGATTTATTGAGGACAAAGTATGAAATTCATATAGTATTATTATCACATACATATATTATATTTTATGTAGTCATGACAAAGATAATCAGTCATTAATTATCCTAATTTAGTCATATTTGACTAGTAGTGACTGAATAAATGAAGGATAGTATCAAGCATATTGAAAACATGATTTCATAGGTAGTACAACCAATAGAATAAACAGAAGCTTACAAATCAGAGCAATGCCATGGAATGGTGAACAAAAATATGGAAAGGGAGAGAACCAGACAAAAAAGAGGTCTATTCACTAAGAAGTGTAGACAGGAAGAAGGAGTCATACCCTGTAGTTACACCAACTACAGGGGTATGACTCCTTCTTCCTGTCTCCTTGTACCAGTTCAAAATTGTTTAGAAAGGGTTTTCTAAACTATTTTGAACCAGCACCGACAAGAGCGTATCGGGGGTCACGGTAGACGCGGTAAAACCGAAGCTGCTTGCTGAGAGGTGTGTATATATATATATGTGTATGTAAGAATGGATGTGTACTTGTGTGTGTGAGTATGAATGTGTACTTTTGTGTGTTTCAGCATGGAATGTGTACTTTTGTGTGTGTGTGTATATATGTGAGCATGGATGTGTACCTATGTGCATGTGTGAGCATGGATGTGTAATTGTGTTAGTGTGTGTGAGCATGTATGTGTCATTATGAGTGTATGTGTGTGTATGTGTGAGAGAGATCATGAATGTGTACTTTTGTGTGTGAGAGCATTGATGTGTAATTGTGTGTGTGTGAGCCTGGATGTGTACTTGTGTGTGTGAGCATAGATGTGTACTTGTGTGTGTCAGCATTGATGTGTACTGTGTGTGTCAGCATGGATGTGTACTTGTGTGTGAACATGGATGTGTAAGTGGGGTGAGATGGAGTGTGTGTTAGTAAGTATGAGTGTGTAATTTGTTTACATAGGTTTTATGTTTGAAGGAGGGAGGTCAAGGGGCAAAGAAGTCACAGACTAGCTGTTGAAGTTGGGGGGCCAGGGTGAATTTTTGAATCATGGCCCGATGGTTTCTAGTTACAACCCTTTTAAGAAATCAAATGGCTAGTAGAGTTTCAGGTTTACTTAACTGACCAGACTTGACTTTAGTCCCATGCTCCAAAAACCTGTTCATAGTGGGATGGAAAGAAAGCATCAGATGGTGTACTTTCACATCTATTGGGTATCCAATTTATTTTTAACCCCTTCAGTCCATTGAACAAGCGGTTTTAGGACAAGGAGCAGAGATAATTTATTGTGTGTTAACAACTTTAGCAAAGAAACCCTGGAGTCATAGGCGTAAGGGGAACATGACCCTGCCAGCACTACAGGACGGTGCACATGGTATTAGGGCAGGAAAGGGTTAACTCAGCAAGGGTTAGCACGAGGTGAGAATGCACAGGGAACGAGGGGGAAGTCACAAGGAACGTGACTGTAGGGGGAAGGGGACAGGGCTATAAAGCCCCTCTAAGCACACGTGCAAGGGGCAATTACTGAACACCACAGGAGCAGTTTCCCGCCCGCCCTTCCTCTTTTTGTCTTTTGCTTTGTGTTTTTGTGTTGGCTTTGTGTGTTTTTTCTTTCCCCCTTTCCCTCTTTCTTTTTGCAGGATCCGTTTTCTTTGCTGTGGCGGAGGAGTTCCCTGGAGAAGTTTGAATGATAATGGGAGTGGCAAGTTGATGGTTTGGTTAGAGGTTAGAGTTAATGCCCTCCCTGTACAGGATTAACCAAAGCGTTAAGGTGGAGCTCCCCTATCCGACCCGCGGTCGCTTGGGCGATTGTGGTATCCGGCGGAAGGGGTAGTGTGAAGCCATTGTTTTGTGTTTAGGTTGGGAACCCTCAGCTCTTTGTACACAGGTGTACAGAAGACTGTATAGTATTTATACAGAAGTTATTATTAAAGTGTTTTTTACAATTTATAAGATGTTAAATGTTATGTTATGTCGAGACATTTCTTAAATAAATGTCTCGGCCTTTTCTAAATCCAATCCTGCTGGCGTCTGTCTTTTATTTCGGGTTTGGGAAATGGGGAACCTCCTGGGTGTCACTGTATCGCTGGGCTATTTAGGAAGGTCGTCCCCGCAGAAGTTTTTCTGCCTAGACTACTGCTACAGAGAGGAGGCTCCCAGCAGCCGCAGCCCAGGACTTAGATGATCCCAACAGCGGACAACCTCCCACCAGCTGGAGATAGGAACTGAGCAATGGCAGAAGGCGCAGCACCAGACAGGAAGACAAG
>VKOC01000001.1:42985851-43029278 GCA_009364415.1 Spea multiplicata
TGACATATTCTAGAGAAAAATAATTATGAGGAACACTAATACATTGAGCTTCTGAGCATTTTATATCAGGGTTCTTCCCATTCATCACAAATCTAGCGCTGACTGGCCTTTGAACAAGAACATACAGAACTGAACCTGTGTGAACAAACGTGAATTATATATGTTGTATATAATATGTATGTGCACCCTTAATGTAATTATAAAAAAAACCCTCATTGGTAAAAATAATTGCAACAATGACAACACAAAAGGAAAGTACCTATATGATGCCAAAGTTAAATATTTGCCAATATAGGAGTTGATAAAATAATACAAACCTCCCATAAATCTGGCTGGGGAGACCATATCTAACCTTAAATCAAATTTATTGTCCAAACGGGAGCACCCCATATACTACCAAAGTGGCTCACATAAAACTCACTTTTCCCCGATCTCCTCTCATCCTATGAGTAGGAAGGTAAAGAGAATGATAAATTGATTGGAATGGCTGCCCAGTGTCCCACCATGCTTTCTTTTACACCATGTAGGTGAGGAATAAAAAACATGGTCTCCTCTATGACCCCACCTTCTTCTCTGATCTATTCTATGGAAGGGTGGAGCACTGCCTAAAGAGTATAGGGTATGTCTAAAGCCTTTTGCTTTTGTACCCCTTTCCTCTGAGATGTGAGATGTGGAAACATATCATAAGCATTGCAAAGATAATACTCAAATGGATGATGAATGATTTAAAAATACACAGTGGATAAAGTGACCCTAAATATCCTAACCTAATAAACATAACCAAGCTAATAAAACTATGGGACGATTCATTACAAGTATCTCAATATTAAAAGTGTGCCAGGAGTCATAAATGACCTGAATCAACCTCCTTATCTCCAAGCTCCTACAGATCCATCATCAGGAGAGGGCTGATCAGATCACTCCTGACCAATGACTCCTCCCCTCCCATCAGTCACAGTTGTCACAGAGAGATAGATATTTTTTTTATAAAAAATATAATTCTAACCATACCTATCACTATCCACTAACAGGAGCCCAGCACTACCTCTTACTCTATCCCCTTGGTTAGTTATTTGCATGTTGAAAACACCAAAAACACAATTTAAAAAGTACCACCAAACCCAGTGAAGGAGCGACATCAAAACATTTCAAAAATTTCCGCAAACCCAGGGAAGGAACTTCAGCAAAAGGAAATCCTGATATTCATCCCGATATGTGCAAGAGAAAACACAATATCCTGTCCTTTTTAGATTAGTGGTTGTGGTGGTCCATTTAGAAAGGCAAGTGGGTGTCTTATTTTGATGCTGGTGGCTAGTTGTACCCTAAAAATAATGGTGCGCGTCATCCTGGCTTAACTGTAAAAAAGTTAAAACCTCTTTGCACCATTTTGATTTGGGGGTCTCTTATGATCACATAACACTCCAATACCTTACTTACATGGTATGGGAAATAGGAGATAATTGTTTTCTGCTTGCTTTCATGTCCAAAGAGTCCAGCATGCACCATCCCAAAATGTGCCTGAAATGTAGAAAAAAAACACATTAGATTTGTGTTTGTGGTGAGCCACCTACTATAGAAAATTATGTAGTCTGTTGAAATCCTCAGATGATGTGCTTTCAGGAAACAAATAGTTTGTTGAGGTTATTTTGATGTTTAGGGGTAGGTTTACCGCCAAAAGCATAAGGTGCACCTTTCTTATTTATATGTGAAAAAAAGATTGAAATTCCTTTGCTCTCTAACGATTTGGGGGTCTCTTGTGAATGTGTAATTATTTTTACGAGTTTACTTTCTTGGTATACATAGCCTAATATAAAGCATTTATCCCAAAATATGCCTGAAAGGTGAAAAGACAAAGCAAAAAAACTCAAACTCCTGTGCTGCCTTTACACATGTGGTTGTAGTAGGTCACCTAGGAAGGTAAGTTAGGTGTCTTTTAGGAAATTTACAGTTTTATGGGGTTTAATATGGGACTTTAACTGTTTCTCAAATGAGACATGTTTTCAGTAAAGTTATCTGTCAAAATTCCAAGTTTGAAAACGGAAATGCATATATTCTATTTTCGAATTTACAATGTCTGAGAAACATGACATTCCCATGCATGTTTTCTGGGGGTGTTGCTGAATACAAATCAAGAACTTGATTTGTTCTTTCCCATATCCTTACAGAAAAAAACATGGTGAAGCAAAGTGAATGTGAAAAATACTCTTTTTATACCAAATTTTCAAGGTGCTGGTGAGAAATCAGCTGCATGGAACATGACAATTTGCCTCTAACCAGATCCCCTGTGTTGTCTAGTTTTTTAAAATATATAGTGTTATGGGATTAAATGATGTACTGCGCCTCAAATAAGACATGGAACTAGCAAAGTGATATGTCAAAATTCCAAGTTTGAAAAACGTAATGTGCATGTTCCAATTTTGTAAAAACAAATTCAACTAAAGTGATCAGCGGGCAAATAAAATATAAGGATTATAAATTAGAAAGTGATAAATAAATATTGATGAAATCAATTGTGTGCTGCAAGTCAACCAAAGAAATAAAACCCCACTGTTGGGGACAATAAACACCAAGTGACTGCGCTTTCCACACCCAATGAGTGTGAACATATAAAATGAATACTTCCTATTATTGAGGTATATGAAGCAGTATCACTAGTAGTATGTAGAGCTTCAGAGAGGCATGTCTAAATATCACATAAGAAAAACAGAAAATAGTGTTATATGTAATTACAAAATTCTATAAATTCTATTCTATATAATTCTATATAAGAAAAGAATGGACTCTTACATTCGGGGGACTTCCCTAAGCCCATATTTATATGTATATATCGGAACCCGGTCTCTTTATACTTTCTGAGATTAACCTATTAAAGTCAAGAAGTAAGAACGGAGGTGGGTGCTGACACAGACTTCGTTTAATGTGGCTTCTTCTTGAAACTAAAATTAAAATAAAATCCAATAGAAATAAATAAAAGTAAAAGTAAACACCGGTTGTCCCTTATCACCGCAATCTTCAGATTTGATTTTGCGGTGTCCCGCGCTCTGCGTTTCGCTCAGGGCTTCATCTGATACGTGTAACTGACGTTTTCTTGAGTTCCTTATAAAGTGGTCTGAGTAGCAGGGTTCATTATGCATTGTCCATGCACGTATTAATTAAGGTATTTAATCATCTTCAGGCCTTCGGTCGTTATTATCAAGTCCCAATAAATAAAAATAATTCTCTAAATGTGTTAATAAAAACATGATTGGATAAATACATAAGTCAGTTGTTACAGATGATCAGGGCATGAATGGAATAAAAATACATAAAAAAATTATCGAAAATTCCAAAAGCATTAAGGTATACAGTTATGGTTTAATAAATATCACTGTATATATATATGCATATACATATAAAAAAACAAATCCAGTATGTATAAATAAACCAATATATCCAGTATATAAAAAGTTCCAATTTTAAAGGTGGTATTATTATTGACATACCCCTTTTGTGTTTCCTACAGGTCGCAACATATGTATGAGATAAATAGTTTTAGAGATAAATAATTATTTTTGGTCTTTTGTTATAAGAAGTGGCAAAGTTCGAAATCATTATTTAACCCGTTAGGTTATTTAACCCGTTAGGTCATCCCTAAATGATTAATAAGATTTTCTCCTCTCCAAAATATGGTAATTTTGGAGATTGCCATAAAGTTAAGGTATCTAGGATACCCATTGTGATATGTTGCAAAATGCAATGATACACTGTGAGTTTGAACACGATTTCTTATGTTCCTCATATGTTCTTCTACCGTTGTGTGAAGTGTGGTGTGCCCTATATATTGAAAACCACAAGGGCAGTTTAACACATATATGTTATACATTTTTTGAATGACAAGTAAGAGATTATTTAATATCATATAGTCATTTAGTTATAGATGAGGTGAATTTTTTTGTCTGTATGATTTATATGATTGTTGTTCTACAAGATAGACAGTAATTGTATCTTTGGAAGGTGTCATTTTCTTCGTTTACAATAGGTGTTCCAACTTTGACCTCCTAAATTCCCTATACCCATGGAAATGGGGCATTGCTGTACTTGGGGGTTATTGCTGAAAAGAAACCAGTGTAATCAAATCCCCTGTGTTGTATAGTTTTTGAAAATATATTGTTTTATAGGGTTAAATTGATCATTATGTTTGTTAAAAATGGAAAAAATTAAACTATACTGCAATATTTGGCACAGATCAGTGCTAAAATGGTTGAATACAAAGTGTTACAATGGACCTAGTAAAATACTTTGAATTGTCAAAAAAAGAATTTTGTGCAGCACATTTGATTTTTCTCACCACTACTGAGGCCAAACTCCCAGAATATCACTTTTTAAATAAGATCTGGTTTGTAAAACTGTGGCCTCTTTTAAGTTTTCCAACCGTTTTAGATTTTTTTCATACTAAATGATTGTTCATAAATACATATAATTATTAATAAAAAAAGCCATCTTCGTGTTGGAAAAAAACCCCCATATATATAATTTGTGGGGTAAACTAAATGAGTTAGTGGGAAATCACAGCTCAATAAAGACATAGCACAAACATTGTAACATAGCCCTGTTTTTTTTTAAAGGTTTTTATTACATTGAAAGAATGGAACATGGATGCAATACTTATGCATGATGAACCCCCAATGATTATAATCTGTGTTCACATATGTGTATGTACATTAATAAAGCTTATTTTTTCATTCAGCCTTTATGTATTTATGCCTTTCTGATATATATAACCAGACATATAAAGACACATTAAGAAACTAATGTTTGATCAACGCAGGGCATCTGCTCATTTGTTTTTTTTTTACTTAATATTTTTGTGTAATTATTGAAGAGAATACATTTTGTTTGATTCTGTTACAATCCATGTATTTTTTAATACTAAATGATATTTATGTATCAGAGCTAGCATGGAGCACACTGCACATTTCCATTGGGGAAGTTGTTAAAATGTAAGAACTGCTGTTTATCTAAGGTGTTTTCACACAACTGTTACAAACTCTTACACTAGGTTGTGTGACTTTTACGTTATTTGCCACAATGGTGAATCCCTAGTTTATAAATATGATGCTTATGGCAGTTTGGAGTCGACTGCTATTGAATTAATGTTTTCTCCTATATGAAGACGTTATGATGTATATGAGTTCTTATACGCATCTCTCTGTACGACATCACCCTTTTATGACTTTTATTTACAACAGGTTACACAATGCATTGTATAGATTTGTATAGCACTATGGTGAGCATTACTTCAACAGACAAATGAACATTAGCTTCATCTTTAATGTATTCTTCGTGATACATTTACTTGCAAAACAATTTGCTGAACTAATAAGAAGATTTTCTCAATGATACATTGCCATTACTAGTGGGGCACTAATTTTGTAATTTTTGTTGTTTCTTTGTGTGACATGCGAAAAAGGCTGCAGATAGACTAAATCTTGTTATAGGCAGAATTGAATTATGTTTGTTTTTTATATATATATAATATGAAAACAAGACGCTTCCAATATTTATTTGACATTCCTTAAGAACATTTTCATAATAATAGCATTGTATAATTAATTTTTATGTGTTTGATAAGGTAAATTGTGTAAAGTCTGACCATCTGCTGTCTCTGTGTGCATTAGTTTGGCACAAGCAATGCATTTTTTAACCCAATACACATCAACACAAGATTAACTGGGTTAAACCGTTAATTCCTTCTGTCTATGGAAGACTTCTTTCAGTAAGTGGCTCCCTGTGGCTTATTTGACTGTAGGCCCAAATCAAATGTCTCAGTGGGCTTGTTACATTAAGCAGACCCAAGTGGTAGGAGATTTAAAGCATCAATATGAAGTGCTTTATCACTTCATACTGTGTTCTTGGCTGCATTCGCTGGCCTCACTTCACAGGGTTTTTGGCCTGCAAGCAGAGGTCTCTCTGCAGGCCTATTACAAATTCTACTTGTTGATGGTTGCCTTGTTTCAGTATGTAATGGTAGAATAATATTTACACAGTAAACTCCTACAGAGGTGTTATAAACACCATAAAAAGGGTTTTCGGAGCTTAACGAGTGTTAGTGAACTCAAGACAGGATAATGTGGCAACTGTGCGTTATAATCTGATTTGGCATCTTCAGCTCAGCAGGAGTTACAGGGTGTAACATCTCATCTATTCTTCACTGTATATTATTAGCCTGGCATACAGCAAAATTTAGCATTTTAATAAATCCAGATAGTAATACATTATAAAAACAGACTGGCCTCCAGATAAACAATAAGGTACAATCTATCATAGCAGTATAGGATTATGTACCATAATTAAAGATGCCAAGAGTCACAAAATGCTTTTTTTTTAACCTCTGCAGTATTTGTTTTGATCATGTAAAAATCAGAACATTTGTTAATTAAAAAAATGAAAAGGAAACCCCAGAAAAATAAAAGTTGCAAAAAAGAATACAAATAATTAAAATACATAGTTAAAAATAAGTTAAAATCAGTTTTTATTTATTGGTGTGCAATGTACTACCTAGTTGTTTTATGTTTATTTTTCTTTCATCATATAAAATGTAAAAGGATCATTTGGTGACCCAGTTTGTCTTTGATAATGTAGTTTAAAACTGAATACTCTTTATCAATGCTAAGAATAGTAACATTCAAGTAATGTAAATATATTCATATATATACTCCTGACAGTGATGAAAATTATTTTCGTTACTGTTGAAAATGCTTATTAACTTGATGTTCCTTATATTCTGTCCCCTTCACAGTTAAGGAACGTTGCATTTATCTGTTTTTTTTTCAGGGATGTAAATAAAAAAGAATCTCCATCTAAAATGGGATTGAAGATGTTACCCGGGTTAAAAAGATTTTTTTGGCTCATTATATGACCATAAACCCATAAAAACCCTTTCAGTACAATTGAAACTATGAACCATAAACAAGTTAATCATGCATGTCTGATGCAAGGATTTTCACCACCTTAGGTAAAAAGTAATTTTTCCCCTGTTGGTTTCACCCCTCATATCACGCCATTTTATGCCCCACCTTTGGGAGCAGGGTCATGTGAGCACATCATACACATGACCGAGTGCAGAGCGCTGCCTCGCTCATTCTGATTGTGAGGAGGATGTCTAGGTGCTCGCTCATGCTAGCACCTCTCTCCTCCCTGTCAGGACACAGAGCCATTAGTGTTCATGCTATCCTGCAGCAGCCCTCCTCCCCATAATCACCCCCAAAGTCCCTCTCTATACCTCTCTTTTTCTCCACCATATAACTCAGATATAGATTTAAAAGACACAGCACTACAGGTATAGATCAACTGAATACAACATACAAACCCTTGCAGGTATAAAGTAAATAAATAACATATGGAAACAGCAATACAGGTGTAGAGCAACTGACAAATACATAAACCCAGCCTTGCAGGTATAGATCAACTGAAATATGACAAGCAAACTCAGCATTGAAGATGTAGATCAAACAGTATGGAAACACTAATTTGCAGGTATAGATCACAGACCACAAAACCCCAAAGGCCAGCCCTGGCACCCACCTTGTACACATAGGACTTGCCCATCACCCAGATTGCATCCACAGGACTTGCACAACACCCAGGTTGCACCCACAGCATGCAAAGTACATACAGACATAGGGTCTTGTCTAGATTACACCTACAATAGCCTTTAGTGGAACTATTTAGTCTTTTTATGGAAAGACTAAAGACTGTCGGAATATACAAATATACCCTACCCTTACAAATGCCTGCCCATACACACATACATACACACACACACATTCACTCTTGCTCCTACATATAAACATCCTGACTTTTACTTGCCCATCCATCTACCAACATGCCTGCCCTTAGACATAATTGCCCTAACATACAAGTACTTTCAAAACACAAACACATTCTCTCCCCTCTTTCTCACAATTTCTTCCATCTCTCTCTCTTGTTTCTCTTTAATCCTCCCCTTTCTCTTTATTTCTCCCATTTCGCTTTACCTCTCTCCTTTCTTTTTTCTTGTTCTCTTTATTTTCTCATCATTTCTTTTTATCTCCCCCTTCTATTTCTCTCTTTGCTTTCTCCCCTTTCTCTGTCTCTCCCCCTCTTTATCTCACCCTTTTTTCCCTACATTGTCCCTGTTTTATCTCTTCTCCTCTTTCTCTATATCTCTCCTCCTTTTTCTCTTTCCCTTATCATCCTCTTTTCTGTGATACTCTGTTTCACCAATTTCTTTATATTATCTCTCCTATTTTCCTTCATCTCTCATCTTTCTCTTCACTTCTCCTAATCTCTCCCTTTTCTCCCAATCTCTCCTCTTTCTCATTATCTCCCCCTCCTCTCTTTTGCTTACTTTTTTCATTCCAACTCATACTTACCTTTCTAAAGTCCAGTGGTGGGAGTGAGTATGCTTTTTACAGGCCTTTGTTTAGGACTCCATCCCGGTGTGCCAGTCCTCCCTTTTGAGTGGCCTTGCTTCTGCCACAGATGAGGTGCCCTCAACTGATCTGTGCTCTGTGCTGGAGACTACCTTGCCTGTAGGTAGCGCCAGTCGTTTAAGCATACACAAATAATAGATTCCAGTGTACTCTGTTACCATAAAATGCGTGATCTACTAGTGCCAGTGAAACCAAAAACATAACCTTAGGTGAAGATATACTATACTAATATATAGGGCCAGTGGCTTCACTGATAATCACTGTATCAGTGATTTATTTTTCTCCCACAGTTATTTTCCCTTTGAGTGCCAAGTAGGTATTTTCCCTTTGAGTGCCAAGTAGGTATTTTCCCTTTGAGTGCCAAATTAGAGGTGAAGGGTAAGTAAGATTTTTTCTAAATTAATTTATACCCTCCAACGGAAGGATGCCTACTGCCGGTTTTATTTCAACCCCCTTCTCACAAAGGTTAATTTTATTTTGTATTGTAGAGGTGTAATTTTTGTGAGGTTGCAGGTAAGCACATGAAAGCTCATATTTTATTAACTATTACTGAGCAGACCAAACTGTCGAGAAAACTGCCTTGTTACATTTGGGATTTACCAATATTAAATTTATTTATTTTTAAAAATAATAGACCATTTTTCAGTAAAAATACATACAACGAAATTGTAGAAGTTTACAGGCTTAATACTATTATTGCTAATGTTATTATCAATTTATATATCATTTTCACTCTTCTGTTTTGTAGCAGCACTATGGAATCTAATGAAGCTTTTTACATAAAATGTAATGGAAGGTCAGGTTGCTTGTGTATGATTCAAGTTTTCAGCAGCAAACTTTCAGAAGTTGAAGTTTGATCCAACCCCCAAATTAACTGTTGCCAACTCACATTAGCTCTTGCATAAATTGACACTTAACCTACATAAACACACACTTGAATGCAGGATAATAATGTATAAATGGGCGTGGAAAATTTTATTTTTTACCAACCCCCTGCTTCTCGCAAATAGTGTTAGTTAATAGTGATAGTAATTGGTAAACTTGTGGTGACACAGTAAAAATTGGGTTATGTCACTTAAGGTTTTTTTTTTGCGGTACAGTGCCATATGTTACCTGTTTTGATCTTGTGCTAAAAATACAATCCCCACAAAGAGGTAGGAGCATCGGTGTTAAACAGTAAGCTACATAATTGTAAATGAACTATCTAGCAATACTGTGAAAGCAGTGCGTGGTAATCTCATTTAGTGTGTTCTGAGCAGTCGGAGTGGAACAATTTCTCAAGGCAAGCTGCATATTCACAGCAAAGTCAGAGGAAAGAAAGCAGCAGGGGTGACTTCAGTCAAAACAAAGTGATGGGTTAGTTTGCTTCTCGAGTACATCAAGCTGTGATCAGAAGGACGATGCTGGGCAGCTGATTGCCACTGGCAGTGTTACACAGATACTGTTAAGAAAGAGTGAATTATTTCTATAGACAAAGCATATGTTATCTACCTAGCTATTATTCAACTTTTGTTCATTTATTTCCACTTGGTACTTTTGCAAAATTTGTGCTTTTCATATTCAATCCAACTTAATTTACATAAATATATATATATATGTGTGTGTGTGTGTGTTCAGTGCCTTCTGAGGTTTACAGTAGACTTGTGCATTCGTCTTCGGGCGAACATGAAAACGAACACGAAGAGTGCGTTTTCGTGTTCGTTCCGAAGACACGCCGAAGAGAAGACAGCGGCGGTAAAACATAGGCGAAGACAAAGACACACACTATGAAGAACCAATTGGTTGATGCCAGAGGAAGACCCTGCAGGTGACCAATAGGCTCACTCGCACGGCCTTTGTAACCCCTGACAGCGAACCTATGGATTTCCGCTCCCGTTAACCCCTTCGATGCTGCGTTATCTAATCCATAGGTTAAAGGGCCGTGCAAGCGACCAATAGGCTCACTCGCACGGCCCCTTAACCCTTTAAAAAAAAAGTTAACCCCTAATGAAAAAGTTAACCCCAATGCTGCAATCTACCCGGCAGATCCCACTGGTCTCCCTGTTCTATCAGTTAAATGTCCGTACGAGCGACTTTATTGATGATGACATCACTGCATAATTATTTTTAAATATTACCATATATATCTTTACTTTTTTTACATTCTGATTAGAAAGTTGGGCTCCACTGACATGCCTGGTTGAATGCAGTACCTGGTTTGTAAACAGACCCTCTTGGAAACTTGTTTTTTTTTCTTAAAGGACACAGCAAAAATAATCTCTAGCAGTGGTGCTTGTGACCACTCTCCACAGCGGTCACAATGCGTCGTGGTGGGTGGATGTTGACATCTGGGGAAGGGGGCGCTCTGCTGCCGATCTAGCTGTTGCTGAATAACTCGGCATTACAGCAACACCTTTTGGTGTTCGTAGATAGTAGATTGCTTTCTACACCCTTATTAAGTTACAACGTGCCAGGCACATCATTGGTTGTTAACCGACTGTTTTTAACCAAGTGTTTTTGCGTGATGTGCCTGGAACGTCATTGGTAATTAAGGGGTTAAATTATTTTGGATCAGCCCTACCTTTCTTGATTAAAAGTAATTTTCACCTTACATTGTTTTAAACTGGTCTTTCCTAATGCCTAATAGTATTTAGTGTTGGTTTACTTTCATAGACTCTCTTGAAAAGTCTGCATAGTTTGTACACTTTAAACTAGCGTCTTTCCATTAAGCTAAATAAACCTGCAAACTTACAAAAATAGAATAGAATGTGTGTGACCCTGAAAATGTTTGAAGAAACTTCACCATGCCCCTTGTGCTACATGTAATAGCTGTAATATCATTGTTATAATAAACAGATTATAACCATATAGATAAATGTATCTTTGTGAATTATTAATTCATAATTTGTATAATTATGCATGTTTCTCACTATATCAACTAAATATGTATTTTGGTAACATAGTTTCTTTTTTGGTCAAATGTTGGTATTTACCTTTTCAACTGTATATTTCTTTGTCCTGATCCCCTCCCCCTCTGGCCTCCTACAGCCATCCACTTTTTTCTTTAATCTTCATTTTCTTATCCAGCTCTCCCTCTTTTCCCTATTGTAGTTTTCCTGCCTACTACCATCTCAAGCCAAGCACTAAACCAACCCGCCCATCCGTCTGTCCATTTTATATATATGCACATCCTCTTTTGCATGCTGAAACCACTTACCCCTAATGACTTCTACAAATGAGCTACGACTCTTTTCACCACTCCTTTTGTTTCAATTATCCATACTATTTCTTTAGATTGTAAGCTCTCAAGCAGGGCCCCCAAAAGCCTGCCATTCCTGCCTGGAACTATAAGGCTAGATGGCAAGCTCATGGGCAGGGCACTCATCTTCTGATGTATCTGTATGTATTAATGTATATTGTTAGGCGTGTTAACTGCCCTATTTAAAATGTACAGAACTGCATAATTTGTGCGTAATAAATAAAAGGTAATAATAATAATTAATAATGGTATGCAAACAAATATTTTACAGTTGATGGTGTGGATATATTGCCCGATATTTAATTTATACATTTTAGAATGTACAATTATCATATCTTAAAATTAAGCTTTATTTACAATATTTCCCAACTGCCTTAAGTGAAGAAATAGGTGTATAATAATTATAGAATAAGCAAGCTTTTATAGTTAGGGTTCAGGGACAAATAAGATCATCTTATGTTCCCTGTTGCATCTTGGCTCTTTGCCTTAGGCAGAGGGATAACATGTATTAATAATGGGAAAGAGGTTGAAGACAAGAGCTAACCAAGAGTAACATGATGTCTTCTGGGTCCTCTACTCCCGCTGGCATCACGTCTCTCATGAGTAATTTTGATATGATTATGCAAATAAGTAAAGTGATGTGGTCTCCTGGTGAATACATTAATCTTAATTCACATAGGACAGGGAAGGCAACGTGTTTCATGTTGAAAGTGTGCTGAGAGAACTTACTTCTCACCAAAAGCACATTAACACATGTCGGTCAGGACTTTACAATAGTGTTTTGTATGATTTTAAATTATTTGATTAATGAATGTCCTATAAAGACAATTTTAAAATATACGATACAGATATGGTTTGACGGATAGAGCTGGTTGCTCTCAAGATTTGGCATTTAGATAATAGGATGGATAGTTGGATAAATGATGAGGAACATACTTTATATACAACTTTAAAAGGATAGTTGTTTCCAAACAAGTAATTTACATATGGTTAAGCCTATCTTTATGATGCTTGCCTTATGTAGTATGCTTGTTGCAAGTCAAACCTATATGAGTTTTGTCGTTGGATTGTCTTTATGGATTTGTAGCTGGTTGCTAAGTACCCTATTCAGTAGAATACACTTACTCTTCATAGATAACTGTATCAGCTTTTTGATATGCTGAACATTACTGTGATTTTTTGTTCCCCTTAATACATTTTTAAATCAACTACAACACAGTACACAAAACCACACAGCAGAGGTTAAGAAAATGACTTCTACACTTGTAATACGGACCTTTAACTAAAAATGTTATAGTGAGTTTTGTTGGAGTGGTATGGGTAATAGTAATTCAGCACCATGAAACAAATAGTAAATTAAACTATGGATACATAAACAAAATATGTCTAAGTCATTTGGGACTGCCACATAAAAAAAAACTTGAAAAAAAATGTCATTACTTGGTGTGTTACCTACATAAACAATCCTTACAAAATGTGTTTTTCATAACTCTACAATATATAATTTCAAAGTCTGAGCTATACGTGTACTGATATTATATAGCTGATAAAGGAACATAAACTTCATGATAGGATTATTAATGTAACACTGTCTTCAATAGGCTACACATTTTTATATTGTGTTTTGATGAAATCATTCTTGCATAAATGATTTTTGAATTTTCAGCTATCAATTTCAAAATAAGACCCCTCAAGGATTAAACTACCATATGGCTTCTGCAATTTCTAATGGTAACTCAATTAGCACATACAATTGCTAAATTGAGTTTGAGAAAAAAAAGAAATGGAAATGTAAAATTAGAAGAAGATATTGTAAAGATCAGTTTATAATATATCTATAATTCATACACTCATCCATTTGTATTATGCAACCTATGTTACATTTGTTTTCAATATCATTCGCTATATTAAACACGATGAATGGAAATCACATGAAAGTAATGTAAAAGTCTGATTTATCTGCCCACTGATTTCTTTATTGATTGATGTATAATATTAATCATTCCGTGTTACATACAAGAATTAATGTTTATACAAAATAATATTAAAACAAAAAATAATGTAATGTGTTTAGTAAGATGGTAAATTGCGTTTATCCAAAGTGAACTATATCAGACAAATGTTCATTAAAAAATATGCTTAAAAAATATGCTTAAATAAATCCCACTGAGCCTCATTGAGTATTATTAGTGGTATTTTTTTCCTTTAAACATCTTATTTATTTTTTTTAACATGGACGGATCTTCATTAGCTTCATGAAACAGATTCATTCAGTCGGCACTGGAAATATGTCTCTTACTGCCAATCATCCAGCTTTATTGTTCCATAAACTGGACACTAACCCTAGGGTTTTAAGGTACTTTGTGTTTCCTTCCCACAGACATTAATATGATGGCTTTGAAAATTCCGTGATACATGTAAAAATACTAGAAAAAAAATCATGTCTAATGTGAATTCATGCTAATGTGGTAGCTTATCAAAGAAAAAATACCTGTATATATTGTCTTCTTTAATGCAAATAAACCATATGATTCAGAAATAAATGTATTTGCACAAAGCCATAGCTTAGGACCACTGCAAACTATGTTGAGTAGCCAACATAGTTTGCCAATGTAAATGCAAGAAATCAGAAATTCCATTTGGTTATATCAGAAAGCTAGCTGTCACAGAGCTGGATAGTCCGACCGACTACCTCTGCTGACTTTATGCCTGACACTCTTTCCCTGGTTTGCAGTCCAGTCCGAGACTCAGTGTAGGGTATAACCAAAATGAAGTACAATGGGTTCCCAACCACCAATATCTATTACTGTCCAAAATCCATTCCAGGGATGGCTTGGCCGGGGTAACTGTCTGTAGTGGAGGAAGTGTGTGTGTGTGTGGGGGGGCTAATTTATACAACATATAGTACACCATGGGGGGTTGATTTTAAATTAAAAAACAATGGCGGTCACTCCCTGGTTGCATATCCAGGCTGTCTGCCAGAGATAATCCCCCACCCCCAGCAAGTGATGAGATTATATACTTCTGGGGGTAGACACAGAAGTCTTTACAAAGCCAGTCAATAGGGAGGAAGCTGGCTATCAGGCTTCTCCAGTGACCCCAGTGATGGAGGTTCCGTCAGACTAGCAAACACAAGGTGCCATTTTGCGCCAAAAGTGATATTATAATAAACACATTGCACATGTCTGGAGGGTCACTTGTTTTTATTTTAAGCCCTGAGGTGAAGAACAATAAAACAGGGGAAAAAAGGTGATGGTATCCGAAAGGGCCACGGCAGCAGCCAGATCCCCAGGTTCTCATCTTTGGTGGCTGCACTCCCAGAAAGGATATTTGACCCCTTGGTTCCCTCCCAGGCCAAAAGGCCTGCAGGAGGGCTGATTTTCTTGGCACTACCCCACAAGGGTCATCTAAGAGAGGGGGGACACAAGGATACCACCCCTCCCTAACCAAAAAAAAACAAAACTTCAATGGATTTGCTTCCATCGTGGCCATTTTTAGGTGATTTAAAATTATACGCACACGTGCCCAGAGTAAACGCAAAGAGCTACGTGAAGAAAAAAACACGTGCCCTTAAAAGCCTTTTGTGTCAGAATGCAGCACTGACACATGTGGTGAAATAGATTACATAGATCCAAGAATTTCTTATAATCAGCCCATTTACTTTAGTATCCACACCTTGGTGGTGGTATATGAAATTATATCCTGGAGCTCAACAAAACGGGTGGCCCCGAGTCAGGCCTAGATCAGCATAGATACATTAACACAAACTGTGTTGATGTATGCCCCTTCAATTTTTTTAACATCATCATTTTGAATCCTTTACACCGAAAAATCTAAAATATGTTAAAATGTGTAGAAATTATCATCTTGCATTTTTGTGCATGATAGCCCAGCAGCAGTTTATGACAAGGTAAACAGAGTACAAACTTGGTTATATTATTTTTTTTAATATTTACAAACCAAATAATTCCTTATTATACAGTATTAAAAGAAACCAGGTATATGATAGTGGTATACAGACATTTTTTATTTAAGTGTCTAGAATCTCTGGTAAATATAATATGAAGGTTTAATTAAAAAAAAATGTCCCTATGCACATTATCTTAGATGCAGGAAATTAGTATTACTGCATATGAAAACAGTAATAAGAGAAGCTTAATGGTAAATCCCTTCCAAACCCAATAATGAGTTCTCATCAACATATAAATCACTTTTGATAATCCTTTCGTCCAATTTTCCTGTTCAAAACAATAATAAGAATAATGAAAAATAGTCTTGCTTATATAGCAAGGTCTTTACGGTATGTAGAATAAGCTTGTGATACCAAATGTTGATGAAAACATTGTCTATGAATATTTACTCTGGGTCAATATATGATATATGAAAGAGAGAATAATATCAAAAACGTTTTCATATATGTAAAGATCGAGCTTGTTAACATTCAATAAAAAAAAGTATTTTATTTTGCTAAAACAACAGTAATACAAATCTGTGGCCTTACAAAAAACTTAAAATTTCAAATAACAGCTTTTAGGAGCATTCTTTCTATGATTTAGATACTAGTATATTCAGTGCAGTTCAGCTATTTTCATAACATGCATAACAGCATATTTTTTATATGGTCTGCTAGAAATGAAATTGCTTCTTTTCCAGTAACTTGTTTTGCTCCATCTGTAAAACCACATAAACCAAAGCAATTATAAATGTTTTTATTTGAGCAGGACCATCCTCAACCGTTGTTACTGTATGTCATCTTGTTGTGGTATATACTATATGTCATCAGGGCAGGACTGGGAATGAAAAGCAGCTCTGGAGACATTTGGAGACCAGCCCCATAAAGTTTATCTCGCGGCCGAGCTCTTATACCCACACGCACCCCTTATACATACCCGAGTCACACTATTTGCCATACAAATAACTATGTATCACATTATTTGTATTAAAATGCCAGAAAGCATAAGTGATAAAAAGCCCTAATAAATGAAATACATTACACATAATGGAATCAAAATTGCATTTTTAGATGAAAAGGTTCCATTTTTTTCAAGTGGAACAAAACAGTGATCACATTATTCTTCACATTCTTGTAAGAAACTTTTATTTCTTTTTTTCTAAATTTTCATATTTAATAAAAGCTGTGATTGAGAAAAAAAATGTTTTGTTTGAATTTCCTTTTATTTGCCAACCTGCCCCCCCAGTTATGCACATCTGCCCCCAGGCTTGCCACTCTTCCCTCAGAAATGCCTGATACCCCTCTATATGCTACTCTGCCTCCCTGTAATGCCTTATACCCTCCTATATGCCACTACTATGCCCCATGATATGCCTTTTAACCCCTGATATGACACTCCCCCATGATATGCCTTTTAACCCCCTTTATGCCACTCTGCCTCCAGAAATGCCTTATACCCCTATATGACTCTCTTGCATATCATATGCAAGGCATATCATGGGACAGAGTGGCATATAGGGGGTTAAAAGGCATTTCTGGAGGCAGAGTGACATATAGGGGGTTAAAAGGCATTTCTAGAGGCAGAGTGACATATAGGGGGTTAAAAGGCATTTCTAGAGGCAGAGTGGCATAGTGGGAGACTGAGCTATGTGAGTAGGTCAGAATATCTGATCACCGGCATGAGAGAGAGCTGGGGCTTTAAAGGAGAGGAAGGTGTGATGTCACCACCATCACTACTAGCCCTGCTCCAGAACATCAACCCTACTGGCTAGTGATTGGGAGACTTGCAGAGTTTACAGGATGAAGCTCCGCCCCTCCCAAGGATGCTGTCGCCACCCCCTGTGCTCTCCCTGCTATCCTTCCTGTGACAAGCCTGCCCGTCTGACCCCTGGACTGCCTACTGGAGTAATCCTCTGCCTGCCACCTGCCTTACTTGCCCTTGGACTGCCTACTGGATTAACCCTTTGCCTGCTGCCTGTCTTGCTGACCCATGGTCTGACTACTGGATTGACCCTTTGCCTGGTGACACCTTGTGACCTTTTCTATACCAGCACTCGCCTAGCTACCTCCAGGTAGACACTGACAATGACATACCAACCTGAAAATATTATCCCAACATTGAAGTATGGTGGAGGGAGCATCATGATTTGGGGCCACTTTGCTGCTTCAAGGCCTGGACAGCTTGTCATCATACAGCAGACAATTTATTCCCATGTTTATCAATGGTACCATACAGGATAATGTCAGGATGGCTCTCCATCAGCTAAGGCAATGATCACAACATTATAGTAAATCTACTACAAAATAATGTTAGATTGTAAGTTCCTGCGGGAAAAGCAACCCCCTACTGGGCTGATGTGGCCCAAGTCCAAATACTGAGCAAAGGAGGGCCTGATAGAGGTCTATGTGTGTTACCCCCTTGCACTGCTTAATGATTTTCCCATTAAAAGTTCCTGTTTATCTTAACATTGGTGCTGTGAGATGTTTGATTAAAATGCCATAATTGCTGTTTTTCCATTAGCACTGTATTTCAACTCTGCATATCCAGGGTCCTTGGTTGATGTCCTGGGCTCAAGGAGCGGCTTCTAACTGTGTACCTGTCACACTGATCACACCAAAAGTTAAGAATATGGCTGAGCTTACGCAGTTCTTTAAAGCAGAATGGTCCAAAGTTCCTCTTAAACATTGTGCACGTCTGCCACTACTGGAAGAGCTTGTTTGAGGTTATTACGAAAGGAGGTTATTAAATCCAAGGGTTCCCTTACTCTTTCCACCTTGGCAGATCACATGAATGAACAACAAAGACCCTATTGTGTCTTCTGCCATCCAATATTTTAATATATCTTTTCAACAATATCCATATGAGCTTATTTATTCTGTATGCACAAGGCTTGTTTTATATTACATTTGACCCAAACAGCCTTCTATTCTGGTCTAAGCCTGTATTTCCTAGCAGGAACCTGTGTTGTACTGGCTGTGTCTTGGTGATACATACTGTGTCACAATTTTTGGAATATGCAAATTCCCAAATAGCTGCCTAGAGTAGAAAAGTATTTGTTCAAGGATATATTAAGGATTTAGTATACATCCCACTATTGCAGGGGTCCCATGTTCGGAAATTGGGCCTTGGGAAGATTTGTAGTATGTCTGGGAGACCAAAAGACTCAGCTTCTCACACTCTCACATGCTACACTCTCTCAATGTCTCCCTACTTTCTCAGCCAAACACTTCCATGCAGGGTAACTAGAAACCACAAAGACCTGGTGCAAAATTTGCCCAGGGGCCCCCCAACCTCACCAAGCAACATAAGCAACAAATGCAATAGTGCCACCTAAAAAAACTTGTGACCCCCACCTTTACCCCAAACAGTTTAAGTGCCTTTGCCCCTAAGCTGCTTATCAGTCCCATCCTAACCCCCCAACAGCCTATCTGTGCCATCATTGCCCCAGCTTGTCAGTGCCCCCGAACAGCTTATCTGTGTTATCTTTGCCCCAAACAGCTGGTATGTGCCATCGCTGCCCTCAAACAACTTGTCTATGCCTTATTTGCCCCTTACCTCCCCTTCTAACACACACTCTGACACACATATGTAAACACACTTACACAAATTACACATTACTAACACACACATACACATTCATTCTAACACACACTCATCTCACCCCACTTACACATCCATGCTCACACACACACAATTACACATCCATGCTCACACACACAATTACACATCCATGCTCACATACACACAATTACACATCCATGCCAACACACACACATACACAATTACACATCCATGATCACACACACAATTACACATTCATGCTCACACACACAATTATACTTCCATGCACACACACAATTACACATCCATGTTCCCGCACACTTATACATAGACATCTGTGCTTACTTACATACATGCATGCCTACTCCCCCGCTTACCTCTCACCTCTCCCCTCTCCAGCAGCTTCCTGTCCGGCTGCACGCACACTGTGCGAGCAGTCTCGGTATCACTGACCCCGATATGTTCCTGTCTCCCTGTACAAAATAGTTTAGAAAGGGCACTTCCGACTTGGACCACACCCTTTTTAAACAATTTTGAACTAGTATGAGGAGACAGGAACAAGGGGTTGCAGGATTCGTCCTGGGCCACCACTGCGACTCCTGTAGTAACGCCAATGCTCCTGTGTCCTTGCCTCCTTTTTTCACAGCTCTACTTCTTCTCCTGCTACTTCATGATTTTATGCATTCATTCTTTGTCCGCTTCTCCATGGTATCAGCTTTGTTAACCAGGCCTCCCAGAGCGCTTCCTGGATGGAGACTCCACACACCATCTTGGAGGAACAGGGGACAGGAAGTACTATGAGAGGCCAAATAATGCAGACAGATTCAGGGAGAAAGAGGGCTGCAGAAAAACTACTCTTTTGCTGCACAAATCAAAGATATTCATGCATATATATATTAAGTGGATCAGGGAGGTGGGAGCAACAACCACAATTTCTCAGAGAAATGGAACCTCTGCAATTGTTATCTTTATATTTTAAATAGGCACATATTGCATTAAATATCTGACTTAATTCATAATATTAAAGAACATATTTAAAGCAGCATCAATATTTTGTGGAAGACCCAGTTTAAAAAAAAAGGTTTACCCGATTATTAATTGCAAATAATTATCATTGTATTGGAATCAGCATATAATAAATGTAAAGTGTTTAATTCACATCTCTAAAAGACAAGCATTTTTTCATCTCTCTGTTCTTTTCATGACTGTTGTACAATTTCTGTCAATTTACTCCAGCATTACCTTTTATGAATTAAGAGATCCCAAATCACATTATTATTTTTTACTCTCTTTTAAAATTGTGTATCTTGAAAGGTATGTTTCTAATTCACTTGTATCTTTGGAAAAAATATGTTTGGTTTTCAAACCATGCGTAAGATCTTCAGTCAGCGGGCGATGGAAAAAAAATCACACTTTTTCATTTACACATATTTGCATATTAATAGTTTGCATATTAACTACTTTAGAGAGTGGGTGGGCTAATGAATTCAGCACTCTCCACTATTTTAACTCAATTTACCTCATCCATATTCCAATTACTTTAGGGATTGGTATTCAGTTTTCATTGAAATTAGCCAAGCCAGGCTTAATTTGCACTGCCCTTCCATTAATCCAATTAATTAGCAACATCGATGTGAATTGTCTTTGTATTACAATTTTGCTCACTTCTGCTATAGAAAATCACAATGCAGCTTCACAGCTTTATTGTTAGAGCAATAAAACATCTAAATAAACATTTCTGTTTATATAGTTATTCAATAGCAAAGTTTGTTTGTACTGTAAAAGTTAAAATATTGGGTTTGGTATGTACTGTGTAGTGTGTGATCTTCCCTTGAGGTAGTTTAAAAGTTTTTTTTCTTTTAAAATAATACATTTTAATCATTGTAGATTTTTCTTAAATGTAAATTATATTGTACTAATATTAGATCATACATCAAAGTGGAAGATAAACTAATTAGCTTGCGCTGACATTATTTAATAGTTTAGTAGAAAAAATGAAAAACCGACTGTCTTTTTCAAGGGACAACTTCATCTAATGCTCTATATGCCAAAATTGCAAATAAAAACAGAACAGATCAAGAAAATAAGTCTTTAAAATTGTTACCCACATTCTTTCTATGACATTGTCCTGCATCCTGACATTCAAACTAAGGCAAGTATTTTTTTAGATGCAGGCACCACAGTCAAAAGGGCAATTAAAAAAAGAATGACTTTAGGTTTACTTTAAATACCATTACTACAAGATTATAGATGAATAATATAAACATATGCTAAACACTAATGTTTGTGACAGATTGGTCTTAGAACAATTTGAAAATGTGATCCCACCAAGGCACTTGCACACAAACTCCCTCGATAAAGCCATGGTAACTACTAAACAACTAAAATTGTGCCTTTCTTTGTGGAGAATAGTTTACTATATATAATATATATAACTATATAATATATATATATATATAATTTTGTGTAGTATACATACATATGTAAATGATGATCCATCATGGCATTATTTGATACAACTAAGCTACAACTTACTGTTATTGACTTATTTGCGAGTTGTAGGCAATAATATGAATTTAATTTTACAGTATTAAGTATGAAGGAGGAACATGGTCTTATTTTCATGAGAATGCAGGTGTAGACATTTATAATGTCTATGTAGAATCGTTCGGTCTATAAACCCTTAATTGTATGTCCTACTTTCATATAATAATTGATAGCCCATCATCTACTTATATAGGACCATAAAGATCTGTGTTTCCACAGTATTCCAAATGAAAGTTACAATTGCTAAAATGTAAAGTAAAGCCTGAACCTGAGTATTCTTCTACTTGTTCTTGCTCCCAATTTCTATTGTGCATATACACTTTTGCTTTAAAGACAAATATCAATTCTGTAAATTCTTAAAATCAAATTAAGAACAGGAATAAAAGGCACTAAAGATTACAGAAATTCAGGGAACCACATCTTGAGAACAGATGTTGTAGTGCAAGTGACCTATTCATGACAAGCACTGCCCTAGGCCAAGGAAGCACCGCCTCTATTCACCGTTCTTGCTGCTGAGTGCTGGGATATGACATCATATTCCAGTGATCTGCCTCTTAAGTATATGTGTTGCCAGGGATAGTGTTATGGAGGCTGCTGTGGCAAGTGATAGACCTTTATAATGTAAATCAGCAACCCCCCTTGTAACTAACCAATTGAACAGATGTGTACTGGGGAGCCTGGTTACTGAATTGTCTGGTCAATCCTTGGTCTTGAAACAGATGGACCTGCCTAGCCAAAGTTTTCCGTCAGTTTATCCAATCACATTTATAACTGCGTGCAATGGCACTCTCTGCAACTAATGTGTTAACAATCAAGCATATAATTATCTAATGAGCAAAGGGTTAAATATATTCTTTAAATAAATGATGACAAAGACCTTTCAAAAGGAAATCTGAGCATGTTTTCTCATACGGGGGATATCACTGTACATCTATCTAGTCTCCTGTTTATACCAGTCTCTATCCTACAGTTTCCAGATGTAAAAATATTTTGTTTTTATTTGTTAAAACACTTGATTTATTTGAATCACATTTGGAAGCACCATCAAAATATGTCATATACTGTCAGTTTTAGACGTGTCATCTACCTTCCACTTACTAAAACAGTAAGCATGAAATCCAAAGAAAATGCACTAAACAGAGAAAAGCAAGTGATAAAATGATGTGGCATATCTGTAGCATAACAAATACATGCAAATGAGCTGCCTTATGAATTGTTTTCGACATTTACCATGTAATTGATTACATTATCCCTTTCAGAAACAAATGGGTGTGATATCAAACTGGCAAACCAATAAATGTTCATTTTCCACTTCTACTTAACTCCTTTTCTGCAAAAAATAATAATAAATAAAAATAGTTGGTTTAGCAGACTCTCTTGGTTACAAAAGATTAAAGTGTAAGAAATACATCTTTAGAATCCTGTAAGAATCACAGCTCTATTCATAAATGTAGGTTTAGTAAATTTGTCCTACTCATTAAGAAGTCGAGTGGACAGTCAAGTTAAAGATTGACTCAAATGACCAGACTCAACTCCAGTTGCATACCCTCATATAGAACTGAAGGTGAACTTGCATTTAAAGGTGCAGGCAACGTGAAAAAATAGTGAGTCTCCTTCATGCAATTTTTTTTAAAAATGTAATCAAGTGCTAATGCAACTCTGTCCTTTAAGTCACAGCAACAGACAATTACTTAGGCATTAACCAAATCTGTTCCTATGTGAATTTCCACAGAAGCTGCAGCTAGATTTGTGTTTCTTGTGGAGTGGCTTGGAAACCATTCAATCTATCCTTAGTAAATAACATGTAACAAGACATAGCAAGTCTTTGTTTAGAAAGAACTACAACTTAAACTTTTCAGCTTTAACCCTTTCAAGCCCGGGACGTACCTGGTACTTCCGGGTCACGGGTCACCGGCAGACCGGGACGTACCAGGTACGTCACTGCTTTTACGCGATCCAGAAGTCGCTTTGAACGCTGGGATCGCAAGGGGCAGCTGCTACTGACCGCTGGGTGTTCCCAGCGATCAGTAGCAGCCACCCCCCCTCAATTCCGTGCACGTGATCGCTTTGCAGCGAATCACGATCACGGAATTTAAATATTTAAAAAAATACTGCGGTCTTCAAGTGAAGACGCAGTATGCAAACGGCGGTCCGGAAGGGGTTAATCGATTACTGCCCCTTTTTGTAAAAAAACAACAACAACAATGCAGTGCTTCGTTTTCTCTGCATAGTACCATTTCCCTCAAAACATTAGGACTTCAGAAACATAATTGAATACTCAGACTTGGCATTTGGTGATTAGTGGTAGAGCTGGTCATCAGGATGTACTTGTCACTAGTGGGGTAGCCATTAGCAAAGGGCTAATGGGAACTATCTGCATGCCTTAAATTTTGCAATCAGAGTCTGCTACAGGTCAAACTGTTACTGATCACTCCTATTGGTCAAAAGTGATCTGATCATTATGACCCTAGGTGACCTATCTCATCAGTGACACCTGTCAGAAAGATAGAGGGGTAATTTATATCATATAGTAAAAATACACACATTCATAAAAATAAATATTTTATTATTTTTTTGTTTTTATTTGATAAGGGACCTTTAGGTCACTGATAATTGTTGAGATTCATCAATACAGACTAAACTTGTCACTTACAAGTGATCTGTCAGTGGTTACATATTTTTTATTTTACAATATTTATTTTATTTTTAACAATGTGTACTTTATAAATTGCTATGGTGAATGATTAATGCTTTTTAGATCACTGATCATTTTTACCTGATTAGTGCCATTTAGATCACTGATTATTAATTGGATTTATCAATATGGACTAAATTAATCACTTACAAGTGATCTGACAGTGGTTATATTTTTCTTTAGTTAGCAATATTTTTTTTACCTAATAAATTTATCTCTAACAAATGATTATTGGATGTTTAGGTCACTGATCATTGATCAGTCTCACTGATCATCAGCTAGTGACATTATCTGGTGAGTGTGTATTATACATATATATATTATACCTGTGTATTATGAACACATTTTTACTCAGATAAAATATGCACCACCATTTTCAGAACTTCTGAAAAAGGGGTAAATTGTGCATATTATACCTAATATTTCATGGTTATTATCTCTCTCTTGTCTCTGCCATCTTACTTATTAATCGTAGTAGTTTATTAAAAAAAAACCCAAAATATATATATTTGAAGATTAGCTACCTCAATCTTGGAGGCACTTGAAACAGCTGAAAAAAATAGTTTGTTCACTTGCTGTAACTGATTCAAATTGCTTTTAGATAAAGCTATATTAATTCTTTGCTGTTTGAAGCAGACTCTTGAAAAATTATTCAGCCGGCAAAAAATATTAAAGTAAAATATTTATACGTCTTACTCTAAATTTCCTTTACAATCCCTTAAACTGCTAACCCTTTAACAAATCGAAAACAGTGATTTCATTAAGCGGTTTCTTAAGCTAATGCTTAAAAGCCTAGACACAAACTGTAGATTAAATGTATGTTTAGGTATATGGAATACAATTTAAACTGACATTTAAAATCTGACATGTAAAGTATAGAGAGTTTGGAACTTTCACATTGTAAATTAGACTATCTGCAAAATATTTTTCATTGCTATACTACAGTAATACTATATTAATATGCATTACTAACAGGGCTGGACTGGCCCACCGGGATACCGGGAAATTTCAAAACAGCCGCTAAGCGGCTGCGAGCAGCATTGAAAGCCTCCCCTGGCGCCTAATGAAATTAAAGGGGCTGGCGTGCACACACAGCGCCGCCCAATGGCCATTCCTCAGCACTTTTTCCCACGTCTTAAATGGCCATTGGGCGGCGCGGTGCATACACACTGGCACCTTTAATTTCATGAGTGGCCTCCACCCGCTGCCTTCACTGAACACCAGCAGGGAGTCAGAAGCAGTTGTAAGTCGGGGGGGGGGGAGTGTTATATGGGGGGCATAAAGCTTTTTTGGAGGCAGGAGGCAGAGTGCCCCATGGAATGCCTTTTAACCCACTTTATGCCATTCTGCCTCCAGAAATGCCTTATACACCCCTATATGCCACTCTGTCCCATGATATGCCTTTTAACCCCCTATATGCCTGTGTTCTCATGAATAGTTGAGTCACCTTGTTTCCACTTTGAAGGTATGGCTTTTTGACCGTCTTCTACAAAGGGCACTTCTAACCAGGCTTCTCTGGATAGAAAGTGGGTGTACAGGGGTCTCATTGTTTTCTGCCAACATTGAGCAGATGGCACTGCTGGACATCTTTCTATTATGAAGGGAAGTAAGCATAATGTGTGTTTCCTTGGCTAGTCACAGCATCTCTGGTCATCACCATTGTTTGTTTATTTGTGTTTCTTTAAAAGAGCTTGGACAGAGCACCTGGAAACCCCTGTGTTACTTGAAGTTTTGGCCTGGGAGAGACCTCGCTGTTCTCAGTCTTGCCATGATCTATGACTTTTAACATAAAACTGTCTTCGGCAGACATAACATATTAGTGAGTTTGGCTGTTGCTCACCCAGTGTTATTCTTCATACACAGTTGTTTCTGTCTCAGTTAGTGAGTGTGTTTCAACCTACATTTTATATTGATTTTCATTAGCATGTGTTTGGTATACTTGTTTAATCATAAACCTAACTATATGCCTACAAAATCCCAGACGTGTACCTAGAAAAATTGATTCTGAAGTCACACCAAATATTTGATTAACATTTTTCTTCTGTCTCACTTTGCATTTTGTGAAATTATAAAAATAAACTCTTAACATGTTTATTTTTGACCGCATAGTACACAATGTGTTTTCACACCTGCTTTAATCGTTTGACCAGTACTGGATATCTGATAAGGAATCTAAATGGTTGCAGAGCTAGATATCATTTAGTTATTCTAGCATTTTTATCTTTCATGGTAGTGATCCAGATCAGAGGATAATGATCAGTTACTAATATGAATTCTTTCCTAGCAAATGCTATAATGCCTCTATTGCTGCTCCCGTGGAAATAACTTCAGACTTAAATATACATTAGGATGCTCCCCCCCACAAATTACCTGGCAAAGGACAGCACCAAGCCCCAACTATGATGCATCCATTTGTACCTCAAACACTTTGTCAAAACTATGCAATACTGGCTTCATCTTAGCAGCTTGAATAACTTGAATAATGTTTTAAATGTCAGAGTTTCATCTGTCCTTTACTTTCTTATCTCTTGATACCCTAGGGCACATTTACATGTATTTATTGGTAACCTTACTGCCTCAATTTGATTGATCACTTTTCAAATGCTCTAGTTGACTTTGCCAAGAATCACTATAAATCGGCATATCATCTAAACATGCAGCACTATATCCCACATGATCTCTTAAAAGTATGTTCATGTCCCATTGAAAATTGCCATATAGCATGGTATTAAACTGGTGAAGTCCACTAGCTGTAATGTAACCCATTTTTCCTTAGAGGAATCTGCCAATATCGAGGGATAAATGCAGGGTAGATTGATTAATTGAAAGGGGCTGTTATTCTCATAATTTATACAAGGTATTAATCCTACAGAAGTCTATGCAAATTTTAATGGACTTTTTCAACCATAACGAAGAACACCAAGGACTTCAGATGGTTCAATGACCCATATATTAAGCATATTACCTTTTACCTCACCTTCTACAAACTTTTTTTTAACTTTTCAGGTACCCGATTTGATGATTTCCAATATCTATTTGATGGCACACTGAGAAAACTTGCCCTGCATAAGTCTGTTCACACATGTGTGGTGGTTATATAATATATGCTGACTAAAAGGAAAAATGTCCTCCAATGTCTCAGGCAACTTATGTCTGGCTCCCTCACAAATAGTCACTGCAGACAACTGTCCTTCAATAGCCATTAACAAGTATTTTCATCCAGGGGTGTACTGGAATAGCTGCTTGCACAGTAAAACTTTACCCACATATTTGTACCTTAACTGCTGACCTAACTTTTGGTATCATATACCTAGGCAGGAAAGAACATATGTGCTTAAAATTGAACTTTTATTAATTCCCTAAATAATCTGATTATAACAGTATCAATCTGATCCACAAGCTCCACTAATGTGCGGCATTATTAATCTGAAAAAATATAGAATGTAGCACCATGCCCAAATAAGGTCTCTTTTTCCCTGGATAACAAATCCTGTAGTACCGCGGACACAGTGGACAGAATTCTTAGATATGGAAAAACCTGTAGAACATATGTCCATGACTAACTATGGTATGGGACAAATATTTTTCAACCTTTCTTACAAACCTAACTGTTATTTATGCTTATTGCAAAATGTAAATGTACTGGAAATTGCCTTTGTTTCAAAATGAAATGAAAAGCAATGTACACGGTATCCATGCCACTGTAAACAACAGTGTTGCCGGCCACAGCTTCTGTAACGTTAAGATAATCTGACATTTGCAGCAATGTATGGTATGTATACAACCAAATGTTTTTTAGGTTAAAGGACTAGTGGCAGTCTAATGGTTGTAAAATTGCTCAAGGTCACTCTGGTTATGAATTATATTTAACAGTGTATTTTACTTTAAAGGTAAGTGGGCATTTTGCCATTGGTTTAGCTTTAAAAAGCCTTAAACGGTGTTACTGAGCTCTTCGAAAACAATGCAATGACATACTGCGTTGTTCAAGTTAGTTAGCCGAGTCTGTTTTATTATAGAGATGCTAAGAGTTGCTACAAATAAGTAACACTATTTGGAGCTTTTACTTAAAATCAAGCAGTACAATGCCCCTTTAAATAATTGCTACATAATATCAGGGTCTTCCCATTAATTGATTGAGATCCCATTAATAAATACCGTATTTGCTCGATTATAAGACAAGGTTTTGGTTTTTTTTAGAGCATAGGCTCTGAAAAATATCCCTCGTCTTAAATTCAAGGTCATCTTCTAATCAGGCCTCAAATAGAGGTCTGAATACAAGACTAAGATCCAGATCCCCACAGCTCTGCAGGGGACCCGGATCCTCCTCTCTGTCAGCCTCTGCGGCTGCCGGCACTTCCTCTGGGGGCTACTATGACAGAGCACAGGCATCATATGACCTTCCGGTGCTCCACCATAGAAGCCCCAGCGGAAGTACTGCCGGGCTTCTATGGTAGAGCACTGGGTTAAGAGTGGCATGAGGGCGGGGTTCAATGGTTTTCTGGAGGCAGAGAGGCATATAGGGGTAAAAAGGCATACTTGGGGGGGTGGCAAATAGGGGATTCAAATGCATGTCAGGGAGGCAGAGTGGTATATATGGGTGTATAAGGCATATCTGAGGGCAGAGTGGCTTATTAGGGAGGCAGAGTGGCATATAGGGGTATAAGGCATATCTGGGGGCAGATGTGCATAACTGGGGCAGAGTGGCAAACAAAAGAAATAAAAACAAAAAATGTTTTTTTCTCAGTTTTTATTAAATATGAAAAAATAGTTTACATGTGAATTAAAATTTACTAGTTAAACTTTTTTTCCTATAGAGTAGTCTTATATTCAGACTTTTTCTTTTTTTCCTAAATTAATATTACATTTTTGCGGGGTCCTCTTATATTCAGGGTCATCTAATAATTGAGCAAATGCGGTAGGTAAGATTGAAAGGTAGACATGGGAAATTTGCATACTCCTCCATATTGTCAAAACTTATTGCATACTCCTCCATATTGCAAAAGCAACAAGCAAGAAAAACCATGCTCAGCTACGGAAACCTGACACGTTTCTCCAGAAATGCTTCTTCAGGGGTCTGGCAGGTCTAGGTAGGTGTTAAAAAAGGATTTAGTCTCTAACCATTACATGAGTTTAGTAAATGTATCTGAACTTGGCAGACCTTCAATTATTGACAGTTGTTACAATACTGTACATTC
The DNA here is from genome assembly GCA_009364415.1 of Spea multiplicata. Lineage (NCBI taxonomy): Eukaryota > Metazoa > Chordata > Amphibia > Anura > Pelobatidae > Spea > Spea multiplicata. The sequence goes on from VKOC01000001.1 coordinate 43,015,494, forward strand.
ATACTAATGAGCTGTTCTATTTGTGAATGAGTCATTCATCAGAGAATGACTGCACACCCCAGAGTTTCATTCATTGTACCTTTCAATGTATCCTTTGATGGAAGTATAACTTGTTTGTGTCTGAATTCTTGACAAGTATAAGCTGACTGGGTGTGCAAAATGGGTTAAATACACATAGCTGTAGTATTACTTATTACGATCAATGTACCGATTCTTGTGTAAATGTTGTATAAGGATCTGCTACCAAAGATTTCACAACTTACCTAGGTCAATAACGTTGAATTAATGTACCAATTCGCACACAAGTGTTAAGTAACTGCAGTTGTTCTCTAAAAACCAAGAAGTGCAGATGTCCTTAGAGGAACAACCACACCCTTTTAAAACCTCCAGCTACAGGTGAGAAACTTACATTCAAGGTGTAAATGTTAACAAGGTGTAAATGTTAACAAAAATAGAACGCTTATTGTGTGGCCGACCCAATAAGAGAAAACAGAAATTAAACCAAAATAATTCATTCACAACCACCAAACAACAAAAAAGATCTTACCAGTAACACACACTACACCAAAAATACCTGCGTCACAAACATAGTGAATCTGCATCTTGTAATTATTAAGTCAAATATGTTGATTTTTCATTTCCCCAGGACAGTTTATATCATTGTATTGATACACTTTAGCAATGTTAAAATGTAGCAATAAGGAGTTCACTTTTACTTCAACTAAGAGCCAAACATAAGTGACAAATGTAGTCTAAATTCACATACACAATGTAACATTAAATGAACAGCGCACTTTGATAGATGAAGCAGTACCATGCAATTTCCGAGATCCAATTTTCTAAAGAGCCTCCTTATGGGAAAACAAACTGTGCATTCTTTGCGTTTAATTGTCTAATTGGTTGCTGAAGAATAATATGATATTGACAACAATTTCGTTTTAAAAAAAATGCCTTTATTAAAAGCTTACTATTGTGTTTTCAGATTATACACATTAAATATATTATAATTATATATATACATAAATATGTGTGTGTGTATATATATTATATATATATATAATATATATATATATATGTGTGTGTTCTTGCTAAAACTCTCCAGAGAAAGACTGAAACTTTGATGTGTGAATAAACCACAACTTACTTTTCTACCAAACTCTGTGAGTGCCTATACTTTGGATTCCTTATATATACCATATTTGCTCGATTATAAGATGACCCTGATTATAAGATGACCCCCCAAAATTAATGAATATTAATTTAGAAAAAGACTGAATATAAGACTTCCCTATAGGAAAAAAGTTTTACTAGTAAATATTAATTCACATGTAAACTATTTTTCCAAATTTAATAAAAACTATGATTAAGAAAAAAAAAATTTGTTTTTATTTTGTTTTATTTGCTGACCTGCCCCTCAGTTATTCACATCTGTCCTATGGCTTGCTACTCTGCCCCCAGATATGCCTTATATCCCCCTATATGTCACTCGGCTCCCAGATATGCCACTTTGCCCACTGATATGCCTTATACCCCCTTGATATGCTACTTTGCTCCCTATATGCCACTCTCCCCCCTGATATGCATTATACCCCCTGTCTTACTGATACATCTCTAGATTTGCTCCCCATGATCCAGACTCCCTGGTGTCAAGTGGGGGCAGCCGGTGGACATCTCGCGATGTGCGCAGACAACCTCTGCTATCTGGGACTTCTGCCAGGGCTTCTATGACGCATAGACATTCACTGGCTGCAAGAGAGGAGGATCCAGGTCGACTGCAGGGCTGTGGGGGATCCTCCTCTCTGGCATCTGCGTGATGCGTGTAGACAACCTTCACTGCTGTATACACACAGAGTAGTCATCACAAACTTGGATGATTATATATCAGAGGAAGTTCCTTTAATGATATTGATTACTTATAACAAAAGTAAAGTATTAGAGCTAAAGCTAAAAATAAAGTTAAAGCTAATAATACACAACCACTGACAATATGTCATGTTTTTTTTTTCCGTTTTTTTTTTAAAAACCTTTATGTAGTAGATATACTTTGATGTTTTAGGTCATTGTCCTGCTGCATTACACAAATTCTACTGAGCCTTAACGGCGGACAGCCACCCTGAGATTATCCTGTATGATACCCTTGATGATGGCAAGTTGTCCAGGCCCTGAGGCAGCAAAGCAACCTAAATTATGATGCTCCCTCCACAAAACTTCCCCATTAGGATGATCTTTTCATGTTGGTATACCGTGCCCTTTTTACACCATACATAGTTCTGTGTGTTGTTCCAGAACAATTCAACCTTAGTTTCATCAGTCCACAAAATGTTCTCACAGTAGAGTGTTAAGGGGCTCTTTAGCAAACTTCAGGTGCAAACTTCAGGTGCAAACTTCAGGTGCACAGCAATGTTTTTCTTAGAGAGCAGGTAATGTGTCCTGCCGTAGACTCCATGCCCGTTCAATGTTTTGTGTATGGTAGACTCATGAACAGAGAAGTTAACCTATTCCAATGATTTCTTCAAGCATTTAGTTGTTACTCAAGGGTTTTTTTTAGCTCTGAGCATTTGGCATTGTGCCCTTGGAGTATTCTTGGCTAGGTGCCCACATCTAGGGAGAGTAGCCACAGTGCTAAATCATCTTCATTTATAAACAATTTGTCTAACTTTGGACTGATAATCATGAGATTACTTTGTAACCCTTTCCAGCTTTATGCAATAAACAATTATTGATTGTTTATCTTCTGGGATGTATTTTTTGTGAGGCGTTTACACCAGCAAATGCTTCTTTTTTATGTCAAAATAGCTTAAAACACATCTTCAATCCTGTTTCATTGATTGGACGTCAGATTTTCCAAATCATGACTCCAATTATTTTGTTGAAGTGATTAGCCTAGGGGTTAACATATTTTTCCAACACCCACTCTGAATGTTTGAATGATGTATTCAATATGAACAAGAACAATACAATAATTTGTGCGTTATTAGTTAAAATAGATTGTGTTGGTGCCTTATTGTAAGCATAGATGAAGATCATGACATATTTTAAGACACATTTGTGTGTATGTCACACAAATGTGTCTTAGTCATACATTTGTATGAATCTCCAATAACGAGAGGCAATGTGGAAAAATTTGGGTTAGATTCATCATTTGTTTGCCACATTAAGCCACCACCATTACATGCCATTTTAGTGCCATTACAACTCATTGAGATAAAGTGGGAAGGGACTGTATATAGAAGGGTACATATCAATAACTGATAGGTACAAGTAGCCAAAATGGGGGGAGGGTCTTATTGATGGTTAGACATGGCAAATGGGCCATGTGGTCACGGCCGTGGGTTTTTATATATGTGTGGGGACTTTCCAGAATCTCCCAGGGGTGAGTGTCCTTACATTGTGGTGTTATCTCTAGGTGGCTTCTGTTCTGTGGTGCAGGCTGGCCCTCTATTCTATGGTGCTGACCAGGCACTTTAAACAGAGGCCCTTCGTCATGTTGTTCTTATGTGCTTGTGAGTTTCCTTATCTATTCAGCACAGCGATCTTTACATGTTGACGTCTGATGCCTAAGTTACAAGTTATATAACTATACTAAGCTAATTAACCCTGTTGTTTCCGGGCCCACGAGTCATATAATTAAAATGCATTACAGATGTATTACTCCTTCCACTCTGCAGCAGCACTGTAGCAATGCCATGGGGTTTCCTACTAGCACTGGTAACACTACCACTACCACCATGACATCCCTCATGATAAAGAACATGATGTACAACATTGTAGTAAAGCGTGGGAGGATTTTGACAGGGAGACGGGTGCACTGCAAGGTGCAAGTTGTGCCTTAAGGCGGCGAGCCGGTTCTGGTATGAATCAACTCCTCCGTACATGCCAGAGTGTAGCTAACAAACCTATCCCAGTAGTTAAAATGCAAGCAATTTAGAAGGGCTGAAATATCCATACAAACTCTCAGATTCTATGTAGGTATGTCCTTCTACTATTTATTTAGATGTCCTGTAAAACCTACTAGAAGTTATACGTGCCACTATATCAGATAAGAAAAATATGCATGTTTGGAATTATTGGTAGTTGATAACATGCAATAATTGTAACAATATAAGTGTTAGTATAAAAATACTCACAAGGTTCTTAATAATGAACTTACATCTTAATCTATATTTTCAAAGACAACTTATGACAGAAAAGGTAATGTTAGTGTTCTAAATTAAACACAAGTCAATGAAAATGGTGTACAGAGCAGCAATGTACTGCAATTCCAACATTAAAGAGCATTTGCTTCATTTATGTAAAAGGTAGCTAGCAATTTTCCTGATCAACTGCAGCAATTTGTTTCTAAGTGTCCATTTACAAGATGTCTGAGGAAGACTTTTATTTATAATCATAATTTTAATTTCAACAATGAGCTTTTCACTCATGCTCGGTGCACATTTCTTGCAGACAATACCGATTATAAAAATTGGACTTTTATCCTTTTGCAATGCTGTTGACATATGGAAATGAATCAAACTGTAATAGGCATAATTACAAGAATTCAATGTAAGGTATAATTAGTGTCTTTTTGAATAGCGTTGCAATCAAAAAATACCAAAAGAACAAGAAGAAACCCAAGAACAGAGTTGAGACTACACTACAAAAAAGTAGTTTTACGAAACGCATCACATTCTGATCTATGGTTAAGTGTTTGCAATTTAAAAGGTGATATAATTCCCAACTCTGTATTCTATTTAAGAGCAGTGTTCCCTCTGTGTCTGGAGGTCCTGTAAGAAAACAGTTAATAAAGCATACCTGGCGCAAATTGGTTTTACAGAGGTGTATTGACAATCTGCTGTTCTTATTCTTTTATCAGGGTGTGTTTCATTCATTAAGAAAGAGAGAGCACTGTATGCACAAGAATGGGGACGTCCCACTGAAAAAGTATCTTTTGAGCATGAAATACAGTTCTGTGTATAGTAATGTATGTCATCATTGACAAAACTTGGGTTTATTTCATTTTATTCCGATAAACTTCCTTGATCGGCAGGCTGCCATTGCTGTCAGCCATGTGACATTTTCGGTAACCTTCCCTGCACGAATACCACACTAAGCTGATTCTTTATTGCAGTGCCGATGAAATCAGTTCCTTCACAGACATTCATTAGTAAGAGTGTCTGGATGTGTGATTAAGTCTGAGCCATTTTATTGTTTACCACAGGTAATATGATAAAGAGTCAATGTTTGTCTAGTAGATTGGAGTAAGGTAACTGCTAAAGCACACACAACTGGCTTTCTGTCAACATTATATTATGTAAAAATGAGAACTGTTTTAAAGAAGAAAATTGCAGAATATTTAAAAAAAACTTTTTTAATATAATATTAATAAGAAAAAAATAAATTGCTTCCCCCTTTCACTGCTAGAGTGCTCCCATGTAGGAGATATGTAGGTGGCAAAGTAAGCTTAGAAGCTTGTACTCCAATGGCCTCCACAGTCACCAGATCTCAATCCAATAGAGCACCTTTGGGATGTGGTGGAACGGGAGATTCGCATCATGGATGTTCAGCCGACAGATCTGCAGATACTGCGTGATGCCATCATGTCCATAAGGACCAAAATCTCAGAAATGTGTCTAGCACCTTGTAGAAAGTATGCCATGAAGAATGAAGGCAGTTCTGAAGGCAAAAGGGAGTCCAACCCAGTAAAAGCAAGGTGTACCTAACAAAGTGGCCAGTGAGTGTATGTATATTTATATCTTTTTATAAATGTATATACTCAAATTAGGTTGCTGTACACTAAATGAAAACTTTAAAAAATGGACTACCTTTTCATTTAAATTATATACAATAACTTTACAAATATGGAAAAAGGGTGTTTTTATTATGTTGTGTACAATATATATGGTTTATTTTATTTTTTAAATCAGTCCACAAATATGCACACATATTTCTCCCATGTAATGACATAATTAGTAAACATCCAAGACCTGGTATACGGACATTAAGGGTTTGTTACAGCAAACATCGAGCTAGGCTATGTGATATGCTTATTAACTGCCTCATATTTAAAATGTACAGCACTGCAGGATATGTAAATACTAAATAAATATCAAATAATAATAATAACAATAATAATAATAATAAAAAACAATGGCAGTTTTGAATCTGTCCCAAAGTCTGCAGAGATGTAGAATGGATCCTAAAATACTCCTCCTTGTCCAGTGTCCAATTAACTACACCATCTGCTGACTGACACATTGAGTATACTGTGTGCCAGTGAATGATAGAACTTTCATACCTTCAGCATATGCCTATAAAGGTCTATGTCATTTCCCACTGAGGGGAGGTGATAACAGTTTTCAATTCTGTCTAATATTTCCTTACCATCATATAAAATATATTCATAAAAACACGAGAGGCTTGCAAATGCATCTTGAAACAGTTTGTTCCAAAGCCAGTTTTATAGATTTTCATTCATGGTAGCTGCTTTGGAACTATTTTCAGAAAGCTTTCTGTAAAATCCTCTTGAACATTTGAAAATATAGATCATTTTTGGATCAGAATTTGTACCAAATGTGCACAAAAAATATGATTTTGAACTTGGTGTCCATCTCTAATGAAATTCAAGGCTGCCACCAGAAACTTTGGGGCCCTTTATGGAACAAATTAAAAGAGCAAATATTGCACAGGCAAGCAGCTTGTGATGGCTCCTCCAGCCCCCTCTAATTGGGGGATACTTTGCTATTCTTGGTAGAGCTGCTGCTGATTTTTTTTGTTTTAAGGATAAACTTTGTCCCCCAATGGCCATAGCAGGCCCCACAGGACCACCGGCCCCCCTTACAGTTGTAAGGGTTGTATCCCCCTCATCGTGACAATGTAGTCATGCACAACCTTTTTAAATTTGAGGCTGAGAACTACTAAATGGAATAGAATTACTTTATATATAAAAACTACTATTTTGGTGCCATGTTATTCTGAATTTGTAAATAAAATGTAAAGAGGTCTAAGACATTGAGTGGTAGTTGAGTTAAGGGTTAACTTGCGGATTCAATATGCAAATTTCTGACAAGGGCATGTAATTTGTATGAAACTCACAACCCCTCACCCCCGAAATACATGTTAAACTGATTATGGTCTCAGTCTTTAGATCAGGAAAATGGCTCTTATCCGCTGAAAAATTCTATGTTTATAGGGGATAAGCCTATGGCTTATGGTCTGAGGAAGATAGTGTGTGTATAAGAGTTGGTGTGTGTTACACTGTGTGCGTTATTTCTGTGGGAGGGGAGAAATACTGCATCTAGGCACCAATAACTATAGGCGCAACCCTGTCTGCAATCTGTTATCCTGATTGCCCTTGTGTGGTATAGCTGCTTACTTGCTAGTAGCACTGTCTCTCATTGTATTGATCTCCTGTTGTGACCTGGTTTGATGTCAATGACAATTCTGATCTTGGACAGTTCTTGTTTAGTCTTTTTGCTGCCTATACTGACTTTTGACCTGATTCCTGTTGATCTCTATCTCTTTCATTAACCTGGTTTATCTGACTTTATGCTACTCTGTCTGGGTTGTAGTGTATCCTGAGGTACCAGATGGATCATCAGCAAGTCCCTCAACTGCTCAACCTAAGTTGGTTGGAGGATTAAAAATTCCATTTTGGGTTTTAATGGCTACACAGTCTTTTGAACTTTAATCCTTTGAGTTCCAGGTTGGGCACATTTTCCCTGTCAGATCATTTTTTGTAGTTTTCCTTTAGTTACATTTAGATGACAAGACTAAGCACAGGAAACACTTTAACTAGGAAAACATATACATTTTTTGTTTTAGGAGAAGTTAAGCTATTCGGAGTTACCTGGTTTAAGGTAAAACATGCATACTACAAGTAATATATTAGTAAAAATATTAAAAATACCACCATTATTTCCCTTAAATTCCAAATCAAATATCAAAAGAAAATTTCAAAATGTATCCGATAGATATGGTTACATTTGCATGTAGATTGCACACACATTTGAAGATTACAGTATGCAATACAGCACAGGTGTTCATGGATACCAGCAGGTGCCACCACCTGCCGCCTCTCACAGTGGCCTTAGGGAAGCCTGGGCATGGAAGGCACCCTGTATCTACAGGTTGGCTAGATGACCCATTATTAATACTCATCCCCTGTTTAACCCCCTATCGCCATGTTTGCTATCATTCTAGAAGTCACATTGGCAGTACGCAAAACATCTTCATGTTATGTTTCTATTATGGAAACTGAACCATATCTCTTAAATCATAACTCTGAAGATCAGTGGCGGAACTACCGGGGTCGCAGGGGTCGCGACTGCCAGTCAGGGGGCCCAAGGGGTGCCGAGCGGTTGCTGAAAACGACGAGATCACCGCTCGGCAACTTTGCGGCCCCCCTGACTGACAGCAATATTGCAGGACTCCTCTGCTACCCGCCGCACCAGCTCCCGCCCGAAGCCGCCTGCGCGAAGCCGCCATGCCTCGAGCGCTAGCACCAGAGTGCAGATCACTGTTACAGGCGGAGCGTGACGGCGTTTGTCTCGGAGATGCCGGCGCCCTCAGCAGTTGGATTGAAGCGCCGGCACCCCGAGACAAAACGCCTACGCTCCCAACACAGATGAGTTGAAGGTAAGGTGACACGAGCAACAGGGGCGGTAGAATGCTTTGAGAAGAGGGAAGTAGGAGGGACGAGGGAATAGATGTTGAGAAGGGGGGTTTAGAGGAGGGAGAGGAAGATACAAGATAAAGACAAGGGACAATAGAATTAGCAGAAGGAGAAGGTTGGGGGGGCCTTAACAGATTCTCGGACCGGGGCCCTGAGGTTTCTAGTTACGCCCCTGCTGAAGATGCAAGGTACTGCATCTCCTGTGTGACCCCAGTGCCTTGTCCCCGTAAGATTTTATGGTGGCATCTGGCCAGGTTTAACCTTTATGGCAGAATATGACAGCTCATACAGGGAGTGCTCATTGCAAGGAAGACAGGGCTCCGCGCCAAATAGACATATCTGGGAACTCTCCGGGTTTGACCCAGAGATTGCCAGGTGAGCACTGCTTCTCTGATGAATACAACCTAATGCGTGATAGATCTAACAAAAGAAACAGTTGATCTTACCGGATCTAACAAATATCTACCAAAATCAATTTAAAAAATTCCAAATTTCAGTTGAGGGGGCCAACCCGTATGTATTCCCATCCCCCGCACACAAAATAGGATTGTGAATACCCCCCTCCTGCGTGATAGATCTAATGAAAAAATCCAGTTGATGTAACCGTATCTAATGAATATATACCAAAGTCAATTTAAAAAATCAAACTTTCAGTTGAGGGGGGACAGCCCGTATGTATTCCCATCCCCCGCACACAAAATAAGATTGTGAATACCGCCTCCTGCGTGATTTAAATCAACATTTCAGTTGAGGGGGGCAGGGGGGCAGCCCTCCTTCATTAAATATGCAATATCTCAGTAACTACAGTAGATCTAACAAAAATTTTGTTTGGTCAAACCTGATCAAATGCAGGGCTATCATAATCAATACCAGTTTATTGAAATTTTGATTGAGGGGGGCTGGCTATGGGTTAGTCCCCCCTGAAAAATATTGTTAATATTGCATATTTTAGAGTAGATCTAATGGAAAAAAAACTGTTGATCTAATCTGATCAAACAAATGGAATGATTTTTTGTTAATGTTTTTACCATAGGGGCTATCCCTGGGGAGGTGTAATATAGTAAGTTTAGTATTTTTTTACTAGTTTACTAATTATGGTATCTCAGTACTTAGCTACTCACTATAGCCTCTGCTTTGTGTTATGTATCAATTAGACTACATTTCTATAGTGATATCACCTGTATGTGAGTAGTGGACAATCTAGTATGCAGCTTACCTTAGTTATTATACTGCACCATTTCTTTGTATGCAATTTATTGCATTACTACAATAACGATACTCATTGACTTATATTTTACTTTGTATTTGTTTATTTCAGTTGTATTCTTTCTTGTGCATTGCATCAGGTTGGTAATGGGTAAATAAACTCTGAGTCAACATCAACCTCTTCATTCGTGTGGTCTATGAAAAGAGTTTAGCTCTGTAGGGGAACACTAATCGAGGACGCAACATGCAAACTGTATATACTGTACAGAAATAGGTTACACAGTGTCATTTTATATTAGATAAATTTTAGATTATTTTTTGGGTATTTTAATTAAATACAATTTGAAACTGTATGTGCATGTTGCCTATTTTTTCCATACTTTGTGAATGTCCTTTAAGAGGTCTTTTTCTATATTTGAAATACAAGTTTGTAGGGACCAGGGAAACCTGCACCTACCATTACCAATACATTTTTTTAATAAAATGCACATACACTGCTTAGATAGAACAATCTTTAAATAATCATATGTTAATTAATAGTTTTTATGAAAATAACACTACTCTTACTTACATGTAATGCATTGTAACTTACAACAGTGCTTATTTTTCATGTGAAAACAATAATTCAAGTGGTAGACAAAATTGAGGCATCATGCACTTTCCTATTGCCATTCTAGAGACATATTACTTATCTGATACATCAAAATGGGTGCAACTTTCAGCTTCAAAGAGGAAGAAATCTTCAGGTTTATTTTTTCTTATCTGTTTTGTGTTATAATGGTTTTTGATCTGCAGAAAGCGTCAGCTTCCTTTTACAACATTAAATAATAGAAATGTACTTTTTGTAGTCCCGTCACATGTTCTGAGGTTACACAGCTCACAGTCTTATCAGCAACACACAAGCAAAGTATTGAGAGAGTCTACAGATGATGTGTTAAGGTTTCAAGAAGTTCATTGTGAAACCAGAAGCTTGCCAAATAACCTTATGACCTTGACTTTTTTGGAAACTGGTAGTTGAATAAAAAATGGAAAAACCACCAATGGTTACTCCCCAGAGGAATTTTATTACAGACTGTTAAACTGAAGTTATGAAAAAAATATTTTATCACACACTGCACACAAAAATTACAAAATAAATATCGTAACTTAATTGTTAGTGCATTTACAAAATGTTATGCTATCACTATGCTACAATATTAATTTACTTTTTGTATATGTGAAATATGAAATACATAATAAATATACACATAGAAGTAAACATGCTTTCATTTATGTGTTTGTGTAAAATTGCATTTAAAAAAATACATGGCAAAATAGCACTTAGTGTGGTAGCTTATTCATACCGGCGCTCAACATTGAAGCCGCGCACACCGTGCCAGAACAGGGAGGCAGAGGCCTCACGATCCCTCCGCTGGACTTCAACAAGGACAAGGTAAGTGAACGTTCAAAGGGGGAGAGGGTAGAAAGTGAGGAGGGGGTAGATAGGGAGGGGGTAGATACGGTAGATAGGGAGGGGGTAGATACGGTAGATAGGGAGGGAGAAGGGGTAGATTGGGAGGGAGAGAGGGTAGTTGAGGGGGAGAGGGGGTAAGCAGAGAGGGAGAAGGGAATGAGACAGGGTAGATAGGGAGAGGGGGGTATATAGGAAGAAAGGAGGGTGGCAAGGATATTGAAATAAAGAGTCAGAGAGAGAGAATTAATAGATTAATATGAGGATGCATTAATGAATATGTGTAAATAATTTGTGTGAAAGAGTAAATGATTGTGTGAATGAAAGTGAGTGACTGTATAAGTGTTTGTGTGAATCATAGGTGTATTATTGTATTTGTCAAAAAAGCAAAGATGGTACAGGTAGCGTGTTTAGGGGACAAAGATGGTGTACACTCATGCTGGGCTGTCCTATGTGTGTGTAATTTGGGTGCTGGTCGGGTTCTATGTGGGCAATGTGGCTTTCGGGTGTGCGACCTGTGATCTATGCCTGTAATTTAGGGGGGTTTATCTATACTTTTAACGCAGAGTTTTTATGTGAATTCCAATTCATATATACCTGCAAAGCTGGGTTTTATGTCATTCTCTGGATCTGTATCTGCTATGTTTTCATACATTATTTATGCTTACCTGCAAATATAGGATGTGTATGTTTTATTTATTAGATCAATACCTGGAGTGCTGTTTCCATGTGTTGTTTATTTGATCTATACCTTCAGTGCTGAGTTTATATGTGATTTCCAGTTAAACTATACCTGCAATGCTGGGTTTGTGTGTTCTGTTGGTTTATACCTGCAATGCTATGTTTCCATACATTATTTATGTATACCTGCAAATACAAAGGTTTTTTTTTGTCTTATTCAGTTGCATGTGCTGTTTCCATGTGTTGTTTATTTGATCTATACCTGAACTACAGGGTGTAAGTAAAACAGGTGTAATTGGCAGCAGGGGCAAATATTTATATATGTTTTGGCAGCAGGGGCGATATTATATATTGCCAGCAGGGGTAATATTTATATATATTGGCAGCAGGGTCTAAATATTAATATATATCGGCAGCAGGTTATAATATGAGTATATATCCGCAGCAGGGGCTAATATTAATATATATATCCGCAGAAGGGGCTAATATTAGTATATATCGGAAGCAGGGTGTAATATTTCTATATATCGGAGGCAGGGTCTAATATTTATATTTAAGGATTTTTGTCATTTTAGGCAAAACCTAATTTTGATGCCTTTCCCACCCTTGGGGCAGAGTCATATCAGCGCATTATACACATGACCCGCCCACCCTGCGTTGACAGCACCTAGGTTTGCAGTGCTCCTTCATTACAAAATAGATAAGCTGAAGTCTGGAGCACACAACCCATGTCAGCACTTGCCGTCACCCCGGAGTCCCATTGTGCCTTCCACTGTGCTATGCCTTTCTTTTTTCATCTCCCTGTAGTATAGATCAAGTAATAGATCAAACATAGAAACAGGGTATTGTAAGCATATATCAACTTAATAAGACATGCAAACACTGTATTTGCATGTATATAGGAAATACATAATGCATGGAAACACAGTATTGCAGGTATAGAGCAACTGAATAACACACAAACCCATCCTCAAGGTATAGATCAACTGAAAAATCACAAGCAACCTCAGCATTGTAGGTATTGATCAAATAAATAATACATGGGAACCATACATTACAGGCATAGATCACAGGTCATATACCCCAGAGGACATTCCTGGTACCCCTGATTAAACACATGGGACTTGTCCAGCACCCAGCTTACATCAAAAGGACTTGCCCAGCACCCTGATTTCCTCCTTCGTGAGGCCTCTAACTCGGTCGCGGTGCGGGCATGTCATGCTGAGCGCCATAATATTTCGGAGCTCAGCAGTGAAGCAGCGCAGTGGTAGAGCAGGAAGCAGCGGCAGAGCAGGAAGCAGTGGCAGAGCAGGAAGGTAAGTACAAAAACCTTTAACTACAAAGGGGGAGAGGGGGGGTGGATAGTAGGAGGGAAGCGGCGGTATTATAGTGGGAGGGGGGGTAGATAGGTCAGCGGATGGTAGATAGTGGGCGAGGGCGCCAGTGGCATGGGGTAGATAGTGGGGAGGGAGGGGAGGGGGGTAGATAGTGATGAAGGGTATAATATCCCTTTTAATGCTTAGGTATCTAATTAGCATGTTGTCTGGTGCGTGGCAAGTTTCCAGACACAATAACATGTTATGAAGTAACTGTGATAATAAGGGCGCTAAACCCAAGATAAGGAGCACAAATATTTACGCTGTGGGGGGAACAACAAAAAAGCTTTACAGCGTAGTACTAAGCCTTGGATATCAAGTGCTAACACCTAGACTTAGCCAAGGCTTAGTACTATGCTCTGAACATGTATATAGTGAGGAGGGAGGAGGGTAGATAGTGAGGAGGGAGGGAGGGTAGATAG